>JAOPSE010000037.1:16130153-17330153 GCA_029449295.1 Zea luxurians
AAAATTAACATCACACCAAACATAAGAACAAACTGAATAATAATCTACGTGTTGCTACGAGACTAACGCAACTTGAACGGATCAAATCGAAGTTAAAACGGAGGAGATACGAATTTCCTAAGGTTTTATGTATTTGATACGAGGTTAATTAAGAAATAAATTTTAATACGATTTTCATGTCAAAACAGAGGTACTATGTGATAAACAATAATATTATAGAATTATAGAAATTGGAATGGACTCATTTGAACTTAATATGAATTTTCTATGGATTTAAAATTCTGGAATTGTTTTTATATTAAAAATTCATTTTATAATTCAATTTATCTGTTTTTCTCATTCACTGGACTGCGCACACTATTACATAAAGTGCAGGGGCCACGACGCAAGTATTCTAAGACTCGATGAATAGCTGGAGTGGATGGTGGGTTAAATACGAAAAAGAGCAGGGGCTCTTTAGCAAAAGGTCATGGCAGAAGGGGTATCGGACGATCTGAGCCGCCTGATCAAAAACAGGTACCCGATGCGGACCATCCGATCTAGCCTCTACGGTCGTGATTTAAAATAACCGAGCTCCAATCCCAACCGTCCCAAATAGAGCAGACGGCCAGATGAAGCAACTGAACGGGTACGGTTTGATTTAATCCCCGCCGTTCGATCGAATCCAACCGTTAGGGTTGTTTCCCCCATCTCTAATCCTAGCCGTTCATACTTGATCTAACGGCACTATGTCATCTTCTTCCCTAAGCCTGATCCCGACGGTGGCGCAGTGATCCCCGCGGCGATGTTGCCCCGGCGAACACCCGCCCAAGTTTCTACGGCCAAATCCGAACCCTACCGAGAGCAAAAGAGTGTGAACGCTTTCGTGAACAAGGCGGGGTGGCATACCAGAGCACAGCACGACCGGTGCCACATCCGCGGAGCAGCAAGGTTCCCTGATGCGGCCTTATCACCGGCGAGAAATCGCCCATGCTTGGGTCGGTCTCCCCCCCAAACGACGCCACGGATGCTTCCGCTAGGATAGACCGAGCCTCCCGGTCGCACGCATAACTCGAACGATGGCGCTCCAACCAATATGCCCGCGGCGGCAACACTCATCCTGCACGACGATGCTCACTCCACCATCTCTCTCTCTCTCTGCTGGGCATGGAGGTTCGCCATGTTGGATAAAGGAGGAGGAGGGCTCTGCGGATCACAACCTTAAGTAGCCTCGAGGTGAGGTCCGGGCGCAGCGACGACCCTGGATTCCAGGAGGCGTTTGTTATGTGCCCACGCGAGAATGACGGATTCTGTTGAGACGAACCACGAGCAAGGAGGTGATTATGACAGTCGGGCCCCATATGGAAGCGGTGCGGCATCGCGGTTGGGTGCGCAGAGCTGATGCGCCCGGTCAATGAGCCCCCGCGGCAGAGAGACGACCAGCAGCGCGCGTGAACGAATGAATCCCTGGTAAGTGGGTCCCGCAGGGCAGGTACGTAGCCAGCAGTGGAAAGTTGTTGCCTGACACCCGGGCCCACCGCACAGCGCAACGGAGTTCCGTAGATGGGCCGGCCGGGGGTGAAATCGGCCCAGGCATTGCTTTCCTTTTTTTCCTTTTTAGCCTTTCCTTTTTCCTGATTTCTTTTCTTTCTTTTATTTTTGAATATCTATTTTGAATCCAATTTTTCTGTGAACTTTGTACCTAGATCCAAGTGTACAAATTGAACAAACATGTTATAGAAGGATTTTATTTATTTTATTTTCTTTTTTTTGAACTCTAATTTGCAAATTAGGGTTGTATTCCCAAATTTGGATATTAATATATTTCTTTTTATATTAATTTTATATTGTCACAAATAATGCACACAAAATAAAAATCTCAGCATGATGCAATGATTTAGTGGCATATATTTTATAATTATCTGTTTTAAAATATGGTGTTTACATGTGATGGCACAAAAAGTTCAAACTCCCACATAGATAAAGTGAACTTGTTCCTCCCTTTGATATTAGCTCTTGCAAATTACAAATTGGGTATTACAGTTAGAATGCTTCAGACCATCCGGCGATGCTTAGGACTGTCCACGTCTATGATGCGCAGTACGGGTTCCCGCACCTGTCCCTTTTTTTGCGCTTGCCCCCCAGTACCGGAGGTTGTGATGGTCACCTTTAGGGTCTTCCCTCCATCAGGAGTCTTTTCGGCCACTACTTTCCTGCAAGAAATTTTATTATTTTTGTTGGCCTTTCACGCGTCGCCGATGATGACTTCTTTGCCTTTTTCCTTATCGGTTGTGCTGGGCCGAATTAGGACCTTTTTGCCCTCAAAGTCGATCACGTTCATTGGAATGGGCTCCGTGTCTACCTGCATTTCCTGAAATTTCAACCGTCTTTCGTTAATGGCCGATTGAATCTGTCGACGAAATACATTACAACCATTAGTGGCATGAGAAAAAGAGTTGTGCCACTTGCAATACGTGCGACGCTTTAGTTCTTCGGCGGATGGAATAGTACGATTTATCTTAATGTTACCATTTTTGAGCAATTCATCGAATATCTTGTCACACTTGCCCACATTAAATGTAAATTTAATTTTCTCTTGCCGTTTCTTCTGAACCGGCTGTAAGGAGGAACAAGCCAAAGATTTGGCCTGTTTTGGCAAAACCATTTCAGCAGCGTATACCTCTGTTGATTCGTCGTCTGAGCTACTTTGGTCACATTCTACTCTATGGATATTGTGACGAATTGCTTTGGCAGTTTCTTTGCTTCGGCTTTCACAAGCCAAAGCTCTCTGATGTAATTGTGCTAGTGTGAAAAATTGGATGTCTTCTAATTTTTCTTTTAAATAATAACATAATCCATTAAAGCCTAATCCTGCTAGCTGTTTTTTCTGCCAAATGAATCTGAAAGCATCGGTTTCTTGTATCCCAGAATCTCTGGATGTAATCATTAACCGATTCATCTCTCGCTTGTCGCAGGCCCACTAAGTCTACCAAATCTAACTCATAGTCACCAAAAAAGAAGTGATCATGGAATTTTTGTTCGAAATCTCCCATGACAAAATAGAATTAGGGGGTAACGTGGCATACCATGCGAATGCGGTTCCTGTTAAAGATAATGAAAATAAACGCATACGAAACACCTCTGTGTCGGCCAATTCTCCTAATTATGCTAAAAACTGGCCTATGTGTTCACGTGTACTCTTTCCTTGATCACCCGAAAATTTGCGAATTCGGGTATCCTAGTTCCTTGTGTGTATGGGTGGTCATCAAATCGGCTATCACAAGGTCTCCGATATGACAGCCCTCCAGGGACCATGCTTACTCCGAGTTTTTCTCGGAACGCCCCGACTATTTCTTCCCTCACTATATCAATGGCAGCCGGTGCGAGACCACCGGCTCTCTGGTCAAACATAGGTGAGGTTGATTGGATATTAGCATGTTGTCTTCTTCCCCACTGGTTTGGGTTCTGCGGTGCATCACTATTTGCCCTATATGGTTCATATGATTGACCATTCCTTTCCGTTCTTCTAAGCGGGTGAAAGTTGCCTAGAGGGGGTGAATAGGCAAGGTAAAACTTTTTCAACAAAAACTAGAAACGAACTGGACAAAACCGGTTCAGCCGGTGTCAAAACTGGTTCAGCCGGTTTGCATGAGCTCAACTAAAGAATGAGATATAAAACTGAATTGATCTCAAAATCCACCCAGTTAACTTTGGAAATGAGATGTTCTAGTTGATCCACAGGGTTCAAAGTAGTAGATCTGAGAAGGGCACTTCTCAAAATCCACACACCAAAATATGAACAAATCTTCCACAGAAGGGTGAGAGAATGAAGAACACAAACAAACACAATGAGCAAGAACACAAGAGACACAAGATTTATCCCGAGGTTCGATCACACCACCAAGGTGCCCTACTTCCTCGTTGAGGCACCCACAAAGAGCCGGGTCTCTTTCAACCCTAATCCTCCCTTTGCGACCACAAGGGTCAAGCCGACACACTAATCTTTGCTCAAACAAGCGGTAATACACACTTTCTCGTGGTCTTCCACAAGATTTGGAGACTCACAAGCGACACCTAGTCGTCTAGGAGCTAGAAGATCCAAGAGTAATGAATCCACAAAGAACTCAATGTAGTACCAAAGCTCGAACGAAGAAGCAAGAGAGATTTGGAGATGAAGCACAAAAACTGTAGCTCTCAAACTCACTCAAAGATTTCTCTCCAAAGATTCGAAATGGGAGAGGCAAGAGATGTGTGTGTGAGAGAGGGAGGTGTTCAAGTTAGAAATGGACTTTTGGGTCATGCTCTCTTATTTGGGGAGAGAGATAGGAGTGAGTATATATAGGTGGAGCTCAAAACTAGCCGTTGGATAGATTTTTCTGCCTAAGACCGGTTGAACCGCCCCTAGCAGGTCAGGCAGGCTGTCTGCCAGTCTGACTGGCAGACTGACCTGCAGGCTGACCAGGGTTGACCAGACCGGTTGAACCACCCCTGACAGCTCTGGCGACCTATTCGCCAGTCTGACTAGCAGACTGTTGGTCAAAGTCACAGGGGTCAGAGACTAGCTGAACTGCCCCTCAGGACCAGTTCAAATGGTCTTGACCAGAGAGTTTAGGAGAGAAAACCCCAGCTCAACTGCCCAGAGGCAAGTTTAGCTGGTCTGTGGTCAAAGAGGTTCACAGCTAAAGTTGAGTTCAGCTGGAGTTGAGAAAGCTCAATTCAGCTGAAGTTCAGCTCAGTTGCAGCTGAAGAAGCTCAACTCAGCTAAAGTTCAGCTCAACTGCAGTTGAAGAAGTTCAGTTGCTTTTCAACAAGAACTCTCTAGGTTTCTCAAACCTAACCATGGTCAACCATAGAACGTTCAAGAGATTTGGTTTTCAAAAAATAGCTTTTGAATATAGAGGCTTGAGCTTTGGCAAATACCTACCTTCTTTTTGGATCCCCCTTTATAGTACGACGATTCCTATACTCAAGTTAAATAAATATAATTAAGTAAACTCCTTGAGTAATTGGCGTATCATGTGTGATTTCTCCATGGCGTTGCTTCATAAGGATCACAAACATCTTTGTCTTACCTTTTGAAGCAAACACAAATCAAACCCTATGACTTGTACCATATCACCATGTATGAGTTCAAATCATGGCTTCAAGTCACCTTACTGATGCATCAACATGTTATAACTCTTCATAGCTGATTAGTTCATCGACTTAGTGCAAGTACTCTTTTCTTTACCTTAGCCATGGTACCTCGGTATACAAGCCGTCGCTTGGCCTTCACCTTCGCTTAGTTCCTCGAAGCCCTTTCCTTGCTATCTTCACCCTATCAAGCCATTCTTGAGTCACATCATTTTGAGCATCCATTGAGAGAATCATTTCTTTAATATTGTGAACCTTGCTTGAATGTCTTCTAGATATAACTGTTAAGATTAATAAAGCTCTAGTTTGATTCTCATAGAAGCATATATGGACTGATAGTAATATGGTCAAGCCAATTCATGATTCCTCATATCTTATTCACTTTGGCTTAACCAATCCTCATAATCACTTCATCCTCTATTCTGATCATATGTATGTAGTGATTTCTCAGGTCTTGTCCATATATTCAAACCAATATAGATCATATTATATCCATTTGCATTGTCTCACTGGTTATTTAACCTTGTGTTGAACCTTTGTTCACTATCATTATACACTATTCAAGTATGTTCATCATACTGAATTTCCTGTTCAACACTTAGCAAACTTGTTAGTCTTTTAAATGTGTTGTCATCCAAATCACCAAAACTCACAAAAGGGATGAATGCACTTTCAATCTCCCCCTTTTTGGCGAATGATGACAACACATTTAAAGCTTACATAAGATTTGATAAATAAGATTTTGAATCCTATGATATAGTTTCCTCCCCCTAAATATGTGCATTTCAGAAAATAACACTTTTGTACTCAAATGCCAAAAGCACATATTTGGGTCAAAGTATGGAGACAACTTATATTATACTATTCATGGGGTGCAGTGTGTCTTAGAATAAACGTGATGCTCATGACATAGAATATTAGAATGCACTTATCAACTTTCTATATCTTATGTTTTTCTTATGATTCCCCCTTTTTGTTAATTATTTCTCTTCCTTTTAAAAGTCTTCTAACACTTAGTTACATAAGACTAAAGGTAAGCTTTAATGCAAAATTTCTCCCCCTTTGTCATAAATCTCCAAAAAGGATACAAAGAATATAAAGGGTAGAAATTATGATTAAGCAAGATGTGAACACACTATCATGAAAAGGGTCCTTAGATGGCACAAAGGTAATGGATAAGTGTCATAAGTGATGTATCTTTGCACTTTACCCTTTCAAGGGGGTTTCCAGACTTGTGTTGGATTTACAATTCATTTGCAAGCTCTTGTTGGCATAGTTGTGACATAGGTTCAAGATATCAAATGAATATTGTCATACTAATTGAAAGATAAATCTTGATACCTGGGGTCTAGATGTCACCTAGCATTTTCTTATCATAACAAGAGGCAACATGAAAATGCAAAAGTATGGATTATACAACTAGTGATCATGTACGAAAATACCAATTGAAACACCAATTGATACAATTTTATGGATAAACAGATCACTAATTGCATATTACACTAAGTTCTCCTCAAGTTTTATTGCACACATATATAATCATGCAACATAAGGAACATGTGCACTATTTAATCAATTAAGTTCTAAACAGGAGAATTTATAAGCTATGCTACTTTAGACATTTGCAAATCAAAAGAATGTGATACATGTTTACCAATTTTAGATGATGTTGGAGTAGCATATAAAAGAGAAACTCATTCCCTTATGAAATGTATAAAAGATACATTTATTGGAGCAAAGAATCTTTGATACCCATCAAAATTTGTAGTGGAAGCGATTGTCTTTGCCCGAAGGTTCCTTTCTAATTTGAGACTACACACATAATAGACTTGAAAATGAAGTTAGTCTCAAAGATTCAAATTATAGACCATTCTCCCCCTAAATGTGTGCATACAAGTGATGAATACTTATTTAGCTTATGCACTTGGACTTGTGAGGACAGGGGATTAAGTTCTACAATTTGAACCTTGGTACAAATAAGATATGAAAAAGTGAAATTGTACCAATTGAAGGAATTACTCATAATCAAAAGGTATACTAATAGACATGATATGCAATATTTTAAGCCAAGATTCTTGAGAAGTTAGCATGTTTGACTCATACCTCACTAAGATGACTTACGACTAACTTATGACATCACCACAAGAGGTATTAATCAAATATCTAGAGATTCTTTAATCGTCACCACAAGTGCAACCTTATGGCTTGACTTAAGATATTGCATACACATGCACACAATAGCATAAGAGCCTAGATACACAAATGCATACAACAGTTCATGGAGTGACACACCTTTGTTCTACTCCACATTGTCTCTACCATATCATTTTTCAACTTAGTGCTTTGATGGACTTGAGACTTCTTTACACAAAGCATGATGATTTTCATTGATGCCCATCAGTCTTCATCATGACTTAGATTGAGTCAATTTAGCATACCAAAGGGAAACTTATCCTCTTCACAGAACTACATAAATTCATTGACCATTTTCATGGAACCACTCATCCTCATTTTATGTTCTCCTTTCTCCAAGGTGTGAGACTACACAACATGAGCTTAAAAGAAATCATTAGTCTCACAAGATATAGGCTAAACTCTCCCTCAATTTGTGCATACAAGAGTACACAGAGTACACTTATGCACACCAAAATACGAGGTTAAGAAGATGTTTGCACTATATCTTGGTTTAACATAACATGCTTTAAATAGATGATGAAAATTATACCAATTGAAAGTTTAAGAACTAAAAGTTATCAATTGAAATCCTAAAGGGTAAAGCATGCTAATATGAACCTCAAACCTCATAATGAAGGATATTATGTGATTATGTCACTACTTCTTCATTATTTGGTTTTCAGGATAGTTCAACTTCCTTCTTGATTCACTGTGATTTCTTTTCTCTTTATGATTTCATCCAACCAAGCGATCTTGAACTTCATTCATCTTTGCTTGGTTCGATCATACTTGATATGAGACCCATTGAAACTCAATGATTGAAAGAACCAAGACTCTTATATTTGTAGATTTTGAATCCATCTTGAAAGCACTTGGAAGGACCTTGTTGAAACACTTAGAAAAGAGGGCATTAAAAAACACAAGGGAGGGTTTCACAAATGATGATCCTTATATGTGGATGGCAAATGAATCATCATTCTTGAAACCCAAAAGGATATACTAAGTTTCCTTTAAATTAGTGCACACATATAGTTGATGTCGAAGTTATATGCACTATTGAACATTTTATAATGCAAGGAATTTAACCTATACTATGGTACATCCCACTAAGGATAGAATACTAAAACAACTGAAGGAGATGAAGTTTTCATACCTTGGGCTCTTATCAACTTCATTTTACTTTAGTTGAATAATATCTTTTAAGCTTGTGATTTATCCAATTTAAAACAAGCACCATCTCTTAACATAGATTTTCTATGGATAAACTCAACACAAGAGATGTCATTAGTAGCACAAGCACTAGTTTTTTTATTTAGCAACCCTTTTTTATGTGGAAGGCAGGTAAAAATAAAGAAACCTCATAATGTGGACTAAATTTCCCTTAATCCCTTATGCACTATACATTATTGAATGACATAGATTTATATATGCATGGTTATTCAATGAAGTCCAAGGTCTAATTTAAGCCATATTATGGTGATTGTCTAATATAGAAGAATCAAATCCAAATTAACTAGAAAGAGTACATCACATAGTTTTGGATTGTTGACCATATGATAAGATCCATTTTTCTTCCAATTGGACTTTTACTTCATAATCAACAATTGATGTATACCCTCAAGTGCTCCCTCTTCCTTAGTAGCTACACAAGTCATAAAGGAGAAGAATTGAAAATAATATGCACTTGAGATTCAATTGTTACCACCCTTGCTACTATCTCCAAATATGATTTATACATCCATTATCGAGCATCCGTCTTGATCCATTTAAGGAGTGATCCTGCAAAATAAGTTTAAGCTTCGTATTTTGGTACCCAATTTGAATTGGTTCCTTTGAGATTAGTAGTAAGAGACTTGGGTACCCACATATTCCTTATTGTGGCCTTTCTCTTTGTGTAGGCATCCACATATACTTGACAACCATCTTACTATGGTTCCAAGTTAATATGTAAACTCATAGATAAGAGTTAGAGTTAAGAATAGGAGCCTTTTCTCCTTTTCTTGATACATCATTGTGTTGCCTTCTTGATGATGAACCTAGCTTGACCTTGGGTGCACCTAGCTTATCAAGGTTAGTCCACAAGCATTCATATCATAAAGACAAGTTATACATGGAATTTACAACTTAGTGATCCAATCCTAGTGTGAAGCATATGGATACCGATTGAAGTAGATTCCTAAGATATCAATTTGTAGGTTTCCAAACATTAGAGAGTATGGATCACTAATTGTACCTTTTACAGTTTAAAATCATATCCATGATAGTGCATATGTATGTGATGAATATCAATAGAAAGGATTCTTATGCACTTTTAGATTTTAACGATAAGTGAATTTTAAACTACATCAAGAGTGGCTATTTAGAAAACAAAGATTATAATCCATGAATGAGATACAAATTTACCATTTTGGATTGTCTTAGTATAGCTTACTCAAGGGAAACCTATTATCTATGACACAAGATATATATAATGTGCTCCCACTAGATATGTGCATCAAGTATTTGAATGACTTGCCAAATGCACTTTCAATTCAGTTAAGAGCCTCATGAGGAGTACATTACATATATTGGTCAAGGCATGACAAATTTGCAATGAATTAACTTATGCCTAAGAATACTTACCACCATATAGAATGTACCATTTGTTATATCAATTGAAAGATCTTACTATATGAGATTGTGTCATCTAAGTATTCTTCTTTTCTTCATTTGTGGAGACTTCCTTCTTTAGCTTGTTATCTCTTTTCCTTTTAAAACTAGTCGAAAAAGCACTTCAAAAAGAGATATTAGTGGTACATGGAAGTATTTAATGAATGATGATATTTATATGAATGGCAGACAAATAATCATTTATGAGGCATAAAGGCATAAATTAAATTCCTTTTAAGTTAATGCACATGGAGGAGTGAATTAACAATATGTACTAATTTACAAATTTAAGCAAAAGGAATTTAACCTTCATATTGACATTTCTTTCCATAGAATATATTATTACCAATTGAAAGAATGCCACTTGAAAGGAACTACAATTGATCAACTACCAATTGAAGCAATTTTCCATACCTTTGCCTTGAGCATTCCTAATCTTTCTTTTAGGTGAAGATTAACCTTCAATGCTTGTGATTTTTACCAATTGAAAGAACACAATCTCTACTTATGAATTTCCATGAAATATCTTAATAGAGATTGCATTTGAAACACAAGCAATAGTTTCCTATTTAGAAACCTCTATATATGAATGACACGAAGGTCACTAAAATAAGAAAACCTCATGATATGAACTAAATTACCCTTACAAGCATCATGCATAACATCAATTGAAATAAGATGAAACTAGCATGATTATTTAATGAAGTTTACAGGGCAAGTTAAATTCATAGCACGGTGAGTGATTAATGTAGAAGACTCAAAACCATTTAAACAAGAAGGAATACATCACATTGTATTGGATTGATCTTCTTTGAATGTTAAATGACACATTCCATTTGAGAAACACATTCTCATGTTGTGAGACTACATAAACACTTAGATAAAAACATTAGTCTCACAACTCTAGTCATATAGAGAATTCCCCTTTTGATAAGTGCTTTAAGAATTTGAATTTCTTACTTAGCACTCTATTCATTTAAGAACATGGGATAATCCTCTTTATGTCTAGGTCATGACAATATACGATAATTCATTTGAAATATGCCACGAATTAATTACCATCAATTAAAGTATGTAGATTGCCACATATAAGAATAACAAATATGCAATCTACCATATAATTGGATCCTTTCCAAAGCAAGGTAAAATATTTTAAGTTCATTCTCATGTGCTTCATTTTCCTATGTGGCTACAAAAGACACAAAGGAATATAATAATTAAAAGCAATGTGCACCAAAGATTTAATTTTTTACCATCCTTTGGATATCCCTTAGTTGTAGGCCTTTTGCTTGATTCCCACAAAGGTTAATCCTTATTTCCTACAACACAAGTTCTTGCTAGAGATGAATATGAAGTTAGTGATATAACAACTAAATTCATCTTTGGGTCAATCTTAAAGGATAGACAATGTAAGATTGATAGCTTGAGATAAGGATTGAGTTAAACTGCTCAAGCACCCCAAAGCTTCATATCATCTCTAAGTACCTGCAAAACTTATTAAGTACATTTTGGTACCCATCTCATGATGGGTCCATCAAGGTTAGCCAATATGGACTTAGGCACCTAAATAGTCTTTGTCCTATAATGTGGTGAACTCATCACCTTTCTAGCACAAGAGTCAAATTCGGGTCTCCTAAGCATATTTGAGTGAATTGACAAGTTAGGCTTAGGAGTTTTACCCTTTGGACAAACCTTGAATAGATGACCTTTTTCATGGCAATTGTAGCAAATGCGGTGCTTGTCCTTGCAATGCATTTGCCTTTTGCTTTCATCCTTTTTTATGGTCATCTTTCTTGATCGTGTAAGATCTTGGTTCTTCATGTGGGGGCATGAACCAATTTCATGACCCTTCTCCTTGCATCCATAGCACCTCCTATCACTTCTTTTTTATCTTTCTTTGTTGAAGCACATAGGTACATCATTAGAGCAAATAGTATGAGCATTAACTTTCTCACCTTGAATTTTGCTCATGTGCTTCTTGGAAAGCTTGGTATTCTTTTGAAGGGGTTTTGTGCATGCTACGGTTGTCCCCTTCTCAAGCTTTTTCACCATATCATCACGGTTATCTTGAGAAGGTTGAGCATGACACTTTCCCTTCAATTGAGTCAAGCTCCTTTTTAGCCTCTCATTTTCTTCCTTGAGCTCATTGTTTTCTTTCACATAGGAAACATTACTTGTTCCTGAAAATTCTTGCTCAATGGAAGATTGGCTTTCTTGAGAGCAACATTTGTTAGCACATGATAATAAAGTTTATATTTGATTACATGTGCATATGTGAGGTTGATATGATTTCAAGTTAGTTAACACAACCTCATGAGTCATCTCTAACATGATATGTGAATCCATCAATTTATTATGAGAGAAAACAAGCATATCATGTTTTTCTTGCAAAGCTAGATTCTCAATATTTAGCTTTTCTATTGTGTTCTTGAGCATAGCATTTTTATTTTCTAATTAGGCAATATATAATGAATGATTAACAACTTTAATTTGCTCAATTGAAATGTCTTTATACCTTTGGACCAAATCATCATGAGAGCACTTTAGCTTCTCATGCTCTTATGTCAACTTCTCTAAGTCTTTGATTTTTTCGATGAGGATATCTTCTTGCTTATGAAGCATTTCCTTTTGTTCTTCTACTCTTCTCATGAGTTTGAGCAAGCTCATCCGGTTCTTCTTGCTTAGTTGAGCAAAGAATTTTTGAAGATCATCCTCATCTTCACTGTCACTTTCATGTTCATCCTCATCCTCACTTTCGCTTTCGCTTTCACTGTCACTCCCATTAGCGACAAAGCACATATGAGAAGTGGATTTGAATGATGAACCTTGTGAAAAGGTGGATTCGTCGTTTGGTCTCCATCGATCATTTTCTTCTTCTTCAATCTTGTCCTTCGCCTCATCTTCCTTCATTTTGAGGAACATCCTTTCGGTGATTCTCATGGCAAGATCTATTGTCCTAGGATCAACATCTGCACCAAAAGATGAAGTCGAGGCAACCTCAATCTTTTTCAAGCTTAGAAGCACTTTCGTTTATTAGTCCCCCGACATGATCTTTTCCTCACGCGGTTAAGCGTTAGAACGAGGATTAGGCTCTGATACCAATTGAAAGTTGCCTAGAGGGGGGTGAATAGGCAAGTTAAAACTTTTTCAACAAAAACTAGAAATGAACTGGACAAAATCGGTTCAGCCGTGTTGCACAAGCTCAACTAAAGAATGAGATATAAATTGATTGATCTCGAAATCCACCCAGTTAACTTTGGAAATGAGATGTTCTAGTTGATCCACAGGGTTCAAAGTAGTAGATCTGAGAAGGGCACTTCTCAAAATCCACACACCAAAAAGATATGAACAAATCTTCCACGGAAGGGTGAGAGAACGAAGAACACAAACAAACACAATGAGCAAGAACACAAGAGACACAAGATTTATCCCGAGGTTCGGTCACACCACCAAGGTGCCCTACTTCCTCGTTGAGGTGCCCACAAAGAGCCGGATCTCTTTCAACCCTAATCCTCCCTTTGCCGACCATAAAGGTCAAGCCCACACACTAATCTTTGCTCAAACGAGAGGGTAATACACACTTTCTTGTGGTCTTCCCACAAGATTTGGAGACTCACAAAGCGATATCTAGTCGTCTAGGAGCTAGAAGCTCCAAGAGTAATGAATCCACAAAGACTCAATGTAGTACCAAAGCTCGAATGAAGAAGAGCAAGAGAGATTTGGAGATGAAGCACAAAAACCGTAGCTCTCAAACTCACTCAAAGATTTCTCTCCAAAGATTTGAAATGGGAGAGGCAAGAGATGTGTGTGAGAGAGAGGGAGGTGTTCTTCAAGTAGAAATGGAGTTTTGGGTCGTTCTCTCTTGTTTGGGGAGAGATGTAGGAGTGAGTAATATATAGGTGGAGCTCAAAAACTAGCCGTTGGATAGATTTTTCTGCCTGAGACCGGTTGTACCGCCCCTGGCAGGTCAGGCAGACATGTCTGCTAGTCTGACTGTCAGACTGACCTGCAGGCTGACCAAGGTTGACCAGACTGGTTGAACTGCCCTGGGGGCGGTTGAACCGCCCCTGATAGCTCTGGCGACCTGTTTGCCAGTCTGACTGGCAGACTGTTGGTCAGAGGTCAGAGGGGTCAGAGACCAGCATAACTGTCCCTCAGGACCAGGTCAACTGGTCTTGACCAGAGAGTTTAGGAGAGAAAACCCTAGCTCAACTGCCTGGAGGCAAGTTCAGCCGGTGTATGGTCAAAGAGGTTCACAACTGAAGATGAGTTCAACTGGAGTTGAGAAAGCTCAACTCAGCTGAAGTTCAGCTCAGCTGCAGCTGAAGAAGATCAACTCAGCTGAAGTTCAGCTCAGTTGAAAAGCTCAGCTGCAATTGAAGAAGTTCAGCTGCTTTTCAACAAGAACACTCTCGGTTTCTCAAACCTAACCATGGTCAACCATAGAACGTTCAAGAGATTTGGTTTTCAAAAAATAGCTTTTGAATATAGAGGATTGAGCTTTGGCAAACACCTACCTTCTTTTTGGATCCCTCTTTACAGTACGACGATTCCTATACTCAAGTTAAATAAAATATAATTAAGTAAACTCCTTGAGTAATTGGCGTCTCATGTGTGATTTCTCCATGGTGTTGCTTCATAAGGATCACAAACATCTTTGTCTCACCTTTTGAAGCAAACACAAATCAAACCCTATGACTTGTACCATATCACCATGTATGAGTTCAAATCATGGCTTCAAGTCACCTTACTGGTGCATCAACATGTTATAACTCC
This sequence comes from Zea luxurians, assembly GCA_029449295.1. Taxonomy (NCBI): domain Eukaryota; kingdom Viridiplantae; phylum Streptophyta; class Magnoliopsida; order Poales; family Poaceae; genus Zea; species Zea luxurians. The sequence goes on from JAOPSE010000037.1 coordinate 16,144,866, forward strand.
TCATAGCTGATTAGTTCATCGACTTAGTGCAAGTACTCTCTTCTTCACCTTAGCCATGGTACCTCGGTCTACAAGCCGTCGCTTGGCCTTCACCTTCGCTTAGTTCCTCGAAGCCCTTTCCTTGCTATCTTCACCCTATCAAGCCATTCTTGAGTCACATCATTTTGAGCATCCATTGAGAGGATCATTTCTTCAATATTGTGAACCTTGCTTGAATGTATTCTAGATATAACTGTTAAGATTAATCAAGCTCTAGTTTAATTCTCATAGAAGCATATATGGACTGATAGTAATATGGTCAAGCCAATTCACGATTCCTCATATCTTATTCACTTTGGCTTGACCAATCCTCTTAATCACTTCATCCTCTATTCTGATCATATGTATGTAGTGATTTCTCAGGTCTTGTCCATATATTCAAACCAATATAGAGATCATATTATATCCATTTGCATTGTCTCACTGGTTATTTAACCTTGTGTTGAACCTTTGTTCACTGTCTTTATACACTATTCAAGTATGTTCATCATACTGAATTTCCTGTTCAACATTTAGCCAACTTGTTAGTCTTTTAAATGTGTTGTCATCCAAATCACCAAAACTCACAAAAGGGATGAAAGCACTTTCAGCGGGGCCGGAAAGTACTCGCCCCCATGGGCTTGGAATTATGTATTAATGGATGGTGCATTGTATAGTGTGATGGGAAGTGTTGCTAGGACAGGCGAGGATTTAGGTAACAATCCTCCTCAAACAACCTTGTACCGGACCGTCCGGTCGGATATGCGGACCGTCCGTGATCATATGCGGACGGTCTGTCTAGGTGGTTTAGGGCTTGTGTAACATGTGGAGGCTCGGACGCATATCTCGGTAACTCATTAAAAATGGGACCGGCCGTTGCTGGCTCGGACAGTCCGCGCTCACGTGCGGACGGTCTGGACATGTGCAGATCGGCTAATTTACTGCCGACGTGCGTAGGAGGTTGTGGTTGCTCAGGGTATGTGTCCATCGGCATCCCATAAAGGGGTTGTGACTGGTTGTGAAAACCTGCAGTCGATGAATTACGTGTGTTTTTTCCCCAATTCAACCTTGTGCGAAGGAAAATTTGCAATAGTGGATTTATGAAACACACGTACTAGCCTTTTATAATCCTTTTGTATACCCCCTACGATATGTTGCATTTGCTCTCATTGTTTATCTATGTATGCTTTAAGAGATTGGAGCTCGTTGGTGTTAATTACATTGGGGGTATCCGTTGTGGGTTGGAGCGAAGCTAGGTCTATCGCCCGTAGTCGAACAACTTTGTTGTTCCTGTCCACCTTGAAGTCGGCCATGAATTTTGCCTTTGCTTCCTTGATCAGCTACTCCTGGCGCTCCTCGAACAGGAGCTGTTCTTCAGCCGGCAAGGTTTCCCATGTCGGCTTGATGATATTGCTGGTGGAAACTTCAGAGCTATCCTTTGAACCGGCCATTGAGGACCGATCTTGATAGGTATATATGAAATATCCCTAGTGAATTCGCCAAAAAGTGTGTTGACGTCGATCCGGGCACCAATCACTGCGTTGAGAACCGACGGCGGCGCTCTCTGCATAGGTACGGATGGTCGCGGTCAGGCGCCAGACGGTCTGCGACCTAGAGCAGGGCTAGGGTTCCCTGCCTGACGGGCCGGACGGTCCGCGTGTGCGCAGGGGCAGCGGAGTTCACCGACGGTGCCTGAATCTCGCTCCTAGGAGGGACCCCATCGGAGAGGAGAGATTCTAGGTGTTTTCTAGGGTCAGCAGGCTGACCTAGACACCTCTAATCGGCGTAGAGCCGATGAGAAGCGAAGAATTTAGGGATTGAGAGGCTAAACTAGAACTAAACAAGAACTACTCCTAATGCCTAAGGTAAAAACGAGAGATAAACTGGTTATTGATTCGATTGTTGACGATTAATCGAACGTATTCCTCTGTATTTCTAGAGGAGGGGGCTAGACCCATTACAAATAAATTTCCTGAGTTAATTTCGTGAATCTAGCCAACAACTATAGCAAGAAACTCGGAACCCTAACTGACTCTGCGCGCGCGGACGGTCCACACCACTAGTGTGGACCGTCCGGCCTTGGGGTCGGACCGTTCGCATGGTCATTTTGCTCTCCAACAACTCCAAAGAAGATCCGAAAGGTCCAGTAAAAATTCTGGGTCTAAGTCCAAGAAAAACGCTGAGCGGCAGTACCGCTCGTAGGTGCGAAAGTGGCAGACTGCAAATTTTTTCTAGAATGCTCTCAAATTTTGCAGACAGCAAGATACAAGGGAGAATAGGTGAACCGTGAAGTTTGAGCAGAAAAGGATCAAAACTCCTTGCCCGACAGTGTCGGACTTGAGGGTGACAATGTTGCTTAGGCAAAACTTCACACAAAGTTCTCAAATTTTACATACAGTTTGCTTAGAGTGAAGTATGTCTACTAGTGAAGTATGAACGTGAGCAACTCAAAAATCCATGCGCATATTCAAAATCCCAAGAGTGATGGAGTTTTGTTGAGTTATCTCAAAACGAACTCAAAGGGGAATCAACTCTGGTCACGACCAAGAACTGCACCATATGGGCGTACGCAGTGATCAAAAGAGTCTATCTCCTTGCAAATCAATCCGCAACAACACCCATATCACAAGAACTTTAAGGTTCTCCATAAATCCTCAAGAGAAGGAAAGGAAAGAACTCAAGAATACAAGACTTCAAAAATTCAGCAAGGGAACAAACTGAGATTGAAGACAACCAAAACCCGTGGGCCGAACCGACGACCTTTGCTCGGATTAATCATTGCAGATTACAGGCACAGTCGACAGAACAAAATCGTTGTGGATCTCCTAGCTAAACCGGTGAGCACCTAGAGAGGAAAACTCAGAGTTCTAAATAAGTGCTCTAAACAAAATGGCAGCCAAAGAGATGCTGGACTAACCAGCCTCCCCTCTATTTATAGAGGGTTATTTCCATTTCCTAAACTATCCCTATTTAGATGGAGCCTATCCACTCCACTGGGGGCAAAATAGACCAACTCCTAGAGTTTTCATCTAACGGCCACGCCCTTCACACGAACTTGCTTCGCCTTGACGCATCCTCTATGATCACGCCACATGCCACCTCTAGTTTCCATCGAAACCACCACCGCCGGGTTTTGAGGACAAACCCAGTCGAAAACCCGCTGTACGTAGCGCCGGGTGGTTTTGAGGCTCAACCACCGAAACCACCGTAAGTATCGCACCACGTGTGTGTCCCCCACGTCCTAGACACGTGTCCCGCCAGTTCTCGACCATGCCGGCAACATGACCCGCCCGCCACGTCCTCGCGCGAGTGCATGTCCTAGGTGTCAGCCACCACGGCTAGTCACCCGGTGACTCCGGTCCCTCAGTCAAGTCCCAGCGCTTGTCCTTCACCGCTCCCGGCCCATCGGCACGAACTCGCATGACCTTCACCTTTGTCGTCATCCATCATACCTATGCTCCACACCTGCACACCACAAGCCGACCGATATGGTTGCACAAACACATAACTCATGCCTCGGTTAGTCCACGACTCGACCCGAGACGCTACCCATTGACAATCAGTCATCATCAACCCAAACCACAAGGGACAAGTCAACCTTGTGTTCGCCATCTCCCCCTTGATGAGTGCATTGTCAACACCACCACATGAGTATATATAGCAGAAACAAGAAAGAAGAAAAGAAACTCACTCAAATGACCAAAAGCCAGATAAAAACCAAAATAGTTCATTCAAAGCAAGCAAAGATTGGTCCCCAAAGAAATAGACAACGACTCAACACGAATAAGCAGAAAATGGCTAGTCCTCAAGAAGAGGCAAAAGCAGGGCTGAACACCACTAGCCACCAGACAAAGCCACATCGAAGCACAAAATCAGAGCAAAAGTTGAAAACAAAGCTAGTTCCTCCAGAAAGAGGCAAATGACTCAACACAACTAGCAAAAGCTCCAAATAGGTCAAGTCTCCCCCCTTGTGAAAATAATCTCCCAAAGCAAAAATTGGTGTATTATGGGGAGGCTACACTAGCGCAAAACAAAATTTTCGACCTTATAAAACTAGAAACTACTGTGGTTATAGATCATGGAATTACCACTAGACGCGCAGGCAGTGGAAGACGTCTCGATGTAGACGAACGCGTTGAGCAGTGTTGTGCCATTGCGGGTGACCTTCACGTCCTCGCGTGGTTCGTCCTAGTGCTCCATATACAGCACCTTCAAGGTATCCACACATACAGGAAGGAAGAGCCGCGTTCCAAACTGCTAGGTTCGCGACGGCGGCTAGGCGAGGGCAAGGGGTGGGCGACTACTCGTTTACTGCTGGCGAATTAGGGTTACCTTAACTGTGCCCCTGTCCCTCATTATATAGGCGTTCTGGTGGGCTTCTAACTCCGAGGCCCATCAGTAACTGAAAGGGAATTAGGCTTACACCTAGTCCCTAATTAATTTTGGTGGTTGAATTGCCCAACACAAATAATGGACTAACTAGTTTGCTCTAGTGTATAAGTTATACAGGTGCCAAAGGATCACACTTAGCCAATAAAAAGACCAAGTATTGGGTTCAAACAAAGGAGCAAGGGTCAACCGAAGGCACCTCTGGTCTGGCCCACCGGACTGTCCGGTGTGCCACCAGACATGTCCCAAACTCATCACCTTCGGGAATTTCCAGAGGCGACTCCTCTATAATTCACCGGACTGTCCGGTGTACACCGGACATGTCCGGTGCTCCAAGGAAGAGCGGCCTCCGGAACTCGCCAGCCTCGGGAATTCACTTTGGCCACTCCGTTATAATTCACCGGACTGTCCGGTGTACACCGGACTGTCCGGTGTAACAGCGGGGCAACGGCTATTTCGGCGCCAACGGCTACCTGCGACGCATTAAATGCGCGCGCTGCGCGCGCAGAGGTCAGGCACGCCCATACTGGCGCACCGGACAATCTACAGTGCATGTCCGGTGCGCCACCGGACATCCCGGCGGGCCCAGAAGACAGAGCTCCAACGGTCGAACCCAACGGCTTTTGGTGACGTGGCTGTCGCACCGGACATGTCCGGTGTGCACCGGACTGTCCGGTGCGCCATCGAACAGACAGCCTCACCAAACGGCTAGTTTGGTGGTTGGGGCTATAAATACCCCCAACCACCCACCATTCATTGCATCCAAGTTTTCCACTTCTCAACTACTTACAAGAGCTCTAGCATTCAATTCTAGACACACCAAAGAGATCAAATCCTCTCCAAACTCCACACAACGCCCTAGTGATTAGAGAGAGAGATTTGCTTGTGTTCTTTCGAGCTCTTGCGCTTGGATTGCTTTCTTCTTTCTTGATTCTTTCATTGCGATCAAACTCACTTGTAATTGAGGCAAGAGACACCAAACTTGTGGTGGTCCTTGTGGGAACTTTGTGTTCCAAGTGATTGAGAAGAGAAAGCTCACTCGGTCCGAGGGACCGTTTGAGAGAGGGTAAGGGTTGAAAGAGACCCGGCCTTTGTGGCCTCCTCAACGGGGAGTAGGTTTGAGAGAACCGAACCTCGGTAAAACAAATCCGCGTGTCTCACTCTCGCTTGCGATTTGTTTTGTACCCTCTCTCGTGAACTTTATTATATTTCTAACGCTAACCCGGCTTTTAGTTGTGATTATTTTTGAGAATTTCAGTTTCGCCCTATTCACCCCCCCCTCTAGGCGACTTTCAATTGGTATCAGAGCCCGGTGCTTCATTAGAGCCTAACCGCTCGAAGTGATGTCGGGAGATCACACCAAGAGGGAGATGGAGACCGGCGACAAGCCCACTACGAGCCAAGGGAGCACTTCATCGGAAGAGTCCCGCACCAAGAGGAAGGAGAAGAAGAAGGACTCCTCCAAACGGAAGGAGAAAAGATCTTCTTCCTCACACCACAAAGAGAAGAAGGAAAAATCTTCTTCCCACAAGTCGCATCGGAAAGGCGACAAGCACAAGAGGATGAGGAAGGTGGTCTACTACGAGACCGACACTTCATCAACATCGACCTCCGACTCCGATGCGCCGTCCATAACTTCTAAGCGCCAAGAGCGCAAGAAGTTTAGTAAGATCCCCTTACACTATCCCCGTACATCTAGACATACTCCATTACTTTCCGTTCCATTAGGCAAACCGCCAACTTTTGATGGCGAGGATTAGGCTAGGTGGAGTGATTTAATGAAATTTCATCTAACCTCACTCCACAAAAGTATATGGAATGTTGTTGAGTTTGGAGCACAGGTACCATCCATAGGGGATGAGGATTATGATACGGACGAAGTGGCCCAAATCGAGCACTTCAACTCCCAAGCTACAACCATACTCCTCGCCTCTCTAAGCAAGGAGGAATACAACAAGGTGCAAGGGTTGAAGAATGCAAAGGAGATTTGGGACCTACTCAAGACCGCGCACGAGGGTGATGAACTCACCAAGATCACCAAGCGGGAAACGATCGAGGGGGAGCTCGGTCGCTTCCGTCTTCGCCAAGGGGAGGAGCCACAAGATATGTACAACCGGCTCAAAACCTTGGTGAACCAAGTGCGCAACCTCGGGAGCAAAAAGTGGGACGACCACGAGGTGGTTAAGGTTATTCTAAGATCTCTCATTTTCCTTAACCCCACTCAAGTTCAATTAATTCGTGGTAATCCTAGATACACACTAATGACCCCCGAGGAAGTAATCGGGAATTTTGTGAGCTTTGAATGTATGATTAAAGGATCAAAGAAGATCAACGAGCTTGACGAACCCTCCACGTCCGAAGCACAACCGGTGGCATTTAAGGCGACGGAGGAGAAGGAGGAGTCTACACCAAGTAGACAACCAATTGATGCCTCCAAGCTCGACAATGAGGAGATGGCTTTAATCATCAAAAGCTTTCGCCAAATCCTCAAGCAACGGAGGGGGAAGGACTACAAACCCCGCTCCAAGAAAGTGTGCTACAAATGTGGTAAGCCCGGTCATTTCATTGCAAAATGTCCTATATCTAGTGACAGTGACAGGGGCGATGACAAGAAGGGAAAGATGAGAGAAAAGAAGAAGTACTACAAGAAGAAGGGCGGCGATGCCCATGTTTGCCGGGAGTGGGACTCCGACGAGAGCTCCACCGAGTCCTCTTCCGACGAGGACGCCGCCAACATCGCCGTCACCAAGGGACTCCTCTTCCCCAACGTCGGCCACAAGTGCCTCATGGCAAAGGACGGCAAAAGGAAGAAGGTTAAATCTAAATCCTCCACTAAATATGAATCCTCTAGTGATGATTATGCTAGTGATGAGGAGAATAATTTGCGTACCCTTTTTGCCGATCTTAACATGCAACAAAAGGAAAAATTAAATGAATTGATTAGTGCTATTCATGAGAAGGATGATCTCTTGGACTCTCAAGAGGACTTCCTTATTAAGGAAAACAAAAAGCATGTTAAGGTTAAAAATGCTTATGCTCTAGAGGTAGAAAAATGTAACAAATTATCTAGTGAGCTAAGCACATGCCATGACACTATAGACAACCTTAGAAATGAAAATGCTAGATTAATTGCTAAGGTTGATTCTCATGTATGTGATATCTCAATTTCCAAATCTTAGAAATGATAATGATGATTTGCTTGCTAAGATTAAGGAATTGAATGATTCTCTTGATAGCCTTAGAGTAGAAAATGAAAATTTGATTGCTAAGGCTAAAAATTTTGATGTTTGCAATACTATTATTTCCGACCTTAGAACTAAGAATGATATGTTGCATGCTAAGGTTGTAGAACTAAAATCTTGCAAACCCTCTACATCTACCGTTGAGCATACTTCTATTTGTACTAGATGTAGAGATGTTGATATCAATGCTATTCATGATCACATGGCTCTAATTAAACAACAAAATGATCATATAGCATTATTAGATGCTAAAATTGCCGAGCATAACCTAGAGAATGAAAAGTTTAAATTTGCTAGAAGTATGCTCTATAATGGGAGACGCCCTGGCATCAAGGATGGCATTGGCTTCCAAAGGGGAGACAATGTCAAACTTAATGCCCCTCCTAAAAACTTGTCTAACTTTGTTAAGGGCAAGGCTCCTATGCCTCAGGATAACGAGGGTTACATTTTGTACCTTGTCGGTTATCCCGAGAGCAAAATTAAGAAAATTCATTCTAGGAAGTCTCACTCTGGCCCTAATCATGCTTTTATGTATAAGGGTGAGACATCTAGCTCTAGGCAACCAACCCGTGCCAAGTTGCCTAGAAAGAAAACTCCTAATGCATCAAATGATCATGCTATTTCATTTAAAAACGTTTGATGCATCTTATGTTTTAACTAACAAATCCGGCAAGATAGTTGCCAAGTTTGTTGGGGGCAAACACAAGGGCTCCAAGACTTGTGTTTGGGTACCCAAAGTTCTTGTTTCTAATGCCAAAGGACCCAAGACCGTTTGGGTACCTAAAGTCAAGAACTAAAATTGTTTTGTAGGTTTATGCATCCGGGGGCTCAAGTTGGATACTCGACAGCGGGTGCACAAACCACATGACAGGGGAGAAGAAGATGTTCTCCTCATATGAGAAAAACCAAGATCCCCAACGAGCTATCACATTCGGGGATGGAAATCAAGGTTTGGTCAAAGGATTGGGTAAAATTGCTATATCACCTGACCATACTATTTCCAATGTTTTTCTTGTAGACTCTTTAGATTACAATTTGCTTTCTGTATCTCAATTATGTCAAATGGGCTACAACTGTCTCTTTACTGATGTAGGTGTCACTGTCTTTAGAAGAAGTGATGATTCAATAGCATTTAAGGGTGTGTTAGAGGGTCAGCTATACTTGGTAGATTTTGATAGAGCTGAACTCGACACATGCTTAATTGCTAAGACTAACATGGGTTGGCTCTGGCATCGCCGACTAGCCCACGTTGGAATGAAGAATCTTCATAAGCTTCTAAAGGGAGCACATTTTGGGACTAACAAATGTTCATTTTGAGAAAGACAGGATTTGTAGCGCATGCCAAGCAGGAAAGAAAGTTGACACTCATCATCCACACAAGAACATCATGACTAGTGATAGGCCACTGGAGCTCCTACACATGGACCTATTCGGCCCGATCGCTTACATAAGCATCGGCGGGAGTAAGTACTGTCTAGTTATTGTGGATGATTATTCTCGCTTCACTTGGGTGTTCTTTTTGCAGGAAAAATCTCATACCCAAGAGACCTTAAAGGGATTCTTGAGACGAGCTCAAAATGAGTTCGGCTTAAGGATCAAGAAAATTAGAAGCGACAACGGGACGGAGTTCAAGAACTCACAAATAGAAGGCTTCCTTGAGGAGGAGGGCATCAAGCATGAGTTCTCTTCTCCCTACACTCCACAACAAAATGGTGTAGTGGAGAGGAAGAATCGAACTCTATTGGACAGGGCAAGAACCATGCTTGATGAGTACAAGACACCGGATCGGTTTTGGGCCGAGGCGGTCAACACCGCCTGCTACGCCATCAACCGGTTATATCTACACCGAATCCTCAAGAAGACATCCTATGAACTCCTAACCGGTAAAAAGCCCAATATTTCATATTTTAGAGTTTTTGGTAGCAAATGTTTTATTCTTGTCAAAAGAGGTAGAAAATCTAAATTTGCTCCTAAAACTGTAGAAGGCTTTTTACTAGGATATGACTCAAACACAAGGGCATATAGGGTCTTTAACAAGTCCTCAGGACTTGTTGAAGTTTCTTGTGATGTTGTGTTTGATGAGACTAACGGCTCTCAAGTAGAGCAAGTTGATCTTGATGAGATAGGTGAAGAACAAGCTCCGTGCATCGCGCTAAGGAACATGTCCATTGGGGATGTGTGTCCTAAGGAATCCGAAGAGCCTCCACATGAACAAGATCAACCATCCTCCTCCACGCAAGCATCTCCACCAACCCAAAATGAGGACGAGGCTCAAGTTGATGAAGGAGAAGATCAAAGAGATGAGCCTTCTCAAGATGTCGGCAACGATCAAGGGGGAGATGCAAATGATGAAGACAAGGAGGATGAAGAACCAAGGCCGCCACACCCAAGAGTCCACCAAGCAATCCAACGAGATCACCCCGTCGACACCATCCTCGGCGACATTCATAAGGGGGTAACCACTCGATCTCGTGTTGCAAATTTTTGTGAGCATTACTCTTTTGTTTCCTCTATTGAGCCACATAGGGTAGAGGAAGCACTCCAAGATGCAGATTGGGTGATGGCGATGCAAGAGGAGCTCAACAACTTCACGAGGAACGAGGTATGGCATTTAGTTCCACGTCCTAATCAAAATGTTGTAGGAACCAAGTGGGTCTTCTGCAACAAGCAAGACGAGCATGGTGTGGTAACTAGGAACAAAGCTCGACTTGTGGCCAAGGGATACTCCCAAGTCAAAGGTTTGGATTTCGGTGAAACCTATGCACCCATAGCTAGGCTTGAGTCAATTCGCATATTATTAGCCTATGCTACTTACCATGGCTTCAAGCTTTACCAAATGGACGTGAAGAGTGCCTTCCTCAACGGACCGATCAAGGAGGTCTACGTTGAGCAACCTCCCGGCTTTGAAGATAGTGAGTATCCTAACCATGTCTATAGGCTCTCTAAGGCGCTTTATGGGCTTAAGCAAGCCCCAAGAGCATGGTATGAATGCCTTAGAGATTTTCTTGTTGCTAATGGCTTCAAAGTCGGCAAGGCCGATCCTACTTTATTCACTAAAACTCTTGACAATGATTTGTTTGTATGCCAAATTTATGTTGATGATATCATATTTGGGACTACTAACAAATCTACTTGTGAAGAATTTAGTAGGATCATGACACAGAAATTCGAGATGTCTATGATGGGGGAGTTGAAGTATTTTCTAGGATTTCAAGTCAAGCAACTCCAAGAGGGCACTTTCATTAGCCAAACGAAGTACACTCAAGACATTCTAACCAAGTTTGGAATGAAGGATGCCAAGCCCATCAAGACACCCATGGGAACAAATGGGCATCTCGACCTCGACACGGGAGGTAAGTCCGTGGATCAAAAGGTATACCGGTCGATGATTGGTTCATTGCTTTATCTATGTGCATCTTGACCGGACATTATGCTTTCCGTATGCATGTGTGCAAGATTCCAATCCAACCCTAAGGAATCCCACCTTACGGCCGTAAAACGAATCTTGAGATATTTGGCTTATACTCCTAAGTTTGGGCTTTGGTACCCTCGGGGATCCACATTTGATTTGATTGGTTATTCGGATGCCGATTGGGCGGGGTGTAAGATTAATAGGAAGAGCACATCGGGGACTTGCCAGTTCTTGGGAAGATCCTTGGTGTCTTGGGCTTCAAAGAAGCAAAATTCGGTTGCTCTTTCCACTGCCAAAGCCGAGTATATTGCCGCAGGCCATTGTTGCGCGCAATTGCTTTGGATGAGGCAAACCCTGCGGGACTACGGTTACAAACTAACCAAAGTTCCTCTTCTATGTGATAATGAGAGTGCAATCCGCATGGCGGATAATCCCGTTGAGCATAGCCGCACTAAACACATAGCCATTCGATATCATTTTCTTCGGGATCACCAACAAAAGGGGGATATCGAGATTTCATACATTAACACTAAGAATCAATTAGCCAATATCTTTACCAAGCCTCTTGATGAACAAACTTTTACCAAACTTAGGCATGAGCTCAATATTCTTGATTCTAGGAATTTCTTTTGCTAAACTTGCACACATAGCTCATAAGTATACCTTTGATCATGTCTCTTTGATATATGCTATGACTAATGTGTTTTCAAGTGTATTTCAAACCAAGTCATAGGTATATTGAAAGGGAATTGGAGTCTTCGGCAAAGACAAAGGCTTCCACTCCACTCTACTACTCATCCTTCGCCGTCGCTCCGCATCACTCTCCATCTTTGGTATAATCTTCACTCATATGTTTTATTTGCCAAAAGAGAGAAAATAGTTAGGAAAGGGCTTATATCTCACTCAAAGTATCCATTTTTGGCGATTCATGCCAAAGGGGGAGAAAGTATTGGCCCAAAGCAAAAGGACCGCACCACCACCCTAATTTTAAAATTAATGGTTTTCAATTGAAAATTTCAAATTGGTATCTCTTTGTGTTCTAAAGGGGGAGCAAGTAGTATTTTCAAAACTTGATATCTTAAAACCCTCTTGAACACTAAGAGGAGAATTTATTTGAGGGGGAGTTTTGTTTAGTCAAAGGAAAAGCATTTGAACAAGGGGACAAATTTCATATCTTGAAAATGCTTCTCAAAATCTTATTCATTTACCTTTGACTATCTTGCAAAAGGTCTTTGAAAAGAATTTACAAAAGAATTTGCAAAAACAAAACATGTGGTGCAAATGTGGTCCAATATGTTAAAAACAAAGAAACAATCCATGCACATCATGTAAGTATTTATATTGGCTCAATTCCAAGCAACCTTTGCACTTACATTATGCAAACTAGTTCAAATTATGCACTTTTATATTTTCTTTGGTTTGTGTTGGCATCAATCACCAAAAAGGGGGAGATTGAAAGGGAATTAGGCTTACACCTAGTCCCTAATTAATTTTGGTGGTTGAATTGCCCAACACAAATAATGGACTAACTAGTTTGCTCTAGTGTATAAGTTATACAGGTGCCAAAGGATCACACTTAGCCAATAAAAAGACCAAGTATTGGGTTCAAACAAAGGAGCACGGGTCAACCGAAGGCACCTCTGGTCTGGCACACCGGACTGTCCGGTGTGCCACCGGACATGTCCCAAACTCGTCACCTTCGGGAATTTCCAGAGGCGACTCCGCTATAATTCACCAGACTGTCCGGTGTACACCGGACATGTCCGGTGCTCCAAGGAAGAGCGGCCTCCGGAACTCGCTAGCCTTGGGAATTCACTTCGGCCACTCCGCTATAATTCACCGGACTGTCCGGTGTAACAGCGGGGCAACGGCTATTTCGGCGCCAACAGCTACCTGCGACGCATTAAATGCGCGCGCTGCGCGCGCAGAGGTCAGGCACGCCCATACTGGCGCACCGGACAATCTACAGTGCATGTCCGGTGCGCCACCGGACATCCCAGCGGGCCCAGAAGACAGAGCTCCAACGGTCGAACCCAACGACTTTTGGTGACATGGCTGTCGCACCGGACATGTCCGGTGTGCACCGGACTGTCCGGTGCGCCATCGAACAGATAGCCTCACCAAACGGCTAGTTTGGCGGTTGGGGCTATAAATACCCCCAACCACCCACCATTCATTACATCCAGGTTTTTCACTTCTCAACTACTTACAAGAGCTCTAGCATTCAATTCTAGACACACCAAAGAGATCAAATCCTCTCCAAACTCCACACAACGCCCTAGTGATTAGAGAGAGAGATTTGCTTGTGTTCTTTCGAGCTCTTGCGCTTGGATTGCTTTCTTCTTTCTTGATTCTTTCATTGCGATCAAACTCACTTGTAATTGAGGCAAGAGACACCAAACTTGTGGTGGTCCTTGTGGGAACTTTGTGTTCCAAGTGATTGAGAAGAGAAAGCTCACTCGGTCCGAGGGACCGTTTGAGAGAGGGTAAGGGTTGAAAGAGACCCGGCCTTTGTGGCCTCCTCAACGGGGAGTAGGTTTGAGAGAACCGAACCTCGGTAAAACAAATCCGCGTGTCTCACTTCATTATTCGCTTGCGATTTGTTTTGTACCCTCTCTCGTGAACTCTATTATATTTCTAACGCTAACCCGGCTTGTAGTTGTGATTATTTTTGAGAATTTCAGTTTTGCCCTATTCACCCCCCTCTAGGTGACTTTCAGTAACCCTAAAGCCCTGTCTAATTTCGGATCTAATCCGAGTTAGGCTTCCTTCCCCTTAAGTCTGTGATGAAAGTGCATTCATCCCTTTTGTGAGTTTTGGTGATTTGGATAACAACACATTTAAAGGTCTAACAAGTTTGCTAAGTATTGAACAGGAAATTCAGTATGATGAACATACTTGAATAGTGTATAATGATCAGTGAACAAAGGTTCAACACAAGGTTAAATAACCAGTGAGACAATGCAAATGGATACAATATGATCTCTATATTTGTTTGATTATATGGACAAGACCTAAGAAATCACTACATACATATGATCAGAATAGAGGATGAAGTGATTAAGAGGATTGGTCAAACCAAAGTGAATAAGATATGAGGAATCGTGAATTGGCTTGACCATATTACTATCAGTCCATATATGCTTCTATGAGAATCAAACTAGAGCTTGATTGGTCTTAACAATTATATCTAAAAGACATTCAAGCAAGGTTCACAATATTGAAGAAATGATTCTCTCAATGGATGCTCAATATGATGTGACTGAAGAATGGCTTGATAGGGTGAAGATAGCAAGGAAAGGGCTTCGAGGAACTAAGCGAAGGTGAAGGCCAAGCGACGACTTGTGGACCGAGGTACCATGGCTAAGGTGAAGAAGAGAGTACTTGCACTAAGTTGATGAACTAATCAGCTATGAAGAGTTATAACATGTTGATGCATCAGTACGGTGACTTGAAGCCATGATTTGAACTCACATATGGTGATATGGTACAAGTCACAGGGTTTGATTTATGTTTGCTTCAAAAGGTGAGACAAAGATGTTTGTGATCCTTATGAAGCAACGCCATGGAGAAATCACACATGAGACACCAATGACTCAAGGAGTTTACTTCATTTTATTTTATTTAACTTGAGTATAGGAATCGTCGTACTATAAAGGGGGATCCAAAAGAAGGTTGGTGTTTGCCAAAGCTCAAACCTCTCTATTCAAAAGCTATTTTTGAAAAGAAAAAATCTCTTAAACGTTCTATGGTTGACCGTGGTTAGGGTTGAGAAACCTAGAGTGTTCTTGCTGAAAAGCAGCTGAACTTCTTCAACTGCAGCTGAGCTTTCCAGCTGAACTTGACTTTAGCTGAGTTGAGCTTCTTCAGCTGCAGCTGAGCTTTTCAGCTGAGCTGAACTTCAGCTGAGTTGAGCTTCTTCAGCTGCAGCTGAGCTTTTCAGCTGGGCTGAACTTCAGCTGAGTTGAGCTTTCTCAACTTCAGCTGAACTCAACTTCAGCTGTGAACCTCTTTGACCATACACCAGCTGAACTTGCCTCCGGGCAGTTGAGCTGGGGTTTTCTCTCCTAAACTCACTGGTCAAGACCGGTTGAACTGGTCCTGAGGGGCAGTTCAGCTGGTCTCTGACCCCTCTGACCTCTGATCTGCAGTCTGCCAGTCAGACTGGCAAACAAGTCACCAGGAGCTATCAGGGGCGATTCAACAGCCCCCTGGGCGGTTCAACCGGTGTTGGTCAACTTTGACCAGTCTGCGGTCAGTCTGCGCGTCAGTCTGCCAGTCAGACTGGCAGACAGGCTGCCAGGTCTGCCAGGGGCGGTTCAACCACCCTAGGGGGCGGTTCAACCGGTCTCAGGCAGAAAAATCTGCCCAAACGGCTAGTTTTGAGCTCCACCTATATATACTCACTCCTACCTCTCACCCCACAGCAGTGAGCACGGTTTGAACTCCATTTCTAACCCAAGAAACACCTCCCTCTCTCTATCACACATCTCTTGCCTCTCCCATTTCAAATCTTTGGAGAGAAATCTTTGAGTGAGCTTGAGAGCTGCGGTTTTGTGCTTCATCTCTAAATCTCTCTTGCTCTTCTTCTTCATTCGAGCTTTGGTACTACATCGAGTTCTTTGTGGATTCATTACTCTTGGAGCTTCTAGCTCCTAGACGACTAGGTGTCTCTTGTGAGTCTCCAAATCTTGTGGAAGACCACAAGAAAGTTTGTATTACCTGCTCGTTTGAGCAAAGATTAGTGTGTGAGCTTGACCTTTGTGGTCGGCAAAGGGAGGATTAGGGTTGAAAGAGACCCGGCTCTTTGTGGGCGCCTCAACGAGGAAGTAGGGAACCTTGGTGGTGTGACCGAACCTCGGGATAAATCTTGTGTCTCTTGTGTTCTTGTTCATTGTGCTTATTCGTGTTCTTCATTCTCTCACCATTTCATGAAAGATTTGTTTATATCTTTTTGGTGTGTGGATTTTGAGAAGTGCCCTTCTCAGATCTACTACTTTGAACCCTGTGGATCATTTAGAATATCTCATTTCCAAAGTTAATTGGGTGAATTTCGAGATCAATTCAGTTTTACCCAGTTTGCTTCTAGTTTTTGTTGAAAAAGTTTTAACTTGCCTATTCACCCCCCCTCTAGGCAACTTTCATGTGACCCTATAGGTTCATGTACATATAAACATGGACCAAATACTCTTACTTGGCCCAATAATTGACAGCGGCCTCTAGCAAGACATGTCAACTCCTATGCGTATGTAAAGATCATATCAGATGAACCATTGCAACATTATGTACATGTTGTTCCCTTTGTCTCACGATATTTGGTCTGGCTCTAAGCTGACCTCTCTTTCTCGATACTGTGAATTGGAATCCTAGCACGTCTATGCATTTCTTGATCCAATCACTCGAGGGGCCCAGGGATATCTCTCTCAAGAAGAGAGGGACAAATTCCATCTTGACTGACCATGCCTCACAGCATGCTTCCCGACAAACGCAAAACTACCTTTATAACTACCTAGTTACGGAGTAGCATGTGATAGTACCTAAGTAAGTCAATTCACATCTTGAGAACATGCGACAATCTCATGTCTAAGGATATAGTATACATGTTGCAAAAAAGAACTATATTGAAATATCTCATGTTGTGTCGATCCAGACTCATGTCTTACATGCGCCCACATTATTAGTTTAACATCTCCATGTCCATGACTTGTGAAATGTAGTCATCAACTAATACATGTGCTAGTCATCGACTCTGACTAGTGACATCATTTAGAATAATCATACAAGTAAAGAATTTCACAAATAATTCACATAATTGCTAATCAATACAAGGTGCCTTTCATGGATATTCAATTAAGCAATATATATATATATCATGGATACAAAGCAATATGCTCATCTCTATGATTATCTCTAGGGCGTATTTGTAACAGTCTCCCACTTGCACTAGAGTTAATCTAGAAGATATCTAATGCCCATAAATCTCATGTGTGCCTCATGCTTGGGTTGTGGAAGAGGTTTTGTCAAAGGATCAACAACATTCAAATCCGTATGTATTTTGCATATCTTTATCTCACTTCGCCTAACGAATTTCTGTATGAGGTCAAACTTCCGCAGTACGTGTTTGCTTTTCTGGTGGTTCCTTGGCTCCTTAGCTTGCGCAATACCCCCATTGTTGTCACAGTAGAGGTTCAATGGACTAGAGGCATTAGGAAACACACCAAGCTCGATGAGGAACTTCCTTATCCAAACACCTTCCTTCGCACATTCAGAAGCTGCAATGTACTCAGCTTCTATTGTAGAATCAGTCATAGTCTCCTGCTTGGAAATCTTCCAACTAACAACACCACCATTTATTGTGAACACAAAACCTGATTGCGATTTTAACTCGTCTAGGTCAATTTGGAAGCTAGCATTGATGTAATCAGTTACAACGAGCTCCTCCTTACCCCCATATACCAGGAACATATCTTTAGTCTTTCTAAAGTACTTAAGAATGCCTTTTACCGACGTCCATTGATCCTCACCTGGATCAGCCTGGTGCCTACTCATAGCACTTATGGCATATGAAACATCTGGGCGTGTACTTATCATGGCATACACGATTGATCCAATTGCCGAGGCGTATGGTACCTTACTCATGCGCTCTCGCTCATTAGCCATCACAGGACACTGCTTCTGACTAAGGTGTATACCATGTGACATAAGTAAGAACCCTTTCTTTGACTATTCCATGTTGAACCGTTTCAACACCTTGTCAATGTATGTATCTTAACTTAATCATATAAGCCTCTTCGACCTATCTCTATAGATCCTTATACCCAAAATATATGCTGCTTCCCCTAAGTCCTTCATAGAAAAAATCTTTTTCAGTGAAGCCTTGACGGACTCCAGCATAGGAATGTCATTCCCAATCAATAATATGTCATCCACATACAAGATCAGAAATACAACAACGCTCCCACTTTATTTCTTGTAAACACAAGCTTCTTCTTCATTCTAATGAAAACCAAACCCTTTGACCACTTCATCAAAACAAATGTTCCGACTCCAAGATGCTTGCCTCAACCCATAAATAGATTTCTGAAGTTTGCATATCTTTTCAGCATTGATCGAAACGACAAAACCCTCGGGTTGTATCATATACACATCCTCATCTAGGTTTCCATTAAGGAAAGCTGTTTTGACATCCATCTGCCAAATCTCATAATCAAAATATTCGGCAATGGCTAGAATGATCCGAATAGATTTAAGCATCGCTACTAGCGAGAATATCTCGTCATAGTCAATTCCTTGAACTTGTCTAAAACCCTTTGCAACAAGTCGATTCTTATAGATGTGAACATTTCCATCCATGTCTTTCTTCTTCTTATAGAACCATTTGCACTCTATGGGTCTAACACCATCAGGCGGGTCAATCAAGCTCCAAAACTGATTTTCTCCCATGGAATCTATCTTGGATCTCATGGCGACTTGCCATTTCTCAGAATCTAGGTTCATCATCACTTCTGCATATGTTACAGGTTCGTTGTTGCCTAACAACAACACTTCCCCATTGCTCAACAATAGCAATTCTCTTCGTGCCTCACGAAACCTTGATGACCTTCGTGGTTGTGGTGGTGATTCTCTTGCCATAGACGTTTCAACATGTTCTGCTACATTAGAAAGACTTGTTGAATCTTGTCCCACTGCCTTATCATGAACTTCTTCATGATACACCTTTGTTTACTTTTCTCTCTTTTGAGAAACTCTTTCTCTAAGAAAACATCATTCCTAGTGACAAACACTTTGCCCTCTAACCTCAACCCTGAAAGGCTCAAAAGAGGACACAAAAGAGTAGTTTTCACAGAAATTAGCAATTCGAGAGTGAGTAGTTACCCCCTTTTGGATATCACTAAGAATCATGTCGATGGGATGGTCTCTTTGAATTGCTTGATGGACTCTGGGGTGTGGCACCTTTGTTGCTTGTATTTCTTGCCCATCCTCCTTTTCTTGTTTTCTTCATCTCCGCTGATAGAGGGTGAGGCCCGATCTTTTGTGAGGTATGATAACTTGATTGGGTGGAGATCTCGACGTTGATGATCCAAGGCTTCGAGCAAACGGATCCTCGCAATCACTACACCACTGCTCCATTGGTTATCACCCGTGACACACGAGTGACCTCGCCACGAAGGCTTATCCTTGCAAGCGCGATCAAGAACACAAGCAAGAACAGGAAGAACACTGTAAGGAAAATGGACCCCGGGCCATTTGGCTAATTGAGTTTTGGTGTTTGATGATCAACATAATCCGTGAACTAATAAGTTTTTCTAGTGTTTGTGTTTGTAGTTCACAGGATGCAAGATTTACTTGGACTAAGGAATTGGGGAAAGCAACACCTCAAAAGAAGACATTAAGAAGATCCAAGAAAAGTCCAAGTGTGCTGCATGCGGACTGTCTGTGCGTGGAGCATCGGACTGACCGGTGGCACACTGGACTGTCCGGTGCCCACACGCCGGACTGTCCGGTGCACTAGGGAACTATAGCCCAACGGCTAGTTCCAGGTGGCACCCGGAGAGAAGATCACCAGACTGTCCGGTATGAGCACCAGACTGTCCGGTGTGGAAAGCCTGCGGCGCCAACGGTCACCTGCTCTGACAGGGCAACGGCTAGGCGCACCGGACAGGCTACAGTGCGCTGTCCGGTGCACCACCGGACTGTCCGGTGTGCCACAGAGAACTGCAGCTTTTCTCCAACAACTATTTTGGAGTTGGGGCCTATATATACTTCACCCAACTGGCCATTTGAAGGTGTGGGAGCCCAAGCAACATACCAAGGCATATAGTGCACATTTCCAAGAGCTCAAACACCTAAGTGCTTAATAGAATCACTCGGTGATTAGCGTAGGTGCTTTGCGAAGTGCTTAGGTTAGTTAGACCGCTTTAGCGCTTACTCTAGGTGAACCCTAGTTAGTTGAGTGAGTTTTGTAAAACCACACAACCCCTCGGCTCTTGCGTGAGCCATTGTAATTGTACCGAGTGGGGCGAGAGTCTTGCGAGACCGTGACAACCGCATTTGTGTCACGGCCAACACCGTGTACCAGAGGGAACGAGGCCCACGATGTTTCGGCCGGAAGCTCGATAGTGGAGACAGCGGGGAGCGTTTGAGAGGAGCCGGAAGCGGAGCACCACTTGCGCGTGGAGAAGGCCCATGGCTCTCTACAGAGTTACTCGATCGTGGTGTTTAGCCCTCGCGTGGGCTTCCCTTTGCGTAGGGGCACTAACGAGGATTAGTCAGGACCTTGCATGGTTCCGGATACCTCGGTAAAAATACCGGCGTCAACCATCAGAGTTTGCTTCTCTACTTTGTTCTTTAAGTTTCCGCATTTATATTAAGCATTTAAGTTTCAATCTTGTATTCATACTTATTTAGTGTAGATTGAAACTTAGCCTTTGCGGTAGAGATAGCAACACTTAGACAAAACCTATATTGCACTTTCTAGTTTGATTATTTGCATAGGTTTTGCTCTAGGGATTTATTTGTGGCCTAGTTTAGTAAAAGTTTTAGAAGTCCTAATTCACCCCCCCCCTCTGAGGCGTCACCCGTTTCCTACAAGTGGTATCAGAACCCGGTTTGGCTCATTTGAAATGTTTTAGCTTCACCGCTAAAAGAGCCGACACTTTTTAGAGGAAGGGATGGATACCCATAGGCCACCACACTTTGATGGCACTAACTTCCCATATTATAGTGCTAGAATGGCTTGTTACTTAGAGGCCGTTGATCTAGGTGTTTGGAGAGTCACTCGTGACGGGATGAAACCCCTCAAGAATCCCGAGAAACCCACCACGAGTGAGGAAAAAGAAATTCATTTAAATGCTAGAGCCAAAAATTGCTTGTATGAATCTCTTAGCATGGATATTTTTAATCAAGTATTTACCTTGAAAACTGCTAATGAGATTTGGCTAAAATTGCATGAGCTCCATGACGGCACATCCAATGTTCGTGAGCAAAAACATTGCCTAGTCTTAAATGAGTATAATTCTTTTGCTATGAAAGATGATGAGCTTGTTAGAGACATGTATTCTCGTTTGAATCTAATTATCAATGAGCTCAATTCTATTGGCATTAATAAGCTAGGTGATGCGGACATTGTGAGGAAGATTGTCTCCTTGCTACCACAACAAAGATATGGGAGCATCATCACCATCCTTCACAACATGGAGGACTGGAGCAACATGACCCCGACCATTGTGATTGGGAAAATCGCGGCTTTTGATATGTCGTGAAAAATGTGTCGGGGAGAGGAGCCAACTTCCTCAAGACCATATGCTTTTGCATGTGACGAAAGGAAGGGCAAAAAAAAGGTTCCCACTCCAAGTTCCCCAAGTGAAGAAGAGGAAGAAGAAGAAAGTGATGATGATGAAGATAATCAACCATGCACATTATCCTCCAAGGACGAAGAAACAATCCGACGCATCAGAAAGGTAATGAGGATGATCCGCAAGATTAATCTAATGGGTGTGCCCCTGCAGGTCGAAGATCTTCTCTTTAACATTGACAGGAAAAAGCAAAGGAAGAAAGGATGCTTCGCATGTGGGGAGAAGGGCCACTTCAGGGACAACTTTCCAAATATGGCCAAACCCAAAAAGGAGAGGAGCAAAGGCAAGGCGCTAACAAGTGTTAGAACTTGGGATGATTCTTCAAGTGAAGATGAATCTCCAAGGACGTGCAGCCACCGGTCCTCATCACGCTCATCACGGTCATCACACAAATGCCTTATGACAAGAGGTAACAAAAGCATTCCATCCTCTAGTGATGAAAGTAGTAGTGATGCTGAAGGTGAGGGAAAGCCCTCTGTAGATGAGCTTGTGGAAGCCGTAGAATTTTTCCAGGATGTTTGCACCAAGCAAAAAGCTCAACTTAAAACTTTGAAAAATAAGTTGATTAGCTCCCAAAATGATTATAAAGGTTTGCTAGAAAAATTTGAAACTTTTGCAAACTTAAATAGTGAGTTGTCAACTAAAATTGAGCTATTAGAATCTAGTGCTCCATCCACCGCTACCGATGATGGTCTCATTAAAAAGAATGAAAAACTTAAGGCTAAGTTAGCTAGCTCCCAAGAAGCTATTGAAAATTTGCTAGAAAAAATGGAAATTCTTAGCATACACAATAATGAGCTAACTACTAAGCTAGAAAACATTGGTAGCACCCCAGCAGCATCTTTAGTTGAAATACCTAAAATTATTAAGAAAGATGCTTCTACTTCCTACTTTGATTTAATTGATGATTCTAACCCCTGCAACCAAGTCCTAATTCACCCCCCCCTCTTAGGCGTCACCCATTTCCTACAAACACAATCAAAACTATATTGATCACGAGGTTGGGTCTTACAAACAGATGAACGACGATACTGTTTGATGACAGATATTATCTAAGCAAAACTCAAACCATAATGTGACAGCTACTGCTATTAAAATAGAAGTAAGGGTGTGCACAACCCTAGGAGGTACCCCTAATGGGCTCCAACATGATACACGGCCCAACTGCCCAACAAACGGTGTCGCAACACCAAAATAGAATCTGAGTGCTGACTTGTTTCGACGATTCCTGTTGACTACGAGTGAATTTTAAGGTGGGACAAGTTGGGTTAGTTAGATAATCGTCTTATATTCCAACCATATCAAGTTGGTTGTAAGCAAAGTTCGGATGTGTCCTAGGTGTCCATTTTAGTGTAGAGTGATCCTGGAACCCGAGATGGATTCGTGGCTGAGTCGGACTTGATCTCGTTTCTGTTGTTGATGCCCTTGCTGCTCCTCCTCGATACCTTGGCCTTTCCCAAGTCCTTGATGGTTCTCTACAAAGTTCCTAATCATTAAAACATCCATGGCAACAAGTGTAAGCTCTAAAACACAATTGACTAGGTTAGAATGAACCTGGAGATTCAGCTTTCGTGCATGTGCTCGTGTTGTTGGTCCATGTATTGTTTGTATGGGAGTGATGTCCTCATCATCCCCCTTGACCCATGCCATCATCTTGAGCTTGCTCATTGTATTGAACTTTTCCTCATCTTCTTGAGCTTGCTCTTTGTGTTGAGTTGGTGGAGATGCTCTTATGGAGGATGTTGGTTGGTCTTGTGTTTGTCTAGGCTCCTCGGGCACTTATGGGCACACATCTCCTATAGACATGTTCCTTAGCGTGGTGCACGGGGACTCCTCCTCATCTAGCTCATCAAGATCAATTTGCTCTACTTGAGAGCCATTAGTATCATCAAATACAATGTCACAAGAAACCTCAACTAATCTAGTGGATTTGTTGAAGACTCTATATGCCCTTGTGTTTGAGTCAAAACAAAGTAAAAAGCCTTCTACTGCTTTAGGAGCAAATTTGGAATTTCTACCTCTCTTTAAAAGAATAAATCATTTACTCCAAAGACTCTAAAATATGAAACATTAGGCTTTTTACTAGCGAGGAGTTCATAAGAGGTTTTCTTGAGGATTCAATGTAGATACAACCGGTTGATGGCGTAGCATTCCATGTTGATTGCCTTAGCCTAAAATCGATCAGATGTCTTGTACTCTTCAAGCATGGTCCTTGCTATATCCATAAGAGTTCCATTCTTGCTCTCTACAACACCATTTTTTAGAGGTGTGTAGGGAGAGAAGTCATGCTTGATTCCTTCCTCATCAAGAAAATCTTCAACTTGAGAATTTTTGAACTCCGTCCCATTGTCGCTTTAGCCCTTCACAAGAAACTCTTCAAATTCCTTTGGGTCTCAGATTTTTCTTGCAAAAAGAACACTCAAGTGAAGCGAGAATAATCATCCATAATAACTAAACAATACTTACTCCCATCGATGCTTATGAAAGTAATTGGGCCGAATAGGTCCATGTGGAGTAGTTCGACTTGTCTCTCTGTTGTCATGATGTTCTTGTATGGATGATGTGTCCCAACCTGCTTCCCTGCTTAGCATGTGCTACACGTCCTATCTTTCTCAAAATGAACATAGGTTAGTCCTAAAATGTGCTCCCCTTTTAGAAGCTTATGAAGATTCTTCATCCCAACATGGGCAAGTTGGCGATGCTAGAGCCATCCCATATACGTTTTAGCAATTAAGCAAGTGTCAAGTTCAGTTTTGTCATTAATTGAGATACAAAAAATAGATTGTAGCCTAGGGAATCAATAAGAAACACATTTGAAATAGAATGTTCAGGAGAAATTGCAATTTTACCTAGACATTTTACCTAACTTTGATTCCCATCTCCAAATGTGATTGTATCTTGGGAATCATTTCTTTTCTCATATGAGGAGAACATCCTTTTCTCCCCGGTCATATGGTTTGAGCATCCACTATCGATTACCCAGCTTGATCCACCAGATGCATAAACCTATAACATAGTTTTATGCTTTGCACTTAGGTACCCAAATAGTCTTGGGTCCTTTGACATTAGAGACAAGCACTTTTGGTACACATACACAGTCTTTGAGCTCTTGTGTTGGGGCCCAACATATTTTTCAACTACTTTGTTGGATTTGTTAGTTAAAACATAAGGAGCATCAAATGTATGGAATGATAAATGCGGTCCAGTTGATGCATTCTGAATCTTCTTTTTAGGCAATTGAGCAGATTTAACATGTAAGTCAATATGTCTAGAATGAGATGCTTTTTAACTAGAGGCATGTGAATGATCAACATGAGTAATTTTAGCATTCTTCACATGAGCATGATAGTTCTTTGGATAAATAATATAAGCATCATAAAAATGGAGCCTTACCCTTCACAAATTGTGGAAATTTCTTTCCTTGGGCATTAATTTTGGTGTTCTCTAGGCCTCTAGTTTGGAAACCAACACTGTCCTAAATGCCCGGGCGTCTCCCATTATAGAGCATGCTTCTAGCAAATTTAAACTTCTTATTTTCTAGCTCATGCTCAACAATTTTAGCATATAGTTTTGCAATGTGCTCATTTTGGCTCTTAATCAAAACATTAACATCTACATCTTTGCATCTAGTACAAAT
The DNA here is from genome assembly GCA_029449295.1 of Zea luxurians. Taxonomy (NCBI): domain Eukaryota; kingdom Viridiplantae; phylum Streptophyta; class Magnoliopsida; order Poales; family Poaceae; genus Zea; species Zea luxurians. The sequence goes on from JAOPSE010000037.1 coordinate 16,169,919, forward strand.
AAAAACATATTCAAGCGAAGATGTACAAGCATGAGCAACATTCAATTTCTCAATTTTGTTATTCAAATCAACATTATCAGTTTTAAGCAAAGAAATTGAATCATTGCAAACTTTTAGCTCACTAGTCAAGATTTTATTCTTTTCAACTTCATGAGATAAGGCTTTCTCTAGCTTGACAAAATTGTCATGTTTCCTAACAAGTAGATCCTCGTGGCTTTCCAAGAGTTCATCCTCTCGTTAATGGATTTAACTAATTCATTAATTTTCTCAATTTGGCTAAAGCTAAGACCTTTGAATAGCAATGACAAGTCCTCATCATTACCACTAGAGTCACTCTCATCATCAAAAGTAGTATACTTGAGAGTGTCTCTTTAATGTACCTTCTTTTTTGCCATCTTTTGTCACACCCGGTTTTAAGGGCAAAACCTAATGCATAGCGTATGTGTGCCAGGATCTATTTCCACACATACGTTGACGTCATAAGTGTAATATCTAAAAAAGAACCGTGCATAAAAGTGTAAACAAAGATTATATTAACATATTACACTTCGAATTGGCATAATTTCTTAGCCTTTTTTACTCATCCAAGTACAGTGAAACATGGGCATCCTTCCACTAGAAGATGACCGAGGGAATCACTAGACTAGCATCCATCAAATAATCTTCATTTGCAAACTTTTGATAAAAAATTAAGCAACGGGTGAGCTCACTTATAGTGGGGACTCAGCAAGTAGGGTGAAAATGTAAGGTTAACAAGGTAATGCTAAGGTTCAATGTGGTTAGAATTTTAGTTGGTCAACATTTTATTATCAACACCTGATTACTAAGTATAAGTATATACCAAACCCATATTAAGCATAAGCAATATTCATCACCATATTTATATATCATCAACATCAAGCCACTTGAACCATAATATCATTAAATGAAGCTCAACCACTTGAGCGCAATAGAACACAATTTATTTTTCATCTTCAAGTTCAATTATCATGTAAGGGTCCAGGCTGCTCATAACTGTGAGCACGACTGATATATCAGTTTTACACTCTGCTGAGGTGGCATAGCTTTACCCATGAGTCACGATTCCCTTCTAGCCCGGGTTTGCCAGTCCCGTATTCACTTCCAAGGTGAGTGACTAGGGTCTCACCACGAGGCTTTTCCCTAGAGTCCTCACTATGTAAATCTTGAAAATGGCCACTGCATAGAGTCATCTGACGTAACCTAACCTTATACCAGTTGTTGGAACTTGCTCTCCTAGGCAAGTTGATCCAACGGGGGAGTGAAAAGAGTGCAAGCAAGGTTTAACTCGAGATGGCAATTGCTCTATTAATCTGGCCTCTCAAGGGCACTGTACGGGGGTATTTATAGGTGCTCGAGCGCCCAACGTCCCATTGTAAGGACGTTTATGCCCTCAGGCACCTGGACTATCCCCAGAATATTCCCATAAGGGAGGGTTACAGACCGTCATTATAGAAAAGCTATTACAAATCAGGCCCGTAACACGCCTCTCCATGCGAGGCATGTTACAGTGGGCCGAATCCTGCGTGGGCCTCCAGGTCGGGTGAGGACGTAGGATGGAGAGACTTCGTCATAGGCCTTCGCCTTGCAGTGAGGAGGACGAAGGGTGGGCCATGCCGGTCATCTTGCCTCCGTTGGTGCGGCGAGGTGACGAAGGCCTAGAGCGAAGAGTAGCGTCTTCGCCTTCGCCCCAACATTTGCCCTCCGAGGGACCAGTTCGACTGAGTCATCTGGTGCCGAAGACGTCGCTAGATGGTGGAGACGCTGCCCTCGCTCGAAGTGGTTCCGTGGGGGTTTTTGATGTGACCGTTGATGGACGTGGTACTGTTGGACTACGGGCTTCTCGAAGCGTCACGCCCTGTGTATAAAAAGGGGGGCGGCACGGCTCGGGCTGTCTTGCCTTTCTGTGCGCCGCAAAACCCTAACATTTTGAAATCGTTCGCCCACTCGCCTGCCCTCCTTGTTCCTCTTCGTCCGAGATCTAGCCCGCGTCAAGCAAACCGCACGCCGCCGCCGACGGTACGTAGCAATGTCGTCTTCTTCTTCATCCATTGCGAATACGCCGTTGGGCGAATTGACGTCCGAGGATACCTTGAGCGACTTGGCGGCGGTGGAGCTACACCCGGGCCACACGGTAGAGTTCGGCGTTTCGAGGATCTCCTTGGTTCGCGTGCAAGACATGCAGCAGTTGGGGTATTTTGGGAATGGAGTTGGACGAGTTCTGGGGGCGGAAGAGGTTCCTGAGCCGGAGGGTGAGCTAGTTGTGTTCAAGGCGTTCTTTACCGCCGGCCTTCGCCTACCTGCACATCGCTTTGTGGCGGAGGTCTTGCAGAGGTTTGATGTGCAGATCCACCAATTGACACCTAATGTCGTGGTGGCCCTGGCAAAGTATGTCTTGGCAGTGACTTCGTATGGCGATCAGCCCTCCGTAGAGGTCTTCGCTAAAAATTATTGTCTGCACTGGCAGAAGATAAAAATTGGAAGCAAAATTGCACAGTTTGGATTGTGCACCTTTAAGCCGAGGACTGGGAAGACTTCGGCGGAAGTTGTGGAACTGGTTCCCTACGCCCGCAACAAATGGGGCAACTGGTATGATTATTGGTTTTATGTGTCGGGAGGCGAAGCCGAAGACCTCCCAGGACTCCCGGCGGCCATGATGTGCTCCCACTTCTATGTGGCATTCCCGCCGTTTGAGGTGGCGGAGGATGATAGGGACAAAGGGGCCCTTCGGTGTGCTGCTCGCATGAGTAGCGGGCGCGATTTGGTTGAGGAATTCATCGAGTATGGAGTGTGGCCCTTGGCGCATGGCTGGGCGCTGGGCGAAGTATGCCCTCGCCAGATGCCCTCCCTGGGCGAGCAACAAGTGCGAAGTCCATCCTTCGCGTTGGATCTACGCAACCGGGACCCAGCCGCATTCATGCGTGAAGTGGAGGACAAAGCTGTGAGGATTGTGGGGCGGTATGTGCCGAGGACGGAGGCCCTGCGAAGTTAGGATATTCGTGGATCCAACGTTCGCCTGAATAGGGTCTTCGAATTGAATCATTTGCCATACGTTGGCTATCTCAGGGATGATGTTGCTGTGGCCGTCGACCGCCGTGGGAAGAAACCAGTGGCCGTGGCTGAGGAAGGCCCTTCGCGGGAGGCTGTCCTAGCCACTAAGAAGAGAAAAATAGGTACTGCAGTGGGGGGATTGGGGGTCTCTGATCGTTTTGCTGTGGAGTTGATGGGGACTTGCGTGGCCCTCGGGGGAAGGATGTCTTCGCCCGAGCTCCGGGAGTCTTCGACGCGAATGCTGAAGGTTACCGGGGTCGATGGCCAAGGAACCTTCTGATCCCCCGCGCGGTCGGCGAAGACATATTTACATCTCGTATGGCTCGTGAGTTGAAGATTTTTCCTTATGGGCGGAATATTGCTGCTATTGTATCGGCAGTGATGGAGAGGGATCGTCAAGATGCAGCGCGGAAACGCCAGGCGGTCACTAGGGTCGGGGACCCTTTCCGCGAAGCGAAGAAGGCGAGGGGGGCGAGAAGTCTGCCGCCCTTGGCGGCAGCAAACCACCATCGGCCATGAAGCCGACTGCCCCCGGGGCCAGCAAGTCTTCGGGTGGTGCGAGGGCTGCTGCTTCTGGCGCGGGCAGGCTGCCCTCGACCAAGCCTGCAAAGGAGCGAAGGCCGTCGTCGCTGGCGCGCACTGACGTGGCGGCGGCGTGTGTTGCTGACTTTGACACGGACATCTGTGTGGGGGATTACCTCGTTGGTAAGTTTTTTTTATGATGACTAGGTCTGAAATGAGATCATGGTATAGGGTCGGATGTGGGGCAGCTAGTTGTTGTCCCGACTACGGTGGCGGCCACTTTGCCAATGGCGGCGGGTGAGGCAAAGGGTGCTTCGCATGACCCGTAGTCCGACTTCTGTGCGAGCGGCGAGATTCCGTCGGTCGCCGCCGCTAAGGATATGGCGGGCTCTGTGTCCCAGCGCTGAGGCATGCGTCGCAGCAACTGAAGCATGTAAGTCATGTTGGACTTCGATAGTTCATTATTTTTATGTGGTTGCGAATCTCATGGTTTTTGTGGCAGGCGGCCGACTTCACCGACCATGTCACGTCGGGTGCTCTGACTTTGGAGCTTGCTGCCGAAATCGAGCGTCTCCGGGTGCAGCATACGGATGCTGTGCGGGAGAAGTCGGCTGCGGAAAACAAAAGCCACAGGCTAACGGAGAGGTTGGCTGCTGCGGAGGCCGAGAAGGGGATCTCCAGCGTCAACTAGTGGAGGAGAGGAGGGACGTGAACAAGGCCATTGCCGATGCGCAGGCTGCTCAAGCCGAGGCCAAACTTGCGCGGGCAGAGGCCAGTCTCGCCCGCCAACGCGCTGAGGAGCTGGAGGCGAGGCTCAGCGGCTTGCGCAAACGCGTGGACAAAACCGAGGCCTCGACGCGCGCGGAGGTCGAGCGGACACATGCGCAGCTCGTGGACACGTACCGGGAGCTGGGTGCGCGGACCGCCGCCTTCGAAGCGCCCAGCCAAGAGGTGGGCCTCCGCTTCCTCGAGTGGCTACAAGAGGAGCTGGGGGTGCTCCCGACAATCGTGACGGGCCTTATGTCCTTTGCCTCCCTCGTCACCTGCGAGGGGGCTGTAAATGCTTTGTCCCACGAGGGGTGCGGGCACTTCGAGGTCTTCGACCAGTCAGACGAAGGCTTCGAACGTGATATCTTCCAGGTCGAGGACCCAGTGCTTAAGCGGTCGGCGGGGGCGCTCTTCGATAGGATGTGGGCTCCTCACGGTCGAGAGATAGTCCGGGAGAGGTCCGACCGGGCAATGGATCAGGTAAAGGCTCATTTTGTGTGGTTATATGTGTGGGTATGTGTGGTTTTGCTGAATGAATGTGCTATTGCTGTAGATGGCGCATGACGAAGAGATCGAGGACCTTGGGGATCCAGACAGCGCGCTGCCTGAGGGCACGCTGCCTGAGGCCTCGGGGGTGGAGCTGGCGCCGCCGTCCGATGCGGGCAAGGGCCCCTCGGCGACCCCCGCACCGACTGGAGCAGGCGAAGACCCCACGCCAGCCCCTACGCTGACGGGTGAGGACGCCTCGAAGGCAGTGGTCGAACCAGCTGCCGAAGACCCCACGACGGCGGCCGGGCTTTCGCAGGTGGCGGAATAGGGGTTAGGGATTTTAAGTGTAAACTTTTGTCTGTGTGATACTGAACCTCGGTTGTTGTGCAGGTTCCGACGTTTGGGCCTGCGCAAGCAACCGCTACTGACAATACTGATTTTGCGGCGGCCTCAACCGTAGTGCCTGCCGATGATAGTTTGTTTGGTTCTGTGTCTAAGTGTTTTGAGTCTGATGGGAAATCCGAGAGCTTGTTTCCTTGGACGGAGGAGTCCTCGGATGAGGGCTTGGATTATTTTGTTGCGTTGGATGTGGCTGCGGCGGAGACTTTGCCGCGTGTGGAGGGTGCTGGGGATCTTTCTAGTGCGAGTGTTGGGTGCAGGCGGCGAAGGGTGGTGGGAAAATATAGTGTGGGTGAATTTTCGCGAAGTGGCAGGCGCCGCCGTATGAGGATGGAGTGTGGCCGTCTCTGAGTAGACCGGGTTAGCAAACGAGAATTGTTGTCCTCACCGATTGGGGCGAGCATAGGCGAGGGGGATCTTCAGAAGCTTTTTGAGGGTGAGGAATTGAGGATAATGTTGTTTAATTACAGGGAGATGGGTATCATCCCGAAGGTTGAGCCGATGTAATATGTGATGCCCTCGCCATGTGTATGTAATTGTAATTTGTATGGTGGAGGCCTGTTGGCCGTATGCCTATGCCTGTGATGGTCCGGCTGCGCTCGTGAGTGACACTGTGCGGAGTGTCTTTTTAATGAGAGACTTCGATTAACACTATTCCGGCTGCACCCTTAGGCGACTTATGCGCGGAGTGTCTTTTAAATAAAAGACTTAGATTAACGCACTTGTTGTGCTATTCCGGCTGCACCCTTAGGCGACTTTTGCATGGAGTGCCTTTTAAATAAAAGACTTCGATTAATGCACTTGTTGTGCTATTCCGGCTGCACCCTTAGGCGACTTTTACGTGGAGTGTCGCACGCGAGGGTAGTCTGCGCTGCCTCTCGCGGTGACTTCGGAGTGGTCGAATGCTGAAGACCGTCGATGCAGTCTTTTTCGACATGTTGCGTCGTAGTTTTTGCGGGGGATTTTTGCAGGTATATTACATGGCTCCGCCTCGTTAAAAACCTCACCCCCGGGAGGAAAAGAGTGCGGGCCGGAATAGTACTGTTTGGTGGATTACAACGGCGCGTGGGCCCTGAGGATTTAAACAAAAAATTTGCGGAGATTATCAATATTCCAGGAATGCTCTAGGTCTTCGCTGGATGGCGTTGTCAGCCTGTACGCGCTGGGAGACGCCTTCGTCTTGATGATGAATGGGCCCTCCCACTTCGGCTCCAGTTTGCCCCATGACTCTGTCCAGGTGGTTCGGACGAGTACGAGGTCTCCTTCGTTGAACTCTCTTGGCACGACTACGTGGTCGCGTCAGGCCTTCGTTTGAGCTTGGTATTTGTTGAGGGCCTGCAGGGCGAAGACACGGTCTCTGTCGATGAGGTCTTTGGACGTTGGTTCGTCTACGTCGGGGACGGCTGATGCGTTTGTTCGGTGTGACCCATGCTTTATTTCCTGTGGGGTCATGGCCTCCGATCCATATAGTAGACAAAAAGGGGTGAATCCAGTTGCCCGGCATTCAGTCGTGTTTAGTGCCCATACTACTTCAGGTAGCTGGTCGGCCCATTTACCCTTCCTGTCGTCGAGAAGCCTTTTCTTGATTGCAGTGAAAATCTTGCCGTTGGCGCGCTCGACGACGCCGTTGGATTGCGGGTGGTATACCGAGGCGAAGGCAAGCTTGGTGCCGATGGAGAAGCAGAAGTCCCTGAAGTCCTGGCTGTCAAACTGTTGCCATTGTCGACCGTGAGCTCGGACGGGACTCCAAACCGGCAAACAATGTTTTGCCAGAAGAACTTCTAGGCAGTCTTCGACGTTATTGTGGATACTGCCCTAGCCTCGATCCACTTGGTATAATATTCGACAACGACGAAGGTGAACTTGAGGTTCCCTTGAGCCGTAGGTAGTGGTCCGACAATGTCCAGCCCCCAGCGTTGAAGTGGCCATGTGTGGGCAATCAGCTTGGTGAACTGTGAAGGGTTGCCTGAGCGGGGAGAAAACTTCTAGCAAGCTTCACACGACCTCGTGACTCGATTCGCGGCGCAGATTATAGCGGGCCAGTAAAATCCTTGACGGAGCACCTTGGCAGCGAGGGCCTTGGGCCCTGAGTGAGAACCACAAGTTCCGTTGTGGACTTCGCGCAGGATCTGGATGCCTTCGGTTTCGGTGACGCATTTAAGCATGGGTTGGCTAACCCCCTTCTTGTATAACTGGCCCTCAATAAGTACGAAGTCCCGGCTTCGGTGCTTGAGGCGCTTGGCCTCGTTGACGTCACTTGGGTGGTAATATCCTTGCAGGAAGCCCACCAATCTTCAGTCATGATGAGGTTGACGATGCGATGGCCCTCGGCGTCGTTGGTTACTTGTAGACTCTTTGGATTACGGACGGCTGGTGTGCCAATGACATGGTAGAACACGTCGGAGGGCAAGGCTTCGCCTTTGGCCGCTGCTTTGGCCAATGCGTCGGCCTCTTCGTTCCTGGTGCGGTCCACATGTTGCAAGGTGAAGCCCTTGAATTGTCGCTCAAGACTGTGAACAGTCGTAAGATACTGCATGAGTGCGGGGTCTTTTGCTGAATATTCTTTTTCGACCTGGCCGGCAACAATTTTGGAGTCTGTCTTGACAATGCAGGTGGTGACACCGAGTGCTTTGAGCTTGCAAAGGCCCAGAATGACGGCTTCGTACTCTGCTATGTTGTTGGTGCACCTGTCGTACTCCAGAGTGAAGCTAAGGCGTGCGACGTATCTGTGCTTGACGCCTGTGAGTGAAGTGATAATTGCAGCCGCGCCTGCCCCCGCATGGCACCATGCACTATCACAGTGGATGGTTCACACCTTCTCTGAGGGCTCTTCTTGTTGCTGTGTCGGCCCTGTCCAGTCGACGATGAAGTCTGCGAGGACTTGCGACTTGATTGCTGTCCTGGGCTCGAAGGTGATATGGTACCCGGAGAGTTCGGCTGCCCATTTGGCGATGCGGACGGACGCCTCCGGGTTTCTGAATAGTTCGCCCAGTCCTCTGTCCGAGGTGACCCGCACCTTAAATGCCTCGAAATAGTGGCGCAACTTGCACGATGCCATGACGACTGCGTAGGAAATTTTTTCTAATTCCGTCATGTTGCATTTGGAAGTCGTGAGGACTTCGGAGACGTAGTAGACTGGACACTATCGGGTCGTGCCCTCTCTATCTTGCTCTTGGACCAATGCTGCGCTGACTACATGTGGCAAGGCTGCGACGTAGAGCAGCAGAGGCAGCGAGGGGTCGGGACTGGTAAGAATTGCCAATTCTAACAGGTGCTGCTTGAGTGATGCGAAGGCTGCCGCTTGTTCTGGTCCCCATGCGAAGTCTTTTGCACCGTGCAGTGTCTTGAGGAAAGGTAGACTCCGCTCTGCAGACTTGGAAATGAATCTGTTAAGGGCGGCTAATCTGCCTATTAGACACTGGACGTCCCTGGCTGACTGCGGAGGGGTCATGTTGATGATTGCTTGAATCTTGGTCAGGTTGGCCTCGATCCTGCGGTGCGACACCAAGTAGCCCAGTATCTTCCCTTGGCGAACACCGAAAACGCACTTCTAGGGGTTGAGGCGAAGTCATGTGTCCCGCATGTTTGCAAATGTTTCTGCGAGGTCAGCCAGGTGGTCTTCTTTATTTATGCTTGCGACGACGATGTCGTCCACTACGTGAAAATGTTGCGGCCCACTTGGCTCTCGAGCACCGTCTTGGTGAGGCGAGAGAAGGTTGAGCCAGCATTCTTGAGTACCTCCGGCATTCTGATGAAGCAGTACGTGCCGAAGGGTGTGATGAAACTGGTACTGGCCTTGTCTTCCTCCTTCATATATATCTGGTGGTAGCCGGAGAAGCAGTCAAGAAGTGACATGACTTCGCATCCGGCAGCACTATCGACTATCTTGTCGATCCGTGGCAGCGGGAAATTGTCCTTGGGGTAGGCCTTGTTGAGGCTGGTGAAATCGATGCACATCCGCCACCTGCCGCTTTTCTTTTGCACCATGACTACATTGGTGATCCACGTAGGATAGGCGATTGGTTCAATGAAGTTGGCCTCCAGCAGGCGGTGCACTTCGGCTTTGGCGGCTTCCGTCTTTTCATCGGACATTTTGCGTAGCCGCTGTTTTTTTGGGCGCACCGAAGGGTCGATGCCCAGACTGTGCTCGATGACTGTGCGGCTGACTCCGACCAGGTCGTGGGCGGACCAGGCGAAGATGTCCTTGTTTCTGGAAAGACAGGAGATGAGTTTCTCCTCATCTTGCGAAGTCAGGTATTCACTAATTACGACTGCCTGCTTGGGCGTTGCTGGGTCGAGGGGGACTATCTTCGTACCGTCGTTGCTCTGCAGCTATGCCTTGACTTTTTCGTCGGTGGTTGGTCGGGTCGCCTCGGAGACTTCGCGCTACGTTGTAAGGCAGTGTACGTTCCGCTAGCCTGGAACGAAGTCTCTCTCAATGTTGCGCGCAGTCTGCTGGTTATCATAAACCGTTATCACACCCTGCGGGCCCGGGATTTTCATGCAGAGGTACAGGCCGTGAATAGTCGCTTCAAATTTGTTGATGGAGCCCTGACCCATTATGGCATTGTAGGGGTAGACCATGTCGACGATGTCAAAGGTGACCTGTTTGCTTCGCGCATTGGGTGCTACGCCGAATGACAGGGGTAGCTCTATCTTGGCCACAGGGAAAGTACCCTTGCCGCCGAAGCCATACAGGGGGTTGTCCGAAGGCTTGAGTAAGCTGTGGTTGATGCCCATGCGGTCGAAGGTGTGCAGGAAGATGATGTCTGCCTGGCTGCCGTTGTCAACTAGGACTTTGTGCAGGTCCCAGCCTGCCACACTGTAGTTGATTACCATGGCGTCGACATGGGGTGCGCTGCGCAGATCGACATCTCTGGCGTCGAAGGTTAGTGGCACATGTGACCACTTTGTCTGCACGACTGGGCCAGTGAGGGCAACGTGGTTGACGCTTCGGTAGTGATCCCTCTTTTGCCGCTTCATCTCGAAGTCAACGCTGGACCCTCCGGTGATCATATGGATGACTCCGCGATATGGCTGATCGGTGAAGTCTTCCTGCTTTGGCGCTGGTGGGTGATTTTGGTGGTGTGGGTTTGGGTGATGCGGAGGCGGAAGCGGGGGTGGGATGACTTGTACTTCCTGATGATGCTGATATGCGTGATTGGGTGGGTGTTGGATATGGACGTTGTTGTATGGTTGATGGTGGTGATAGGTGTGCGCGACAACTCTTTGATTGTCGGCTGGTTGTGCCCGAGACATCCTATCCCTGGTGGCCTTTGTTTCCGGGCAATCTCTTGTTGGGTGCGCGCATTCTTCGCCATGAAATAGGCAGTAATATCTGCGCGGCTGCTGTGCCCGTCCCCAGCCCCGGCCACGCGTGCCATTACCACGGCCCTAGGGGGGATAGTCTTGACGGCGAGCGGCTTCGCCAGCAGGGTGCTGGTTGGCTATGTTATGCACTTGCTGCTGACTGCGGTTGTCCCGTCCGGAGTCTGACTACGAAGGCCTTGTCCAGGTTCGGCTGGACTGTGGAGGGTCCTTGGGCTTTCTCTGAGACTCGACCTTGCGCTGATGGAGCTCTTCGGATCTGGCGTATTTCTCGAACAACTGATAGAGCTCTTGGAGATTTTTGGGTGGGTCCCTGATGCAGTGACTGTATAGGACGCCAGCCCGAAGGCCACTGATGGCGTAGTATATGGCAATTTGGTCGTCGACCGAAGGCAGTTGTGACTTGAGAGTCAAGAACTTGCGGTAGTACTCCTGTAGGGTTTCCTTCTCTTGCTGTTTGCAGAGTGACAGCTCAGCCAAGGCATCGGTGTCTAGGCGATACCCTTGAAAGTTGAGCATAAACTTGTCTCGGAGACTTCTCCAGGAGTCAATGGACAATGGGGGCAACCTAGAGTACCAGGTCAAGGCCGGACCCTCGAGGGCGATGATGAAGGACTTGGCCATTATGGCTTCGTCCCCTCCGGACGATGCAACGGTGACTTGATAGCTCATGATGTATTGTGCTGGGTCGGTGCTGCCATTGTACTTAGGGTAGGTCCCTGCCCTGAAGTTGGCAGGCCATGGTGACACTTGGAGTTGCTGTGCCAGGGGGCTTCGCTCATCAAGGTAGTTGATGCCTTGGAAAGCTGCGGCGTGCGGGATGAAGGGTCCACGCTGGGCAATGAATAAGTCTCCGGCTGGCGCGTGATGTTGGAGGGGTGGGTCGTGCTGCAGATCGTGCTGGCCTTCACTCTGCATGAGCGCAAATCTCTTGCTCGAGTTCCCAGGCTTTCTGCTCTTCATCTCGTATCATCTGGCGCACTTTAGCTTGTGCGGTGACACGTTGGCGCTTGGCCTCGAGGATGTCTTTCTGCTTTTGGAGGTTGCGGTTCTTGATGCACAGGGCCCGTAGTTGTAGCTGTTCTTCGGCTGAGATGTCGATGACCTCACCGTCCTCTGTTGCGTCTTCGCCCTCTGGTGGAGCAAAGACTGGGGGTGGTACTTGTGGTTGTTCTCCGGAGCTGCAGATGCGGAGGGTGCCTTCGGGAGTGGGTGGATCGTTGCGCTGTCTCTTGCTGAGAACTTCGTCTTCACAGGCTTCTTGGGGGGTGTTGTCTGCGAGGGCCTTGCCCTTTTTCTCAGCTAGCAGTGCTGCCTTCGCTGCTTCGTTGACGGATGGGGCTGCCTTCGAACTAGCTCTCTTGGGTGCCATCGTGGGTGATTTGTTCGTAGCACGAACGGTGGCGCCAATGTTGGAACTTGCTCTCCTGGGCAAGTTGATCCAACGGGGGAGTGAAAAGAGTGCAAGCAAGGTTTAACTCGAGATGGCAATTGCTCTGTTAATCTGGCCTCTCAAGGGCAATGTACGGGGGTATTTATAGGTGCGCGAGCACCCAACATCCCATTGTAAGGACGTTTATGCCCTCGGGTACCTGGACTATCCCTAGAATATTCCCATAAGGGAGGGTTACAGACCATCATTACAGAAAAGCTATTACAAATCAGGCCTGTAACACGCCTCTCCATGCGGGGCCTGTTACAGTGGGCCGAATCCCGCGTGGGCTTCCAGGTCCGGTGAGGACGTGGGATGGAGAGACTTCGTCGTAGCCTTCGCCTTGCAGTGAGGAGGACGAAGGGTGGGCCGCACCGGTCATCTTGCCTCCGTTGGTGCGGTGAGTTGACGAAGGCCTAGAGCGAAGGGTAGCGTCTTCGCCTTCGCCCCAACACCAGTCTACAGGGAAAAGCATGAGAACTATGCCCTATCCAATCTACTTGAGTTGTAATATAAGAGCATAGCAGATGCCCCGTTCCAGACCAAGACCAGCAACCAACATAAGACTTCCCTAGTTATTTAGCCAAGACCAGAGTCATGATAGTTCTCATGGTTGCACTGTTGTCCTCGGTGGTACTCCATGTTCCAATTAACTCATATGATCTTATTTAATCAACGAGGCATCCACAATATCAATGATAACAATAACATGATCTTTTGGAACAATAATGCCATAAAGAGTGACTACATAAAGTTAAAGTTGTAGCAATAGCATAGCTACTAAAGTAGAGTACAATACCCAGGTTTGATCAAGGATTAGTGTTGGAAAGGTTAGGTGAATTTGAATAGGTAACCCTTCAAATTATGCATAGAATAAATACAAATCTTATTATCATGTGTTGATTAGGTTCAAATAGAATATGCAAGGGGAGAAGTCCACTTGCCTTACTTAAAGAAAACTCGAGATTCTTTCACGGAACAGATCCTGATTCTCAACTACGGGATCAATCACTGAACATCAATAAACAAACAAGAAGAAACAAACACCACTAAATAACATACAACATTCAACATAGACCAAACTAAAAGAAAACATAATAAAAAGATCATTTTCTCTTTAATAACATAAGCAATGGTTATAGCAAAAGACGCTCTTTCTGAAAAGGTTTGGTTTTATATTTTATAAAACAAGACGAATAAACGGAGATGGGGAAGCATTCTCCATCCCCGTTACCCGTGGGGACCCATTAAACTTGTACGTGACAAATTGGCAATGTTTTCATACAATAGTTAATGATAAAAATAAATAATTACCTTGTCAAGAGATCACTCATTGTACAAATGTGTTCATTTCCATATACATACAATGATTTATTACATTTGACAATGTGTATAAGTAACAATGTTTTGTTTTAATAACAAATGACATACATCCTACTTGTAATTTAAATGGGGACGGGATCTACGTTAGAAATTTATCACCGCGGGAAACAGGTATGTCAAAAAAAATACCCCCACAAACATTCGTTGGATCTCCATGGAGATAGAAATGAGGAGCTATTTCAAATTTCTCGTTACTATCCCTATATGAAACTCGTGGCTCACATGTTAGTGAGTGGAGGGAGAGCGGAAGACAAGAGACAATAACAGTCGAGGGTATTTTAGTCTATACAAAAACACAGCAGACTATAGATTGATCTAACGTCTTTGCTAACCTAGAAAATGTTTACACCAATTTATGATGGTATGTTTTGAAATACGTAATGGTATAATTTAAAAATGCAATCTTTATAATGATATATATATCTAACTAATTACTATTTTAGCGTGAAACCTAACATTTCATGTTCTTTGTGATTTTTTGCTTTTTAAAATAGACAACGTGAGTGCTTATCACGACATCGATGGTGGCTCCTTTAATTTAACCTCTGTTCTTTATTAATGTCTTGAAGGTGTTCGTAGAAAAAGTGCTCGAAAAAAAATTTCATGTCCGTGGAGCATCAACTAGATAACGTCATGCAGAAATCCTTATGTTTGATGTGCTCGCAGTATGGTCCACGGAGCTGTTTGATGCTGGAGCCTGGAGATTACGTAAAGTAAGAGGAAACGCCGGCGCACCGCCGCCCAAGCACGCGCTCCCCTCCTACCCCAAGAGTGCGGGTGTGGTCAGACGCTGACCCGCCGGCTGCCGCACGCTACGACAGAGGAAAGGACGCGCTGTGACGTTTTTGCCGCAGCGCAGGAGAGAGAGACGAGACCTCACCGCACGGACAGCCACGTCGTGCCTCCGTGCACGCACACGGTATACGACAGCGCCATCACTCCATAAAAGGATCCGGGGCAGCGCCACCGCCGGATCCGACGGCCTCCGAGGCGGGGCCGAACCGCCGAAGTAGCCAAAACAACACGAGCAGCGAAACGCCATCTATTCCCGACTCTGCTGCACCTCCGGGCCGCCGCCGAGATGGGCGCGGATGGCGGGCTGAACCGGGCGGCGGAGAAGCCCAGGGATGGAGAGGGCGGGGAGGCGAGGGTGTTCCGGTGCACGGACTACTCGCTGCCGCGGACGACGCTGGCGCTGGCGCTCTGGCTGGGCGGTATCCACTTCAACGTCCTTCTCGTCCTTGCGTCGCTCTTCCTCCTCTCCGGCCGCGCCGCTGCCATGTCCGTACCTTCTGTCCCGTCCATCCAACCCCCATCTTTTCCTGTACCTACTCCAATCTCCATGATTCGACCAAACAAAAAAGAGGGTCTTTTATGATTTATTATTTATCCATCCTGCTGGTGACAACGTCTGTTACAGACCCGTTTCTTGATGCAGAGTCGTGGCGTTCCAGCTCTGGTTCATGTTCGCGCCCGTCAACGACAGGGACAAATGGGGCCGGAGCGTCGCCAGGTACGCTGTTCTTCATTCCTTCCTTACGTTTCGAAACTCTAATAGTTGGGATTCGCTTCCCTCTTCTCCTCGGTTGTTAACTTCTACCAGCATGCGCACCGTGCAGGTTCATATGCAGACACGCAATGGGCTACTTCCCTATCACTCTGCATGTGGAGGACTACAAGTCCTTGGATCCCAGCAGGGCTTACGGTATGCTCCCGAAAACCTGCTTCTCCATTCATGGATGCTGCAGTCAACGTATCCATTATCCAATCCATCAGTGCCCACGGGAGTCGAGAAAGTATCAACTTCAGTTGCTGAGTGTTAAGGGAAGGGAATCTTTTATTTGCAGAGTTGGTGTGGTGATAGTGATGGTAGTGTTGTGCATTTGCAGTGTTCGGTTATGAGCCGCACTCAGTGCTGCCGATAGGTCTGTCGGCTCTTGCTGATCTTGTTGGCTTTCTGCCTCTCACTAAGATCAAGGTCCTTGCGAGCAGTGCGGTAAGTCAGCTAAATGCCTTGACGCCAAATGCCACAGGATTCAGGGACTCCCCTCATGATGGTTAATTTCGAATTGGGGCCAGGTGTTCTACACCCCGTTCTTGAGACAGATTTGGACATGGCTTGGCTTGGTACCTGCGACAAGGAAGAATTTCTACTGCTACCTTGGAGCTGGTTATAGTTGTATCGTAGTCCCTGGTGGTGTACGGGAAATGCTTCATATGAACAATGATTCAGAGGTTCGATTTTGTCATCCAACCCATTTGTTGTATTATTCAAACATGTTTAATGTTGCATTTTACAATTAAACTTTGTTTATTTGCCTACTGTCCTGTGTAATCACGTCAAATTCATTGTTTTGATGAGTTTACATTACAGGTTGCTTTTCTTAAATCAAGAAAAGGTTTTGTCAAGATAGCTATACAGTCTGGATGTCCTTTAGTCCCAGTTTTCTGCTTTGGGCAGGTAACAATCAATCAACCATGCTCTAACAAGGCATTGTCAATTCCTTAAATTTAGGTTCCAAAAGAACTAGAAGTACAGATTGGTTGAACTTCAAACAAATACAAAGTTTATTAGCGCATGTCTACAGATTCTATTGTTTGGTTAACAATTCAGATTTGCTGTCCTTGGGTGCAGGCATCCTTGTTAGCTGAAGTATCATGTTGTTATGTTTAAGAGATCATCACAGAAACATCTATGTAGTACATATAAAGTTAAGTATAGTTGCAACAGGTCAGTTTGAAATTCATCCTAGATGTCAAGGAAGCAAAATAGACAAGCAGGCAATCTGACACTATTCATCATGTGACAGTGACACTTGTCTTTTTTATTTTAATCTCAGCATAAAAGATGAATTCTAAACTGAATTGTTATGGCTACACATAACTTATGTGATGACTTTTTGAAACATTGTAACATGCTATTTTAGCTAAAGAGGACCCTCAGCACCCCTGGATGCCAAAACATTGGTTTAATTGTAAATATGATTCCGAAAAGATCATATTACTGATTCTCTACTATTATTATTTGGTCAGAGCTATGCATACAAGTGGTGGAGGCCTGGTGGTAAATTGTTTATCAAGATCGCTAGAGCAGTTAAATTTACTCCTATTATCTTCTGGGGTAGATTTGGGTAACTTCATGGCTCTTAGCATTCTGTTCTTTTCCTTCCAGACTTATGTTCTATACTTTTTTTGAAACATTGTTATCTGGTATTAGATAATTTTTCATGGTCTACTGACATTTGAATGCAGCACACCATTCCCCTTCCCAAAACCCATGCATGTGGTCGTGGGTAAACCTATTGAAGTCAATAAGATTCCCCATCCTACAATTGACGAGGTAGGTATCTGGATTTAATCAAAACCACTTTTTTGAGAGAAACATTTTTGTAGGCTCATATTGTTCTCATGCTGCGCCATTTTTGGAATTGGTCTGAAGTCCAAACATAAACAAACCTAATTAAAAGTATATCCATGTATTTGAGGTATTGAATAAAATAATACGCCTGTTCTTGCACAAGAATGCCAATATGTTTCTTATCTTATTGTAATGAAAAGCTCGTGTTGATATTATTGAGCTGTTCAAGTTTTTGAAAAGGAACACAAAAAAGGAGTCGACAATCTAGCGTCTGGGTTATATGGAAACATAGAAATGCTTGTGTTTTTGAGGGGGGCTTCTGCGTCGGTTAACACAATTTTGTGTGAGCTTAAGAACAAGCAGAGTCTATGGTGCATGGATGGTACAAAGGAACTGTATGAGCTAGGTCTTACGGTTGCAACCGTCAACCAGACAGTTGAGCTAGGTCTGTTGGGGATCTTGAATCTGTGTAATAGCCTCACTAATATTTGGTCCCTGTATGAGTGAGGATCCTGTTGGGGATCACCCCATTTCTCTAGTACAATGAAAAACAGCTTTTTATTATGTTTTTTTTTTTAAAAAAATGTTTCTAAAGTCTTGTTCCTGGTGCTGACAGATTAATGAAGTCCATGAACAGTTCATCATTGCCATGCGGGACCTCTTTGAGAAGTACAAGGCGAAAGCTGGATATCCTGGCCTTCATCTAAGAGTCCTATGACATTCCACAACCAGACTCAAAGTTAGAATTCAGCAATAACATGGCTCTATTACTCTTCCCTCAACTGGGGTGTCAAACTGCACCTCGCAGGCACTCGGGCGGTAGTTTTGTTGCATTATGGTGATGATAATAAGGCTCCAGCACCGATGCCAAAACATGCACGAGTTGGTCACGAGTCAGAGCCTTTTGTTGCTGGCTTAACTTTTTTCTTTATGTTGCAAAGATAAGATAATGTAATTACTGGTTATGTGATGTTGCATATGATATGAAAATATGAGGATTGGTGATATATAAGCTCCTGTACATGCAGCTGTATCATCAGTGTCTGAATCACCGGGAGGTTGCTGATATTGACTGCTGCCTGTGGACCTGCAGCTGTGTCATTGTCTGAAGAACTTTCAGATATATCATATCCCCAAGAAGCTCATTTGGTTTATTGTTTTTCCGTTCGTTTCTTCTGGGCTTATTGTTAGTTGTCACCTGGGCATATAATTGAAAGTTGAAACTGTCCTATTCTGTCTAGTGACGGTCCTTCCTAACAATTTAACTGTGTGCCCTTCTTATGGCTATCTTACTCACCTCCATCTCTTATTTTAAATTCCATTTAGTCTAAGGATAAAAAATAAAAATGGACATATAATATCTGTTAAAACTATATTTGTATCCGTTATGTTCGTTTCCATTTCGTTTCTAATATGGATACCAAATTAGATGTATCTAAATTCGTTTTTTAAGTTGTTTTAGCATTTTTATTCGATTCTAGGTAAAAAAATATAGAATAACTTACATTCATGTGTATGTGTATACTCCCTCCGGTGCAGTAAAAGAAGTCATCCTGCGCGTGACCGAGCGTGCACAAAAAGAAGTCATAGCGCGCGTGGGTCTGGGATTTTGAAGTTGTTGCCCCTAGTAATTGCACAAAAAAATATGCATTTAAGAGGAATCGAACTTGAGACCTGCAGTCTAGAATGCCTTGGAGCTGCTGCAGCAACCAATCAAGCCTGATTGTTTTAGTGACATTAATGCACCCATATCCCTATTTAATAGGGGCAAACAGGGAAAACTCTATGATAATTAATCACTCCTTGGTATGCACAATCATGTCCTAAACGACTACCTTTACTGCACTGGAGGGAGTACATGAAGAACGGTATACAATGACTTCATTTAGTTCTCTCCATGCCTAGTGATTAATTTTTAATATTGGTATTACTAATGATGTATTGGAATAGTATGTCAAATAATTCGATATAAATCAATTTCTAATTTAGTTTAAACTTAATATATTGGTTATTGTAAATTATTTTATAGTTTAATTTATTTATTGGTATAAATTATTTTATATTATATATAATTTTATGATAAATATCATATAAATAATGTTTGATTAATTAATATATTTAATTATTAAAAATGTATTGTGTCGTGGTTCAGGAAAACGGGGGACAATATAATTTTTCTTCAGAGGGGATGTTAGCGTGGACTAACTCCGAATAGTGAATCGTCGGGACTAGAACGGTGGGTTTGAGATAGTGGGATTATACTGGTTCAGGCTTTCGTCCTAGTCCAGTATATTGTCGATCGTAGTATTACTGGTGGGCGTTGTTGGGGGTTTGTTCTCAAATGCTATGAATTAAGAACAAGACAACATAAAAGTGTTAAATATCAAGCTCCTTCGTCCTTAGAAACAGTATATCCTTTCGGGTATAATGAATCTCGGACGAAGGTTACGAAGGAAAGGACCTTCGTTAAGTCGATAAATGGTTAAACAGAGTAATTATATATATATAATGTGCGAGCAATAATACCAGCATTATCATCGATATACTTCCATTATTAAATTCATAAAAACGAATTATATTACAAACGTACCTTCAGATTGATATAAAGTAAAGGTACAAACGTGATGCGAAAAAGCGTATGTCAAGTCAGCGTGAACAGTACGGGAGTACTGTTCACCTATTTATAGGCACGGGACGCAGCCCATGTAAAATTACATTGATGCCCTTTACATTTATCAATAACTACATTAATTCTTCAGGGTCCGATTTGGCTTTTCATCTTTAAGTCGGTTCCTCTTTTCTGTTATTGTGCCGAAGCCTTTCTGCACATAGCTTCGTGATCGTCTTATCCTTCGTCATGATCGTTTTTCATTCCAGTCACGCTTCGTCTTAACCATGCTCTTGTATATTCGCGACCTGACTCCGAAGGTGCCTGTTCCGAAGGTGCCTGTTCACATATTACACTTGGAAAATATTATCAAGCTATGCTTTTGAGGACCTTTGGGAGCCGAAGGCCCCCAACAGTAGCCCCTCGTAATATCAATTTATTGTAAAGATAAATTCATATTGCGACATGGACGAAGGCTTTAAGCCGAAGGTCCGAAAAAACACCTTCCTTTTGCTAGAATAGCAACAGTCATTGACAAGCGGAGCCCTCCAGTTTTCGACATACTGGGTGTATAAATACAAGCTCACCGCGAGTTTATTTGGCACACCCTGTTGCCACCTGCTTTTTACTCACCCAGCTTTTAACCTGCGCACTCAGCATTTGCTCGGTCTTAAATTTTTAAGCTTCGGTTTCAAGTCTAGTTTGCCAGCATTCGCGAAAATGTCTGAGGATAAGATAGTTGCTGGTGCTTCGAAGCTAAGCCTTTCGGAGGAAATGCACCTGGGTTTTCTTGAGTCAATGTCGAAGACCAATACAGAAAAGATTGTCAAGGAAACTTTGGAGGGTTTATCTGAAGATACTGGCGACAGTGATAGTTATGATGTGGATAGTGGTGGGGAGGACTCCGAAGATCGCCCGTGGCGGCCTAGTCACTCAAACTTCGGAAAATCAACTATAAAGCAGAGTCATCTTGAAAATATGAGGGGGAGATATTTCCGAGATATATCCATCGTGAGGGCAGATGACAGAGAAAAAATTACACCGACCCCCGAAGATAATGAGGTCGTGATCTTCCAAAGCTTTTTAAAGGCTGGGCTACGATTCCCTCTAAGCAGGTTTGTGGTAGAAGTTCTGAAAATATATCAAATTTACCTTCATCAACTTACCCCCGAGGCAGTGATAAGATTGGGAATCTTCGTCTAGGCGGTGAGGAGCCAGGGCCTGGAGCCAAGTGCAAAAAGCTTTTGCAATATACACGAGCTAGTATATGAGACGAAACCCTAGGGTAAGGAGCAATATCATAATAATTTTGGTTGCTATAGCTTTGGTGCCCGCTCTGGGTCAAGCTGTCCCGTGCCAACCTTTCGGAAGAGATGGCCCGGGGAATGGATGAAGGAATGGTTCTATGTGAAGAACGATTTGAAGGTTCGGGAAGATATCAAAGATATCATCATGCGCCCTATCTGGCAGCGCTTCGGACTTCGGAAACCAAAGGTAGAAATGGACGAAGCAGTTGAAGAATGTCAGAGGGCCTTCGGCGTAGTCTGCTCTTTTATTGGGACCAGGGATTTAATGCAAGAGCACGTTGCCTTCAGAGTGTGGCCACTTGTAGATAACTGGGAAATGCCGAAGGAGACCGTTAAAGAAACTGACGAGGGTGGACTAATCAGACTGAAATATACATTCAAGTATGGAGATAAGTTTGTTGAACCGGATGATGATTGGCTGAAAAGCATTGAGAACGTAAGTGATGAATTGCTTGGGGCGTACTCAAAGGCCGAAAACACTACATTGTCAGCGGCTTTCGAAGGCCGAAAAAAGAAGAGACTCAACCGAGTATTTGATGCAATTGGGTTTATCTATCCCGACTACTATTATCCAATGCGAGGTCAAAAGAGAAAAAATACTTCTCATGCAAAGGACACTGCTTCGACTGCTCCCGGGGAGCCAGCGCCGAAGAGGAAGAAGGTAAAAGTGTTCACACACCCTCCACGCTGTATTGAGCCGGCCATAGTGCCCGAGTTTGTTGGCGAGGCCTCTTCGGCCACCGAAGCCAGAGAACCAACTACAGCGCCAAAATCCGAAGAAATTGCCGAAGCACCAGCAATAGAAAAAACAGGAAAAGAGAGATCTGAAGAAAGAAAAACACCAGATGTTTTAAGTCCTTCGTCAAAAGTTGAGGCAGCTAAAAGCCAGAAGGGGCCAGCAGCAACCCCTAAAATAAAAAGGATGGTTAATGTGCTGGATGTTTTGGAGACAATTAAATCTTCAAGCACAACTCCAAAGAAAACTGTTTAAGTGTCTACTGAAGCCTTTGCTGCTGAAACTTCGAAGCAGCAATTTGAAACTAAAGCTGGGCCTTCGGAATCCACCAAGATACAACCTTTGGAGGTCGAAAAAATGTCAAAGGCAAGTTTAGAAACTGAAAAAGCAAAAATAACAGAGCCGATTCTGACTGAGGAAATTGGTACTGCCACCCCCGAAGCATCTTCCAAAATACATGATTATATTGTGCGACATGCTTCGGGGAAGAAACTATCTGAAGAAGAGATTTTTGAAGCCAATCACTATGCCCGAGAACTGAAGTATCCGAGGGGGGCCGTAGTGTTCAATGGGACAAATGAAGATGATTTCCTGTACTGCCTCCCAGACAATAAAGAATTATCCGTGTGCCGGGAAATGGCTAGAAGCATGGGGTTCCCGAAACTCGAAGCTGGCCTTTGCGCCATGACGAAGGACGATCTTGCGGATAGCCTGGCATACAATAGTCTGAAGGTACAAAAATTGTGAATTTTGAAGTTTATGAATTTTAAATTAGTTTTTTGCTTCTTATGTTAACTCATTCATTTTTTTTGAATAGGGCTTAATACTCAGCGATGCCTTAAGGGCTCAGAAGAATGCCGAAGATGAGAGCTGCACCATTGCTCTCAACAACCTTCGAACAGAGGTTATCAGGCTAAGAAACGAAGCCTTGGAGAAGGACAGAATTCTGCTTACATTAGTGGAAAAAATGAAGGAAGACGAAGCTAACTCTAAGACTCAAGCCGAAGCTCAGAAGCGTGAAATCGAAGATCTTCGTAAACAACTGGCCCGAGCCAAAGAAGAACGCATTCTTGAAGAAACAAAACGAGAATTAAGCGAGCAATGGGCAGATCATTTGGAAGTAAATGTTAAAGAGCTTCGTGCTTTGAAGAAGAGGTGTTACGATAAATCCATAGAACGTGTTAAGAAAATAAAATCCAGCTTCGCCAGCGTTGGCGCGTTCTCTAGTGAAGAAAATTTCATAAGAGGAAATCCTGAAGGCCCAATTGAATGGATTAGCCGCGAAGCTGATGTCTTCGACGAAATCTTGAATAGTCGCGGGGACATTTGTGCTTTTTCGGGCGCCAGGGGAATTGTTACCATTTTAGAGAAGAAGGGGTGCGAGCATGTAAAAACTTTGGCGCAGTCTGAAGCTGCCTTGTCCCCTGAAGATATCACAGACCCTTCAGCCGAAGCAAGCCAGGTTGGTGGAAAATTTTTCACTGACATTTGGGACAATGGCGGCCAAAAAATGGCTCAAGAGATCATTCAAAGAAGTGAAAAAGGCATCCATGATGCTAGGGAGGTAGCGAGGGCTGCTGAAAAAAGCACAGGGCCCGAAGGGCAAATAGGTATTAATTAGTGATTTTTATTTTGTTGTAATTTTTGATTTTGAACTTTACTCGTAGTTTGTAATAGTAATATAGCCGTGTCCTCTCCTCCCTCAGAACCTGCTGGGGCATCTACGGACCCTCCCCCGGAAGGAGACGACGAAATTAGACAAATGGCCGAAGCCATCATGGACGAAGTTGTCAATCAGCTGCTAAACGAAGCTGTAGAAGTAGTTCTTAGGGAAGATTAAATGCTATTGTAAAAATACTTGGAACATAATAAGTGTAAAACTTTGTAACTTTGAATGTAATATATAATCTATTTACGGTTCAATTCTTTACGATGCATAAAATTTTTTCATACATACCGCTTTTTGAGCCTTCGGCGAAAAAACACCTTCCCTTCTTTTCATGCTTCGTAAAGAAAATCTTTTATGTGTCACAAGAATTATCATATTTCTTTGATGAAGAATCTCCAAACTTTATGAAAACATTCTTTGAATCCATAAAAAAGTCTTATGTTGCCTCTCAAATGAAGCTACACTTCTTCTCAATTTATCTTGTGCCTTGGCACGATTTTCTCTTTTTCAAAACATTCTTCGAAGATCAATGCTGTGTCCCCTTCCTGTTCTCCATGCGAGATGATGGATGATGCTTATGTTATGCAAAATGATGTAATGATGTTATGTTATGCAAAATGACATTTATGCTGAAAATACACATATCCCTGCCATAGAGGACACAATCTTTTTATCTCAGCGTTGACTTTTCGCTGTAAGCCTCCCTTAGGAGCTTCTTCGCCTTTTACTTTCAGCGGAATCAGCGTTTATTTTTCGCTGTAAGCCTCCCTTAGGAGCTTCTTCGCCTTTTACTTTCAGCGGAATCAGCGTTTATTTTTCGCTGTAAGCCTCCCTTAGGAGCTTCTTCGCCTTTTACTTTCAGCGGAATCAGCGTTTATTTTTCGCTGTAAGCTCTGCATTCCCTTTGGAACGACTTTCGAGCAGAAAACTTACACTGCGCTCCCTTAGGAACGACTTTTTATTACTTCAAAAAAGTTACGGCTCATTCCTTAGAACAAGTTTTCGATAATCCGAAGGTTCTCCGTGCCTCCATAAATTTTTGTGCTTCGATAACTCAAGCCTTTGGAGGAGATATATTTTCATTATGATAATACGGTAAACTATTACAAGGATTTGAAAAACAATAAAAAACACTTAAACTCCCCATAATTGTTCTTTACTACGAAGAAAATAAAACTGAATGTGAAAGCATAAAAAACTGCTATGGGAGTAGGATATTTTGTCAGTAAATGTGCTTCGACTCTGGCACAGTGCTATTGACTGTGCGAGCTTCGGATTCTTCTCTGAAGTCCCTCTGGGGGTGAGAGTGCTGGCTCCCTTCTGGCTGCGAAGCTCGTTGTATTGGTGGTGGCGGTGGAAGCTGTTGCTAGGAAGCTTGGGGTTGGCTTGCCGAAGCAACAGAGGCTGCAGGGTGATTGCCTACATATTCTGGAATGTAAGGCGAATGGTACGTAGCAGTATGCATGACCTGCTTCGGCTGGTTCTGTTGTGCAGCAGCTTCTGCTAGCTCCTTTTGCTTCTGGATGGTAATGTGACACATCCTGGTGGTGTGGCCCTTACCTTCACCACAGAATAGGCAGTATATTTTCCTTGATTGATCCCCAAATCTTCCCCCGAAGCCCCTGGCGCCTCTGCCCCTTGGCGCTGGCAGCCAGAAGGAGCTTTGCTGTTGCCCCGAAGCTTGCGAGGAGCACTGTGGCCTTTGCTGTTGACTCCCTTTGTCGTCATTTTGAGTAGAATTGTGAATTGACCTGACGTGCCTTGGATAAAATCTTCCTCCGAAGCCCCTAGTCATTTCAGAGAACCTGAGGGCTTCCTCCCTTCTTTGGCGAAAATCATTGTCAGCTCGAATGTACTCATCCATCTTCTGGAGCAGCTTCTCCAGAGTTTGAGGAGGCTTCCTGGCAAAGTACTGAGCTGTAGGTCCTGGCCGAAGCCCCTTGATCATGGCCTCAATGACAATTTCATTGGGCACTGTTGGTGCCTGTGCCCTCAGACGTAGGAACCTTCGGACATATGCCTGAAGGTATTCTTCGTGATTCTGGGTGCACTGGAATAAAGCTTGAGCAGTGACTGGCTTCGTCTGAAACCCTTGGAAGCTGGTTATCAGCATATCCTTCAACTTTTGCCATGAGGTGATTGTCCCTGGCCTAAGGGAAGAGTACCAAGTTTGTGCAACGCTCCTGACAGCCATGACGAAGGACTTTGCCATGACCGCCGTGTTGCCACCGTACGAAGATATAGTTGCCTCATAACTCATCAAGAATTGTTTCGGGTCTGAATGACCGTCGTACATGGGAAGCTGAGGCGGCTTGTAAGACTGTGGCCAAGGAACAGCCTGCAGTTCTGTTGACAAGGGAGAAGCATCATCAAAAGCAAAATTTCCGTGATGGAAATCTTCATACCAATCATCCTCGTTGTAGAAACCCTCTTGATGAAGCTCTCTGCGCGGGGGCCTTTGATTCTGGTTATCTTGAGCGAGATGTCGAAGCTCTTCAGAGGCTTCATCTATCTGCTTTTGAAGATCAGCTAGACGAGCCATCTTCTCCTTCTTCCGTTGAACCTGTTAATGGAGCATCTCCATTTTTTGTATTTCTTGGTCCAAGTCGTCTTCCGGAGGCGTTGGACTGATGGCCTTCCTCTTCTGGCTTCGGGCCTCCCTAAGAGAGACGACATCCTGATTGGGGTCCAGTGGCTGCAGAGTGGCAGCCCCTGTCGTTGAAGCTTTTTTCGGCGGCATGACGAAGGTGACGCTTGCCGAAGGTTTTTAAAACCCAAAAAGTGGAAGTGAGTTGACCGGAGGTGGGCGCCAATGTTGGGAGCTTGTTCTCAAATGCTATGAATTAAGAACAAGACAACATAAAAGTGTTAAATATCAAGCTCCTTCGTCCTTAGAAACAGTATATCCTTTCGGGTATAATGAATCTCGGACGAAGGTTACGAAGGAAAGGACCTTCGTTAAGTCGATAAATGGTTAAACAGAGTAATTATATATATATATATAATGTGCGAGCAATAATACCAGCATTATCATCGATATACTTCCATTATTAAATTCATAAAAACGAATTACAAACGTACCTTCAGATTGATATAAAGTAAAGGTACAAACGTGATGCGAAAAAGCGTATACCAAGTCAGCGTGAACAGTACGGGAGTACTGTTCACCTATTTATAGGCACGGGACGTAGCCCATGTAAAATTACATTGATGCCCTTTAGATTTATCAATAACTACATTAATTCTTCAGGGTCCGATTTGGCTTTTCATCTTTAAGTCGGTTCCTCTTTTCTGTTATTGTGCCGAAGCCTTTCTGCACATAGCTTCGTGATCGTCTTATCCTTCGTCATGATCGTTTTTCATTCCAGTCACGCTTCGTCTTAACCATGCTCTTGTATATTCGCGACTTGACTCCGAAGGTGCCTATTCCGAAGGTGCCTGTTCACATATTACACTTGGAAAATATTATCAAGCTATGCTTTTGAGGACCTTCGGGAGCCGAAGGCCCCCAACAGGCGTGTTACAACTGCTGTGCTCGTGTTCTGAAGAAAGAAAACCTTCCTTTTATACCTTAAGGGAGAAGCCCTACATTGAAGTCTCTCTTTGGACTAGAAGAGTGAGACCTATCCATGGTCGTACCCCCCGATATGGCACTGTCCATTATGTTGGTCCCTATAGCGAGTTCGTGCTGACGCCCTGGCGATAGTGAGTGGTGGGTCCCACAAATCTGTCCTTGGGCGCGGTCGTACGAAGCGTGGTTTCACCCATTGTATTTCCCGTGTCACCTTCCATTGTACGCGGTACATACACTCGGTATGGTGTGTTGTCCCATCCTTTTTCGATATGTGGGCCAATGTTGAAACTCCTGTTCGGAGGTCTCCCATGGTCGAGGCTGATTGACCCTACGGGGCAATTGGGGGCATATCTGAACTATTTGCAGGGGCATACAAGCGTGGTGATGATGATCCCCGATGCTCGTCCTGCAAAGTGTCTGTACGTTTGGGTATGGCTAGGTGATGACGTGTCTTTTCGCGGCTGGTGCGGGTGTCCATCTCGCGGGCTTGAGGACTTGGTCGACCGTTTCGCCTCGCAGTCTTGCTCGGCGGAGACTTGGTCGGTCGCTCCGCCTTGTAGTCCCGCTTGGCGGGGACTTGGTCGGCCACTCTGTCTCGCAATCTTACCCGAAACGGACTTGGTCGGTCGCCCTAACTTGCAAACTTGTTCAGCGGGGACTTGGTTGGCCACCCCGCCTTCTAGATCTGCTCGGTAGGGACTTGGTCGGCCGCCCTGCCTTGTAGACTTGCTCGGCATGGACTTGGTTAGTCGCCCCATCTCGTAGAATTGCTCGGCAAGGACTTGGTTGGCCGCTCCGTCTCACAGTTTTGCTCGATAGGGATTTGGTCAGATGCCCCGCCTCGTAGTCTTTCTTGACAGGGACTTGGTCGGCCGCCCAGCTTCATAGACTTGCTCCGCAAGGACTTAGGTTGGAAATGAATATACGAGACTATTTAGGGTACCCTAGCCCTAGGTAGCCAATAGCAGCCCCTGAGCCTTCACGCTATTCCTTACAGTAGCGCGGAGGTTTTTCCTTGAGACTTTGCATGTTCTGGTGCACGCCAGTGCATCTGTTAGATGTAGCCCTTGAGCCCCCAAGCAATCTGTGTGGACTGCTTGGGGGTTTACTTTAGCTTCTCGGTGCATTTTAGGGATGTTCCCTTTCCATGGTAGTCATCACGCGTTGAGCGTGAGTCCACTTGATGTCGGAGCTAGGCACGATCTTGGTGACTCATATTGGTCGGAATTTGTCGTTGGATGCTCTGTGATGCACGCATCTCCCCCTCGGAGGGAGGGCTTTATTAAAGCATGTCCCTTTGAGGGGAGGACCTCCTTCCTCCGATATAGTCAGTACGGGGAAGGAGGCCATCGAGCTACATGCAGGTTATACAAGTGAGATCCGACCACCCTTAGGTAGGGTTGAGTCTTAGCGAGCAGTCCCGCTAGGGGGTCTCGACCAGCTAGGGCATCTCATTGAGTCCTTCCTTATTTAATCCTGTATCAACCCTTCAGTCGATCTCACTGATCAAAGGGTGGACTTGTGGCCACCCCATCAGCTGGGTTACCGCGGGATAATGTGAGGTACGACCTTGGACATGGAGACGAGCAAATGACCTATGGGCTAGGTTCCTAGCTTGTGGCTCCCTAGGAGCTTGCTCGGTCCACCCCTCTCTCTATGTGAGGAGTTGTGGTGAGTTTCGGTTTTTACCTTGGTCGGCCTGAGGTAGTTATCGTGGCGGCATGGTAAGAAAAGGGGACCATCATGACGCCGCTCGGCGTGGGCTGCTTGATGGGATGCAAAACGGTCCATTCGTCGTATCATGCGCAAGTTACATGATGGGGTGGTTAACCGTCATGCCTGTTATTGGTGCTTCCCCTATTGCGTGCTCCCCTGGCGCTCCATCCGATGCGGTCCGAACCCTGCAAAATGAGTAGTTTCCGGCATGGCGCCCAAAGTGATTATGGAATGGACCGACGACGATGACTCTGACCGCTAGTCCAGTGTGAACCTAGGGGAGGAGGAGCTCATGGACCGTGTCCTTGCGATCTCGGCAGGGGTTACGTCGGACTTCCTGGATGAGAGTGACCCCATACCATTCCACTAGGCAAGGTTTAGTGAATTAGTAAGTTTCCCTTTCTCTTTCCCCCTTTCTGCCTTGTTCGAGGTCTTATTGGTGGGTATCCTTGTAGGGGCTCGATAATGGCACGACTTCCCTTCCTCCTCCCCCTGAAGACGCCTCTATCAAGGCAGAGAAGAAGCGGAAGCGAGAGGTGGATAATGCGGCGAGCAAAAGGAGAAGAAGAAGGTGTGCCTAGCTCGTGCTAGGTCAGGGGGAGTATCTCCCCATCCATCGATACAGAGGATATGACCTCCAACAGGGTGGTACTCCCAACATCGGCGGGTGGGCCACCCCCTGACAATGTTGAGGCTAGTTCTAGCGTCCTGCCCTAGAGGGAAGGGACAACTACGGAAGTTGCTACACTCGCCATTTCGGTGGGCCGCCGCGAATGGAGTATGGAGGCCGCTGGGTCGGCTTTGACTCCTGCCACATTGGTAGGAGGTGGCGAGGCGGCATTGTCTCCCCTAGCGCCAGCTGATTGGGTGGCATGCTACGAGGAGGTCTGGTCGGTAGTCGTGCCTCCTTCTGCACCGGCAATAGTGAGCCCGTAGCCACGGAGGAGGGCGGTTACCCAACCATGCTCTTCCCGGTACATCGCCACTTACGTGTCCAATTCTTCCCTATTTCTGTTTGGGGGTTTTGATTTGTTCGATCCTACCGTGCGTACATGCCGGGAAAAATGGTGAAAGGTGCGACCCTCGCGACGAATGGGGTAGCCTCGACCTCCCTAGCTCTTGTGCCTCCAACACCAGCTGGAGCAGCCTTCCTGGCTTCTTTGGCTGTGCCGCTTGTGGACATGGCATTCGCCTCTCCTGGCGTGGGAATGTCGTCCTCCTTGGTCGCCCAGGGTGCCGAGTCCGTCCGTTTCCGACGTGCTTCTTCCTCAGCCACGGGTTTCTGCGCCTAGCCAAGGAGTGGTCGCTGCGATCGCAGATGTTGTGGTGGGTGAGACCCTTGTGGCGGACACGACGACTGCTTCCTTGTTGCTGCTTCGCTCAGCCCTCTCGCATTCAAGCATCGTGATGGTTGGCTCGTCCGGAGCAACAGTGCTACCCGCGGTGGTCGCTAAACCCCATGATCCACCACCGCCAGCCGTCGCTACCTCCTGCTCTCCTAGGGTTGTGCTACCCGCATTGCCCACTCTTGGAAGGGACCTCGAGGGCCTTCCCGTTTCATCCTTGAGGGCTCGGAGGGGGCGGAGATGGAAGCGGAGGAGTGGCACCTCATCGAGAAGGCCTCCGACTGGGCCGGCAGGAGCGTAGAGACCGTGGAGCGCATCCTTCATATTTTCGAGGAAGCGGTTTTGATTGCCTGTGTGTCAATGACGTGTGACTTAATCCCCCATGGCCAGGTGAGCGTCATTTTCTTGACATCTCCCCTCGCTCACCATTTTCTTGTGAAGGCAAAGCTAACCACTTGACTGCCTTATGTAGCATCTCTTTTCAAGGTCGTCGTCCTAGAGGGCATTGTAGGCTGTGCAATGAGAGGTGGAGGGGCTGCGGGTGGAGGTCACTCGATTAGCGGAGAAGGAGCGCGAGATCTCCTCGCTCTGGGTGGAAGCCAATCGCCTCTGAAGTGAGGCGATACGCCTTTGCACCGGGCATGACGAGGCACGGAGTGACGTGAAGCATCTCCAAGGGGAGAGATCCCAGCTCTAAGGGTACCAGCACAAGGCAAAACTATAGGCCGAGGAAGCTGAATCAACCTTGTGAGCGGCGAACGCTCACTTGGAGGAGGCAAACTCTGACCTCTTGTAGTAGCTTAGGGTAGCCAGTGGTAAGCTTTTCACAACTGTGTGCTCTTGTTAGTCTTTGGCGCTTAGGGTGACTCATGGTTTCTCCTTCGCAAATCTTTAGAAGAATTCTCCGAGGCCCACGATGCCATGAAGGCAACTAAGGAGGCGAGGAAGGTGGCGGAGGTCTAGGTGCGTAAGCTCTCGCTCATCTGCGATGACGCCATAGCTACGCAGGTCCAGGCGGAGACTTCCCTAAAGGAGTGTGGCGCTGAGCTACAGGAGCTCTTCATAGCCACAAGTGCGGTGTGCGACCACCTATCTTGCCTGCCACCGACCATGCTACCCTTGGTCGACTGGTTGCAAGTGTCACACCCGGATTTAAGGGACGAAGCTGGGTGCGTCTCATACGTGCGCCAAGGAAGAACAACACCTATAATAACAGAGTATATAGAAATAAATGTCACAATATCATGAAAGTGATTATTACATAGTGGAAGTCTTACAAAAATAAATGATAAGTATAAATGAACTAAGAGTCCATCCATGGTGCCATAAAGCTGACTGGGAGACGCCACCTAGATCAATTCATACTCCTCATTGTATGGCTCCTGGACGACCTGTTCTTCTCCTATGGGAGGGTTTATATATCGCAAGGGTGAGCTCACAAAAGATCATAGCTCAACAAGTCTTGGGAAATAATGTGCATGAACTCACCAAAGGTGCGAGTTCATGTGATGTGTAAGGCTGATCAACAATAGGGGTTAAAGCTAAGCATTGCTTTTAATAAGTTGGTCAACTTTTATTAGCAATTACTAGATGTAAGTAAATACCAAACCATAATAATAATAGAAGAAAATTAATAATAAATCTTATGCAACGCAAATGACGAATTGAATTTAGTTCCATAATTTAATCATGCGAGAGTCCTGAGCTACTCATGACCGCGAGCACGGCTAGTATACCAGTTTTACACTCTAGAGAGGTTGTACCAGTTATGGATTTTAAGTTATGAATTTCCGAAGGTTTTATGTATTTGATACAAGATTAATTAAGAGTTGAATTTTAATATTATTTTCATGTCAAAATAGAGACACTATGTGATGAACAATATTATTACAAAATTATAGGAACTGGAATGGATCAATTTGGACTTAATATGAATTTTCTAGGATTTACATAAGTTCTAGTAATTATTTTATATTAAAAACTATTTTAAAATGAATTTCTCAGGTTTTACTACTATCTGGACTATGCGCATGATTCTAGAGAACAACAGGGGTCTCAACGCAAAATTCCCTAGACTCAGATCTATCCCCGCAGTGGACTGCGGGTTGATTTCATTAAAGCAGGGGGGTCTCTTCTATAAAACTACTAGCCGAAAGGGTACGCGAGAACCTTAGCCATCCGATCTAAACTCTACGCTACAGATTAGATTCAATCCTCCCAAACATTTCGGTCGCCAGATCAAAAGTGAATGGCACGGATTGGACGCACCAACGATCGAACCGGTACGTGCCCACGACGGTCGGATGACGGATCAATTGTTCTGATTTAAAATACAAAAGATATCCCCTGGTCTAATCTATGTTGTCCGACTCTGATCAAACGGCACAGACACCTTCTTCTCCAATGCCACGCTCTTCCCCTCCCTCGATGGCACACCACGCCAACGCAGGACCGATATCGCCGATGATGCCAATCGAGCTCGATACTATGTTATACTGCAATTACGAGGTTCTACACGTTCGCAAGACGAAAGCGAGTCGGTTGGAAGCTCACTCACCGGTGATTAGGTGACGGTTGCGGCTGCCCATGTTCCACGTGAATTCGTGGCCGAGAGCGAACAACGGTGACGAATTGCCACCGATCCGATGACCCTCGGATCCACTGGTTGCTACCACCGCGTGCGCAAACCCGTGGCAAAGACCATGAGCCTGACGCCGATGCCAAGACTCCACCCAAACCAAGGATGGCGGAGCGGCACTCTTTTCCCCGACGCAAAATCCGATGGCGGCTAAATTCGGGTTAGCGGCTAGGGTTTGGTCGTCGCGGGACGCTATGGCCGGGTGGTCTCCTTATAAGCGTGGATGAAGCCATCGCATGACGCAGTTCTCCCGAGATCCCCGGCGAGATCGACGTGGCACGTGTGGCTCCGTTACGCGCGATGCGGGCCTCGCACGGGGCCCCACAACCCAGCGAAAGGAGCGCATGCGAGGGTAAGATAGTGGCTGTCTGGTGGACCCAACACGTCAACACCAGTGGCGCGCATGAGGGTGGGGTTGGGTCGCACGGGTATAAAGGGAAGGTGGGCCGAACTGAGGTCAGGGCCCAGTTAGGTTTTCCATTCATTTTTTTTATTTTTCTTACTTTCTTTTGGATTTAAATTCTAAATTCAAATTTGGTTGAGTTTCACTCTTAGAACTAAATGTAAAATTTCAAAACCTAGGACAGGAATATATTTATTCATATATTGTTTTATCTAGTTGTATAATATTTTTCTTTTCTCAAATTCTAAAATTCCAATTAGATCTTTAATTCCTAATTGGCTACTAATATGTTTTCTATTAACATTATTTTCATATTGTTACCAAATGCACACTGAAAGGAAAATAGGGTCAAACCTTTTCCTAAATGATTTTGGTGGCTGAAATGCCCAACACAAATAATTAGACTAACTAGTTTGCTCTAGATTATATGTTCTACATGTGCCAAAAGTTCAACACAAACCAATAAAAAGAACAAGTTAGGGTTCAAAATAAAGGAGCAAAAGAAAACCGAAGCGTGCCCTGGTCTGGCACACTGGACTGTTCGGTGTGCCACGGGACAGTGTCCGGGGCACCAGAGTCGATCGACTCCAACTCTTCAGCTACAGGTTTCTGGAGAGCCGCTTCGCTATAATTCATCGGACTGTCCGGTGCACCAAGCGGAGCAACGGCTACTACGCCAACGGTCGTCTGCACAAGTGAAAAGTGAGCGTGAACAGTTGTGAGACCCTGTTTGGTTTTGGTAATTGATTGACAACTTATATGGACTAATAAGTGTTTATGTTGAGATACACAGGGGATTAGTCCACAGGTACACTAGTGTGAGTTATTTTAGCCATGGTGGTGATGTGGCTTGGTGATATTGAGATGCTCAACTAGTGTGATAAAGGAGCTCATTGCATATGAAGACATGACATGGTGTCATGTGGCTATATGGAGAATATCAAGAGATATGGCTTGGCTTTGATGGACCAAGTGGCTAGTGTGAAGGGCAAGTCAAAGGCTCATGTGTGAGGGACCGCGTGGCGGTGAAGCAAGAGCAAGGACTTAGCACCGATGGACATAAAGCAATGGTGAAGAGCAAGCTATGTTGAGATTGATGAACCAAGAAGGCCATGTGATAACATGGAGTGGATCATATCATTATAGAATTATCAAGACATGTGTTGATCTGGGCTTTTGATCAAGTGGCTTGATGATGATGGTGGAGGAACTTCATGCTATGGACAAATAGTAAAAGGTATCATGGTTGGCTACACTTATGGATGCCCATTGTTCATCATTTAAGGAGATGGAATTGAATGCTCAAGGCAAAGGTATAACAATAGGTTTTTGTTTTACCGGTCAAAAGGTGCTTAGAGGTTGATAATTGACTGGGTTAGTAGGCTAGATAGCCGTACTATCAAGAGGGGTCAATTATCTTACGTGACATGTCTTTAGTGCCTCATTGCTCATATAGTTGGTGCATTTGCATGAGGGCTAACAACGCTTTGGTTCGTGAAAGAAACTTACTCAAAAGCGATTTCTTGAATGTGGGCTGAATTGAGGTACCGCGGACCGTCCGGGCCAGCATGGCGGACTGTCCGCAGGTCTAACTTGAGATGATGGGCAGAAACGCAGAGTTTCTGTGTTTCGTGAAGTTTTTGTACTGCGGACCGTCTGGTCCCAGGTGGCGGACCGTCCGTAGTTGAAGGACTGGTGTTTGGACAGAATTCGAGTAGTTCTGTTTTGGTTTTATTTTTTGAACTGCGGACCGTCCGGGGCCTGAGTGCGGACCGTCCACAGTACAAATATTTTGTATTGCGGACCGTCCAGGGTCCAGGTGCGGACCGTCCACAGTACAAATATTTTGTATTGCGGACCGTCCGGGGTCCAGGTGCGGACCGTCCACAGTACAAATTTCAGCAAATGAGCAGAGTCAGCAAAACATCGTTTTGGCTCAGTTTTATGTATCGCGGACCGTCCGACCTTGAGGGGCAGACCGTCCGCAAGTCATTTTTGAATGCTCTGACATTTTTATAACCGTTTATAGCCGTTGGGATTCTTGTGCGGACAGTCCGGGCTTGTATTGCAGACCGTCCGCATGTGCGCAGAAAAGGGGCAATTGACCCATAACGGCTAGTTTTGGAGAGGGGGCTATATATCCTTGTGTTGCCTGGGTTGAAAGGGTGTAGGAGGCCATTTGGAACACTTGTGAGCATATTGGAGCCTTTCCTCTCCCTCTCTCTCACTCATATTGGTTGGGATTGCATTCTAGTGAGATTGAGAGCCATCTAGTGCATTGCATCAAGTTGTTGATCTTTGAGGCACTAGGGAGATCATCAAGTGAGGTCGTTGGCTTGTTACTCTTGGAGGTTGCCGCCTCCTAGACGGCTTGGTGGTAGTTCCCCGTGAGCGCTTCAACGAAGATTGTGAAGAGGCCACGGTGGTGATTGTGAGAGGCGTTGTGCTTGCCTCGCCGGAGCGGTGAAAAGCAACTCTAGTGGAATCGAGGTTTGAGGGTTCATTAACCAATCCGGCTCAAGAGATCAAGTGGAGACTTGATAGAGGAGCGGTTGGGTGCTTTGAATCTACCTCAACGTGGACTAGGGGTGACCGGCAAGTCATCGACACCACGGGAAAAAAATCATTGTGCCAAGTGTCATCATCTTCCCGTTGGTTTCCAGCCTTCCTCACTAGCTTGTATTTACTTGTTCATATACTTATGCTAGTGAGTATTTGTTGCTCTTATATGCTCTTGTATATCTAGTCATACCTATTATAAAATAGTTGCTCACTTGTTGTTATCCTGTGTAGCTAATCTGTTTTACTTAGCTTGTGTAGCTAAGTAGTTGTTTCTCTCTAGTAGTACTTGTGCTTTGTGCTCTTTGCTTACTAGTATGTTTAGGAGCTATCGGTGCGCTTAGAATTACTTTTGTATAATTTGTATGACGTTGCTAACTAGAGTTGTATGGGATAAGCTCTTTCACTATCTTGGCACCTTAGTTGCTTCAATTAGAATCTTCTGTCAGGTGTTTGTTATAGTTAGAGGAGTGTAGTCTTGGCTAAACCAAAATAGTATTAATTCTATATTTATTTGTGTTAGCCATCGTAATTAGATTTAGAAAGGACTATTCACCCCCCTCTAGTCCGCCATCTCGACCCTACAAGTGGTATCAAAGCCTGGTTCTCTCATTTGGTGGTCTTAACCGACCCGAGAGTAAGCTGGATGGCGACTAAAGGGCTAGAGGTTACTTGTGAACCACATATTTTTGATGGCACACATTTTGCACAGTGGAAAACTTGCATGAGCCATTATTTTCATACAATTGATGTAAAATTGTGGTGGATCATAAGTGTAGGCTTTTATGAACCTTTTGATGAGAACACGAAAGATCTCACCCAAGCCAAAAAGAAATGCTTACATCTTGAACACTGAGCTACTACTAACATTTTATATCAATGGATAAGTGATAAGGTGTTTAAGGAAATTATGTATATGGAGACCGCTCATGATATTTGGACATATCTTGATGACATATATGGGAGGATCTCTAGCGAGGATGTTGAGCACATCCACAACACGGTGGTTGTGAAAGATTGCTCCACCTCATGGTCAAGTGATGATGATGAAAGACACACCACAAGTTCACTTGATAATGATGATTGTTGGCTCTAACTCAAGTGATGCAAATGATGTTTCTATCTCAAGCATACTTGATGATTATGGTGATTGTTCATGCTCGGACAATGATATCGCTACTACAAACCCATCCATTACATCACATTGCTTCATGTCACAAGGTAATACGAAGGTATATAATGCTAATATGACTAATCATTCATATTCATATGATGAGCTTGTTGGTATACTTGCTAGCATGGACATTGCTTTAGAAATTGAGAAAGATAAAACAAGAAACATGGAAAATGAAAACTCATTTCTAAAGTATTCATGTGAACAACAAAAGCATCTACTTTATGTTGTTACTTGTTCACACGAGGAGCTAAAATTGAGTCATGAGGAACTTAGTGTTGCTCATGAAAATTTGATACAAGAGCATGCTTTTCTCACTAACATATTTTCTAGTAAAGAAAATAAAACTAGTGAGATTTCATCTCATGAATTA
Source organism: Zea luxurians (assembly GCA_029449295.1). NCBI lineage: Eukaryota > Viridiplantae > Streptophyta > Magnoliopsida > Poales > Poaceae > Zea > Zea luxurians. The sequence goes on from JAOPSE010000037.1 coordinate 16,206,770, forward strand.
TATGATCAATTGAAAAATATTGCTAATCCATGTGATGAAGACAAGAAGCATGTATCCACCTCTTGTGATGATTTATTAGCTATGTCATGTTCTTCAACTATAGATTATTATTATTCTTCCTTGTCTTGTGGGACTAACCTTTTGAAGGAAAATAATAAGCTCAAAAACAAAGTGAAGAATTTAAGCAACATGTTTGAGAGGTGGCATAAATCAAAAGTCACTCATGATCTTATATTGAAAAATCAAAGAAGACAACATGACAAGAGTGGCTTTGGTTTCAACAAGAGCAATATCAAAGGCAGGCAATTGAAGGTAAAAGGAAATAAGATATCTCACTTCATGTGCTATAAATGCCATGAGATGGGTCATCTTGCAAAGGCATGCCTTAATAAAAGGAAGCTCAAGTTGAAGAAGGAAGAAAGGAGGCTAAAGCATGACAAGTGCTTCAAGTGCCACACTTGGGGTCACCTCACCTCAATGTGCCCAACCAAGAAATTAGTGAAGCCACAAGTGAAGCCTCAACCAAAGCCACGACTTGAGCAAAAGAATAATCCCCAAAAGCAAATCAAGATTGACCATGAATATAATGGTGATGTGGGGAAGAAAAAGAAAACAAGAAGAGAAAGAAGAAGGCATTCAATATATAATCAAGATGACATGATGAGCACAAATCAAAAGAAGAAGGATGATTTGGCTCAAATCAAGTGCTACATGTGTGATGATATGGGTCACTTTGCCTCGAGGTGTCCCAACAATCTTGAGAAGAAGGCTCAAGCAAATGAGAAGAGGCAAGACAATGTGAAGCAAAATTTGAGAAAGGAAGAGAAGGCTCAAACAAAGAGAACTTGCTACACATGTCGGGAAAGGGGACACATGGCAAATTCATGTCCCTTAGGTAACAATTCTAAGCCTATTTTAATTCATAAGAATATTATGCTTAGAAAGGATGGCAATGGTACCTCATTTGTTGCAATTGCAAAACATCCCGCTATTCATACTAAGGCAATGCCCAAGTATGTTGCTCCTAACTTAAGAGGACCCAACTTAGTTTGGGTACCATCAAAACGTGGATGATCATGAACAGGTACCTTGGGCATTGGAGGCTTGATTCAATAATATTCATTTAATCATCATCTATTGAATTAAGTGTTGAAGACTAATAAAATTCTATCCCAATGCCAAGTCAATAATAAGTGAAGTCCAAATTCTACCAAATACAAGTACTTTATTCAAGTTGGTTAAATTATGAATGGATTGCAAATAAGTTAAGTTCAAACTTGCTATTGGATGATAATGAGGTATATAAAGTATAATATTTGTTGATCAAATTCATTTGAATGCATATGAGTTGATTGAATTGGATATATATGCATATGTTGCTTGCTATAAGATGATTGAATGGACAATTTGCTAAATAATCAAGTTTGGAATGATTTATGTTGAATAAATTCAAGAGACTTCATTTAGTAAGTGGTTTGAATGGATATTTGTCTTTTGAAAGTAGTTCATTTCAGATTTGATTCAACTTGAAGAAGAGTAACTCAATTTACTGAAATCTGGCCAACATTGAAAATCTGACAAGGCTGTGCTCATAACCATGTTTGAGTGATCAAATCTATTTAGATTGGCTTGAAATTCAGTTTACTTGCTCTATACATATGATAGCAAAGTCTGCAAATTTCATAATCATTGGATAAGTGAAACTTCTTGATTAAGTCAATCTTGTCAGCACAAACACAACAGTTTTCAGCATGTACCTACTGTGGGAGATATTATGGCTGGCAGCACATATGAAGTCAAATGAGTCTCAACTTTTTTACAGCTGTTAGCAGACTTATTAAAGCACATCTCCACCAATTGTCGTGGTCATAGGATCTGTACATCAAAATTTATGAATGTTTCTTTGGAGTATACAGAATCTATCATAAGTGACAAGTATTTGAAATATTGAAAGTCACTTTGATTGGAAGGCTCTCATATAGGATAAATCACATAAGTTGTCTGAGAGACCATAGTTTGGTTTTTAATTGATCTATAAGCATGGAAAGTGAAGGGGTACAAGGATATTTGTTGAGAAATATTTTGGCACTTATCTTGGTACTCCAAGTTGAAGATCAAGACCAAAGATTATCAAAGTTGAGGTTATCATATAACCGATTGCATAATCTTCTTTCTTACATATGGCAATCCAAATGCTTAAATTGGTTGTAAGTATTTCTTGGCACATTTCAATTTGATTACTCTATTATTGCCATGATCTAGACATAAAAGAAAAAAAAACCCCGTGTTCGTGAATGAATAAGGTGCTAAGTAAGAAATTCAAATTCTTAAAGCACTTATCAAAAGGGGAATTCTCTATATGACTAGAGTTGTGAAACTAATGTTTTTTTACCTAAGTGATCTATGTAGTTTCACAACATGAGAATGAGTTTCTCAAATGGACTATGCAATTAAACGTATAAAGAAGAACAATCCAAAACTATGTGATGTATTCTCTCTTGTTCATTTGGATTTATTTCTTCTACATTAAATACTCACCATGATATGATTTAAAATTAGCCTTTGAACTTAATCAATTTATCATGCATGTTTAATTTGTTAAAATTAAGCATTGAAGATTAAGAGAAATTTAGTTCATATAATAAGATTTCCTTGTTTTAGTAACTGCCAACTTTATATATTCAAAGTGCTATAAAAGGGAAATTGGTGCTTGTATTACTAACGTCATCTCTTTTGAGCTTGTTCATGAAATTCAGTAAAAAGAGATTCCACGTGTTCAAATTGGTTACTCCTCACCAAAAAGTAAGAAAAGAATTGCTAGAGGCAAAGTGGTACTTAACTGGAGCAATCAACAGATTGATCGAGAAAGAGAGCAAGCATCACATTCAAAGGCAAATCAAGCAAATATGATTGATGTTTCAAACATGGATTGATTTTGAGTATTTTCCAAGTATTTTTGGGTTGACATCAATTCATGATCACTTATACTCAAATCATGTACATTCATGCAAATTATTTATATATGGTTGAATACTAATGCTTGGTGCAGTCATAAAGTTCATAAATGAGCAATGATCCTATTTTAAAATTCAACTATTGAGAATTTAACAGTCAGCTCAATGGAGTGCAAGTTCCAGGTCTCGGACCGTCCGATCCTAAGCCACAGACAGTCTGAGAGATCAGGCCACGGACCATCCGAGGTCCCACTGCGGACCGTCCGTGAGTAGCAGTCTTGCATAAACAAAGGAATTTTCTGGACCAATATCTCAACAAGTGGTATCATCCTTACAAGTGATATTCCTATATTCCGTGCAAATTCATAATTCTCTCACATACAAGTGGTATTGAAGGAACAAATGCATGTGAACTACAACATTCATATTGTGCACTTGATCTTAAATGGGTTCTCAAATTCATACTGATGAAGAATGGATTTCTTATTGATAATTGGTCTTCACCAAGCTATTCAATTGGACTTCACATTGCTATTGGAGAGCTAAATCAAAAGAATCTTGACTATCCTCTACTCCAACAAAGCAAAGGTATCATTGTGATGTGCATGATCATATCATCCCCTACTAGTATGTGGTTAGTGCACATAGTACATACTTAATAGTATCATGCATATTAAATAAAAGATGTAAATTCATGTTCTACCACTATTGGTTATTTTCGTTGATTGAAACTAGTGGTAGCATATGAGTTTGTTCATGAGCAAAGTGAACCCATGTACTTAATTTATTTTGGATTGCAACAAGCTACAAGAACAACCTCGATAAGATAACCGCTTAATGTGTGTGAAGAAGCTTAAAGAGGGTTCAACCCGAACTTGGAAGCTTAAGCAAATCTATTTGGTTAAGTCACATATTGAGCTGCTCATGAGGATGACTTATGAAGAAGATACCAATGCAAATGAATATCAAAACCTTCAAGTGGCATTAATATCTACAGAGAAATGTCCAGGCCAATATTATTCCTTCAATTGGTATTCACTAAGTGGTTTCTAGATCAATCATACAATTGATATCCTTTGAGTGGTACAAGACTTCAAGTGATCCACAACCTTAAGTGATCATCAACTCAAGAGATCAACTCTCTCCTAAAATAAGTTCATGCAAGTGATGTCAAGAATTTTTATCATCCATATGGTGTCCATCAAAAAAACTTATTGAGTACTTTCAAGTTGATATAATATTCACAAGTACATTTTCCCAGAGCCTTAGAACAACCCTTTTTATGGTAATTAATGACAAAGGGGGAGAGGTTGGAACAAAGATATGTAAATGTACAAGTTGGAACAAAGATATGGAAATATGCACAAGAGAAAATTGGACATGAACTCAGGGGGAGCTTTTGGTCAATTGAGTTAGAATGAATACAAATGGATCAAGAGCAAAGTATAATGGTATGATATTTTATTGAACAAGAGATGCACACAAGTAGGGGGAGCAAGCTCGTCAATATATGTTTGATGCATTTGTTTGCACTACATTTCTTGCTTGCATCACATTTGTCTTATATTCCTACATACTTGTGTGTAAGTGTTTGCTAGAACTAAGACTTGGATGATGATTGATTTAGTGATATTTATAAGACTAGTCTTAGTGTGAAAGGAGTAACTAGAATCCTATTTATTATGATCTCATGTGGTATCTAGTTTCACTTGTTTCTAGCAAGATGATGCTAAGGATGAAATGAAAAGTAGTAAACACGCTACAAAGGTACATTTCTATTTTGTATACTTTAGCATCATGTGGTAGTGATAATGTCCCCTCAATTTTCATATCTTTGCATGTGTGTAAGCTTGAAACCAAACCATCCAAGCACACATGTAGGCGAGGATATCACTACCAAACCATTTTTATGGTGCTTATCCAAATCTTAACAAATGAGCTTAAAGTTGGATAAGGAACATAAAAACTTTGCCAAACTAGCAATTTACACTTGTGTGAAAACCTAGCTTGGAAAAGAACAAAAACGACAAATCTTTGTAGAGTTGTCATCAATTACCAAAAAGGGGGAGATTGTGAGACCCTGTTTGGTTTTGGTAATTGATTGACAACTTATATGGACTAATAAGTGTTTATGTTGAGATACACAGGGGATTAGTCCACAGGTACACTAGTGTGAGTTATTTTAGCCATGGTGGTGATGTGGCTTGGTGATATTGAGATGCTCAACTAGTGTGATAAAGGAGCTCATTGCATATGAAGACATGACATGGTGTCATGTGGCTATATGGAGAATATCAAGAGATATGGCTTGGCTTTGATGGACCAAGTGGCTAGTGTGAAGGGCAAGTCAAAGGCTCATGTGTGAGGGACCGCGTGGCGGTGAAGCAAGAGCAAGGACTTAGCACCGATGGACATAAAGCAATGGTGAAGAGCAAGCTATGTTGAGATTGATGAACCAAGAAGGCCATGTGATAACATGGAGTGGATCATATCATTATAGAATTATCAAGACATGTGTTGATCTGGGCTTTTGATCAAGTGGCTTGATGATGATGGTGGAGGAACTTCATGCTATGGACAAATAGTAAAAGGTATCATGGTTGGCTACACTTATGGATGCCCATTGTTCATCATTTAAGGAGATGGAATTGAATGCTCAAGGCAAAGGTATAACAATAGGTTTTTGTTTTACCGGTCAAAAGGTGCTTAGAGGTTGATAATTGACTGGGTTAGTAGGCTAGATAGCCGTACTATCAAGAGGGGTCAATTATCTTACGTGACATGTCTTTAGTGCCTCATTGCTCATATAGTTGGTGCATTTGCATGAGGGCTAACAACGCTTTGGTTCGTGAAAGAAACTTACTCAAAAGCGATTTCTTGAATGTGGGCTGAATTGAGGTACCGCGGACCGTCCGGGCCAGCATGGCGGACTGTCCGCAGGTCTAACTTGAGATGATGGGCAGAAACACGGAGTTTCTGTGTTTCGTGAAGTTTTTGTACTGCGGACCGTCTGGTCCCAGGTGGCGGACCGTCCGTAGTTGAAGGACTGGTGTTTGGACAGAATTCGAGTAGTTCTGTTTTGGTTTTATTTTTTGAACTGCGGACCGTCCGGGGCCTGAGTGCGGACCGTCCACAGTACAAATATTTTGTATTGCGGACCGTCCAGGGTCCAGGTGCGGACCGTCCACAGTACAAATATTTTGTATTGCGGACCGTCCGGGGTCCAGGTGCGGACCGTCCACAGTACAAATTTCAGCAAATGAGCAGAGTCAGCAAAACATCGTTTTGGCTCAGTTTTATGTATCGCGGACCGTCCGACCTTGAGGGGCAGACCGTCCGCAAGTCATTTTTGAATGCTCTGACATTTTTATAACCGTTTATAGCCGTTGGGATTCTTGTGCGGACAGTCCGGGCTTGTATTGCAGATCGTCCGCATGTGCGCAGAAAAGGGGCAATTGACCCATAACGGCTAGTTTTGGAGAGGGGGCTATATATCCTTGTGTTGCCTGGGTTGAAAGGGTGTAGGAGGCCATTTGGAACACTTGTGAGCATATTGGAGCCTTTCCTCTCCCTCTCTCTCACTCATATTGGTCGGGATTGCATTCTAGTGAGATTGAGAGCCATCTAGTGCATTGCATCAAGTTGTTGATCTTTGAGGCACTAGGGAGATCATCAAGTGAGGTCGTTGGCTTGTTACTCTTGGAGGTTGCCGCCTCCTAGACGGCTTGGTGGTAGTTCCCCGTGAGCGCTTCAACGAAGATTGTGAAGAGGCCACGGTGGTGATTGTGAGAGGCGTTGTGCTTGCCTCGCCGGAGCGGTGAAAAGCAACTCTAGTGGAATCGAGGTTTGAGGGTTCATTAACCAATCCGGCTCAAGAGATCAAGTGGAGACTTGATAGAGGAGCGGTTGGGTGCTTTGAATCTACCTCAACGTGGACTAGGGGTGACCGGCAAGTCATCGACACCACGGGAAAAAAATCATTGTGCCAAGTGTCATCATCTTCCCGTTGGTTTGCAGCCTTCCTCACTAGCTTGTATTTACTTGTTCATATACTTATGCTAGTGAGTATTTGTTGCTCTTATATGCTCTTGTATATCTAGTCATACCTATTATAAAATAGTTGCTCACTTGTTGTTATCCTGTGTAGCTAATCTGTTTTACTTAGCTTGTGTAGCTAAGTAGTTGTTTCTCTCTAGTAGTACTTGTGCTTTGTGCTCTTTGCTTACTAGTATGTTTAGGAGCTATCGGTGCGCTTAGAATTACTTTTGTATAATTTGTATGACGTTGCTAACTAGAGTTGTATGGGATAAGCTCTTTCACTATCTTGGCACCTTAGTTGCTTCAATTAGAATCTTCTGTCAGGTGTTTGTTATAGTTAGAGGAGTGTAGTCTTGGCTAAACCAAAATAGTATTAATTCTATATTTATTTGTGTTAGCCATCGTAATTAGATTTAGAAAGGACTATTCACCCCCCCTCTAGTCCGCCATCTCGACCCTACAACAGTGCGTGGACAGTTCGCGCAGAGTCAGAGCAGCGCCAGAAGGCGCACCGGATAGTGAACAGTGCCTGTCTGGTGCGGCACCGGACTGTCTGGTGCCCCAAGAAGTTAGAGCTCCAATCGTCGAAACCGTTAGAACCCTAACGGCTAGGTGATGTGGCTGGCGCACCAGACAGTGTCTGGTGGCGCACCGGACAGTGTCTGGTGGCGCACCGGACAGTGTCTGGTGGCGCACCGAACTGTCCGGTGCGCCCATCGACAGCAGCCCTCCCCAATGGCTGTTTTGGTGGTTGGGGCTATAAATACCCCCAACCACCACTATTCAAGGCATCTAAGTTTCCAGCATATTGCATTCAATACAAGAGCTCTAGAATTCACTCCAAGACACAAATAAGAGATCAAATCCTCTCCAAAGTCCAAATCCACTCCAAACACTTAGTGACTTGTGAGAGAGATTTTCGTGTTCATTTGAGTTCTTGTCGCTTGGATCGCTTTTCTTCTTCCTCTATTCTTGTTCCCAAGACGCTTGTAATCAAAGCAAGAGACACCAAGTTGTGGTGGTCCTTGTAGGGGTCTAAGTGACTCGGTTTGATTAAGGAGAAAAGCTCACTCAGTCTAGGTGACCGTTTGAGAGAGGGAAAGGGTTGAAAGAGACTCGGTCTTTGTGACCACCTTAATGGGGAGTAGGTTTGCAAGAACCGAACCTCGGTAAAACAAATCACTGTGTCATCCGCTTCATTTGCCTTTGATTTGTTTTTCACCCTCTCTCTCGGACTCTGATTTTATTCTAATGCTAACCCCAGCTTGTAGTTGTGCTTAAAGTTTGTAAATTTCAGATTCCGCCTATTCACCCCCTCTAGGCGACTTTCAATTGGTATCAGAGCCCGGTACTTCATTAGAGCCTAACCGCTCGAAGTGATGTCGGGAGATCACGCCAAGAAGGAGATCGTTTCCGGCGGTGATAAGTCTACAAGCCACGAGAAGGTTTCATCAGGGGAGTCTAGCAACAAGATGAAGAAGGGATCCCCTTCATACGTCAAGTCGCATCGGAGCGGCGAAAAGAAAAATAAAATGAAGAAGGTGGTCTACTACGAGACCGATTCTTCATCGCCTTCTACATCCGGCTCCGACGCGCCATCCGTCACTTCTAAGCGCCATGAGCGCAAGAAGTTTAGTAAGATCCCCTTACGCTATCCTCACATTTCTAAACGCACTCCTTTACTTTCCGTCCCACTAGGCAAACCACCACTTCTTTATGGTGAAGATTATTATATGTGGAGTGATAAAATGAGGCATCATCTAACCTCACTCCACGCTAGTATATGGAACATTGTTGAGTTTGGAGCACAGGTACCATCCGTGGGGGATGAAGATTATGATGCGGACGAGGTCGTCCAAATCAAGCACTTTGATTCCCAAGCAACTACTATACTCCTCGCCTCTCTATGTCGAGAGGAGTATAATAAAGTGCAAGGGTTGAAGAGTGCCAAGGAGATTTGGGATGTACTCAAAACCGCACACGAAGGAGACGAGGTGACCAAGATCTCCAAGCAGGAGACGATCGAGGGGGAGCTCGGTCGATTCGTCCTCAACCAAGGAGAGGAGCCACAAGCTATGTACAACCGACTCAAGACCTTGGTGAACCAAGTGCGCAACCTCGGGAGCACCAAATGGGATGACCATGAAATGGTCAAGGTTATTCTAAGATCACTCGTTTTTTGTAATCCTACGCAAGTTAAATTAATTCGTGGTGATCCTAGATATAAGCTAATGTCTCCCGAGAAAGTTATAGAAAAGTTTGTGAGCTTTGAATTGGTGATCAAAGGCTCCAAACAAATTATCAACTTGGAGCAAGGCGCCACCTCCACACCCGAGGTGCAACCCGTCGCATTCAAGGCGACAGAAAAAGAAAAGAAGGATTCTACACCAAGTAGGATCCCCATCAACGCCTCCAAGCTTGACAACGAGGAAATGACACTTACCATCAAAAGCTTTCGCCAAATCCTCAAGCAAAGGAAGGGGAAGGACTACAAGCCCCGTTCCAAAAGGGTGTGCTACAAGTGTGGTAAGCCCGGTCATTTTATTGCAAAATATCCTATGTCTAGTGGCAGTGACAGGGGCGACGACAAGAGGGGGAAGAAGAAGGAGAAGAGATTCTACAAGAAGAAGGGCGGTGATGCCCATGTGTGTCGGGAATGGGACTCTGACGAGAGCTCCACCGACTCCTCCTCCGATGAGGACACCGCTAACATCGCCGTCAACAAGGGCCTCCTCTTCCCCAACGTCGGCCACAAGTGCCTCATGGCAAAGGATGGCAAAAGGAAGAAGGTAAAATCTAGAGCCTCCACTAAATATACAACATCTAGTGATGAGTGTAGCTCTAGTGATAATGAAGATGATTTGCTTAGTCTTTTTGCCAACTTAAACATGCAACAAAAGGAGAAACTAAATAAATTGATAGGTGCTATTCATGAGAAGGATGAACTCTTGGATAGCCAAGAGGATTTCCTTATTAAGGAAAATAAAAAGCATGTTAAGGTGAAGAATGCTTATTCTCAGGAAGTAGAGAAAAATGAAAATTTGACCAAGGAGCTTAGCATTTGCCATGATACTATTTCTAACCTTAGAAATGAGAATGCTAGTTTAATTGCTAAGGTGGAAAAATTTAATGCTTGTAATGATTCAATTGTCAGTCTTAGAAATGAAAATGATAGTTTAATTGCTAAGATTAATAAATTGAATGCATCACTTTCTAGCCTTAAAATTGAGAATGATAAATTAATTTCTGAGGCTAAAGATATGAATGTTTGCAATGATGTCATTTCCAATCTTAGAAATGAAAATACCATGTTACATGCTAAGATTGATGAATTAAATGTTTGCAAACCATCTACATCTAAGGTTGATCATGTTTCTATTTGTACTAGATGTAGAGATATTAATGTTGATGCTATCCATGATCATCTAGCTTTAATTAAATAACAAAATGATCACATAGCTCAACTTAGTGCTAAAACTAATGAGCATGACTTAGAAAATGAAATATTTAAATTTGTTAGAAGCATGCTCTATAGTGGGAGACGCCCTGGCATTGAGGATGACATTGGTTTCCAATAGGGAGGCAATGTCAAACTAAATGCCCCTAAAAAATTATCTAACTTTGTTAAGGGCAAGGCTCCCATGGTTCAGGATAACGAGGGCTATATTTTATATCATGTTGGTTATCCTGAACACAAGATTAGGAGAATTCATTCTAGAAAGTATCATTCTGGCTCTCATCATGCTTTTATGTATAAGAATGAGGCATCTAGTTCTAGGCAATCCACTCATGCTAAATTGCCTAAAAAGAAATCTCCTATTGCATCAAATGAACCTAGCATTTCATTTAAGACCTTTGATGCATCTTATGTGCTGACTAACAAATCAGGCAAAATAGTTGCCAAATATGTTGGGGGCAAACACAAGGGCTCCAAGACTTGTGTTTGGGTACCCAAGGTACTTGTTTCTAATGTGAAAGGACCCAAGACCGTTTGGGTACCTAAGAACAAGGCCTAAATTGTTTTGCAGGTTTATGCATCCGGGGGCTCAAGTTGGATCATTGATAGCGGATGCACAAACCACATGACAGGGGAGAAAAGGATGTTCTCCTCCTATGAGAAAAACCAAGATCCCTAAAGAGCTATCACATTCGGGGATGGAAATCAAGGTTTGGTCAAAGGACTTGGTAAAATTGCTATATCACCTGACATTCTATTTCCAATGTTTTTCTTGTAGATTCTTTAGATTACAATTTGCTTTCTGTTTCTCAATTATGCAATATGGGTTACAACTGTCTTTTTACGGATACAGGTGTTACTGTCTTTAGAAGAAGTGATGATTCAATAGCATTTAAGGGAGTATTAGAGGGTCAGCTATACTTAGTTGATATTAATAGAGCTGAACTCGATACTTGCTTAATTGCTAAGACTAATATGGGTTGGCTCTGGCATCGCCGATTAGCCCATGTTGGGATGAAGAATCTTCACAAGCTTCTAAAGAGAGAACACATTTTAGGACTAACAAATGTTCATTTTGAGAAAGACAGGGTTTGTAGCGCATGCCAAGCAGGAAAACAAGTTGGTGCTCACCATCCACACAAAAACATCATGACAATGGACAGGCCACTGGAACTCCTCTACATGGATCTATTCGGCTCGATAGCTTACATAAGCATCGGCGGGAGTAAGTACTGTCTAGTGATTGTGGATGATTATTCTCACTTCACTTGGGTATTCTTTTTGCAGGAAAAATCTCAAACCCAAGAGACCTTAAAGGGATTCTTGAGACGAGCTCAAAATGAGTTTGGCTTAAGGATCAAAAAGATTAGAAGCGACAATGGGACGGAGTTCAAGAACTCAGAAATCGAAGGCTTTCTTGAGGACGAGGGCATCAAGCATGAGTTCTCTTCTCCGTACACACCTCAACAAAATGGTGTAGTGGAGAGGAAGAATAGAACTCTACTGGATATGGCAAGGACCATGCTTGATGAGTACAAGACTCCAGACTGGTTTTGGGCCGAGGCGATTAACACCGCCTGCTACTCCATCAACCGGCTCTACCTTCACCGAATCCTCAAGAAGACATCCTATGAACTCCTCACCGGTAAAAAGCCCAATGTTTTATATTTTAGAGTCTTTGGTAGCAAATGTTTTATTCTTGTTAAAAGAGGAAGAAAATCTAAATTTGCTCCTAAGGCTGTAGAAGGCTTTTTACTAGGATATGATTCAAACACAAGGGCATATAGAGTCTTTAGCAAATCCACTGGATTAGTTGAGGTTTCTTGTGACATTGTGTTTGATGAGACTAATGGCTCCCAAGTGGAGCAAGTTGATCTTGATGAGCTAGATGATGAAGAGGCTCCATGTGTCGCGCTAAGGAACATGTCCATTAGGGATGTGTGTCCTAAGGAATCCGAAGAGCCTCCACAATCACAATATCAACCATCATCTTCCATGCAAGCATCTCCACCAACTGAAGATGAGGAACAGGCTCAAGATGATGAAGAAGAAGATCAAGAAAATGAGCCACCTCAAGAGGAGGACAAGGATCAAGGGGGAGATGAAGTTCATCAAGACAAGGAAGATGAACAAGAAGTACAGGGTCAAAGACCGCCACACCCAAGAGTCCACCAGGCGATTCAAAGAGATCACCCCGTGAACTCCATTCTTAGTGATATCCATAAGGGGGTAACTACTCGATCTCGAGTCGCTCATTTTTGTGAACATTACTCTTTTGTGTCTTCTATTGAGCCATACATGGCGGAAGATGCATTAAGAGATTCGGATTGGGTGTTGGCAATGCAAGAGGAGCTCAACAACTTCACGAGGAATGAGGTATGGCATTTAGTTCCACGTCCTAATCAAAATGTTGTAGGAACCAAGTGGGTATTCCGCAACAAGCAAGATGAGCATGGTGTGGTGACAAGGAACAAAGCCCGACTTGTGGCCAAGGGTTACTCACAAGTCAAAGGTTTGGATTTCGGTAAAACCTATGCACCCATAGCTAGGCTTGAGTCAATTCGTATATTACATGCCTATGCTACTTACCATGGCTTTAAGCTTTATCAAATGGACGTGAAAAGTGCCTTCCTCAATGGACCAATCAAGGAAGAGGTCTATATTGAGCAACCTCCCGGCTTTGAAGATAGTGAGTACCCTAACCATGTGTATAGACTCTCTAAGGCGCTCTATGGGCTCAAGCAAGCCCCAAAAGCATGGTATGAATGCCAAAGAGATTTTCTTATCACTAATGGCTTCAAAGTCAGAAAAGCTGATCCTACACTCTTTACTAAAACAGTTGCAAAAGATTTGTTTGTATGCCAAATTTATGTTGATGATATCATATTTGGGTCTACTAACAAATCTACTTGTGAAGAGTTTAGTAGGATCATGGTACAGAAATTCGAGATGTCTATGATGGGGGAGTTGAAGTTTTTCCTAGGATTTCAAGTCAAGCAACTCCAAGAGGGCACCTTCATCAGCCAAACAAAGTATACACAAGACATTCTTAACAAGTTTGGAATGAAGGATGCCAAGCCCATCAAGACACCCATGGGAACTAATGGGCATCTCGACCTCGACACGGGAGGTAAATCCGTAGATCAAAAGGTATACCAGTCGATGATAAGATATCTACTCTATTTATGTGCATCTCGACCGGATATTATGCTTTTCGTATGCATGTGTGCAAGGTTCCAAGCCGATCCTAAGGAAGTTCACCTTAGGGCCGTGAAGCGAATCATGAGATATCTAGTTCACACTCCTAAGTTTGGGCTTTGGTACCCCAAGGGATCCACTTTTGATTTAGTAGGATATTCAAATGCTGATTGGGAAGGGTGCAAAATTGATAGGAAGAGCACATCAGGGACTTATCAGTTTCTGGGGAGATCCTTGGTGTCTTGGGCTTCAAAGAAGCAAAATTCAGTAGCCCTATCAACCACCGAAGCCGAGTACATTGCCGTAGGCCATTGTTGTGCGCAATTACTTTGGATGAGGCAAACCCTAAGGGACTATGGCTACAAATTGAGCAAAGTCCCTCTCCTATGTGATAATGAGAGTGCAATCCGCATAGCGGATAATCCCGTTGATCACAGCCGCACTAAGCACATAGGCATTCGGCATCACTTTTTGAGGGATCACCATCAAAGGGGGGATATCAAGATAGCCTACATTAACACCAAAGAACAACTAGCCGATATCTTTACCAAACCATTAGCTGAGAAAACCTTTACCAAACTTAGGAATGAGCTAAACATTCTTGATTTTCGGAACTTTGATTGACACTTTGCACACAAAGCTCATTTATATACCTTTGATCTTCTCTCTTTCATTTGCTAATCTTCTCTCTTTCATTTGCTATGACTAATGTTTTTCTAAGTGTATCTTATGCTAAGTCATAGATTGAAAGGGAAATGGAGTATTCGGCAAAGACGACGCTTCCACTCAACTCCATCGATTTCATTTCCTCTTTGTCGGTATTCCGTCAACTCTCTAATTTGGTATAATCTTTCACTTATATATTGTTTGCCAAAGGGGGAGAGAATTTAAAGGGCTCTCAATATCTTCGTTTTTGGTGATTCATGCCAAAGGGGGAGAGAGTATTAGCCCAAAGCAAAATGACCGCACCACCACCAATTTCAAAATTTTCGAAATAAAGTTTTAAATTAGTATCTTTCAAATTGGTATTTCTATAATGAGAAGTATCTCAATTGGTATCTATATTTCAAATTGATATATATCTCAAAACCCTCTTGACAACTAAGAGGAGAATTTCATTTAGGGGGAGTTTTGTTAAAGTCAAAGGAAAAGCATTTGAAATAGGGGGAGAAAATTTCAAATCTTGAAAATGCTTCTCAAAATCTCATTCATGTACCTTTGACTATTTGTAAAAAGACTTTGAAAAGATTTTCCAAAAGAATTTGCAAAAACAAAACAAGTGGTGCAAATGTGGTCCAAAATGTTAAAAGAAAGAAAGCAATCCATGCATATCTAGTGAAAATATAAATTGGTTTAATTCCAAGCAACCTTTGCACTTACCTTATGCAAACTAGTTCAATTCTGCACTTATACATTTGCTTTGGTTTGTGTTGGCATCAATCACCAAAAAGGGGGAGATTGAAAGGAAATAGGGTCAAACCTTTTCCTAAATGATTTTGGTGCTTGAAATGCCCAACACAAATAATTGGACTAACTAGTTTGCTCTAGATTATATGTTCTACAGGTGCCAAAGGTTCAACACAAACCAATAAAAAGAACAGGTTAGGGTTCAAAAGAAAGGAGTAAAAGAAAACCGAAGTGTGCCCTGGTCTGGCGCACCGGACTGTCCGGTGTGCCACCGGACAGTGTCCGGTGCACCAGGGTCGATCGACTCCAACTCTTCAACTTTGTGTTTCTAGAGAGCCGCTCCGCTATAATTCACCGGACTGTCCGGTGGGTCACCGGATTGTTCGGTGCACCAAGCGGAGCAACGGCTACTGCGCCAACGGTCATCTGCAAAAGTGAACAGTGAGCGTGAACAATGCGCGGACAGTTCGCGCAGAGTCAGAGCAGCGCTAGAAGGCGCACCAGACAGTGAACAGTGCCTGTCCGGTGCGGCACCAGACTGTCCGGTGCCCCAAGCAGTGAGAGCTCCAACGGTCGAAACCGTCAGAACCCTAACGGTTGGGTGACGTGGCTGGCGCACCGGACAGTGTCCGGTGGTGCACCAGACCGTCCGGTGCGCCCATCGACAGCAGCCCTCCCCAAAGGCTGTTTTGGTGGTTGGGGCTATAAATATCCCCAACCACCACTATTCAAGGCATCCAAGTTTCCAGCATATTGCATTCAATACAAGAGCTCTAGACTTCACTCCAAGGCACAAACAAGAGATCAAATCCTCTCCAAAGTCCAAATCCACTCCAAACACTTAGTGACTTGTGAGAGAGAGATTTTCATGTTCATTTGAGTTCTTGTCGCTTGGATCGCTTTTCTTCTTCCTCTATTCTTGTTCCCAAGACGCTTGTAATCAAAGCAAGAGACACCAAGTTGTGGTGGTCCTTGTAGGGGTCTAATTCTAAGTGACCCGGTTTAATTAAGGAGAAAAGCTCACTCGGTCTAGGTGACCGTTTGAGAGAGGTAAAGGGTTGAAAGAGACCCGGTCTTTGTGACCACCTCAACGGGGAGTAGGTTTGCAAGAACCGAACCTCGGTAAAATAAATCACCTTGTCATCTGCTTCATTTGCCTTTGATTTGTTTTTCACCCTCTCTCTCGGACTCGGATTTTATTCTAACGCGGCTTGTAGTTATGCTTAAAGTTTATAAATTTCAGATTTCGCCTATTCACCCCCTCTAGGCGACTTTCACACACACAAATAAACCTCAGCATGGTCCACATATTATTTTAGGAGTCATTAGTTAATTAATAACTTTTGATGTGAGTGTTCACATGTTATAACAAATGGAGGCAAAAATATATATGTAAATCAACTATATTTTCATTTTACATTT
The DNA here is from genome assembly GCA_029449295.1 of Zea luxurians. Lineage (NCBI taxonomy): Eukaryota > Viridiplantae > Streptophyta > Magnoliopsida > Poales > Poaceae > Zea > Zea luxurians. Next base: position 16,223,246 of record JAOPSE010000037.1, read on the forward strand.
TTGGGTATTATAAATCCTACCCCCTTAACAAGAATCTCGTCCTCGATATTTTGGAAGGACTAGGGAAAAGATGGGAAAATTCTATTCGAAGCTCTTCTTCTCTCTCCCAAGTAGCTTCATCTTCTCCATGGTGACTCCATTGCACTTTGCACATCTTCATCACCTTATTTCTTGTAACTTGAGTCAAAGTATCAAGAATCTTGATAGGATACTCTGTGTAAGTCAGATCACCCTGAACACTAAGTTCCTCCATTGGTAGCTGTTCCTCAGGGACACGGAGACACTTCTTGAGTTGAGACACGTGGAATACATCATGCACATCAGATAGATGATCAGGTAGCTCGAGCTGGTAGGCCATCTCCCCAACGCGCCTAAAGATTCTGAAGGGTCCAATAAAGCGAGGGGATAACTTGCCCTTAACTTTGAACCTCCTCATTCCACAAAATGGTGACACCTTGAGTTACACATGATCACCCTCCTCAAACTCCAGTGGTCTTCTTTGATTATCATCATAGCTCTTTTGACTGGTTTGTGCTACCCTCAAGTTGTCCTGAATTATATGGACTTGTTCTTCTGCCTCTTGAATAAGTTCAGGCTCAAAGAACTGTCCTTCTCTAGTCTGATCCCAATATAGAGGAGTCATGCACTTTCTTCCATATAAAGCTTCAAATAGTGACATCTTCAGACTGGCCTGATTACTATTATTATAAGAGAATTTGGCATATGGTAGACTCTTGTCCCAACTGCCTCCATGCTGAAGGGCACAAGCTCTCAACATATCTTCTAGTACTTGATTGGTCCTTTCAGTCTAGCTATCAGTTTGAGGATGATAGGCCAAACTGAAGCTCAACTATGTATCCATATTCTCATGAAAGCTTTTCCAAAATCTGGAGGTAAACCGTGAGCCTCTATCAGAAACGATCTTCTTTGGTACACCGTGCAAACACACAATCCGAGCTTAGGCTCCATCGGGCTCAGAATACTATTGTCTTCCTCACCTTCACTGTCACTTCCATCATCAGCCACAGTCTATTCAGTTTTGGCAGTAGCACCTTCAATAGTAGCTTCTTCCGGTACAACCAAACCTGATTGTCTCATCACCTCTGATATCAGTGCTATTCCAGTTACTTCAGTTTCGTCTCCCTCACAGGACACCCTAGCCAATTCAGTATCCAGTCTCCTTAAGACGAAGCTGATCTCGAGCGACGAAGCACTTGTTCGAAAGCGTAATGCAGAAAGCTTCGGCTTCAGTTAAAATTTTCATCAGCGCAATAGTGCAATGGCAATGAATGTTGTGGTAACTTCTCACCAACCTGTCTGTTTATATAGTGCTACAGGTGAAGAAGGCGAACTGCTAGAACGTGTACACTGGCTGAATGGTGGACCGACCAGCGTCTGGAATATTTTAAGCGTTTTTTAATAACAAGCTCAGGGAAGGTGTTTTCAGACCTTCGACATTCCGAAGTCGTCATGTTTTTCGCGAATCGAGCTCGTTATAAAAAAAGATCTAGCACTGCGAAGGGGCTACTGTTGGAGGTCTTCTTCTCCGCCGAAGGTCCTCAAAACATAAACACCTTCGGCAAAGTGCCACAAGAAGTTCGCCCTCCTTCTGTCGAAGGTTCTCAAGACAAAGACCTCGAGAAGGAGCAACAATGCAGAACGCCAAAGCTACCGATAGCTTCGGCTCAGATCAAGCAAAGAAGGAAAAGACTAGATAGACCTTGTTAATTTAAGTTGTTTATAAACAAATGTTCAAGGGCATGGATGTAATTTTTCCCGGGCTGTGTCTCGTTCCTATAAATAGATGAACAACAATCGTACTGTTCACGCTGAATTGTAATCGCTCTCTCTCGTCTTCACCTTCGAGAAAGCCGAAGGTATCAATGTAATATTAACACTGTCAGTATTCATACATGTTTTATGAAATGCAAATATGTATGAATTAATGAAATGCAGTTACTACCTTCATCCTTTTACATTTCCATTCACATATTAAATGATGAAGGTAAGTCCTTCTTGACCTTCGCGTGATGAGCATTATTCCCATGTGAAGATAATGCTTCAGAAGACGAAGGTCTATAATAATTAACAATTATGTAGTCTAGTTCTTGATCTACAACATTCGAGAACAAGTGACCAACAATTCCCATCCATATCTCTTAACCTGTACGATTCAGGTCTTGATGAAGATACTACCAAGAAGGGGCCCTCCCACTTGAGTTGTAGCTTCCCTACTGTTTCTGGGTTGGCTATTCTTCAAAACACCAAATGTCCTGGCTTAACATTCTTTAGTCTCACTTTCCTGTCCCACCACTTCACTGTTCGGCTTGGTATTTATTGATATGATCTATTGCTTGAAGTCTGACCCCTTCTATGGTGTCTTTTGATATTTTTCTAGTGTCTTCGTCCTTTGCCGAAGCTAGAGTCCTTAGCAATCCTATTTTTGCTTCTTCCGGTGTTATTGTTTCGTATCCGAATAAAAGCTTAAATGGACTAAACCCTTTTGACCTCGAGACAACAGTGCTATGATTACACACTACTTTCACCAATTCGTTTGGCCACTTTCCCTTTGGTAGATTAAAGATTGATTTCATTATCCCTGTGATGATGATTCTATTTGCCCGTTCTACCAAACCATTGGATTCTGGATGTCTCACTGATGCAAAGTGTATCTTTGTTCCAATCTGATCACAAAAGGTTTTAAATGCTTCAGAGCCGAATTGTGCTCCATTGTCAACTGTGATAGCCTTCAGCACAATGAAGCGACAAATGATGCTCTATTAGAAAAACTTTTGGAATGTCGCCGAAGTTATCGTAGCTAGTGGTTTAGCTTCGATCCATTTTTAAAAATATTCCGCTGCTACCACAACATATCTCAAATTCCCTTTGGGCTGGTGGAAGTGGGCCCAATAAGTCTAGGCCCCATCTTTGCAATGGCCAGTGGGTTGAATCAGTTGTGTTAAAGATGAAGGTTGTTTCTGATCTCTAGCACACTTCTTGCAATTTTCACATTTTTGTACCAGATCCGCTGCATCGGAAGCAGCCTTCGGCCAATAAAATCCTTGTCTAAAAACTTTGCCAAGGAGTGGCTTAGACCCAATGTGGGCTCCACATATTCCTAAGTGTATTTCCTTCATCACCTCTTGACCTTCGCCTCTAGATAGGCATTTTAGTAATGGGGAGCAAACTCCTTGTTTGAACAATTCCCCCTCTATAATCACATATGGCCTTGTTCTGGCATGCATCCTTTTTATGTAAACTTCATCATCCGAAGGATAGTTACCTTGGAGGAAAGATACAATTTATGTTCTCCAATCTTTGCTATGCACATATGAAATTGTAAGCACCGCTCTTTCCATGAGTTCAACCAAAGGTGCTTTGAGAGTTTCAAAGAATACTTCTGGGGGAAGCGGGAGCCCCTGTGCCACTGATTTAGCTAGTAAATCTGCCTGTTCATTGTCTCCTCTTGGGATGTTTTCACTGAAAATCCTTCGAAGGAGGCTTCCATCCTTCGGACTGTGTCAAGATATTTTTCAAGCTTCGGGTCTCTTGCCTTACTGTTTTGTCAATCTGGCCTGTGATGACTTGAGAGTCAGATTTAAGCACTGCCCTTCTTATCCCATGGCCCTAAGATTTCAAAGCCCCAAAAGGACAACTTCGTATTCTGCAATGTTGTTTGTGCAATTGAAATCCAATCTAGCTGCATAGTAGGTTTTGATTTTTGATTATGAAATTAGAATAGCAGCTGCACCTGCGCCAAAGGTTCCCCATGATCTATCACATAATACTATCTAGGCTTTGATATCTGTTAAGATTGAATCGAAGTTCTATGTGTCCAATCGATAATGAAGTCTGCTAGTGCTTGAGATTGAATCGAAGATCTATGAACAAAGTCAATGGTGAACTCGTTCAACTCTGCAGCCCACTTGTCAACCCTTCCTATAGCTTCTCTATTCCTTATGATATCCTTTAGAGGTTGAGACAAAGGTACTATGATGTGGTAGGACCGGAAATAGTGCCAAAGATTCCTAGAGGCCATCAGTACAACATAGAGTACCTTCTCCAACTCTATGTAGTATCTTTTTGATGGACTTAGTACTTAGGAGACAAAGTAAATTGGGACTTGTTTCTTTGTTTGTTCATCTTGCTTTTCTTGCACTAGAGCTGCACTAACTACCGCCTGGGAAGCTGCTACATACAATAGCAATGGGGCTCCTGATGAAGGTGGAGTCAAAGTTGTTAACTGTATAAGATATTGTTTCAAATCTTCAAAGGCCTTTTGCTGAACTGACCTCCATTGAAAGACTTCGACTGACTTTAATACTTCGAAGAATGGCAGATTCATTTCTGCTGATCTTGAAATAAACCTATTCAATGATGCCAGCCTGCCTGTCAATCTCTGAGCACCTTTTCTTGACTTTGGTGGTTCCATCTGAAGTATAGCTTCTATTTTGTTTGGGTTAGCTTCAATCCCCTTTGTTGATACTAGACATCCAAGGAATTTTCCTTTCTTTACCCCGAAGACACATTTTTCTAGGTTTAACTTGAGGCCAGCCTTTTCTGAAATTGGCAAATGTTTCTTGCAAATCAGCAATGTGATTTTCTTGCTTTGTACTTTTGACTATGATATCATCAACATATGTCAAAACACTCCAACCAATTTGAGTACATAGAACTTTGGAATTCATCATGCTGAAGCTTCCTCCAGCATTCTTGAGCCCCTCAGGCATCCGAAGATAGCAATAAGTTCCACTAGGAGTTATGAAGCTTGTTTTGGGCTTATCTTCTTTCTTCATCCAAATCTGATGATAACCTGAGTAATAGTCCAGTAGGCTCATAAGCTCCAAAGTGGCTGCCGCATCTATGAGGGAGTTTATTCTTGGCAAGGGAAATTCATCCTTTGGACACGCCTTATTGAGATCTGTGAAATCGATGTACATTCTCCACTTTCCATTGGCCTTCTTTACCATCACAGTGTTGGCTAGCCATTTTGGGTATGTCACCTCTTTGATCACTCCAACACTGAGGAGTCTTTTAACTTTGTTTCTTGCACCTTCGGCTTTGTCATCTGACATCTTCCAAAGCTTTTGCTTCCTTGGTCTGACGGTTGGGTCTACATTGAGAGAGTGCTCGATGACATCTCTGTTGACACCACAAAGATCGTTAGCTGACCAAGCAAAGACATCCTTGTTATTGAACAAGAACTTTAACAAAGCCTTTTCTTGTTCCTCACACAATTGGGATCCAAACAACACTTTCTATTCAACTATGTCTTCGCACAAAAGCATAGACTTTGGTTGATCCGCCGAAGCAGCCTTATCTCTTATGTACTTATGTTGCTGGTGAGCTTCAGATTCGTCTATATTGTGAATGGCCCTGGAATCCGTCCAATTCCCTTCGGCCCTTCTAGCAGCCTCTTGGCTTTCATGCATAGCAATAGGGCCCTAATCTGATGGTATCTTCATACACAAATATGTTGTATGAAGTATTGCTTTGAAAGCATTAAATGTCTCTTGTCCAATGATTGCATTGTAAGGATAATCCATGTCTACAATGTCAAATACAACTTGCTCCATTTTGGTGTTGTGCACATAGCCGAAGGTGATTGGCATTATTATTTTTCCAAGTGCCACTATCTGTTTTCCTTCGAAGCTACACAGGGGGTGGGTTGCATCATGTATTTTGTCATCTTGTTCTTGCATCTGTCTGAAGGCTTTTGCAAAGATAATGTCTGCTACACCACCCGTGTCTACAAGGACATTGTGTACCAAGAACCCTTTAATGACACATGATATGACCATGGCATCATTGTGAGGGTAATCCTTAAGCTGAAGGTCTTCTTGAGAAAATGTAATCGGCACATGGGACCATTTGGACTTGATGAAGGGTCCTTATACTCCAACATATTGTACTCTTCTCTGTGCTTCCTTCTTTTGCTTCTTATTGGCTGGTTCGGAGCTTGAACCACCTGTGATTGGGAGCACTAGCTTCGTGGCCGAAGATGACGTAGCTTGATGACCTTGTGAAGCCATTGTTGTGGTCGTGAAAGTGAGTTCATTGGAGGTGGGTGACAATGTTGATCACTTGTTTTTGATTACTGCGAACCATAAAACAAGGCAACACGATTGTTAAACGTTAAGGACCTTTGTCCTTCGAATCATTATCTCCCTTTGGGTATAATGAATCTTGGACGAAGGTCATGAAGAACGCAACTTCATCATTCACAAAAATGAAAATATAGTTACAAATTTTGATAATGTTCATGTGTGTATTAGGAAATACATATGTGTAAGAACCAATAGATTTTCTTATTCTCATGAATCATGAAGGCATGTCCTTCATGACCTTCGTCTGAAGATTATTATATCCGAGAAGAGATAATACTTCGAAGGACGAAGATCCTTACCTTTAACTATTGTGTTGTCTTGTTCTTGATTCATAGCATTCGATAACAAGTGACCAACAAGGGTCATCCCACCAAATTTGAGGAATGAACCCATTAATGTACCATCTCACTTTGGATGGAGTGATTCCTTAAACCAAACATTCCCTAAATGTTTATTCGGTCATAAGAACAATAGATGCCCTCCAAATGATCATTATGTGTTCTATTTTAATGATGCAGCTTACTTTAAATATTGAACATGCAGAATGCACCAGGTTCTGTAGGTGTTGTAGTATATTTATTTTAATTATTCTAGTAATTTGTTATGCTACATTTCAAAGATGAGTAATCTCTGTATAAATCAATATTTTGTTTGTAACAAGCACTTTAATTTGACGACATGTGGCATTAAAATGTATAATAATCGATAGTTAAAAAACAATACAGATTATACAATATCTTAACACTATAGATATATAGGATCAAACTTAAAAAATATTGTTCGAGACAACAAAATATAGAGGACATGATTTTTTAGAAAGTGCTATAAAGATTAGAGAATATTTTCTTAGAACTAATTTGGGAACCTATTTTTCTAAGAACTCAAGAGAAAATAATTTATTTTGTTTTGAAAAAAAAATAAGAATTTATTAGAAAAATAGAGTTAAATTAGACTCGAGGATCGAATTTAGGGGCTGCTGGAGCGTCTCAGATCCTATATTTTATGGCCCCACGATCGTCATACAGTTTACGAAGTGAATTCTAAATTTAGAGCTAGTTTGAAAACTCCATTTTCACAAGAGATTTTTATTTTATAAAAAAAATTAGTTTATTTTTCCTTAAGAAAATAAAATTACTTGAAAAAATGAGTTTTCAAATTAGTCCTTAAATTTTATTTTTCACAGTAAAAAAACTCTGCCGAATAGAGTAATACATGGTAGAAAGCTCGGCTATCACCCGCGCCGGCCCCGAGAGGCTAGAGCCCAGCCCACCCACCGCCTCTTTCTTGCTGCCGCCAGTTGCTTCCTCCAGAACCTTGACTGACCCCAAGAGCATTTTGCTTGGGCGGCGCCGCGCCGCGCCGCAACACGCCGCACCGGCAAGATTTTAGTTGGAGCACAGGTAAGGTTGCTGGATGTATGATGCGCGCGTGCGCTCTGACCTCTAGATCGCCCCCACACTACTGCTGCAGCAGGTACTGGTCACTCCACTGGTAGCTCTATCTCTCTCTAGATTCGGTCATTTGCTTTGTCACCGCTACCAACTTGGAATATGCAAATGTTTGGTCGATTGGAGTTTGATTTTTGCTCGGCATCTATGGCGCAGGTGAGGGGATCCTTCAAGCAGACAGTCCAAAAAAGGAGTTGGCTCAAGCAGATACCTTGGGACGAAGACGAACTAGCGAGATCAAGAAGCTGGCGGCAAGCAAGTGGTGGGAGCGCGGCGGTGAGGGCGTCATGGCCGGAATGGATCCCGGCGGCGGCGGTGGGGCCGCGTCGCACTACCTGGAACTCCTCCGTGCGCAGCAGCAGCAGCTGCTACAGCAGCACCAGCAGGCGCCGCTATCCCCGTCCTCCCACGTCAAGATGGAGCGCTCCGCGCCGTCGCCGGAGAACGTCGATCCGGGCGGGGATCAGCCCGCCTCGGAGGGCAGCGGGGGGTCCGGTGGGCCGACGACGAGGAAGCCGCGCGGGCGGCCGCTGGGGTCAAAGAACAAGCCCAAGCCGCCTATCATCATAACGCGGGACAGCCCCAACGCGCTCCACTCCCACCTGCTCGAGGTCGCCGCCGGAGCCGACATCGTCGAGTGTGTCTCCGAGTACGCGCGCCGCCGCTGCCGCGGCGTATGCGTGCTGAGCGGAGGCGGCGCCGTCTCCAACCTCGCGCTACGCCAGCCCGGCGCCGATCCCCCGGGCAGCCTCCTCGCTACCCTGCGCGGGCAGTTCGAGATCCTGTCGCTCACGGGCACGGTGCTGCCGCCGCCCGCGCCCCCCGGGGCCAGCAGCCTCAGCGTGTACGTCGCTGGCGGGCAGGGGCAGGTGATGGGCGGGAGCGTGGCCGGCCAGCTCATCGCCGCCGGGCCCGTAGTCCTCATGGCCGCGTCGTTCGCCAACGCCGTCTACGAGCGGCTGCCTCTGGAGGAAGAGGAGGAGGAGGCGGCCACGGCAGCCGCAGCCGCTGCCGCTGCCGCTGTCACAGAAACCCAAGGCGCAGTGGAGCCGGCCGAAGGACAGCAACAGGAGGCGTCGCAGTCTTCTGGAGTGACGGGTGGTGATGTCGGCGGCATTGGTCATGGCATGTCACTGTATGATCTTGGAGGGAACGCGGCTGGCTACGAGTTGCCCGGAGAGCACTTCGGCACCTGGAGCGGTGGAATGAGGCCACCATTTTGATATGGCATGCCGATCTCTTTCTCTTGGCAGCTGCATTTGTACCACGGCAATAAGCTCCAGGAGATCGCGATCCATGACGGAGAAGCTCCTTAATCCTGCATTTTGGTTGAAGGCTACACTTTGACGAGGGCACCAGGCCATGTGGTGACTTGCTGATAATGCATGTTGCCATGGTGTTCGACTTGGAAACAATCCAGATCGATGTATACCATTACCATCTATGGCTATGGAAAAGTGAGTACTACCGACGATGCATGTCTATTTTTTGGGTGGTCTATTGGTCCAACAAAATCCAAAGAAGGTCATTAGGTCCAGTGTTAACTGTTTAGAGACCATCCTGTCGACTTCTTGTCCTCTTTTGCTTTGGAACGATGTTTGTCAAGTTGTCATGACATTTGCCTTTCACTTCTATTCTATTTACTCGCTCCGTTCTAAAATATTAGTCTCAAAATATTAGTCAATATTAGTCGTTTTAATTTTTATGTCTATATTTAAATAGATGAAAATGAATATATATATATATATATGGATCCATTAATTAACTAAAATAAATTTTAATTTAGGACACATAAAATATTATTTAAAATGATGCTTATTATAGGCCTTTTTACTAGTACTTACATTCTCTCTATTGCTGGTTTCATCTTTTCAATCCTGTTTACCTCACATTCCTTAGTTTAACATAAGCAAAAACACAATGAACCAACATTAGCCTTACTGACCATACACAGCCACAAACCTACAATATTTTTTTTTGCGCACTTCATGACCACATAGTTATCGTTTAACATTCTCGTAAAACAATCTTTTGTCAGTACTCACCTTTTTCACGACTTCACTTGTTAATGAATAGCCGGCCACAATTGTAAAAAAAAATGATGAAATTTTGTTTACATGTGGGCTTGATTTTGTTATAGATGGAATTGGAGTTATAGTTCCAACAAGAGTCCACAATTTGATAGGTTTAGGGTCTCGTTAGAACACACAGGTTATCCAAAAAACAAAGGAATAGGAAAAAAAACACATGATAAAGCAACCCTATAGGAATTGGGAACATAGGTATTGGAAATGCAATAAATTTTCTAATGGAGTTTAGACACATGGTCTTGTTCTTTTCCGGTTATTCCCATTCTATATAGATTGGATGAGATTAGAAAAAATATGAAGAATTTTAACTTACTGTGAATTAAAACTCATAAAATTCCTAACAGTTGAGCCACTGCATAGGAATTTTGTAGAGCCATTGTATAGAAAATATGTAGGATTGAGTAGGGATGAAAATAGGTCGTGTATATTCATTGGGTACTGAATATAGATAGTACCCGTTTTTTCGATATGGATTCGAATACTTTTACATTCGAGCCGGATACGTATAGCTTTGTATTCAGGTCGGATTCGGGGCAGAAACTATCCAGTAAATACTCAGATATTCAGGTGAGATATGGATACCCAGTTTTCGGGAACTCGTTTTCTTTTCCTTGTACAATATTTTTTAATAAAATCATAACTTCTACATATGAACTCGTTTTCTTTTCCTTGTACAATATTTTTTTAATAAAATCATAACTTCTACATATAAACTCAGACGAAGAATAAGTTTATACGACATATAGCTCGAAAAGATCTACAACTTTGTAGTACATCAAATTTTTGTTTAAATATATATTTATGTTGAAATTTTTGAACTCGAATGAAGATCAATGAATGAAGATCAAGTTTATACGAAAATAAGATCAAGTTTATAGGAAAATTTGTATAGCTCGAAGTGATCTACAATTTTATAGTACGTCGTATTTTTGTTTAAATATATATTCATGTTGAACTTATTGAAATAATGTCCAAAAGTATAACAAAGTACCATACTATAGATCACATGTGTAATTCCAATACTCTATAACTTATTAATGGCCTATATATCACATGAACTATCTTGTATTGTATTACACTATCTTATGCCATTTGAAAGTTTTACTTTGATATAATTTTGGACATTATTTAATAATTTCAACATGAATATATATATATATATTTAAACAAAAATATAATGCCTACAAAATTGTAGATCTCTTCGAGCTATATGATTTTCGTATAAACTTGATCTTCATTCCTGGATCTTCATTCGATTTCAATAATTTCAATATGAATATATATTTAAACAAAAATGATGTATTATAAAGTTATAGATCTCTTCGAGCTAAAGTTTAGCCTGCGTGAAAAATGGCTTAAAGTTAGTATTAAAGGGCCTATTGAGCACCTATGGTTTAAAAGTTACACACAACCCAACTTATTATTTTACGGATCAGGATAGATACTTATGGGTGAAATTGGACACCTAGACCTATACCCAATGAGTATGAAATCCATGGGTGTGACTGACATCCCTGTTATTCTAAAGTATAGAGTAAAAACTAGCTTCACATTTGTTTTGGCGTGTTTGTTTCATGTCTACACCTTGCCACGACTCGCCACAGCTAAGATTAGCCTGCGTTTGCTTTGCGACCAAAGCAACGGCAATACGTGGCGTGCCGCACTCATGAGGGCAGCAGTGGTGTTCTTCCTCTTTGTCTTCTCATCGAAAGTATGGCGCAGCTTTTGTTCGCCACACATGCGGCGCCGTTTGATGTTCCTGCCGAGAACCCAAACCAAAAAGGGCAGTGGTGGTTAACTAGGTCACAGATTTAAAAATCCTTTAACTCCGTTGGCAACCAGTGTATGCACGTCACCTCAAATTAAACGGGCCATTGAAACCCGTTTTTACAACCCGGTTTGTTTTAGCTTTTTTCTGACTTCGGAGCTTTTTTTAGTTTTTGGCCACCGCAAGCTGCTGCAAACTGCTAAATATTTAGCTTTTCAGACCGACTGCCAAACACCCCGTTTTTAAGATCGCTTCTATAAAATCGTTTTAGTAAAGAACATCTAAAATCAATTTCAACAAAGAATCGATTGATTCGTCGCGATAATAAAAATTGTCAACATATAGATCCTAAATTCTATAGACCCTTTCATTTTCCTTCGCACGTAATCACAACAATACCCAGATTCTCTTGGCTTGTTCGCACGCGGCGCCAGGCGAACAAGCCAGATTCTCAGATAAACTTGTCAGCAAAAGCTAAAACAAACAGGCTGTCAGCGACCGTAATTAGGGGTACCCCCAATGCTCCTTAATCCGGCTGGAGAACATCTTTAGAACAAACCATAAATGACTGATAAAGCGCAGGTCTCATCTACCAGGGGACGCGACCTCATCCGAGCCCAGCCTCGGGCAAGGATAGTAGTCCCGGACGGATTCATGCCTCGCCCGAGGGTCCCCTCAGTCAGCAGACGCACACTCGGCTCGCCCGAAGCCTAGCTCGGGCAGACTTTGTCGTGCAACGACCTCGGCCGGATCGCCCTACCAACCGACTGTATCGCATGCGCATTCAATGCGGGGATCACCTGACACCTTATCCTGACACGCGCGCCTCAGTCGGCAAGGTCGAAATGACCGCAATCACTTCGCCCCTTTACTGACCGTTCTGACAAGGAAACAACACTGTTCGCCCCGCTCCAGCTACTGTACCAACCACCAGGGCCAGACTAACGACAGTAGGTCTCGACCTCCCCCGAGTTCAGTCTCGGGCACGACAGGGAGCTCCGCCTCACCCGACCCCAGGCCTCGGGGAAGGTCTCCGCCTCGCCCGACCCCTGGCCTCGGCCTCGGGGGAAGGTCCCCGTCTCGCCCGACCCCAGGCCTCGGCCTCAGCCCCGGCCTCTGGGAAGGTCTCTGCCTCGCCCGACCCTAGGCCTCGGCCTCGGGGGAAGGTCCCCGTCTCGCCCGACCTTAGGCCTCAGCCTCAGCCTCGGGCTCGGGAGGAGTCACATCCTCGCCCGACCTCAACCTCGGCCTCAGGAGAAGACTCCGCCTCGCCTAACCTCGGCCTCGGACCGACTACGCTACAAGGGATACATCATTACCCTACTCCTAGCTAGCTGCCTCAGGCTACGAAGGAACAAGACCGGTGTCCCATCTAAGGTTGCTCCGGTAACAGGTAATGATGGTTCCCCGCGTGCGCCCATGACGTCGGATTGCTCCTAACCTCCTACGGAAGCAAGGGAAAGTCAGCAGCATCCATGCCGCACCGCTAGCTATGCTTCTACGGGGATCAAGGCACTTCTCCGACAGCCACGTTAGCACACGTGCAGGGCCCAAGGCACTTCTCCGCCAGCCACGTTAGCACATAGCTACACCCCATTGTACAGCTGGGCCATCTCCTTGTATCTATAAAAGGGGACGTCCAGGGCCTTCCTAAGGCACGGGGACAACAGGCACACAACAGCGGAGACATAACACGGGAAAAAGGCACGTACGAGGGCACAGACGTAGCGAGCGAAGAGAGGCAGGCAGAGTAGGAGAGACGCGGAGGAGTCTAGCTCGGACAGCTCACCTCAAGGCCAAACCCTCTCTCTCTCTCTCTCTCTCTCTCTCTCTCTCTCTCTCTCTCTCTCGCTCTCGCTCTCGCTCTAGCTCTCTCGCGACGCTTGTAACCCCTACTACGAGCACCCCGGTGCAAGATAACATAAGCCTCATTCCCCTCTTGTGTTCCATCTTGCATCAACCCATCTGGGCAGGAACACGCAGCGACAAATTCACTGGTCGGTTGACGGTCCTCGCGGGTCCGAAACACCGACAGTTGGCCCGCCAGGTATGGGCCTGCTGCGTGTTGACAAACACTTTCCCGTTGAGTTCCAGATGGGTAGCCTTCAGCAGCCTCTTCAGCCGGGAATAGTGCTCCGCTTCGGGAGTCTCGAGTTCATGTCCCGCGACGGCAGCTACGACATCGTACTCCTCCCCTCGCAGCACGACAGCAACAACGGTCTTCGGCTCGCCCGGCGACGGCGAACTCGACGACGGCATCTCCCCACGGTAGAAGAGGAACACCCAGGCTTACCCCGCCACCCTCCTCGCTGGAGGAGGAGGAGACGGGGCAACCGTGGCCAGGCAGGAGACGACACCTCATCGGCTGTCGAACCAGAGCGAGTCGACGACGCCGGCACCCCTGCGGGGGATATGTCGGGTGTTGTCCTCGCACCTGAGACAACGACGGGTGTCGCTTCCCCGCAACGTGCCAACCCCAAGCGGACTGATGACGCCAGCACCCTCGCAAAGGACTTGCTGGGCGTTAGCCTCGTACCTGAGATAACGGTGTAGTCCGTCCTCGACGCGACTTCACCACCGTCCATCGACCAAAAGGTACCGTCTGTTTTCCACCCTGTCCCTTTTAGATTCAGCTTCGATCCACCAGGCGACCCCGCTTCGGTGAGCGCTTTCGCAAGGGCATATCCTAACCCTCCAGGGTACCATATGTGGTCAACCTGGGACCGACTGACGGCCGTCTCAACCTCCGGACTCGCGGGTTCCGAGGAAGAGGACGGTCCCGACTTCGGTTGGGATTTCTCCGGACTCCGTGATCCCAGTGCCATGCGAGACTTCATGTCCGCGTGTGACTACTGCCTTTCTAGCTGCTCCGACGATGACCACAGCCTCGACGACGAGGGTTATGGCCCAAGTCGCGAGTGTTTCCACATCGATCAGGGGACCATGGCGAAAACAACCACCTCGGCATGCCGGAAGATGACGACGCCCCTGTGCCTGTGTCTCGCGTTGAGATCCCGGGGGAGCTAGCTGTGGTCCCAGTCCCTACGGGGGGTCAGGACTAGGGCTGGGCAAAAAACCCGTAACCCGAAACCCGAACCCGGAATACCCGAACCCGAAATACCCGAAACCCGAATTTTGTTCGGGTATTTCGGGTAGCAACTTGCAAAACCCGAATTTATTTCGGGTAATTCGGGTATCACAATCGGGTACCCCAAATACCCAAATTACCCGAACTTTCATGTGTCATGTACTCATGTCATGCTTAATTATTAATTTGTACATCTATAATTATGTGTAAGTGTGTATAACTTGAGATTGTAGATTGCTTGTGTTTTATATGTCCATGTATATCATTACTCAAACTATATTTTTATACTAATTTAATAGGGTGTATGCGTTTTTATGAAGCTGACACAATAGTTCGGGTAGTTCGGGAATACCCGAACCCGAACCCAAAATTCCGGGTACCTGAATTTTCGGGTATTGCAAAACCCGTTGTAATTTCGGGTATCGATTCTCAAAACCCGAAATTTTAAAAACCCGAATTACCCGACCCTAAATTTTCAGGTAACCCGAACGCCCACCCCTAGTTAGGACACACAGCTTGAGCAACTCCGCGAGGTGCAGGCCAAGCTCGACGAAGAAGCAGGGCGGCTTGTGCAGCTCCAACAAAACATCGAGCAGGAGTGGGCAGGCCGGGCACTCGCCGGAGGAGCGCGTCATCGGGCCCGGGACGTCCAGCACCGTATCGTTGACGATGCCAGGGCAGGGCTGCCCCCGGCCTTCAGCGGGGCCATCCAGAACCTAGCTGCAGCAGCGATGCTACTTCGAACGATGCCGGAGCCGTCCACCACCGAAGGGCGACGTATCTAGGGCGAGCTCAAGGGCCTCCTGGAAGACGCCGCTGTCCAACAAGCCGAGAGCTCTGCCTCCCGGAGGCGAGGAGACCCCTCGGAGCATCACGCAACGCCCTCCCGACGCGTGAGGGAGGCCTCGGTCCACACCGAGCGCACATGGGACGGGACGCCTGCAGCCCCGGATCGCCTTGGCGACGAGCAACACCGCCGCGACCGTCGAGCCTGACTCGAGGAAAGGGTGCACCGAGGCTACCACCCTAGGCGCGGGGGACGCTACGACAGTGAGGAGGATCGAAGTCCCTCGCCCGAGCCACCAGGTCCACGAGCCTTCAGCCGGGCCATACGACGAGCGCCGTTCCCGGCCCGGTTCCGAGCCTCGACTACCATCACCAAGTACTCAGGGGAGACAAGACCGGAGTTGTGGCTTGCGGATTACCGGCTGGCATGCCAGTTGGGAGGGACGGACGACGACAACCTCATCATCCGCAACCTCCCCCTTTTCCTCTCCGACGCAGCCCGGGCCTGGCTAGAGCATCTGCCTCCTGCGCAGATCTCCGACTGGGACGACCTAGTCAAGGCCTTCGCGGAAAATTTCCAAGGTACGTACGTGCGCCCTGGGAACTCATGGGATCTCCGAACCTGCCGCCAGCAGCCAGGAGAATCCCTGCGAGAATACATCCGACGGTTTTCCAAGCAGCGCACCGAGTTGCCCAACATCACCGACTCGGATGTCATCGGGGCATTCCTCGCCGGCACCACTTGCCGAGACCTGGTGAGCAAACTGGGACACAAGACTCCCACCAAGGCGAGCGAATTGATGGACATCGCCACCAAGTTCGCCTCTGTTTAGGAGGCGGTCGAAGCCATCTTCCGGAAGGACAAGCAGCCTCAGGGAAGACAGAAGGAAGACGCCCCCGAGGCGTCCGTCCAGTGTGGCACGAAGAAGAAGGCCAAGAAGAAGGCACAAGCAAAGCGCGACGCCGTTGACGCGGATCTCGTCGCGCTGCCGAGCACACGAACCCTTGGAAGCCTCCCGAAGGGGCCAACACGTTCGACAAGATGCTCAAGGAGTCGTGCCTCTATCACAGGGGTCCCGTCAAGCACACCCTTGAAGAGTGCGACATGCTCCGGCGCTACTTCAACAAGGCTAGACCCTCGGCAGAGGGTGGTAAAAACCAAGACAACAACAAGAAGGGGGGCGACAAGGAAGAGGAGTTCCCGAAGGTCCACAACTGCTTTATGATCTACGGTGGACAAGTAGCAAATGCCTCAGCTCGACACCGCAAGCAGGAGCGCGGGGAGGTCTGCTCGGTGAAGGTAGCGGCGCCAGTCAACCTAGACTGGTCCGACAAGCCCCTCACCTTCGACCAAGGTGGCCACCCCGACTGCGTACCGAGCCCAGGAAGGTACCTGCTCGTCATTGACCCTGTCATCGGCAACGCTAGGCTCACCAAGGTCCTCATGGATGGAGGCAGCAGCCTCAACATCATCTACGCCGAGACCCTAGGGCTCCTGGGGGTCGATCTGTCCGCGATCCGGGCCAGTGCAGCACCTTTTCACGGGATCGTCCCCGGTAAGCGTGTCTAGCCCCTTGGGCAACTTGATTTGCCCGTCTGCTTTGGAACTCCCTCCAATTTCCGGAAGGAAACCCTCACTTTCGAGATGGTTGGGTTCCGAGGGACCTATCACGCGGTGTTGGGGAGACCGTGCTACGCCAAGTTCATGGTCGTCCCCAACTACACGTACCTCAAGCTCAAGATGCCGGACCCCAATGGGACCATCACTGTCGGATCCTCATACCGCCACGCTTACGAGTGCGACGTGGAGTGCGTGGAGTACGCCGAGGCCCTCGCCGAGTCCGAAGCCCTCATCGCCGACCTGGATTGCCTCTCCGAAGAGGCGCCCGACGTGAAGCGGCGCGCCGACAACTTCGAACCAGACGAAGCGGTTAAGTCTGTCCCTCTCGACCCCAGTAACGACGCCGGCAAGAAAGTCAGGATCGGCTCCGAGCTCGACCCCAAATAGGAAGCAGTGCTCGTCGACTTTCTCCGCGCAAACGCCGAAATTTTTGCGTGGAGTCCCTCGGACATGCCCGGCATACCGAGGGATGTCGCCGAGCACTCACTGGACATCCGAGCTGGTGCCCGACCCGTGAAGCAGTCCCTGCACCGTTTCGATGAAGAAAAGCGTAGGGCCATAGGCGAGGAGGTCCACAAGCTAATGGCTGCAGGGTTCATCAAAGAGGTATTCCATCCTCTCGGTAGCGGCGACGAGATCCGTGGATGAGCTGGCTAAAATATCCTTGGGGCGAACAACAGTTCCTTCGGACGTCTTCTCCAGGGACATATATCAACCATCCGTCAAAATCAACGACACGCCCGAACCCGAGGGGACCTCGGCCCAGCCCGAGGCACCCTCGGACGCCGAGGGTGAGGCCTTGCGCATCGAGGGAGAGTGGAATGGGGTTGCGCCAAACCAAAACTGGCAGACCCCGTACCTGGAATATCTCCTCCGAGGAGAGCTGCCCCTCGACAAGGCCGAAGCTCGGCGACTGACTCGGCGCGCCAAGTCGTTCGTTTTACTGGGTGATGAAAAAGAGTTATACCACCGCAGCCCCTCGGGCATCCTCCAATGATGCATACCCATTGCCCAAGGACAAGAGCTGTTACAAGAAATACACTCGGGGGCTTGCGGTCACCATGCAACACATCGGACCCTCGTCGGACACGCTTTCCGACAAGGTTTCTACTGGCCAACCGCGGTGGCCAACTCCACTAGGATTGTACGCTCCTGCCAAGGATGTCAATTCTACGCGAGACAGACGCACCAGCCCGGTCAAGCCCTGCAGACAATACCCATCACTTGGCCATTTGCCGTATGGGGTCTGGACCTCGTCGGTCCCTTGCAGAAGGCACCCGGGGGCTTCAAGCACCTGCTGGTCGCCATCGACAAATTCTCCAAGTGGATCGAGGTCCGACCCTTAACCAGCATCGGGTCCAAGCAGGCGGTTGCGTTCTTCACAAATATCATCCATCGCTTTAGGGTCCCAAACTCCATCATCACCGACAATGGCACGCAGTTCACTGGGAAAAGTTCCTAGATTTCTGCGAAGACCACCACATCAGTGTGGACTGGGCCGCCGTAGCTCACCCAATGACAAATGGGCAGGTGGAGCGTGCCAACGGTATGATTTTGCAGGGACTAAAACCGAGGATCTACAACGACCTCAACAAGTTTGGCAAGCGATGGATAAAAGAACTACCCTCGGTGGTTTGGAGTCTGAGGACAACGCCGAGCCGGGCCACGGGCTTCTCGCCATTTTTCCTAGTCTATAGAGCCGAGGCCATCTTACCCACGGACTTGGAATACAGTTCCCCGAGGACAAAGGCTTATGACGACCAGAGCAACCAGACCAGCCGAGAGGATTCATTGGACCAGCTGGAAGAGGCTCGGGACGTGGCCTTACTACACTCGGCGCGATATCAGCAGTCTCCGCGACGCTACCACGCCCGTAGGATTCGACCCCAAGACTTCCAAGTGGGAGACTTGGTACTTCGGCTGCGACAAGACGCCCGAGGGCGCCACAAGCTTACTCCTCCCTGGGAAGGGCCGTTCATCATCGCCAAGATTTTGAAGCCCGAGACATACAAGCTGACCAACGATCAAGGCAAGGTCTACAGCAATGCTTGGAACATCGAACAGCTACATCGCTTTTATCCTTAAAATGTTTCAAGTCGTTCATGTATCTCGCTTTCTTTACATACGTAAATAAAGTCTAACCATCAAGGAAGGATTAGATTTGCCTCGGCAAAGCCCGACCCTCCCTCGGGGGCTAGAAGGGGGTGGAACCCCCTCTGCGTCAAAATTTTCCTCGGAAAAGTCTTTTACCAGAACGACTTTCGTGCTTTTCGACTATATCGATAACGGAATCCTAAAAATGACGAGAGAACACGTAAGCGGCAAGGCCGACCGAGCCAAGGGACTCCTACGCCTCCGGGATACGAATACCTCACTCATCACCTTCCGCGAAAAGTAACTCACGCTCGAATAAGCGATTCTGCTACCGACGAACAAGTCCTAACGCACGAAACAAGAGGAATGAGAACACAGCTTTATAATCCAACAATAAAAATGTTTAGGCCTCAGCGACCGCAAAAGACATACGCATACTTAAAACAAACTGTTCCTGTAGGATCAGACATCGGCAGCGGGAGGAACAACACCCTCGGCGTCGTTTCCACCCTCGGCAGAATCTGGCCCGGCCTCAGACAGCGACTCGGGCGGAAGGATCTCCACCTCGAAGGAGGAAGCCAGCGCCGTGCTTGGGCCCTCGACAGCCGCATCAAGCCTCTGGACCTCGGCTAAGGCAGCCTCCTCTTCGTCGGGTAAGCAGTACCCCTCGCTGACCCGCTCCAGATCCATGTCGTAGTGGGAAGCGAGCATGGCGGAGGCCCGCCTAATGCCGTGGTGCAGCACCCCGTGGAGTCTACTGCGCACATGGCCGCCCAAGGCCCGCAGATGACTCTGGGGGAGCTACCCGAGGAGACGTCGTCGAGGCCAAAGGCCTGGCAGAAAGCCGAGATGGCCTCAGACATGGCCACACAGTCGGCCTCCTTCTGCTCAGCCGCTTGGGCAAGCGCCTTGCAGTTCTTGACAGACTCGTTAAGAGCTGTCTCGAACCCTGCAGACAGTAGGACAACATTCTTCAGACGCAAGGAGAAGAATGGAGACAAAAACAAGGTCACAAAGCGGGCAAAAACACACCTTCGGCCCGGGCACGCTGCTGCGAGGCCTCAGCTTGGGCGGACTGGGCAGACCCGATGGCCTCGACCAGGCTCTCCGCAAGGGTCCCAGCCAGAGCGAACGCCTCGGCTAGCCGCTCCGTAGCCTCAGCCAGCTGACCCCTAAGGGCCTCAGCCTGGCTCACGGCCTCGGCAGCTTGGCTCCGAGATTGGTCCCGCTCGCCGATAGCCTAGCCAAGCTCCAGCTGCCGCTGCCGCATCTCCTCGGCCTAGGAAGCCACCTGCTCCCAGGCCGACAAAGCCTCCGCTCGTGCTGACACCGCCTCTGTCCGCGCCGCTGCTGCCTCCGACTTTAGCCCGTCGCAGAGCAACCGAAGGTCCGCCACCTCGGTGCTCCGTTGGGCAAGGCGCTCATTGGCCTCGGAAAGCGCGGCCCGCTGGGATCGTAGCGACTCCCAAATGTCGCTTTCACGGCGGATGAACAGCGACTTGGCGGTGCTCGTGTCCGCGAGCTCCTGAGGAAGGAAAACAAGATGTCACAAAAAATGCCCTGGTCACGCAAGGTGTACGTCTAAATCCTTACCTGGAAAACCCTGGGAACGTCCCTGGAAAGGGTTTCCATGGTCAACCGAAGCGACCTCATCGCCGCCTCGGTATACTCACGGAAACTATCCTGAGCCTTCTCCTCCAACTCATCGTTGAGGAAGAGGAGGGGCTCCGAGGTGCCGTGGCCCCAGAACCGGAGTGGCTGCCCACACCACTCATTGGGATTGAGCTACGCAGGGGTAAGTCCGCTGCTCCCCAGGACAGGCCACGGTCCTGCACGCCCATCCACCGAGGCATCGGGTCCCCCTGCAGCCGATGCGTTGGGTACCACCGCCGTCGGCGTACTGGGCCTCTCCTCGACTAAGGTGGTGGGCCTCCGATCACCAACCTCGGCAACGACGACCGCCCTCTCCTCGTGGCCAAGAACGGGGAGGTCGGGGATGACCACGGGCGGTGGCACCTCAACCATCCCGACGTCGGCAGCGATGGGCGGCTCCACGGGCGAATCAGCGACGGCCCCGACGGGAGTCGATGCCGGCGCCGACAACAAGTCAGGCGGGCTCAGGGCTGCGGCCGCGTCAGCAGCCTCCCCCGGCATGATGGCCGCTCCAACGGGGAGGGGGTCAGCCGGGGAGGCTTGCCCCATGGCAACTCGTGCCGCTTGGGCCCCCCGCCGGAGGGCGCCTTGCGCGGAGGCTAACCAACCGGCATGGCGCGCCACAGCACCAGCCGCTGAAGCTGGCTTCGTCTTAAGGGACTTCGTGGGGGCCAGACCAGCCAAGCCCTGCCTCCGCTTGCTGAAAGAAAGAGAGAGCAAGTTCAAAGCACACAGTGCAGAAACCGAAACAGAGGTATCCTCAGATACTTACCCGCTCCGGGGCAAGGCCAATCGTGCCAGTGGGGAGGCCCCTCGGGCCCCTATCCCCGCAGGCGCTACCGAGGGTTGCCCCACCGCCGGCTTTGGCACCGTTTCCGCCTCGGACGCCCAAGGCGCTGAGGGAGCGGCCTACCCAGGCGTCATCACGACGGCCGAGGGACCTGCCTCTTGTGCAGCCAGCGCGGGCACCTGCTCATGGGGGACAGGCGAATCGGCCTGACCCCACGGAGTCACAACGATTATCTCGGCCAAGGGGTCAAGTACCCCCTCGGCCTACCTCCGCTCCTCGGACCGGGACCTTGGTGTCCCGGCCCCAGGCACTGATGGTGCCAGCCCACTTGGGGGCTGGCTCGGCGACCCCTGGCCCAGCCTCGGGTCCAGGCTGAGGCCAAGTCGGGCCGCCATGTCGTCGTCTTCGTCGTCGTCATCATCATCATCATCATCATCATCATCGTCAGGCGTCTCCGGCGACGGCTCCAACGGGAGCCCATCCCTTGCCTGCCTTCGACGACGCTTCTCCAAGGCATCCCGAGCTCGCATCCTCTCACGAGCTCGGGCCTTTTCTGCGTCCTTCTTCTCCTTCTCCTTCTCCACGACAAGCCTCCGCACGGCTCAGTCCGCCGCGTCCTCCGGGACCGGCGGCCGGGCGGGTTTATAAATCCTCAACCCCTAGGGACGAACAAAAATCCCAACAGTAAGAATCAAAGGCGCGGAAAACTCGGCGCAAAACAGGGGAAGGACCGGGCGCTTACCAGGGACACATACCCACAGTCGGGACGCATCGCGGGCTGGCTAAGGGCGCCAGCATCCAGCCTCCCTACCGTACCTACTACCCGCTTGAGGAGGTCGTCGGCGGAAAGGGAGGTCGAGGACATCCACGTGCCCTCCAAATCGACCCCTAGTTTCATCTCCGCAAGCCGCAACCGCCGCTCTGCCAAAGGGAACACCCTCCGACGATGGATAGCGGCGACGACCCCCACAGCAGTAAGGCCCTCATCTCGTAACTTCTGCAAGGCCTGCAGAATAGGCTAGAGCTTCTCCTGGTTCTCGCGCGTGGCCTCCTAGCGCCAGTTATTGCCGGCGGTGGTCACCACTCGTTGAGAAAACGGCGGAAGCATCCCGCCGTCATTCCAGAGATAAAACCACCGGTTCTGCCATCCCTTGTTCGAAGACACAAGGGAGGCAGGGATGTACTGCTGCGCGCGCCTCGGCCTCAGCTGGAGGGTGCAGCCACTGGCCCGCACCACCATACGGACCTTCTTCGCCTCCGTCGTCACGGCGAAGAACTCCGCGGAGAAGAGATGGGTCCACAGGTCCCAGTGAGGGTCAATCCCCAAAAAACCCTCGCAAACCGCCGCGAAGATGGCCGCTTGCGCGATAGAGTTGGGGTTGAAGTTATGCAGCTCCACCCCATAGTGGTGCAGGAGCGCCCGCATGAAGCAGCTCGCTGGCACTCCAAACCCCCGCTCATGGAAGGAGATGAAACTGACCACATACCCCGGCGGCGGAGTCGGGTCGGCCTCGCTCGCGGGGGCCATCCACTCCGGCTGCGACCCACCGGAGAGAGGACGAAGCAAACCATCGGCGACGAGGGCCTCCAGATCCTCCACAGCAACGGTGGAGAAAGGCCATAGGTCGCACGGTGGAACGACGGTCACCTTGTCACCCATCGCCGAACGGAGGTGGTGGAGGCAGAAGGGATGAGGTGCACGGTTTCCTCTTCTCTGGATATTCTCTTAGGTTGCGGAAACCAAAGCAGAAGGCAAGGTAAAGAACCACTGCCGGCCCCTCTTCCCTGTATATAAAGGCGCGGGCGAGATCCACCCAAAACTTCGCCCGAACTCGTCGCGAAATTCAAACTCGAAGGTGAAACGATTTTTCTGTTCCTCGAACGACTCGCGCACGCACAACAGACGCCCCGCCAATCGCTCGTCCCGTCGCATTAACTCTTTGGCAGGGCAAGTGACACCTCCGGCAGGCGAAGCGGGCGCCGTTTCACCTCCGTCATGATGACCGCGTCAAAAAAGGTGCGCCACATTATTTAAATCCGTATCCTTTTTCTTTTCCTCTCTCTCTCTCTTGCCACAGGGACCGGGAAAGGGGATATTTCGAAAAAGGATCCTTCTCAGCGAAGGAAACGGGCCCCGAGCCCTCCTACTGATCAGGGGTTTGAAGGTTGCGCCTTCCGGGGTCCGGCAACCGCCCTAGAGCACTCGGGCTCCGAGCCCTTTACTAATCAGGGGTTCGAAGGCTGGCCCCTCGGAAGGGTTCGATAGCCGCCCCAGAGCACGCAGAGTCAGAGATGACCCTGGGTACGTCCCTTACATGGCCGAGGCTCGAGCTGTGCTCCCGAGGTACCCTAGGACATTTCTGAGACCAGCGGGAACGATTTGTAATGGAATCCCACCAGAGGGAGGCACCGAGCCCTCGGACCCTATCGAATGGGTCCGGGTCCAGCAAATCACCTGTAGGTACTTTTGGAACGCGCCTCCGGGCCACTAGCCGACCCTTATCGAACGGGGCTCGGGCGTCCACTCGGATCACCTGCTAGCAACTCACTGGAAACACCATGTTCGGTGCCCCCCGAGGGTAGCATGGTGCTTTCCCCCCTTCCTCCTTGCGGAAAGGCGATGAAGGGGCGTACAATAAAAGTCGAGACGGTCCTTGATCGTCCTCTCGCTCCGTGCAGAGGCTCGGGGGCTGCTCTCGTACCAGGCTACGGCCAAACTATTGACCACGTCAACAAACCAGCGTAAAAACTCGGAGCCTGACCGTGCACCCGGGCTACGGCCAGGCCGCATGAGGGAACAACAAGGCCGACCGAGACATCACAAAAAGAATTAAGACCTCGGAGGAGTCAAACCACTCCTCCGAGGCCTCGGGGGCTACACCTGGCGGGGGCGCTCGCGCGCACCCACTGGAACAAAATATAACCGAGAAGGGCCGGTCCCCTTGCAAAAAATTCGGCAGAACCTCCAAGCTAGTACCAACACTCCCTTTGAGGCTCAGGGGCTGCTGTCGGGGACCGTAATTAGGGGTACCCCCAATGCTTCTTAATCCGGCTGGAGAACATCTTCAGAACAAACCATAAACGACTGATAAAGCGCAGGCCTCATCTACCAGGGGACGCGACCTCATCTGAGCCCAGCCTCGGGCAAGGACAGTAGTCCCGGACGGATTCACGCCTCGCCCGAGGGTCCCCCCAGTCAGCAGACGCACCCTTGGCTCGCCCGAAGCCCAGCTCGGGCAGACTTTGTCGTGCAACGACCTCGGCCGGATCGCCCTACCAACCGATCGTATCGCATGCGCATTCAATGCGGGGATCGCCTGACACCTTATCCTGACACGCGCGCCTCAGTCGGCAAGGTCGAAATGACCGCAGTCACTTCGCCCCTTTACTGACCGTTCTGATAAGGAAATAGCACTGTCCGCCCCGCTCCGGCTACTGTGCCAACCACCAGGGCCAGACTAACGACATCAGGTCTCGACCTTCCCCGAGTTCAGCCTCGGGCGCGACAGGGAGCTCCGCCTCGCCCGACCCCAGGCCTCGGCCTCGGGGAAGGTCTCCGCCTCGCCCGACCCTAGGCCTCGGCCTCAGGGGAAGGTCCTCGTCTCGCCCGACCCCAGGTCTTCGGCCTCAGCCCCGGCCTCGGGGAAGGTCTCTGCCTCGCCCGACCCCAGACCTCGGCCTCGGGGGAAGGTCCCCATTTCGCTCGACCTCAGGCCTCAGCCTCGGCCTCGGCCTCGGGAGGAGTCACATCCTCTCCCGACCTCAACCTCGGCCTCAGGAGAAGTCTCCGCCTCGCCCGACCTCGGCCTCGGACCGACTACGCTACAGGGGATACATCATTACCCTACTCCTAGCTAGCTACCTCAGGCTACGAAGGAACAAGACCGGTGTCCCATCTAAGGTTGCTCTAGTAACAGGTAATGATGGTTCCCCGTGTGCGCCCATGACGTCGGATTGCTCCCAACCTCCTACGGAAGCAAGGAAACGTCAGCAACATCCATGCCGCACCGCCAGCTATGCTTCTACGGGCTCAAGGCACTTCTCCGACAGCCACGTTAGCACACGTGCAGGGCCCAAGGCACTTCTCTGCCAGCCACGTTAGCACATAGCTACACCCCATTGTACAGCTGGGCCATCTCCTTGTATCTATAAAAGGGGACGTCCAGGGCCTTCCTAAGGCATGGGGACAACAGGCACACAACAGTGTAGACATAACACAGGAAAAATGCACGTACGAGGGCACGGACGTAGCGAGCGAAGAGAAGCAGGCAGAGTAGGAGAGACGCGGAGGAGGCTAGCTCAGACAGCTCACCTCAAGGCCAAACCCTCTCTCTCTCGCTCTCGCTCTCGCTCTAGCTCTCTCGTGACGCTTGTAACCCCTACTACAAGCACCCCGGTGCAAGATAACATAAGCCTCATTCCCCTCTTGTGTTCCATCTTGCATCAACCCATCTGGGCAGGGACACGCAGCGACAAATTCACTGGTCGGTTGACGGTCCTCGCGGGTCCGAAACGCCGACACAGGCTCTACGTCTCCTCTTCCACCACATCTCTTCATATTTGTCAAACCTAGCCCCTATATATAGGGGTGGTAATGGATCACAAACCAAATGTTTTTTCACAATTTCTTAAGGCCCTACATAAATTTTAGTTAAAATGAATAGAAATAGAGACCGATACTATTCTGATCTGACCCTTAAATTTTTGTAGTATAAAATTTAGAGCCTATTGTCACCCTACCTGTAAACCAGCTACGGATTCAGGAAGAAGGAAGCATAGGAATCCCTCGTCCGAAAAGCTTTACAAACAGTTCGACCCGAGGACCTCCCTATACTCTAGCAGCGACGCCTCCCCACTTGCCCCTTCAGGGTAAGGTAATCTCTCCCTAGCTTTCCTAATTACTTGGCCAAGGGCGTCCCATTCCACCCTTGTGGTAGCAATGTTTTCCCGAGTGGTTCTCCATGTTCCAATTAACAATATGATCTTATCATGAATAATAATTAAACAACAACATAATTGGAACATGATCATAATAAAACATTAGTTTCCCAGAACTAGGTAGAGCAACAGCAAATCTACCCAATAATTCATCTGTTTGCAAGATGGGGGATAAATAATGCTAGGGAAACATATTAGGTCCCATCAAATTAATCTGAGCATGTCACAGTAATTAACAGGAACATTACTAGGTAAAGAAAAGTGATCAAGGGCACAACTTGCCTTAGACTTGAGATTCCTAGGTACTCACTTGGTCTTCAAGTGACTCGTAACCTCGCTGCTATTCGGAGAAATACAAACAAACATGGTACAGGAAAAATTAATATCATACCAAACATAAGAACAAACTGCATAATAAAATTCTACACATCGTAACTAGATCCTAGGTACAAGAACCACTAAAATCGGAGTTACGGTTAAAGAGTTACGATTTTCCAAAGATTTAGGTGTTTAATATAGAATAAATTAAGTGCATAAATTTAATCTATATTCCATGATAAAAAAGGTTACCAAATGATAAACAATATTAATATGAATTTAATGCAACTGGAATGGATAAAAAGGAGTTAAGATGAATTAAATATGAATTAAACAAGTTTCTGGAATTATTTTTGTACTAGAAATCACTTTATGTGCTCACTTTATTAATTTCCCTAACAGTTTGGACCTTGGATTATAATTTCCAAGAGCGCAGGGTCAAAATCATAAGTTTCAGGACAAGTTTGTAATAAAACAAGCACTTGCATGGATGGTGGGTTCTATTTTTAAAGTCACCAGGGACTCTTTTGCAAGATTCACAGGCCGAAGAGGTATCATGCGCTCAGAGCCGTTCGATTAAAAGGTGACTGAAAGTCGCCTAGACGCGGGGTGGATAGGCGGAAACTGAAATTCACAACTTTAAATACACTACAAGCTAGGGTTAGCGTTTGAACAAATGTCAAGTCCGAGAGAGAGGGGAAAAACAAATCAACCAAGAAATAAAGTGGATGGACACAGTGATTTGTTTTACCGAGGTTCGGTTCTAAGGAACCTAGTCCCCGTTGAGGTGGTCACAAAGATCGGGTCTCTTTCAACCCTTTCCCTCTCTCAAACGGTCACTTAGACCGAGTGAGCTTTCTTCCTTGATTTCTCGGGTCACTTAGGCCCCGCAAGGACCACCACACGATTGGTGTCTCTTGCTTCGCTTATAAGGCTTTGAAAATAAGAATGAGGGAAAGAAGAAAGCCAACCAAGCAACAAGAGCAACTAAGAAACACAAGAACGATCCTTCTCACAAGTCCTAAAGCACTAGAATTGAATTGGGGACTTTGATTGGATCGATGCCTTTGATTTGTGTCTTGGAGTGTTGTACTTTGCTCTTGTATTGAATGAAGTGTGATGAATGCTTGGATGGTTGGAGTGGAGGTGATTGAGGGGTATTTATATCCCTCAACCACCAAACAACCGTTGGGGTTGGGCTACTGTCGATGGGCGCACCGGACAGTCCGGTGCGCCACCGGACACTGTCCGGTGCGCCAGCCACGTCACCCAACCATTAGGGTTCGGGCGCAGTCGACCGTTGGAGCTTTGTCTTCTAGTGGCATCGGAGAGTCCGGTGCCGCACCGGACAGGTACTGTTCACTGTCCGGTGCGCCTCTAGCGACTGCTCTGACTTCTGCGCGCACTGTTCTTCACTGTTCAGGGAGTCAGCGGCTTTTGCAGTCGACCGTTGCACGAAGTAGCCGTTGCTCCGCTGGTGCACCAGACAGTTCGGTGGCACACCGGACAGTCCGATGAATTATAGCGGAGCGCGGCCTGAGAAACCCGAGGGTGGCAAGTTTGTAATTGTACGGTCCTGGTGCACCGGACCCTGTCCGGTGGCACACCGGACAGTCCAGTGCGCCAGACCAGGGCACCCTCGGTTCCTTTGCTCCTTTGCATTTGAACCCTAGCTTTGATCTTTTATTGGTTTGTGTTGAACCTTTATGCACCTGTAGAATATATGATCTAGAGCAAACTAGTTAGTCCAATTGTTTGTGTTGGACATTCAACCACCAAAATTATTTATAGGAAAAGGTTAAACCCTATTTCCCATTCAATCTCCCCCTTTTTGGTGATTGATGCCAACACAAACCAAAGCAAATATATAAGTGCATAATTGAACTAGTTTGCATAATGTAAGTGCATAGGTTACTTGGAATTAAACCAATTTATAATTCTTCTAGATATACATGGATTGCTTTCTTTTGTTTAACATTTTGGACCACATTTGCACCACTTGTTTTGTTTTTTGCAAATTCTTTTGGAAAATCTTTTCAAAGTCTTTCTGCAAATAGTCAAAGGCATATGAATAGATTGCACGAAGCATTTTCAAGATTTGAAATTTTCTCCCCCTGTTTCAAATGCTTTTCCTTTGACTTAAACAAAACTCCCCCTGAATAAAATTCTCCTCTTAGTTTTCAAGAGGGTTTTAATAGATACCAATTGGAACTTATACTTAGATACTAGTTTTGAAATTCTATCTTTAAATATACCAATTGAAAATATCATACCAATTGAAGAAATTTCGATCACAAGATATCAATTGGAAAAACAAACTTTTGTAAATAAATCAAATTTTTGAAGTTGGTGGTGCGGTCCTTTTGCTTTGGGCTATACTTTCTCCCCCTTTGCATTAATTGCCAAAAACGGAGACATTGAGAGCCCTCTGTTCTTTCTCCCCCATTGGTAAATGAAATATGAGTGAAGATTATACCAATCGAAGAGTGGTGTGGAGTGACGGCGAAGGGTAAATGATACCATTAGAGTGGAGTGGAAGCCTTGTCTTCGTCGATGACTCCATTTCCCTTTCAATCTACGACTTAATCATAGAAATACACTTGAAAGCACATTAGTCGTAGACATAAAAAAGATATGATCAAAGGTATATAAATGAGCTATGTATGCAATGTTTCAATCAAAATTCCGAGAATCAAGTATATTTAGCTCATTCCTAAGTTTGCTAAAGGTTTTCTCATCTAATAGTTTGGTAAAGATATCGGCTAATTGTTCTTTGGTGCTAACATAAGCAATCTCGAAATCCCCCTTTGTTGGTGATCCCTCAAAAAGTGATACCGAATGTCTATGTGCTTAGTGCGGCTGTGTTCAACGGGATTATCCGCCATGCGGATTGCACTCTTATTGTCACATAAGAGAGGGACTTTGCTCAATTTGTAGCCATAGTCCCTGAGGGTTTGCTTCATCCAAAGTAATTGCACACAGCAATGGCCTGTGGCAATGTACTCGGCTTCGGCGGTAGAAAGAGCTACGGAGTTTTGCTTCTTTGAAGCCCAAGGCACCAGGGATCTCCCCAAAAACTAACAAGTCCCTGATATGCTCTTCCTATCAATTTTACACCCTGCCCAATCAGCATCTGAATATCCTATAAAATCAAAAGTGGATCCCTTGGGGTACCAAAGACCAAACTTAGGTGTATAAACTAAATATCTCATGATTCTTTTTATGGCCCTAAGGTGGACTTCCTTAGGATCGTCTTGGAACCTTGCACACATGCATGCTAAAAGCATAATATCCGGTCGAGATGCACATAAATAGAGTAAAGATCCTATCATCGACCGGTATACCTTTTGATCTACGGATTTACCTTCCGTGTCGAGGTCGAGATGCCCATTTGTTCCCATGGGTGTCTTGATGGGTTTGGCATTCTATTCCAAACTTGTTAAGTATGTCTTGAATGTACTTTGTTTGGCTGATGAAGGTGCCATCTTGGAGTTGCTTGACTTGAAATCCTAGGAAATACTTCAACTCCCCCATCATAGACATCTCAAATTTCTGTATCATGATCCTACTAAACTTTTCATAAGTGGATTTGCTAGTAGACCCAAATATGATGTCATCAACATAAATTTGGCATACAAACAAATCTTTTGCAATAGTTTTAGTCAAGAGTGTAGGATCGGATTTTCCGACTTTGAAGCCATTAGTGATAAGAAAATATCGCAGGCATTCATACCATGCTCTTGAGGCTTGCTTGATCCCATAAAGCGCCTTTGAGAGTTTATACACATGGCTAGGGTACTCACTATCTTCAAAGCCGGGAGGTTGCTCAACATAGACCTCTTCCTTGATTGGTCCATTAAGGAAGGCACTTTTCACGTCCACTTGATAAAGCTTGAAGCCATGGTAAGTAGCATAGGCAAGTAATATACGAATTGACTCAAGCCTAGCTACGGGTGCATAGGTTTCACCGAAATCCAAACCTTCGACTTGTGAAAATCCCTTGGCCATAAGTCGAGCTTTGTTCCTTGTCACCACACCATGCTCATCTTGCTTGTTGCGAAATACCCATTTGGTACCTACAACATTTTGATTAGGACGTGGAACTAAATGCCATACCTCATTTCTTGTGAAGTTGTTGAGCTCCTCTTGCATTACCAACACCCAATCCAAATCTCTTAGTGCATCCTCCACCCTATATGGCTCAATAGAGGACATAGAGTAGTGTTCACAAAAATGAGCGACTCGAGATCGAGTGGTTACCCCCTTATGAATATCACCAAGAATGGAGTTGACGGGGTGATCTCTTTGAATCGCTTGGTGGACTCTTAGGTGTGGCGATCTTTGACCCTGTATCTCTTGCTCATCTTCCTTGTCTCCATCTCCCCCTTGATTATTGTCCTCCTCTTGAGGTGGCTCATCCTCCAGATCTTCATCATCTTGAGCATGTTCCTCATCTTGAGTTGGTGGAGATGCTTGCATGGAAGATGACGGTTGATCTTGTGCTTGTGCAGGCTCTTCGGATTCCTTAGGACACACATCCCCAATGGACATATTCCTTAGCGCGACGCATGGAGCCTCTTTATCATCTAGTTTATCAAGATCAACTTGCTCCACTTGGGAGCCATTAGTCTCATCAAACACAATGTCACAAGAAACCTCAACCAATCCAGTGGATTTGTTGAAGACTCTATATGCCCTTGTGTTTGAGTCATATCCTAATAAAAAGCCTTCTACAGCCTTAGGAGCAAATTTAGATTTTCTACCTCTTTTAACAAGAATGAAGCATTTGCTACCAAAGACTCTAAAATATGAAACATTGGGCTTTTTACCAGTGAGGAGTTCATAAGATGTCTTCTTGAGGATTCGGTGAAGGTAGAGCCGGTTGATGGAGTAGCAAGAAGTGTTGATTGCTTCTGCCCAAAACCGGTCCGGAGTCTTGTACTCATCAAGCATGATCCTCGCCATGTCCAGTAGAGTTCTATTCTTCCTCTCCACTACACCATTTTGTTGAGGTGTCTAGGGAGAAGAGAACTCATGCTTGATGCCCTCATCCTCAAGAAAGCCTTCTATTTGTGAGTTCTTGAACTCCGTCCCGTTGTCGCTTCTTATCTTTTTGATTCTCAATCTGAACTCATTTTGAGCCCGTCTCAAGAATCCCTTTAAAGTCTCTTGGGTTTGAGATTTTTCCTGCAAAAAGAATACCCAAGTGAAGCGAGAATAATCATCCACAATTACTAGACAGTACTTACTCCCGCCGATGCTTATGTAAGCTATCGGGTCGAATAGATCCATGTGGAGTAGTTCTAGTGGCCTGTCCGTTGTCATTATGTTCTTGTGTGGATGATGGGTGCCAACTTGCTTTCCTGCTTGACATACGCTACAAACCATGTCTTTCTCAAAATAAACATTTGTTAGTCCCAAAATGTGTTCTACCTTTAGAAGCTTGTGAAGATTTTTCATTCCAACATGGGCTAGTCGGCGATGCCAGAGCCAACCCATATTAGTCTTAGCAATTAAGCAAGTATCAAGTTCAGCTTTGTTAAAATCAACTAAGTATAGCTGACCCTCTAATACTCCCTTAAGTGCTACTGAATCATCACTTCTTCTAAAGACAGTAACACCTATATCTGTAAAAAGACAGTTGTAACCCATTTTGCATAATTGAGATACAGAAAGCAAGTTGTAATCTAAAGAATCTACAAGAAAAATATTGGAAATAGAATGGTCAGGTGATATAGCAATTTTACCAAGTCCTTTGACCAAACCTTGATTTCCATCCCCGAATGTAATAGGTCTTTGGGGATCTTCGTTTTTCTCATAGGAGGAGAACATCTTTTTCTCCCCTGTCATGTGGTTTGTGCATCCGCTATCTATTATCCAGCTTGAGCCCACGGATGCATAAACCTGCAAAACAATTTAGGTCTTGTTCTTAGGTACCCAAACAGTCTTGGGTCCTTTCACGTTAGAAACAAGCACCTTGGGTACCCAAACACAAGTCTTAAGCCCTTGTGTTTGTCCCCAACATATTTGGCAACTACTTTGTCTGTTTTGTTAGTTAAAACATAAGATGCATCAAAAGTCTTAAATGAAATGTTAGGTTCATTTGATGCAATAGGAGTTTTCTTTTTAGGCATTTTAACATGGGTAGAATGCCTAGAGCTAGATGCCTCATTCTTATATATAAAAGCATGATGGAAAACAGAA
Organism: Zea luxurians; assembly: GCA_029449295.1. Classification (NCBI taxonomy): domain Eukaryota; kingdom Viridiplantae; phylum Streptophyta; class Magnoliopsida; order Poales; family Poaceae; genus Zea; species Zea luxurians. The sequence goes on from JAOPSE010000037.1 coordinate 16,256,151, forward strand.
TGAGACTTCTTAGCATGAATTCTCCTAATTTTGTGTTCGAGATAATTAGCAGGATATAAAATATAGCCCTCATTATCCTGAACCATGGGAGTCTTGCCCTTAACAAAATTAGACAATCTTTTAGGGGCATTAAGCTTGACATTGCTTCCCTGTTGGAAACCAATGCCATCCTTAATGCCAGGGCGTCTCCCATTATAGAGCATGCTTCTAGCAAATTTAAACTTTTCATTTTCAATTTCATGCTCATTAATTTTAGCAGTTAATTGAGGTATATGATCATTTCGTTGTTTAATTAAAGCAAGGTGATCATGAATAACATCTACATTAACATCTCTACATCTAGTACAAATAGTAACATGATCAACAGTAGATGTAGAGGGTTTGCAAGATTTTAATTCTTCTATCTTAGCATTTAAAATTGCATTCTCATCTCTAAGACAGGAAATAGAATCATTGCAAACATTTAAGTCCTTAGCCTTGAAAATTAAACTCTCATTTTTTATCCTAAGGCTACAAATTGATTCATTCAATTTATCAATCTTAGCAATTAAACTAGCATTTTCATTCTTAAGATTGGTAATTGAATCATGGCATATGCTAAGCTCCTTAGACAAATTCTCATTTTTCTCTACTTCCGGAGCATAAGCATTTTTTACTTTAACATTATTCTTATTTTCCTTAATAAGGAATTCCTCTTGGCTATCCAAGAGTTCAACCTTCTCAAGAATAGCTCCTATTAATTCATTTAATTTTTCCTTTTGTTGCATGTTAAGGTTGGCAAAAAGGGTAAGCAGATCATCTTCATCATCACTAGAACTACCCTCATCACTAGATGTAGTATATTTGGGGGTGGTTCTAGATTGTACCTTCTTTTTCTTGCCGTCCTTTGCCATGAAGCACTTGTGGCCGACGTTGGAGAAGAGGAGGCCTTTGTTGACGGCGATGTTGGTGGCATCCTCATCGGAGGAGGAGTTGGTGGAGCTCTCGTCGGAGTCCCATTCCCGACACACGTGGGCATCGCCACCCTTCTTCTTGTAGTATCTCTTCTTCTCCTTCTTTTCCCCCTCTTGTCGTCGCCCCTGTCACTATCACTAGACATAGGACATTTAGCAATGAAATGACTGGGCTTACCACATTTGTAGCACACCCTTTTCGAGCGGGATTTGTAATCCTTTCCCCCTCCTTTGCTTGAGGATTTGACGAAAGCTCTTGATGACGAGCGCCATCTCCTCATTGTCGAGCTTGGAGGCATCGATGGGGAGCCTACTTGACATAGACTCTTCTTTCTTCTCTTCTGTCGCTTTGAATGCGACGGGTTGCACCTTGGGTGTGGAGGTGCCGCCTTGCTCCAAATCGACGATGTGTTTGGAGCCTTTGATCATCAACTCAAAGCTCACAAACTTTCCTATCACTTCCTCGGGAGACATTAGCTTGTATCTAGGATCACCACGTATTAATTGAACTTGAGTGGGATTACGGAATACGAGGGATCTTAGAATAACCTTAACCATTTCATGGTCATCCCACTTGGTGCTCCCGAGGTTGCGCACTTGATTCACCAAGGCTTTGAGCCTGTTGTACATTGCTTGTGGCTCCTCTCCTTGGTGGAGGACGAATCAATAGAGCTCCCCCTCGATCGTCTCCCGCTTGGTGATCTTGGTCACCTCGTCTCCTTCGTGCGCGGTCTTTAGGACGTCCCAAATTTTTTGGCGCTCTTTAACCCTTGCACCTTATTATACTCCTCTTGACATAAAGAGGCGAGGAGTATAGTAGTGGCTTGGGAGTTAAAGTGCCGGATTTGGCTGACCTCATCTGAGTCGTAGCCCTCGTCCCCTTCCGTAGGTACCTGCGCTCCAAACTCAACAATGTCCCATATACTTGCGTGGAGTGAGGTTAGGTGATGCCTCATTTTATCACTCCACATGCAATAATCTTCACCATCAAAATATGGTGGTTTTCCTAATGGAAAGGAAAGTAAAGGAGCGCACTTAGAAATACAAGGATAACGAAGTGGCATCTTATTATACTTCTTGCGCTCATGGCGCTTAGAAGTGATGGATGCGGCGTCGGAGATAGATGTGGAGGGCGACAAAGAATCGGTCTCGTAGTAGACCACTTTCTTCATCTTCTTCTTGTTGCCACTCCGATGCGACTTGACACGAGGAGGTGATTCCTCCTTGCCTTTGGCGCCGGACTCCCTTGATGGAGCCTTCCCCGTGGCTTGTGGCCTTCTCACCGGTTTCCATCTCCCTCTTGGCAGATCCTCCCGACATCACTTCGAGTGGTTAGACTCTTAATGAAGTACCGAGCTCTGATACCAATTGAAAGTCGCCTAGAGGGGGGTGGATAGGCAAAAACTGAAATTCACAACTTTAAATACGCTACAAGCCAGGGTTAGCGTTAGAACAAATGTCAAGTCCGGGAGAGAGGGCAAAAACAAATCAACCAAGAAATAAAGTAGATGGACACGGTGATTTGTTTTACCGAGGTTCGGTTCTAAGGTACCTAGTCCCCATTGAGGTGGTCACAAAGACCGGGTCTCTTTCAACCCTATCCCTCTCTCAAACGGTCACTTAGACCGAGTGAGCTTTCTTCCTTGATTTCTTGGGTCACTTAGACCCCGCAAGGACCACCACACGATTAGTGTCTCTTGCTTCGCTTACAAGGCTTTAAGAATAAGAATGAGAGGAAGAGGAAAGCCAACCAAGCAACAAGAGCAACTAAGAAACACAAGAACGATCCTTCTCACAAGTCCTAAACCACTAGAATTGAATTGGGGACTTTGATTGGATCGGTGGCTTTGATTTGTGTCTTGGAGTGTTGCACTTTGCTCTTGTATTGAATGAAGTGTGATGAATGCTTCGATGGTTGGAGTGGAGGTGGTTGAGGGGTATTTATAGCCCTCAACCACCAAACAACCGTTGGGGTTGGGCTGCTGTCGATGGGCGCACCGGACAGTCCGGTGCGCCAGCCACGTCACCCAACCGTTAGGGTTCAGGCGCAGTCGACCGTTGGAGCTTTGTCTTCTAGTGGCATCGGAGAGTCCGGTGCCGCACCGGACAGGTACTGTTCACTGTCCGGTGCGCCTCTAGCGACTGCTCTACCTTCTGCGCTCACTGTTCTTCACTGTTCACGGAGTCAGCGGCTTTTGCAGTCGACCGTTGCGCGAAGTAGTCGTTGCTCCGCTGGTGCACCGGACAGTCCGGTGGCACACCGGACAGTCCGGTGAATTATAGCGGAGCGTGGCCTGAGAAACCCGAGGGTGGCGAGTTTGCAACTGTACGGTCCTGGTGCACCGGACAGTCCGGTGCGCCAGACCAGGGCACCATCAGTTCCTTTGCTCCTTTGCATTTGAACCCTAGCTTTGATCTTTTATTGGTTTGTGTTGAACCTTTATGCACCTGTAGAATATATAATCTAGAGCAAACTAGTTAGTCCAATTGTTTATGATGGGCATTCAACCACTAAAATTATTTATAGGAAAAGGTTAAACCCTATTTCCCTTTCAGTGACGGCGCGGATTAGATCTGTGTTTATTACGAATCGGCACACACCCTAGACGCTAGCATCAAAGATCAACGACCCAAGGGACATCCACAAGTTGACCTATTCCTTACCATCAAATCACCACCGAGCACCCCAGATTTAATGGTTGAAACGTTATCTCTAGCACTCATCGCAACCGTTGATTATGATCAAATGGTGGACACACCCTCCTCCAACCCTCGCCATCCCGAGGCAGCGCCGCCGTAGGCCATGGCGGAGCCATGCCGGCGAGCCTCCCATCGTGACCCCCGGTGAACATACCACGACCCTGGCTCGACCTACGCATAGAGGGGACTTAGGCGAACTCAACGAAGGTCTCCTTACCTCCTATCGGTGTTCACATGACGCTGGCCACACGACAATGTGGATGGTGACACCGAGCTGATTACCAGCGAGCAATTCGCTGGGCTATGGTGACGCTTATGCCTGATTGCTTGCTTGCACACGATCCCCAATCGTTGGTGAACGTCCCTGACCCCTCCCCGGACACCGATCAACGGCGTATCCGGGATGTAGGTGCGGCGGTCGATCTGTCCTGGCGGTGCTCCCTCCTTCACCAACCCAGGCGTACACGACGATGGCGGCCGAGATCTAGGTGACAAGGAGGTAGTTAAGGTGGTTAATCGTCGAGGGAATTGGGTCTTATAGCTAAGCGGGGAGAGGATCCGTGGCGATTGGATTGCTGGCCAAACTCCGCGCGCTGATCGTGGTGGAGGCTGTTGCGGAAGCAGGTACAAAGGAGCTGACCACATGGGCCCACCGTCAGCGAGAGAGGACGCTCCTAACCAGATGGGCCCACACGTTAGTGACTCGTGAGGATTCAACAGGCGCACGCGGATTCCACGAGTTGGGCTGCGCAGGGAGTTGGGCCACGCGGGATGGAAACTGGAAATGGGCCGAGACAGGGCGAATGTTGGCCCAGGTGCAAGAAATCTTCCCCTTTTTCCTATTTTCTTTTCTATTTTCAATTTGAAATATCCAAACCAAATTCAAATTCCTGTTTGAATCTCAGATTCCCAATCTCAACATAATCCTAGAGTGAATATAAATCCTACTATTTTCAATATTATTATTTATTCTCCTTCTCATTATTTAATTCTAGAAGTAACAAATGATTATTACAATTTCCTTTCTCATTTTCTATTTTAAGTTTTCATTTATAATTTGAGGTCAAATTTAAGTTATATTTTTAATAAAATGCATCATAACAAAATTATCAGCAAGAGATGCAACTTTCTTTATTTATATATTAGTTGCTTAACTAATTTAATATCATTAATTGATTATTAAAAAAAGGATCCTAATAATTTTCAAAGGTTTCAATAATTCTCAAAATATTATCATATATATATATATTTATTTTCTTCTACTAATTTTAGGCTTTACACATGCCCACGCGAGCGATGGCGCTGGCAGCACAGTGGTCGCCGGCATGGTGCCTACGCCTACGCGCTCGCCTTCAGACTGAGCGTAGCGGTCGACGCTACCGCCATCCCTCCCATGTCGGCTGTAGGGGGCACACTATGGCCGCAGCGGTGCCCCCTACAGCGCTCCCTACGTGTCGGTCCCCTTCTCTCTCCCCTCAGATCTAGCGTGTCACTGTTCATCACCCTATACACTGTGCTGTGGGTCCACGAGTAATTGTTAGTAGATAAAAAATTGATAGTGGGTATAGAAAATGATATTTTATAGTGGTAGTGGGGTATAGGGGGAGTATTTAGGGGGAACCGCTGCGGGAGATGAAAAAATAGAAGAGAAAATAGGAGGAAAAAGTGATATAAGGGAAAAAATTTAGAGGTAACGATTGCGAATAGCCTCAAGGCGGCACGGTGGTGGCGTCTGCACAACCTTTGGTTGTGGTAGCGGTAGCGCAAGTCCTTCTCCTACGTGGCAACGGTGTCCGTGCGCTTGTTTAGCAGTTGCGGATGCGCCGGTAGAGGTCACGACGGTGGTCGATGGTCATGCGGTGCTGCGGCAAGGGGCTTCAGTCTCACCAAGCTATTTGGCTGCCTAGCTTCACCTGTTCGGCAGCAACAGCTGAAACTAATGGCTGTAGTAGTTGTTTGGGTGCCACAGCTGAAGTAGCCACTGCTTCAGCCAGCCGAACAGCTTCACATCTACGGGGCAGAGGTCGGAGATAGGGGTGGCCTCACGCGGGTGCTACGGCTACCGGTGGTCGAGGCTAGCATGGAGCTGTCGGCTAGTCCCAACCTTTGCATTTTCTATTTGGATATTACATTGATGTACATAGTGCAGCTTGTTCGCTGCGGCTTGCTGCGGCTGCGGCTGCGGCTGCGGCTGCGGCTTCTACAGTATTTTTCTCTCTATGGATTGCAGCTGCAGCAGTCCAAACAGCTGCAACAGTGCCGGCTTGCAGCCAGCCGAACAGGGCCGTGGTTTGTTTTGTTTGCATTTGATTGATCGTTATTTAACCAGCGATTACATGTCTGCAACAATCATGGCAACAAGATGTATTCGTGGGTAAGATCGTATCCAGCGGTTTATCCATATGGTTACCGAAAACACTATTTTGCTCTGTTCTGCACTGTAGACTATACTATTCTCATAGTGAAGTTTAAATATGGGGATATAGATGGATAAACTGTTGAAGATAGTCTAACAACTAACATTATCTAGTCAAAGGGTAAAAGAGTTGGGCTAGGCCCCAGAAGACGACGAACTCCGCTTCGCCCGACCCCAGGGGTCGAACTCCGCCCTGGCCTCTGCCGAACGACCTCCGCCTCGCCCGACCCAGGAGCTCGGGCTCGGCCTCGGCCATGCAGGACAGACTCGACCTCGGCTTCGGAGGAGCCTCCACGTCGCCCGACCTAGGACACAGGTCCGCCACGTCAAAAGGAAGCGCCATCATCACCCTACCCCGAGCCAACTCGGACCGCAGGGAACAAGACCGGCGTCCCATCTGTCTAGCTCCGCCAGATAGGCAATGATGGCGCCCCGCTAGACCCATGACGACGGCGGCTCTCAGCTCCCTTACGGAAGCAGGGGGACGTCAGCAAGGGCCCAACCGCTCCGACAGCTGTCCCTCCGCCAGGCTCCGTTGCTCCACCGACAGCCACGACACCACACCAGCTGGGTGCCAAGATCTCTCCGGCTGCCACCTTGGCATGTACTTAGGGTGCTAGCTCTCCCCCGCTAGACACGTAGCACTCTGCTACACTGTCACACCCGGTTCTAGGGGGGTAGAACCGAGTGCATACCATATGTGCGCCAGGATCTATTTCCACACATATGTTGACGTCACAAGTGTAATATATCAAAAGAACAATGCATAAAAGCGTAAATAAAGATTATATTAACATATTACACTTCGAACAGACATAATGTCTTAACCTTTATTTATCAAAGTACAGCGAAACAAGGACATCCATCCACAGGAAGATGATCGGGGGTATCACTAGACTAGCATCCATGGAGCTCAGCATTATATCTTCATCTGCAAACTTCTGATCAAAATTAAGCAAGGGTGAGCTCACTTATGGTCGGGGCTCAGCAAGTGGGGGAAAAACTAATGCAAGGTAACAAGGTGAGGCTAAGGTTGAGCAGTAAGCATTTTAGTTGGTCAACATTTTATTAATAACATCTATCTTACTAATAAGTGTGAATCCCAAGTATTCCCATTAAACAAAGGTATAAGAGTATATAAAAAAACACTTAAGTGAAACCACGTAAGCAAACCATTGGCAGATCATCGGATCTTGATTTATTTCCATCTTCAAGTTCAATTATCATGTGAGGAGTCCAGGCTGCTCTTAACCGTGAGCACGGCTGATATATCAGTTTTACACTCTGCAGAGGTGGTACAACTTTACCCACAAGCCGTGTATCCCCTCTAGCCTGGGTCGGCCAAAACCCGTAAACACTTCCGAGGTGAGTGGCTAGGGATCCACTATGAGGCTTTCACAAAATACACTTAATACGAAGCAACCCGCTAAGGTTTCTAAAGACGATGGTGGTGGCCCCCTGGGTGAGGTACCTTAGCCAAGAATACGTCCCCATGTTAACGTGGGCTGCCATCACCTACCGCTCCCCCTCTTGCCCATATTTCAGGTAAGGTTGCCAGGCACTAAGCATATAAAGCTAATTACCAAAGCCAGAGCCATGATAGCACTTGTGGTTGCACTGTTATCCCGGATGGTCACTCCATGTTCCAATTAATATGCAATGATCTTGTTTAACCATCGGGTTAACAACAATAATGTAAACTTACCATTTTGGAACATTAATATCATAAGCGGGAGTGACTGCATAAAGTTAAGTTGTAGCGATAGCATAGCTACGAAGGTAAAGTATAATTCCCAGGTTTGATCAAGGAATAAGGTTGGAAAGGTTAGGTGTATCTGAATAGGTAACCCGTCAAATTATGCATATATATCCAAAATAATAAACATTATTAAATGTATTGTTTGGGATCAAACAGAGTATGCAGAGGGAGAAGTCCACTTGCCTTGCTTATTGAAAACTTGAGACTCTTCCACGGATCTGAATAGATCTTGATTCTTAACTACTAGATCAACCACTGAATATCACACAAACAAATAAGAAGAACAAACACCACTCAATAACATACCACATTCGCCATATGTAAAGCTAAAAGAAAGCCTAACGAAAAGAGCGTTCGCTTTTCCAAAAACATTACACGCAAGGGTTATAATAAAAAGGTATCTTTTCAAACATGTGTGATCTATACTTTATAAAACAAGACATGAGCTTAAAATATCTTAATTAAAATATACCAATATTAGGTTCACCAAATTAATCTTTTATAAAACATCATACGTGATATGTCTAAGATTAAGAGTTCATAAGATAAAACACATTATAACATTATTAAACCTTTTTTTAACCTTTCAGAAAAGATATAAGTTATATATCTAAGGTTAATGGGTTATGAAACACATCATTAAACATTGATTTATGAAACATTATAAAACATATTGTAAAACATTTATTGATGAAAAGTTATTATATAAGCCTAATCGAGTTTTATGTGGAAGGGTGATTAAACAGATAATTATATTTGTTTTCATTATACATGACCTAGATAGGTTTTTATGCAATAGATATATAAACAATTACTTTTATATAAAAAAAAACTAATAAATAGCTTAAACAACTTTTTATGTGAGAAGATCTTAATTATATTATTAATCACCTATTTATGACGAGTTAGGTTATAGGCCTTAAGTGGATTTTCATGTAAAAGAAAAAAACCATTAATTATCTTATTTTGATTAGGAAAACACATAGCCTATTATTAAGAAACTATATTCAAAGTCAGTATATACATTAACATTTTAATTATAGAAACAACATGAACACTCATTTCTTTATTTTATCCCTTTTAGAAAAAAAACTAATTGATATACATATACATGGACTAAATTCGATGAAATGATTAGTCATGCCATATATCTAGTTATGAACAAATTGACTATAGGTTTGATTAATAAATTTTGATAAAGGATAATTAAACTATTAATTATATTTAATTCTATTTTAGGAACAAATGATCTAATTCATTAGAAAGGAAATCATGTTCAACTAAATTTAATCTATCATTTTAGTTATGTGGGCACTTAATTAAGCTATATTAGAGATCCCTATCTAGCATACACATATTTAATATGAAATACTTGAATCCAAATCTTAAAAAGGTAATTATATAATTATTTATCTAGTATTTTGATTACCAAAGGTGAACTACAATTCTTTTTAGCTTTAGAAAACTAAACCTAAATTGACTACAACAAACATAATTTAAATTACTTTGCGAGAGCACGCAAACTACTAAAAACACATAATTAAATAGGTTTATTACATACTTACAAAGATTAACAAAATAATGATTAATTTGCTAAATATTATTTTATTTAAAATAAATTAGCGCGGGAATAGATCAAAATTAAAGTGGTCGACGAAAGGGTAGATGGCAAAAATAAATCTCGTCTTCTACCTTAGAACGTAGAGAGCAGAGCAGAGGAGCAAGTCGCAGGCGAAGGGCTTCCAGCGATGATGGTCCTCGTTGTACGATGTTGGCGTGACTTGGTAGCACAACGACGGTGTTCGGTGACGGCTCAGCAAGCACAGAGTAGTAGGGAGCTTTCGACAAAACATGGCAGTGACGTGGTGGTATTTGCGGTCATCAGAGTAGAGCTTAAGTCTGAAAGTAGACAGCTCTCGACGCAGGGTATGGCAACTTTGGGGCGAAGCTCCAACGATGGCGCGGCATTCAGCGAGCAGCAGCAAGGCATTGCATGACGCGGCGCCGGTGAGGGGCAGCAGCATGATGCGGAGGCGAGCACAGACGCGAGAGACTCAGGAGACAAGGGGCTCAGTTCGCAGGTGTTTTTATAGGCGCAATAGAGAAGACCGAAGGCATCAGGGAGATGAATGAATCAGACGCCGCCATTAATAGCGAGAAATAGAAACGTCCGTGCGTTGTTGGAAGCTAAAACGAACCGGCGGTGGGCTTCACTGCCGAGGACGTGGACAGACGGACAGGAATTCAGGCGGCCGACGTTCAACGCAGGCACGGCTAGGCATCAGTTGCAAACAGCCAGGATCCGTGCAGACGAAGAGACAAGAAGAGATAGAAAAAATGATATGTGGGACCCACCTAGAAATGATAAAAGAAAAGGAGAAAAAAAATGGTGAGAGAGAGACGGATGGCTTAGGCTAGGGGTTGGGCCAAGAAGACTAGGCAATCGTCGGCCATTTTCTTTTTATTTATTTATTTTTTTGAATTTTTTTTAATTAAGAAGGTATACACATATAACTATATATTTAAATATTAAAAATATTATAATAAATTCACACATGATTTTTTTTACAAATAAAGTACCCAAGTTAAAAATACATACTTTTAAGGCAAATTCCATTAAATAAAACGTGCTTCACCAAAATCAATAAAAGTGATATTCTTGCAAATACAAAATGATTAACCATATTAAATACATGTTTTCCTAAATATATCTATTTTTAACAATTCAACATTATTTTATAAAATGAGATTTTTCTCACAAAATTATATCCAAAAATTGGATTTGTAAATCAAATCAAACAAAATATATGCTTCAGTATGAATGCATCAAACATTTGGTAATATTTTATTTATTCAAACTTGTTTAATTTGTTTCTATTGCCAATTTTATTAATTGAAAACATAAGTATTTCTCTTATCTATTGGTAATTAATAATTCAAACTAAATTGTTTTCATTTGATGGATTTAGGGTGTTACAAAATCTACCCCTCTTAAAAAGAATCTCGTCCTCGAGATTAGGGAAGGCTAGCAAGAAAACAATGGTGATATATGGTTTCTCGTAGGTTCTTAGTTCTCATTGAACTCTTCTACATTAAGGAACTTATTGTTTCTTCGCTCCGCAATGACTACAAATCAGGCGATCTTCGTCATCGTACTTATAACTGGTTGGTCTTCTGGATTATTGTTTGGGTCTTGCTTCAACGTCTTCTTCTTTAGTTGGTCTAGACGCTTCTTGGGGCATTTGCGAATAATATGTTCTTCATTTTTGCAGTAGAAACAAGCACCTCTTGCTTTGAGTTCTTTGCGAGTCAACTTTGCTTGACCAACAGGGGGTGAGGGTTGATTGGGTGTCTGTATCTCATATAGCTGAGCCTGACTTGATTCTTCTGTTTGGGTATTCATGTGTTTCGGGGCTTTTGCTTGTGGTTGAGGTGGACTAATCATGTATCCAAACATTTTTTTCTATTCCTTTTGTTGTTCTTCATTCCATTCATCAAATATCTCTGTGACTCATTTTTCTCGTTCATAGTTGTTAAGGTAGGAATATTGTTGTTTGCACCATTTACTTCATTTCCATTGGGGTTCATCATCTAGTCAAAGGGTAAAAGAGTTAGTGAGACAGACTGCATAAGAGGTTTGTATGACATTAAGATAAGGAGCGAACACAACTTTTTGATTTCGAAGATTAGTCAAGGAACAAGGGTGGTTTCATATTTCCGCCTAGCTTCATCATACTACAAGAGCGTACAAGTGTTATAATCCTTAACATGGATCTTTTGAACTTTATAGATTTCAGAGCATGATATCCAAATCATCTTTCTGATCCAACAGTATTTCTTTGAGCACAAATTGAGAGAAAGACTTGAGCGGGATTTTAGGGCAACTAGAGTATTACATTGTTTGCATATAGCAGATGACACCACACTTTATTTTCTTTATAAAGAGACAAAACACAATAGGTGCGAAAGATTCTCCAAATTTATTCATATATTACTTAGCACTATTACAAATCTTGAAAGGGGCAACACTTTGACATTTTTCTTTTTTTTTCGTGAGACATACTCCTTCTAGCTAAATGATATATTATTCTTCCTTGTTAGATGTACCAATCTGAGCTAGAGGTCGGTTGTCTTCAACTACTATTCTTTCTCCGGATGGAGTTTCCAAACACATGGTTCTCTCAGTATGTTGGATCACTGCTTTAGTCCTTTGTAACCAATTCTTTCCAAGAATCACATCCTTTTTAGGACAACCATTAACAAGATGGCAGGTATCTCCACAGCCAAAGCAAGCATGACTTGATAAGTTACATGGTGGAGTTGTCTTTACGTTGTTAGTAGAAGTTTCTATGCATTTTTGTTCATATTCCATGTCTGAAGACTGAGATAGCTTCATCTCGGAGGTGATCTGTAGTGAACTTTTCTTAGGACAATTACTAAAGTAATGACCTTCACGTCCACATTGATAGCAAGCTTTTCTTGAAGTTATTTCTTGACTTTTTCCATGTTTCTCTTTTTGTTTCTTGGACCTGATGCGACGACGAGGCTGAAACTGTGTGCAAGTAATAGTCCATCCATCAATGTAACACTCCTGTGTTTCTTCTTGGGGCTGGGCATCCTTGTGATGTTTCCTTTCTGGAATACCTGACAATTCATCGACTGACAGTGCATTAGGTATTCGAGACTCTACTATTAGTTGTTCAGGGGGAGACATCTGCCTGTTTATGCCAGAAAATAAATTCTGGTTCTTCTGTTTTGCAGTTTCACTTTCGTTTGTACTGATCTGGCGACAAGGAATTCCATAGTACTCACAACAACAACATTTTCCAAGGTCACTTGTCTGTTGGTTTGGTTGTTCATCCTTTTGTGTCTTAAAGGTCTGTTCATCAGCTGTTTCATTGATAGTGTTGTTTTGACTTGCCAAAACACCGCATTCTTTACACTTAGTGACATCACTTGTAGTTGACATTCCAAGGTCTGACATCTGTATGGGTATGGAAGAATGGAAGGGACGAAAGGGTTGAGCAAAGACAGATTATAGAGAGCAGAGAAAACCCATCTATCTAAGGTTTTTCCTAGCTAACTGATGTCATTGTGGACAAAAGTCACACAATACAACAACAATCATTACAAAGAAGCAAATCAAACATAGTCACAAATATAACTAACATGAACTCAAACATATCAGCACAACACAATCCAAATCTACTCATTCAACCAAAACAAAAGGTGATACAAGGTTTAGAATAAGAAAGATATTATAAAGTCAAGGAATCATATTGGAAATATCAAGACATATTTGTTCATGGACAAGAGTGAAATAAGATAACCATGAACTATTAAAGTGAGGATAAATGATACAACCAAGGATATGAAGTGAGTTAGGGAGAAAGTATTATCAAGGAGACAAAATAATAGAGCATTATCAAGTAGGAGTAAGGAGACAAAGAATTCGGTATATCAAGGTAGATATTGTCTAAGGATGACAATACAATGGCAAGAAAACAAGAGTAGAAGAAATCAAGGGTCATAATATTATGGATTAGAAAACAACTACAATATAACATAGTCCTTACCGATCTAGTCGAAAACTTAGCACTATAGAACTATCCTATCAACCTAACCAAGAATAATGGTAATAGATCCAAGAGATCTATAACGAAACTTCTTGCGGGGCGGGGATAAGACAGAGAATGGGGCATCTTCCATAGCTTCTAAAGGGTTCCTTCTGGTAGACTTCACTTCAAGTTCCACAATCCTAACTTGATCATCTTGTAGTGCTTCCGAGTAGAGTCTTCTGAAAGACCAAAATCAGACTAGAGGAGTTGAAAATAAAAGAGACGAGTTTTAATATAAAGTAAATTTTAATGGAGGAAAATATATCAAGCTTTGAAAGACTGACTGGGCTTTCCATTTCTAACTAATCTAGCGACCTACGGTCACATTGTTCTGATACCACTTCTGTCACACCCGGTTCTAGGGGGGTAGAACCGAGTGCATACCATATGTGCGCCAGGATCTATTTCCACACATATGTTGACGTCACAAGTGTAATATATCAAAAGAACAATGCATAAAAGCGTAAATAAAGATTATATTAACATATTACACTTCGAACAGACATAATGTCTTAACCTTTATTTATCAAAGTACAGCGAAACAAGGACATCCATCCACAGGAAGATGATCGGGGGTATCACTAGACTAGCATCCATGGAGCTCAGCATTATATCTTCATCTGCAAACTTCTGATCAAAATTAAGCAAGGGTGAGCTCACTTATGGTCGGGGCTCAGCAAGTGGGGGAAAAACTAATGCAAGGTAACAAGGTGAGGCTAAGGTTGAGCAGTAAGCATTTTAGTTGGTCAACATTTTATTAATAACATCTATCTTACTAATAAGTGTGAATCCCAAGTATTCCCATTAAACAAAGGTATAAGAGTATATAAAAAAACACTTAAGTGAAACCACGTAAGCAAACCATTGGCAGATCATCGGATCTTGATTTATTTCCATCTTCAAGTTCAATTATCATGTGAGGAGTCCAGGCTGCTCTTAACCATGAGCACGGCTGATATATCAGTTTTACACTCTGCAGAGGTGGTACAACTTTACCCACAAGCCGTGTATCCCCTCTAGCCTGGGTCGGCCAAAACCCGTAAACACTTCCGAGGTGAGTGGCTAGGGATCCACTATGAGGCTTTCACAAAATACACTTAATACGAAGCAACCCGCTAAGGTTTCTAAAGACGATGGTGGTGGCCCCCTGGGTGAGGTACCTTAGCCAAGAATACGTCCCCATGTTAACGTGGGCTGCCATCACCTACCGCTCCCCCTCTTGCCCATATTTCAGGTAAGGTTGCCAGGCACTAAGCATATAAAGCTAATTACCAAAGCCAGAGCCATGATAGCACTTGTGGTTGCACTGTTATCCCGGATGGTCACTCCATGTTCCAATTAATATGCAATGATCTTGTTTAACCATCGGGTTAACAACAATAATGTAAACTTACCATTTTGGAACATTAATATCATAAGCGGGAGTGACTGCATAAAGTTAAGTTGTAGCGATAGCATAGCTACGAAGGTAAAGTATAATTCCCAGGTTTGATCAAGGAATAAGGTTGGAAAGGTTAGGTGTATCTGAATAGGTAACCCGTCAAATTATGCATATATATCCAAAATAATAAACATTATTAAATGTATTGTTTGGGATCAAACAGAGTATGCAGAGGGAGAAGTCCACTTGCCTTGCTTATTGAAAACTTGAGACTCTTCCACGGATCTGAATAGATCTTGATTCTTAACTACTAGATCAACCACTGAATATCACACAAACAAATAAGAAGAACAAACACCACTCAATAACATACCACATTCGCCATATGTAAAGCTAAAAGAAAGCCTAACGAAAAGAGCGTTCGCTTTTCCAAAAACATTACACGCAAGGGTTATAATAAAAAGGTATCTTTTCAAACATGTGTGATCTATACTTTATAAAACAAGACATGAGCTTAAAATATCTTAATTAAAATATACCAATATTAGGTTCACCAAATTAATCTTTTATAAAACATCATACGTGATATGTCTAAGATTAAGAGTTCATAAGATAAAACACATTATAACATTATTAAACCTTTTTTTAACCTTTCAGAAAAGATATAAGTTATATATCTAAGGTTAATGGGTTATGAAACACATCATTAAACATTGATTTATGAAACATTATAAAACATATTGTAAAACATTTATTGATGAAAAGTTATTATATAAGCCTAATCGAGTTTTATGTGGAAGGGTGATTAAACAGATAATTATATTTGTTTTCATTATACATGACCTAGATAGGTTTTTATGCAATAGATATATAAACAATTACTTTTATATAAAAAAAACTAATAAATAGCTTAAACAACTTTTTATGTGAGAAGATCTTAATCATATTATTAATCACCTATTTATGACGAGTTAGGTTATAGGCCTTAAGTGGATTTTCATGTAAAAGAAAAAAACCATTAATTATCTTATTTTGATTAGGAAAACACATAGCCTATTATTAAGAAACTATATTCAAAGTCAATATATACATTAACATTTTAATTATAGAAACAACATGAACACTCATTTCTTTATTTTATCCCTTTTAGAAAAAAACTAATTGATATACATATACATGGACTAAATTCGATGAAATGATTAGTCATGCCATATATCTAGTTATGAACAAATTGACTATAGGTTTGATTAATAAATTTTGATAAAGGATAATTAAACTATTAATTATATTTAATTCTATTTTAGGAACAAATGATCTAATTCATTAGAAAGGAAATCATGTTCAACTAAATTTAATCTATCATTTTAGTTATGTGGGCACTTAATTAAGCTATATTAGAGATCCCTATCTAGCATACACATATTTAATATGAAATACTTGAATCCAAATCTTAAAAAGGTAATTATATAATTATTTATCTAGTATTTTGATTACCAAAGGTGAACTACAATTCTTTTTAGCTTTAGAAAACTAAACCTAAATTGACTACAACAAACATAATTTAAATTACTTTGCGAGAGCACGCAAACTACTAAAAACACATAATTAAATAGGTTTATTACATACTTACAAAGATTAACAAAATAATGATTAATTTGCTAAATATTATTTTATTTAAAATAAATTAGCGCGGGAATAGATCAAAATTAAAGTGGCCGACGAAAGGGTAGATGGCAAAAATAAATCTCGTCTTCTACCTTAGAACGTAGAGAGCAGAGCAGAGGAGCAAGTCGCAGGCGAAGGGCTTCCAGCGATGATGGTCCTCGTTGTACGATGTTGGCGTGACTTGGTAGCACAACGACGGTGTTCGGTGACGGCTAAGCAAGCACAGAGTAGTAGGGAGCTTTCGACAAAACATGGCAGTGACGTGGTGGTATTTGCGGTCATCAGAGTAGAGCTTAAGTCTGAAAGTAGACAGCTCTCGACGCAGGGTATGGCAACTTTGGGGCGAAGCTCCAACGATGGCGCGGCATTCAGCGAGCAGCAGCAAGGCATTGCATGACGCGGCGCCGGTGAGGGGCAGCAGCATGATGCGGAGGCGAGCACAGACACGAGAGACTCAGGAGACAAGGGGCTCAGTTCGCAGGTGTTTTTATAGGCGCAATAGAGAAGACCGAAGGCATCAGGGAGATGAATGAATCGGACGCCGCCATTAATAGCGAGAAATAGAAACGTCCGTGCGTTGTTGGAAGCTAAAACGAACCGGCGGTGGGCTTCACTGCCGAGGACGTGGACAGACGGACAGGAATTCAGGCGGCCGACGTTCAACGCAGGCACGGCTAGGCATCAGTGGCAAACAGCCAGGATCCGTGCAGACGAAGAGACAAGAAGAGATAGAAAAAATGATATGTGGGACCCACCTAGAAATGATAAAAGAAAAGGAGAAAAAAATGGTGAGAGAGAGACGGATGGCTTAGGCTAGGGGTTGGGCCAAGAAGACTAGGCAATCGTCGGCCATTTTCTTTTTATTTATTTATTTTTTTGAATTTTTTTTAATTAAGAAGGTATACACATATAACTATATATTTAAATATTAAAAATATTATAATAAATTCACACATGATTTTTTTACAAATAAAGTACCCAAGTTAAAAATACATACTTTTAAGGCAAATTCCATTAAATAAAACGTGCTTCACCAAAATCAATAAAAGTGATATTCTTGCAAATACAAAATGATTAACCATATTAAATACATGTTTTCCTAAATATATCTATTTTTAACAATTCAACATTATTTTATAAAATGAGATTTTTCTCACAAAATTATATCCAAAAATTGGATTTGTAAATCAAATCAAACAAAATATATGCTTCAGTATGAATGCATCAAACATTTGGTAATATTTTATTTATTCAAACTTGTTTAATTTGTTTCTATTGCCAATTTTATTAATTGAAAACATAAGTATTTCTCTTATCTATTGGTAATTAATAATTCAAACTAAGTTGTTTTCATTTGATGGATTTAGGGTGTTACATACACCCCCATTGTACACCTGGATCCTCTCCTTACGCCGATAAAAGGAAGGACCAGGGCCTTCTTAGAGAAGGTTGGCCGCGCGGGAACGAGGACGGGGCAGGCGCTCTCTTGGGGCCGCTCGCTTCCCTCACCCGCGTGGACGCTTGTAACCCCCTACTGCAAGAGCACCCGACCTGGGCGCGGGACGAACACGAAGGCCGCGGGATCTCCACCTCCCTCACGACTCGGCTCCGGCCACCTCGCTCTCCCCCTTCGCGCTCGCCCACGCGCTCGACCCATCTGGGCTGGGGCACGCGGCACACTCACTCGTCGGCTTAGGGACCCCCCGGTCTCGAAACGCTGACAGTTGGCGCGCCAGGTAGGGGCCTGCTGCGTGTTGACGAGCAGCTTCCCGTCAAGCTCCAGATGGGCAGTCTCCAACGACCTCTCCAACCCGGGACGGTGCTCCGTTTCGGGAGTCTCGAGTTCATGTCTCTCGACGGCAGCTACGACATGATACTCCTTCCACTGCCGCACGACGATGACAATGGCGGCCGACAGCCCGCCCGCCGGCGGCGGAATCGACGACGTCTTCCCCGCGTGGTGGAAGAACAACATTCGAGCTCGCCCCGTCCTCTCCCTCGCCATCGGAGGAGGAGGCGGGGCAACCAAGGCCGGGCGGGAGGCTGCGCTCCGTCGGCTGTCGAGCGAATCGACATCCCCAGCGCCCCAACGGAGGACGCGTCGGGCGTCGACCTCGCGTTTGAGACGAAGGCGAGCGCCGTCCCCCCGCGACACGCCAATCCCGAGCAAGTGGACGACGCCAGCACGCTCGCGGAGGGCCTGCAGGACGTCGCCCTCGTACCCAAGACGACGGCGCAATCAGTCCCCGATGTGACTACGTCGCTCCTCGTCGACCAAAAGGTACCGACTGATTCCCATCCTACGTCATTTCGACTCGGCCTCAACCCGCCTAGCGACCTCGCTTTGGCGGGCGCTCACGTTGAGGCGAGTGCAACCCCACTGGGGTTTCGTGTGCGGTCGCCTTGGGACCGATTGACGGATGTCTCGACCTACGGGCCCTCTGGGTCCGAGGAAGATGACGATCCCAGCATCTGCTGGGATTTCTCTGGATCTGGCAACCCCAGTGCCATGCGGGACTTCATGACCGCATGTGACTACTGCCTCTCCGACTGTTCCGACGGCAGCCGCAGCCTTGACGACAAGGACTGCGGCCCGGGCCGCGAATGTTTCCACGTCGAGCTAGGGGATCCCTCCGAAGGCAACCGTCTCGGCATGCCGGAGGATGGCGATCTCCCTAGGCAAGTGCCTCGCGCCGACATCCCGCGGGAGCTAGCTGTGGTCCCCGTTCCAGCGGAGGGTCACGACCCACAGCTCGAGCAAGTCCGCGGGGCGCAGGCCAGGCTCGACGAGGGAGCAGGAGCGCTCGAGTCGATCCGCCGGGACGTCGGGCAGGTATGGGCGGGCCAGCCCCCGGCCGGAGAAATACGTCACCTGCCCCAGGGTTTCCAGCACCGCGTCGCCAACGATGCCAGGGACGGGCCGCCACCCGCATCCAGCGGGATCGGTCAGAACCTGGCAGCCGCAGCGATGCTCCTCCGCGCGATGCCGGAGCCATCAACCACCGAGGGTCGGCGAATCCAGGGAGAGCTCAAGAATCTCCTGGAAGGCGCTGCGGCCCGGCGGGCCGAGAGCTCTGCCTCCCGAAGGCAGGGGTACCCCTCGGAACCTCATGCCGCGACTTCCCGATTCATGCGGGAAGCCTCGGTCTACACCGGGCGCACGTGCAACACCGCGCCTGCGGCCCCGGGCCACCTCGGCAACGAGCACCATCGTCGCGACCGTCGGGCCCGCCTCGACGAAAGGGTGCGCCGAGGCTATCACCCCAGGCGTGGGGGACGCTACGACAGCGGGGAGGATCGGAGTCCCTCGCCCGAACCACCCGGTCCGCAGGCCTTCAGCCGGGCCATCCGGCGGGCGCCGTTTCCGGCCCGATTCCGACCCCCGACTACTATCACAAAGTACTCGGGGAAAACGAGACCGGAATTGTGGCTCGCGGACTACCGCCTGGCCTGTCAACTGGGTGGAACGGACGACGACAACCTCATCATCCGCAACCTCCCCCTGTTCCTCTCCGACACTGCTCGCGCCTGGTTGGAGCACCTGCCTCCGGGGCAGATCTCCAACTGGGAGGATTTGGTCCAAGCCATCGCCGGCAACTTCCAGGGCACGTACGTGCGCCCCGGGAATTCCTGGGACCTCCGAAGCTGCCGGCAACAGCCAAGAGAGTCTCTTCGGGACTACATCCGGCGATTCTCGAAGCAGCGCACCGAGCTGCCCAACATCACCGACTCAGATGTCATCGGTGCGTTGCTTGCCGGCACCACTTGCCATGACCTGGTGAGCAAGTTGGGTCGCAAGACTCCCACCAGGGCGAGCGAGCTGATGGACATCGCCACCAAGTTCGCCTCTGGCTAGGAGGCGGTCGAGGCCATCTTCCGAAAGGACAAGCAGCCCCAGGGCCGCCCGTCAGAAGATGCTCCCGAGGCGTCTACTCCGCGCGGCGCCAAGAAGAATGGCAAGAAGAAGTCGCAAGCGAAACGCGACGCCGCCGACGCAGACCTTGTCGCCGCCGCCGAGTACAAGAACCCTCGGAAGCCCCCCGGAGGTGCTAACCTCTTCGACAAGATGCTCAAGGAGACGTTCCCTTACCATCAGGGGCCCGTCAAGCACACCCTCGAGGAGTGCGTCATGCTTCGGTGCCACTTCCACCGGGCCGGGCCACCCGCAGAGGGTGGCAGGGCCCGTGACGATGACAAAAAGGAAGATCACTAAGCAGGAGAGTTCCCCGAGGTCCGCAACTGCTTCATGATCTACGGAGGGCATGCGGCGAATGCCTCGGCTCGGCATCGCAAGCGAGAGCGTCGGGAGGTCTGCTCGGTGAAGGTGGCGGCGCCGGTCTACCTAGACTAGTCCGACAAGCCCATCACCTTCGACCAAGCTGACCACCCCGACCACGTGCCGAGCCCGGGGAAGTACCCGCTCGTCGTCGACCCCATCATCGGCGACGTTAGGCTCACCAAGGTCCTGATGGATGGGGGCAGCTGCCTCAACATCATCTACGCTGAGACCCTCAGGCTTCTGCGCGTCGATCTGTCCTCCGTCCGAGCAGGCGCTGCGCCCTTCCACGGGATCATTCCTGGGAAGCGCGTCCAGCCCCTCGGACGGCTCGACCTTCCTGTCTGCTTCGGAACACCCTCCAACTTCCGAAGGGAGACTTTGACGTTCGAGGTGGTCGGGTTCCGAGGGACCTACCACGCGGTATTGGGGAGGCCATGCTACGCGAAGTTCATGGCCGTCCCCAACTACACCTATCTAAAGCTCAAGATGCCGGGCCCCAACGGGGTCATCACCGTCGGCCCCACGTACAAACACGCGTTCGAATGCGACGTGGAGTGCGTGGAGTACGCCGAGGCCCTCGCCGAGTCCGAGGCCCTCATCGCCGACCTGGAGAACCTCTCCAGAGAGGTGCCGGACGTGAAGCGACACGCCGGCAATTTTGAGCCAGCAGAGACGGTTAAGGCCGTCCCTCTCGACCCCAGTGGCGACACCTCCAAGCAGGTCCGGATCGGTTCCGGGCTCGACCCCAAATAGGAAGCAGTGCTCGTCGACTTTCTCCGCGCAAACACCGACGTCTTTGCGTGGAGTCCCTCAGACATGCCCGGCATACCGAGGGATGTCGCCGAGCACTCGCTGGATATTCGGGCCGGAGCCCGACCGGTCAGGCAGCCTCTGCGCCGATTCGACGAGGAGAAGCGCAGAGTGATAGGCGAGGAGATCCACAAGCTAATGGCAGCAGGGTTCATCAAAGAGGTATTCCATCCCGAATGGCTTGCCAACCCTGTGCTTGTGAGAAAGAAAGGGGGGAAATGGCGGATGTGTGTAGACTACACTGGTCTCAACAAAGCATGTCCGAAGGTTCCCTACCCTCTACCTCGCATCGATCAAATCGTGGATTCCACTGCTGGGTGCGAAACCCTGTCTTTCCTCGATGCCTACTCAGGGTATCATCAAATCAAGATGAAAGAGTCCGACCAGCTCGCGACTTCTTTCATCACGCCCTTCGGCATGTACTGCTATGTCACCATGCCGTTCGGTTTGAGGAACGCGGGTGCGACGTACCAGCGGTGCATGAACCATGTGTTCGGCGAACACATCGGTCGCACGGTCGAGGCCTACGTCGATGACATCGTAGTCAAGACAAGGAAAGCCTCCGACCTCCTCTCCGACCTTGAAGTGACATTCCGGTGTCTCAAGGCAAAGGACGTCAAGCTCAATCCCGAGAAGTGTGTCTTCGGGGTGCCCCGAGGCATGCTCCTGGGATTCATCATCTCCGAGCGGGGCATCGAAGCCAACCCGGAGAAAATCGCAGCCATCACCAGCATGGGGCCCATCAAGGACTTAAAAGGCGTACAGAGGGTCATGGGATGTCTCGCGGCCTTGAGCCGTTTCATCTCACGCCTCGGCGAAAGAGGCCTGCCTCTGTACCACCTCTTAAGGAAGGCCGAGTGCTTCACTTGGACCCCCGAGGCCGAGGAAGCTCTCGGGAACCTGAAGGCGCTCCTCACCCAGGCGCCTATCTTGGTACCCCCAGCTGATGGAGAAGCCCTCTTGGTCTACGTCGCCGCGACCACTCAGGTGGTTAGCGTCGCGATTGTGGTCGAAAGGCAAGAAGAGGGGCATGCATTGCCCGTTCAGAGGCCAGTTTACTTTGTCAGCGAGGTGCTGTCCGAAACCAAGGTCCGCTACCCACAAGTTCAGAAGCTACTGTATGCAGTAATCCTGACGAGGCGAAAGTTGCGACATTACTTCGAGTCTCATCCGGTAACTGTGGTGTCATCCTTCCCCCTGGGGGAGATCATCCTGTGCCGAGAGGCCTCGGGCAGGATCGCAAAGTGGGCGGTGGAAATTATGGGCGAGACAATCTCGTTCGCCCCTCGGAAGGCCATCAAGTCCCAGGTACTGGCAGACTTCGTAGCCGAATGGGTCGACACCCAGCTGCCGACGGCTCCGATCCAACCAGAGCTCTGGACCATGTTTTTCGACGGGTCGCTGATGAAGACGGGAGCCGGCGCGGGCCTGCTCTTCGTCTCGCCCCTCGGGAAACACCTACGCTACGTGCTGCGTCTCCATTTCCCGGCGTCCAACAATGTAGCTGAGTACGAAGCTCTGATCAACGGATTGCGAATCGCCATCGAGCTAGGGGTCCGACGCCTCGACGCTCGCGGCGACTCGCAGCTCGTCATCGACCAAGTCATGAAGAACTCCCACTGCCGCGACCCGATGATGGAGGCCTACTGCGATGAGGTTCGGCGCCTGGAAGACAAGTTCTACGGGCCCGAGCTTAACCACATCGCCCGACGCTATAACGAGACTGCGGACGAGTTGGCAAAGATAGCCTCGGGGCGAACCACGGTTCCCCCGGACGTCTTCTCCCGGGATCTGCACCAACCCTCCGTCAAGATCAACGACACGCCCGAGCCCGAGGCGTCCTCGGCCCAGTCCGAGCTACCCTCGGCCCAGCCCGAGGCGTCCTCGGTTCAGCCCGAGGAACCCTCGGCCCCCGAGGGCGAGGCGCTGCGCATCGAGGAGGAGCGGAGCGGGGTCACGCCTGATCGAGATTGGCAGACCCCGTACCTGCAATATCTCCGCCAAGGAGAGCTACCCCTCGACCAAGCCGAGGCTCGGCGGGTAGCGCGACGCGCCAAGTCGTTCGTCTTGCTGGGCGATGAGAAGGAGCTCTACCACCGCAGCCCCTCGGGCATCCTCCAGCGATGCATCTCCATCGCCGAAGGTCAGGAACTCCTGCAAGAGATACACTCGGGGGCTTGCGGCCATCACGCAGCGCCTCGAGCCCTCGTCGGGAACGCTTTCCGGCAAGGCTTCTACTGGCCAACGGCGGTGGCTGACGCCACTAGAATCGTCCGCACCTGCGAAGGGTGTCAATTCTATGCGAAGCAGACCCACCTGCCTGCTTAGGCTCTGCAGACGATACCCATCACCTGGCCCTTCGCTGTGTGGGGTCTGGACCTCGTCGGCCCTCTGCAGAAGGCGCCCGGGGGCTACACGCACCTGCTGGTCGCCGTCGACAAATTCTCCAAGTCGATGCGCCTCTCCGACTCCCGACACGCCAGCATAGAGGCCCAGGCCCACGCATCGCGCGACCGGCGCGCCGGATGCTGCATACAAGCAACTGTACCACTTGCGCCACCACCGCACCTCCTCGATTGCGGAACCGATACCGCGACTCGAGGCGACCCAGCGCGCGACCCAGCAGCGCCAACCTGACGCAGCGGTCAACGCGGTCAAAAGTGGGCCGGCAGTGATGACGGTGGCAGGCACGCGGGAGCAGCGGTCACGCCGTCAGCCAAGCTCACGTCCCATCCGGAGGCAGCGAGAGAACCCCCTCTCACGGCGTGAAGACAACGCGCCCGTGACCCGTTCCTCGAATGGCTCGCGCACGCGCAACGGCAGCCCCGCCAACTACTCGCCCCGTCGCATTAACTCCGCGGCTGGACAGGCGGCGCTTCTGGCAGGAGCAGCGGGCGACGCTTCGCCTTCGCCAAAACTACCGCACCAAAAAAGGTACGCCGTGTCGTTCGGTTTCGTATCCTTTTTCCTTTTTTTCCTCTTTCTCTATCTCTTGCAACAGGGACCGGGAAAGGGGGATACCCCGAAAGGGATCCTTCCCAGTGAAGGAACTAGGCTCCGAGCCTCCTTACTGATCAGGGGTTCGAAGGCTGGCCCCCCGAAGGGTTCAACAGCCGCCTCAGATCGCGTGGGCCCTACACCCACTACTGGTCAGAGGTTCGAAGGCCGGCCCCCCGAAGGGTTCCACGGCCGCCTCAGGCTACTCGGGCTCCGCGCCCATTACTGATCAGGGGTTCGAAGGCTGGCCCCCCGAAGGGTTCACAGTCGCCTCAGACACCGAGCGAGGGATGACCAGGGGTACGTTCGATACATAACCGAGGCTCGGGCTGCGCTCCCGAGGTACCCTAGGACATTTCCGAGACCAGCGGGAGCGATCCTGTAACGGAATCCCATCAGAGGGAGGCATCGAGCCCTCGGACCCCGTCGCCAGGGGACCGGGTCCGGCAGATCACCCGCAGGTACTTTTGGGCGTGCCTCTAGGCCCCTAGCCGACCCCCAACGAACGGGGCACGGACGTCCACTCGGATTACCCGCTTGCAGCTCACCGGAGACACCATGTTCGGTGCCCATCGAGGGTAACATGGCGCTCTCCCCCCTCCTCCTTGCGGAAAGGCGACATAGGGGCGTATGTAAAAAAGCCGAGTCTGTCCCTGATCGCCCTCTCGCCCTGTGCGGAGGCTCGGGGGCTGCTCTCGCAAACCCGGCTCCGGCCAAACCGTTGACAGCGTCAACATACCAGCCCGAGAACTTGGGCCCCGACCGTGCACCCGGGCTATGGCCAGTTCGCATGAGGGAACCACCAGACCAGCCGAAGCATTACGCAAGGCATTAAGACCTCGAAGGAGTGAAACCACTCCTCCGAGGCCTCGGGGGCTACACCCGGCGGGTGCGCTCGCGCGCACCCACCGGAACAAAATGCAACCGAGAAAGGCTGGTCCCCTTTCAAAAAAGTGCGACGAAAGCCTCCAAGCGAGTGCTAACACTCCCTTCGAGGCTCGGGGGCTACTGTCGGGGACCATAATTAGGGGTACCCTCAAGACGCCTAATTCTCAGCTGGTAACCCCCATCAGCATAAAGCTGCAGAGGCCTGATGGGTGCGATTAAGTCAGGGATCAGTCCATACGAGCGACTCGATCACGCCTCGCCCGAGCCTAGCCTCGGGCAAGGGCAGCCGACCCTGAGGTGTTTCCGTCTCGCCCGAGGCCCCCTTTTTACGGCAGACGCATCTCCGGCTCGCCCGAGGCCTTGCCTTCGCTAAGAAGCAACCCTGACTAAATCGCCGCACCAACCGACCGAGTCGCAGGGGCATTTAACGCAAAGGTAGCCTGACACCTTTATCCTGACGCGCGCCCCCCGGCAGAGCCGAAGTGACCCCAGAAGACGGCGAACTCCGCTCCGCCCGACCCAGGGCTCGGACTCGGGCTAAGGCCCCGGAAGACGGTGAACTCCGCTCCGCCCGACCCAGGGCTCGGACTCGGGCTAAGGCCCCGGAAGACGGCGAACTCCGCTCCGCCCGACCCAGGGCTCGGACTCGGGCTAAGGCCCCGGAAGACGGCGAACTCCGCTCCGCCCGACCCAGGGCTCGGACTCGGGCTAAGGCCCCGGAAGACGGCGAACTCCGCTCCGCCCGACCCAGGGCTCGGACTCGGGCTAAGGCCCCGGAAGACGGCGAACTCTGCTCCGCCCGACCCAGGGCTCGGACTCGGGCTAAGGCCCCGGAAGACGGCGAACTCCGCTCCACCCGACCTAGGGCTCGGACTCGGGCTAAGGCCCCGGAAGACGGCGAACTCCGCTCCGCCCGACCCAGGGCTCGGACTCGGGCTAAGGCCCCGGAAGACGGCGAACTCTGCTCCGCCCGACCCAGGGCTCGGACTCGGGCTAAGGCCCCGGAAGACGGCGAACTCCGCTCCGCCTGACCCAGGGCTCGGACTCAAGCTAAGGCCCCGGAAGACAGCGAACTCCGCTGCGCCCGACCTAGGGCTCGGACTCGGGCTAGGCCCCAGAAGACGACGAACTCCGCTTCGCCCGACCCCAGGGGTCGGACTCCGCCCTGGCCTCTGCCGAACGACCTCCGCCTCGCCCGACCCAGGAGCTCGGGCTCGGCCTCGGCCATGCAGGACAGACTCGACCTCGGCTTCGGAGGAGCCTCCACGTCGCCCGACCTAGGACACAGGTCCGCCACGTCAACAGGAAGCGCCATCATCACCCTACCCCGAGCCAACTCGGACCGCAGGGAACAAGACCGGCGTCCCATCTGTCTAGCTCCGCCAGATAGGCAATGATGGCGCCCCGCTAGACCCATGACGGCGGCGGCTCTCAGCTCCCTTACGGAAGCAGGGGGACGTCAGCAAGGGCCCAACCGCTCCGACAGCTGTCCCTCCGCCAGGCTCCGTTGCTCCACCGACAGCCACGACACCACACCAGCTGGGTGCCAAGATCTCTCCGGCTGCCACCTTGGCATGTACTTAGGGCGCTAGCTCTCCCCCGCTAGACACGTAGCACTCTGCTACACCCCCATTGTACACCTGGATCCTCTCCTTACGCCTATAAAAGGAAGGACCAAGGCCTTCTTAGAGAAGGTTGGCCGCGCGGGAACGAGGATGGGGCAGGCGCTCTCTTGGGGCCGCTCGCTTCCCTCACCCGCGTGGACGCTTGTAACCCCCTACTGCAAGCGCACCCGACCTGGGCGCGGGACGAACACGAAGGCCGCGGGATCTCCACCTCCCTCACGACTCGGCTCCGGCCACCTCGCTCTCCCCCCTTCGCGCTCGCCCACGCGCTCGACCCATCTGGGCTGGGGCACGTGGCACACTCACTCGTCGGCTTAGGGACCCCCCAGTCTCGAAACGCCGACAGTTGGCGCGCCAGGTAGGGGCCTGCTGCGTGTTGACGAGCAGTTTCCCGTCAAGCTCCAGATGGGCAGTCTCCAATGACCTCTCCAACCCGGGACGGTGCTCCGTTTCGAGAGTCTCGAGTTCATGTCTCTCGACGGCAGCTACGACATGATACTCCTTCCACCGCCGCACGACAACGACAATGGCGGCCGACAGCCCGCCTGCCGGCGGCGGAATCGACGACGTCTTCCCCGCATGGTGGAAGAACAACATTCGAGCTCGCCCCGTCCTCTCCCTCGCCATCGGAGGAGGAGGCGGGGCAACCAAGGCCGGGCGAGAGGCTGCGCTCCGTCGGCTGTCGAGCGAATCGACATCCCCAGCGCCCTAACGGAGGACGCGTCGGGCGTCGACCTCGCGTTTGATACGAAGGCGAGCGCCGTCCCCCCGCAACACGCCAATCCCGAGCAAGTGGACGACGCTAGCACGCTCGCGGAGGGCCTGCAGGACGTCGCCCTCGTACCCAAGACGACGGTGCAATCAGTCCCCGATGTGACTACGTCGCTCCTCGTCGACCAAAAGGTACCGACTGATTCCCATCCTACGTCATTTCGACTCGGCCTCAACCCGCCTAGCGACCTCGCTTTGGTGGGCGCTCACGTTGAGGCGAGTGCAACCCCACTGGGGTTTCGTGTGCGGTCGCCTTGGGACCGATTGACGGACGTCTCGACCTACGGGCCCTCTGGGTCCGAGGAAGATGACGATCCCAGCATCTGCTGGGATTTCTCTGGATCTGGCAACCCCAGTGCCATGCGGGACTTCATGACCGCATGTGACTACTGCCTCTCCGACTGTTCCGATGGCAGCCGCAGCCTTGGCGACAAGGACTGCGGCCAGAGCCGCGAATGTTTCCACGTCGAGCTAGGGGATCCCTCCGAAGGCAACCGTCTCGGCATGCCGGAGGATGGCGATCTCCCTAGGCCAGTGCCTCGCGCCGACATCCCGCGGGAGCTAGCTGTGGTCCCCGTTCCGGCGGGGGGTCACGACCCACAGCTCGAGCAAGTCCGCGGGGCGCAGGCCAGGCTCGACGAGGGAGCAGGAGCGCTCGAGTCGATACGCCGGGACGTCGGGCAGGTATGGGCGGGCCAGCCCCCGGCCGGAGAAATACGTCACCTGCCCCAGGGTTTCCAGCACCACGTCGCCAACGATGCCAGGGACGGGCCGCCACCCGCATCCAGCGGGATCGGTCAGAACCTGGCAGCCGCAGCGATGCTCCTCCGCGCGATGCCGGAGCCATCAACCACCGAGGGTCGGCGAATCCAGGGAGAGCTCAAGAATCTCCTGGAAGGCGCTGCGGCCCGGCGGGCCGAGAGCTCTGCCTCCCGAAGGCAGGGGTACCCCTCGGAACCTCATGCCGCGACTTCCCGATTCATGCGGGAAGCCTCGGTCTACACCGGGCGCACGTGCAACACCGCGCCTGCGGCCCCGGGCCACCTCGGCAACGAGCACCATCGTCGCGACCGTCGGGCCCGCCTCGACGAAAGGGTGCGCCGAGGCTATCACCCCAGGCGTGGGGGACGCTACGACAGCGGGGAGGATCGGAGTCCCTCGCCCGAACCACCCGGTCCGCAGGCCTTCAGCCGGGCCATCCGGCGGGCGCCGTTTCCGGCCCGATTCCGACCCCCGACTACTATCACAAAGTACTCGGGGAAAACGAGACCGGAATTGTGGCTCGCGGACTACCGCCTGGCCTGTCAACTGGGTGGAACGGACGACGACAACCTCATCATCCTCAACCTCCCCCTGTTCCTCTCCGACACTGCTCGCGCCTGGTTGGAGCACCTGCCTCCGGGGCAGATCTCCAACTGGGAGGATTTGGTCCAAGCCTTCGCCGGCAACTTCCAGGGCACGTACGTGCGCCCCGGGAATTCCTGGGACCTCCGAAGCTGCCGGCAACAGCCGGGAGAGTCTCTTCGGGACTACATCCGGCGATTCTCGAAGCAGCGCACCGAGCTGCCCAACATCACAGACTACGATGTCATCGGCGCGTTCCTTGCCGGCACCACCTGCCGTGACCTGGTGAGCAAGTTGGGTCGCAAGACCCCCACCAGGGCGAGCGAGCTGATGGACATTGCCACCAAGTTCGCCTCTGGCCAGGAGGCGGTCGAGGCCATCTTCCGAAAGGACAAGCAGCCCCAGGGCCGCCCGTCGGAAGATGCTCCCGAGGCGTCTACTCCGCACGGCGCCAAGAAGAAAGGCAAGAAGAAGTCACAAGCGAAATGCGACGCCGCCGACGCAGACCTTGTCGCCGCCGTCGAGTACAAGAACCCTCGGAAGCCCCCCGGAGGTGCTAACCTCTTCGACAAGATGCTCAAGGAGACGTGCCCTTACCATCAGGGGCCCGTCAAGCACACCCTCGAGGAGTGCGTCCTGCTTCGGCGCCACTTCCACCGGGCCGGGCCACCCGCAGAGGGTGGCAGGGCCCGCGACGACGACAAAAAGGAAGATCACCAGGCAGGAGAGTTCCCCGAGGTCCGCGACTGCTTCATGATCTACGGAGGGCATGCGGCGAATGCCTCGGCTCGGCATCGCAAGTGAGAACGTCGGGAGGTCTTCTCGGTGAAGGTGGCGGCGCCAGTCTACCTAGACTTGTCCGACAAGCCCATCACCTTCGACCAAGCTGACCACCCCGACCACGTGCCGAGCCCGGGGAAACACCCGCTCGTCGTTGATCCCATCATCGGCGACGTCAGGCTCACCAAGGTCCTGATGGATGGGGGCAGCTGCCTCAACATCATCTACGCCGAGACCCTCAGGCTCCTGCGCGTCGATCTGTCCTCCGTCCGAGCAGGCGCTGCGCCCTTCCACGGGATCATTCCTGGGAAGCGCGTCCAGCCCCTCGGACGGCTCGACCTTCCTGTCTGCTTCGGAACGCCCTCCAACTTCCGAAGGGAGATTCTGACGTTCGAGGTGGTCGGGTTCTGAGGAACCTACCACGCGGTATTGGGGAGGTCATGCTACGTGAAGTTCATGGCCGTCCCCAACTACACCTACCTGAAGCTCAAGATGCCGGGCCCCAACGGGGTCATCACCGTCGGCCCCACGTACAAACACGCGTTCGAATGCGACGTGGAGTGCGTGGAGTACGCCGAGGCCCTCGCCGAGTCCGAGGCCCTCATCGCCGACCTGGAGAACCTCTCCAGAGAGGTGCCAGACGTGAAGCGACATGCCGGCAATTTCGAGCCAGCAGAGACGGTTAAGGCCGTCCCTCTCGACCCTAGTGGCGACACCTCTAATCAGATCCGGATCGGTTCCGGGCTCGACCCCAAATAGGAAGCAGTGCTCATCGACTTTCTCCGCGCAAACGCCGACGTCTTTGCGTGGAGTCCCTCGGACATGCCCGGCATACCGAGGGATGTCGCCGAGCACTCGCTGGATATTCGGGCCGGAGCCCGACCGGTCAGGCAGCCTCTGCGCCGATTCGACGAGGAAAAGCGCAGGGTGATAGGCGAGGAGATCCACAAGCTAATGGCAGCAGGGTTCATCAAAGAGGTATTCCATCCCGAATGGCTTGCCGACCCTGTGCTTGTGAGAAAGAAAGGGGGGAAATGGCGGATGTGTGTAGACTACACTGGTCTCAACAAAGCATGTCCGAAGGTTCCCTACCCTCTACCTCGCATCGATCAAATCGTGGATTCCACTGCTGGGTGCGAAACCCTGTCTTTCCTCGATGCCTACTCAGGGTATCATCAAATCAAGATGAAAGAGTCCGACCAGCTCGCGACTTCTTTCATCATGCCCTTCGGCATGTACTGCTATATCACCATGCCGTTCGGTTTGAGGAACGCGGGTGCAACGTACCAGCGGTGCACGAACCATGTGTTCGGCGAACACATCGGTCGCACGGTCGAGGCCTACGTCGATGACATCGTAGTCAAGACAAGGAAAGCCTCCGACCTCCTCTCTGACCTTGAAGTGACATTCCGGTGTCTCAAGGCAAAGGACGTCAAGCTCAATCCCGAGAAGTGTGTCTTCGGGGTGCCCCGAGGCATGCTCCTGGGGTTCATCGTCTCCGAGCGAGGCATCGAAGCCAACCTGGAGAAGATCGCAGCCATCACCAGCATGGGGCCCATCAAGGACTTAAAAGGCGTACAGAGGGTCATGGGATGTCTCGCGGCCTTGAGCCGTTTCATCTCACGCCTCGGCGAAAGAGGCCTGCCTCTGTACCGCCTCTTAAGGAAGGCCAAATGCTTCACTTGGACCCCTGAGGCCGAGGAAGCTCTCGGGAACCTGAAGGCGCTCCTCACCAAGGCGCCTATCTTGGTACCCCCAGCTAATGGAGAAGCCCTCTTGGTCTACGTCGCCGCGACCACTCAGGTGGTTAGCACCGCGATTGTGGTCAAAAGGCAAGAAGAGGGGCATGCATTGCCCGTTCAGAGGCCAGTTTACTTCGTCAGCGAGGTGCTGTCCGAAACCAAGATCCGCTACCCACAAGTTCAGAAGCTACTGTATGCAGTGATCCTGACGAGGCGAAAGTTGCGACATTACTTCGAGTCTCATCCGGTAACTGTGGTATCATCCTTCCCCCTGGGGGAGATCATCCAGTGCCGAGAGGCCTCGGGCAGGATCGCAAAATGGGCGATGGAAATCATGGGCGAGACAATCTCGTTCGCCCCTCAGAAGGCCATCAAGTCCCAGGTATTGGCGGACTTCGTAGCCGAATGGGTCGACACCCAGTTGCTAACGGCTCCGATCCAACCGGAGCTCTGGACCATGTTTTTCGACGGGTCGCTGATGAAGACGGGAGCCGGCGCAGGCCTGCTCTTCGTCTCGCCCCTCGGGAAACACCTGCGCTACGTGCTGCGCCTCCACTTCCCGGCGTCCAACAATGTGGCTGAGTATGAAGCTCTGATCAACGGATTGCGAATCGCCATCGAGCTAGGGGTCCGACGCCTCGACGCTCGCGGCGACTCGCAGCTCGTCATCGACCAGGTCATGAAGAACTCCCACTGCCGCGACCCGAAGATGGAGGCCTACTGCGATGAGGTTCGGCGCCTGGAAGACAAGTTCTACGGGCTCGAGCTTAACCACATTGCCCGGCGCTACAACAAGACTGCGGACGAGCTGGCGAAGATAGCCTCGGGGCGAACGACGGTTCCCCCGGACGTCTTCTCCCGGGATCTGCACCAACCCTCCGTCAAGATCAACGACACGCCCGAGCCCAAGGCGTCCTCGGCCCAGTCCGAGGTACCCTCGGCCCAGCCCGAGGCGTCCTCGGTTCAGCCCGAGGAACCCTCGGCCCCCGAGGGCGAGGCGCTGCGCATCGAGGAGGAGCGGAGCGGGGTCACGCCTGATCGAGATTGGCAGACCCCGTACCTACAATATCTCCGCCAAGGAGAGCTACCCCTCGACCAAGCCGATGCTCGGCGGGTAGCGCGACGCGCCAAGTCGTTCGTCTTGCTGGGCGATGAGAAGGAGCTCTACCACCGCAGCCCCTCGGGCATCCTCCAGCGATGCATCTCCATCGCCGAAGGTCAGGAACTCCTGCAAGAGATACACTCGGGGGCTTGCGGCCATCACGCAGCACCTCGAGCCCTCGTCGGGAACGCTTTCCGGCAAGGCTTCTACTGGCCAACGGCGGTGGCTGACGCCACTAGAATCGTCCGCACCTGCGAAGGGTGTCAATTCTATGCGAAGCAGACCCACCTGCCTGCTCAGGCTCTACAGACGATACCCATCACCTGGCCCTTCGCTGTGTGGGGTCTGGACCTCGTCGGCCCTCTGCAGAAGGCGCCCGGGGGCTACACGCACCTGCTGGTCGCCGTCGACAAATTCTCCAAGTGGATCGAGGTCCGACCCCTGAACAGCATCAGGTCCGAGCAGGCGGTGGCGTTCTTCACCAACATCATCCATCGCTTTGGGGTCCCAAACTCCATCATCACCGACAACGGCACCCAGTTCACCGGCAGAAAATTCTTGGATTTTTGCGAAGATCACCACATCCGGGTGGACTGGGCTGCCGTAGCTCATCCCATGTCGAATGGGCAAGTAGAGCGTGCCAACGGCATGATTCTACAAGGGCTCAAGCCTCGGATTTACAACGACCTCAACAAGTTCGGCAAGCGATGGATGAAGGAACTCCCCTCGGTGGTCTGGAGCCTGAGGACAACGCCGAGCCGAGCCACGGGTTTCACACCGTTCTTCCTGGTCTACGGGGCCGAGGCCGTCTTGCCCACTGACCTGGAATACGGCTCCCCGAGGACGAGGGCCTACGACGATCAAAGCAACCAAGCTAGCCGAGAAGACTCGCTGAACCAGCTGGAAGAGGCTCGGGACAGGGCCTTACTACACTCGGCGCGGTATCAGCAGTCCCTGCGACGCTACCACGCCCGAGGGGTCCGACCCCGAGACCTCCAGGTGGGCGACCTGGTGCTTCGACTGCGGCAAGACGCCCGAGGGAGGCACAAGCTCACGCCCCCCTGGGAGGGGCCATTCGTCATCGCCAAAGTTCTGAAGCCCGGAACGTACAAGCTGGCCAACAGTCAAGGCGAGGTCTACGGCAACGCTTGGAACATCCAACAGCTACGTCGTTTCTACCCTTAAGATGTTTCCAAGTTGTTCATATACCCCGCACCCACGCAAAGTTTAGTCAACAAGGAAGGGTCGGCCTCGCCTCGGCAAAGCCCGACCCTCCCTCGGGGGCTAAAAGGGGGGAAACCCCCTCTGCGTCAAAATTTTCCTCGAAAAAAAAATCTCTTCTACCAGAATATCTTTCGTGCTTTTTGACTACTTCGAAAAGTGGGTCCTAGAAACGACGGAGTACACGTAAGCAGCCAAGGCTGACCGAGCAGAGGGACTCCTACGCCTCCGGGATACGGATACCTCACTCATCACCTTCTGCGATAAGTAACTCGCGTTCGGATAAAGTGACTCCGCGGATCGAACAAGTCTTTACGTTCGGAAGCCCTTCTGCCGAAGCGATCCTTCGAGCCTTCTCGACCGAGTCGGTGACAGGGCCTCATGGACGGGTGAAAGTACGCGTAAGCGGCAAGGCCGACCGAGCCGAGGGACTCCCACGCCTCCGGGATACGGATACCTCACTCATCACCTTCCGCGAGAAGCAACTCTCGCTCGCACAAACATCCCTGTTACCGACAAAAAGTCCAGATACTCGAAACAAGAGGAAAAGAGACGCAGCTTTACAACGCAGCGAGGGTGTGTGTTCTGGCCTCGACGGCCGCACGAGGCGCACGCTACAAGACAATCTGATCCTGCAGGCTTGGGTCTTGACGTTGGAAGAGGGCAGCAACACCCTCGGCATCGACGGCACCTTCGGCGAGGCCCGACCTAGCCTCGGACGGCGACGTGGTCCGAGGTTCTCCGCTCCGAAGGACGACGTCATCACCACGCCCGGGCAATCGCTGCCAGGGACTTCTCCGGGAATCCGGCCCGAGCAGGCGGCTCAGCCGGTCACCCCTGGGGCCTCGGCCAACCATCTTCCGAGGGCGCCAGCCCGGTCCGAAGCCTCGGCTGATCAACTCCGACGTCGATCCTGCCAACGGACAACCCGGCTAGGCTCCGGCCAACCAGGTTTCATTTTCGAGCCAACTCCGCCTCTGTTCATACTGATATCGCTACCCCTGGCCTCGGCTCGTCGAAGAGCGGCCGAGGGGTCTCTTTAACTAAGCTAGAGGAGCCTCGAACAGCAAGGCCGACCGAGCCGAGGGACTCCTACGCCTCCGGGATACGGATACCTCACTCGTCACCTTGACACAGGGCGACTCATGCTTGGTGAAGCTGTTCAGATAGTCAACAGACGAGTCTTAGTGCTCAAGAATGAGGAAAAAATACGGCCCTGTGCCGACGTTACATACATGTTCAGGCCCCGAAAGCCGTAATGAACAGAAAATCCTGGCATTCGAAGTGCCATTACAAACGGAACTCCGGTTCCCCCTCCGCAGGTACGAACAACCCCACTCGATAGGGGTGAGCCTTCGGAGCAACAGAAGACCGACGAACGGCATGTCATCGCCCGCCCCGACAGCGGCGGCGATGAAGACTTCTGTCCCGGGGGACCGAACAGCAGCAGTGATGACCTCGGGGCGGATGCTGCTGCTGGGAGGCCCCCGCCCATGCCTGAACTCGAGAGGCAAGGACGGGCAGAAGGCCGTAGAGTTGGAGGTCGGTCCGTGGTCAGCCCTGGCTGTCGCGCTGGCGGAAGAACCTCTTCCAGCTGCCGTGGCAGATGCCGGCGCCGCGAGCGGCTCCGAAGCCACTCGCGTCCGAAGGCCAGGCACGCTGCAGATGCCAGCGCCACGGACGACGACCGCTCCTCCCTCCGATCACTGAGTAAAGGAGCGGGCCGCCGCCCACGCGGGGGCCGACCTCAACTCGGCACACTCCCCTCCCCAGCCCTGGTGATGAAAATCCTTGAGGCTGAGGGAGGGGCAGAGGCCGCAGCCTGGCTCGCTTTCCCCCACCATCGAGCCGGAGGTCACCATCTTGGGTGACCGCCGGTGGAGGGGTGCAACCGGGCTGCATGATGAAAATCCTTGAAGCCGAATGATGGCTGAAAGGTACCAACTCCCACGGAGTTGTGTTCCTCCAACGATGGGGCGAAAGGACGGCGGTTTCCCCCATCCGGGGGCTTGGAAGGTGGAAAGACACAGTGCATAAGGGAGTAAGAAGACATGGTCGCCTTACGAAAGGGGTCACCCTCCTTTTGAAGGCGACTCTCCCTGCTTGCGCCCCAACCGTCACGGGCTGAGTCTTCTCCAACACGCTCCAAAGCCCTCCCCTGCGGCGCAGGGGCTGGGTCCCGCATGTCATGCAGACCGGCTCCGAGCAGAAGAAGCCAAACCGCCGCGCATGGCGCACGCAACCGCCCAGCGGTTACAAGTGACCCTCCACTTTTGCCCAGACCAACGGACGAAAGGGGCAGGCAGCCATGCAGGCGGCATGCAACCGCGCCAAGTGGACGCGCCTCTCCGACTCCCGACACGCCAGCATGGAGGCCCAGGCCCACGCGTCGCGCGACCGGCGCGCCGGATGCTGCATGCAAGCAACTGTACCACCTGCGCCACCACCGCGCCTCCTCGATTGCGGAACCAATACCGCGACTCGAGGCGACCCAGCGCGCGACCCAGCAGCGCCAGCCTGACGCAGCGGTCAACGCGGTCAAAAGGGGGCCGGCAGTGATGACGGTGGCAGGCACGCGGGAGCAGCGGTCATGCCGTCAGCCAAGCTCACGTCCCATCCGGAGGCAGCGAGAGAACCCCCTCTCACGGCGTGAAGACGACGCTCCCGTGACCCGTTCCTCGAACGGCTCGCGCACGCGCAACGACAGCCCCGCCAACTACTCGCCCCGTCGCATTAACTCCGCGGCTGGACAGGCGGCGCTTCTGGCAGGAGCAGCGGGCGACGCTTCGCCTTCGCCAAAACAACCGCACCAAAAAAGGTACGCCGCGTCGTTCGGTTTCGTATCCTTTTTCCCTTTTTTTCCTCTTTCTCTATCTCTTGCAACAGGGACCGGGAAAGGGGGATACCCCGAAAGGGATCCTTCCCCGTGAAGGAACTAGGCTCCGAGCCTCCTTACTGATCAGGGGTTCGAAGGCTGGCCCCCCGAAGGGTTCAATAGCCGCCTCAGATCACGTGGGCCCTACACCCACTACTGGTCAGAGGTTCGAAGGCCGGCCCCCCGAAGGGTTCCACGGCCGCCTCAGGCTACTCGGGCTCCGCACCCATTACTGATCAGGGGTTCGAAGGCTGGCCCCCTGAAGGGTTCACAGTCGCCTCAGACACCGAGCGAGGGATGACCAGGGGTACGTTTGATACATAACCGAGGCTCGGGCTGCGCTCCCGAGGTACCCTAGGACATTTCCGAGACCAGCGGGAGCGATCCTGTATCGGAATCCCATCGGAGGGAGGCATCAAGCCCTCGGACCCCGTCGCTAGGGGACCGGGTCCGGCAGATCACCCGCAGGTACTTTTGGGCATGCCTTTGGGCCCCTAGCCGACCCCCAACGAACGGGGCACAGACGTCCACTCGGATTACCCGCTTGCAGCTCACCGGAGACACCATGTTCGGTGCCCATCGAGGGTAACATGGTGCTCTCCCCCCCTCCTCCTTGCGGAAAGGCGACGTAGGGGCGTATGTAAAAAAGCCGAGTCTGTCCCTGATCGCCCTCTCGCCCTGTGCGGAGGCTCGGGGGCTGCTCTCGCAAACCCGACTCCGGCCAAACCGTTGACAGCGTCAACATACCAGCCCGAGAACTTGGGCCCCGACCGTGCACCCGGGCTACGGCCAGTTCGCATGAGGGAACCACCAGACCAGCCGAAGCATTACGCAAGGCATTAAGACCTCGAAGGAGTGAAACCACTCCTCCGAGGCCTCGGGGGCTACACCCGGCGGGTGCGCTCGCGCGCACCCACCGGAACAAAATGCAACCGAGAAAGGCTGGTCCCCTTGCAAAAAAGTGCGACGAAAGCCTCCAAGCGAGTGCTAACACTCCCTTCGAGGCTCGGGGGCTACTGTTGGGGACCATAATTAGGGGTACCCTCAAGACGCCTAATTCTCAGCTGGTAACCCCCATCAGCATAAAGTTGCAGAGGCCTGATGGGTGCGATTAAGTCAGGGATCAGTCCATACGAGCGACTCGATCACGCCTCGACCGAGCCTAGCCTCGGGCAAGGGCAGCCGACCCTGAGGTGTTTCCGTCTCGCCCGAGGCCCCCTTTTTACGGCAGACGCATCTCCGGCTCGCCCGAGGCCTTGCCTTCGCTAAGAAGCAACCCTGACCAAATCGCCGCACCAACCGACCGAGTCGCAGGGGCATTTAACGCAAAGGTAGCCTGACACCTTTATCCTGACACGCGCCCCCCGGCAGAGCCGAAGTGACCGCCGTCACTTCGCCGCTCCACTGACCGGTCTGACAGAAGGACAGCACCGCCTGCGCCATCCCGACTGCAGTGCCACTTGACAGAGTGAGACTGACAGGCAGTCAGGCCTTGCCAAAGGCGCCATAGGAAGCTCCGCCCGACCCAGGGCTCGGACTTGGGCTAAGGCCCCAGAAGACGGCGAACTCCGCTCCGCCCGACCCAGGGCTCGGACTCGGGCTAAGGCCCCGGAAGACGGTGAACTCCGCTCCGCCCGACCCAGGGCTCGGACTCGGGCTAAGGCCCCGGAAGACGGCGAACTCCGCTCCGCCCGACCCAGGGCTCGGACTCGGGCTAAGGCCCCGGAAGACGGCGAACTCCGCTCCGCCCAACCTAGGGCTCGGACTCGGGCTAAGGCCCCGGAAGACGGCGAACTCCGCTCTGCCCGACCCAGGGCTCGGACTCGGGCTAAGGCCCCGGAAGACGACGAACTCCGCTCCGCCCGACCCAGGGCTCGGACTCGGGCTAAGGCCCCAGAAGACGACGAACTCCGCTTCGCCCGACCCCAGAGGTCGGACTCTTCCCCGGCCTCTGCCGAGCGACCTCCGCCTCGCCCGACCCAGGAGCTCGGGCTCGGCCTCGGCCATGGAAGACAGACTCGACCTCGGCCTCGGAGGAGCCTCCACGTCGCCCGACCTAGGGCACAAGTCCGCCACGTCAACAGGAAGCGCCATCATCACCCTACCCCGAGCCGACTCGGGCCGCAGAGAACAAGACCGACGTCCCATCTGGCCAGCTCCGCCAGATAGGCAATGATGGCGCCCCGCTAGCCCTGTGACGGCGGCGGCTCTCAGCTCCCTTACGGAAGCAGGGGGACGTCAGCAAGGACCCAACAGCTCCGACAGCTGTCCCTCCGCCAGGCTCCGTTGCTCCACCGACAGCCACGACACCACACCAGCTGGGTGCCAAGATCTCTCCGGCTGCCACCTTGGCATGTACTTAGGGCGCTAGCTCTCCACCGCTAGACACGTAGCACTCTGCTACACCCCCATTGTACACCTGGATCCTCTCCATACGCCTATAAAGGGAAGGACCAGAGCCTTCTTAGAGAAGGTTGGCCGCGCGGGAACGAGGACGGGGCAGGCGCTCTCTTGGGGCCGCTCGCTTCCCTCACCCGCGTGGACGCTTGTAACCCCCTACTACAAGAGCACCCGACCTGGGCGCGGGACGAACACGAAGGCCGCGAGATCTCCACCTCCCTCACGACTCGGCTCCGGCCACCTCGCTCTCCCCCCTTCGCGCTCGCCCATGCGCTCGACCCATCTGGGCTAGGGCACGCGGCACACTCACTCGTCGGCTTAGGGACTCCCCGGTCTCGAAACGCCGACACCGAGTGACCCTTCTCCTTCAGCTTTCCTCTGCGAGAGGTTAAATAGAGGAGCACCCCTGTCACTCGGGACATGCGAAAAAACACTTTCAGAATCACAGTCCAGCCGCCGAGTGAGGGTATTTCCATCTCGTGACTCTGCGCGCACAGAGAAGCGAGAGGGCAGGTGCCTCCGAAGCCGGTGCCGTTCGAGACCTTGCACGGGGGATCGGCAATTAGGTTTTTGGGGAGCATCTACGCGACTGCCCAAAACATCTCCAGCATGACAAAAGAAGTTGGCCAAGGATCTGGATCATCAGAGCGCATGTGCGGGTATGATCAGTTTATTTACTTACTGTTTTACGTTCTGGAGATTATATATGTTTCATATATTCATCTATGCTATTTCATATGTAGGAATGATTTTATCTTATCTGTTCTGTCTTATTATAATATGATAGATCTGTCTGTTTTAATTTTTCAGTCATGCTATTTATATTTCTATCTGTTTAGTTTCAATTGTTCAGTCAGTTTACATGTTTATCGTATTTATATGATTTATATAATTCATATGCTTTATGTTCTCATGATCCATATTGTTATGGATATATTTGATGTCATGATTAATTATCTTTTATATGTCATCATTATAATATTAATTTACGGAATTAAAATGATACGGAAAATGCCTATAATTCTAACAATCCAAAAACCTAATGTTAGGCATTTTTCTGTCAGAGGTTTTGCTGCTGTGCTAAAGCCTGATCCTTTTGATGGTAAAAACTTCTTGATATGGAAAGCTAAGATGGAATTGTGGCTAACTGCAATGTCTTGTTTTCATGCCGCTGAGGGCAAGCCTGCCAACTTACCTCCTGAGGATGAGGCTAAGTTTAAGGCTGAAGACAACCTCTTTCGAGGAGCAGTAATTAGCGCACTGGATACAAAATTCCAGAAAAACTATATCATCCTTCCCACAGGGAAAGAGCTGTGGGATGCTCTTGTTGGAAAGTTTGGAGTTACTGACGCTGGTAGCGAGCTGTATCTCATGGAGCAGCTGTATGACTACAAGATAGTTGAGAACCGATCTGTAGTGGAACAGGCTCATGAGTTTCAGGCACTAGCTAAGGAACTCGAACTTTTTCCTTGTCCTTTGCCTGACAAGTTTGTGGCTGGCGGCATAATTGCCAAGTTGCCACCTTCTTGGAAGGACTTTGCTACCTCTCTCAAACATAAGAGACAATAGTTCAATGTGGAGGAGCTCATTGGTACTCTTGATGTTGAGGAAAGGGCTAGATCAAAGGACAATGGAAAAGGTGTGGAGACCTCTACTGCTAATGTGGTGCAGAAGAGAAACTTCCGCAAGTTTAACAAGAAGAAAAACCAGAACAAACCAGAGAACGCAAATAAACCTGTTCATACAGCACAGTTTAAAAAGAAGAACAACAACAACAAGGGAAAGGGAGGTTGCTTTGTCTGTGGCAGTGATCAACATTGGGCTAGAGAGTGCCCTGATCGCAAGTTCACACAGGACAAGAAATCAGCTAATGTTGTAACCACTGAAACTGGAGATGGAACATCTGGGTATGGTAATTCTTTACCATTTGTTCTCTCAGTTTGCAATTCACCTGAGTGGTGGATGGACAGTGGTGCAAATATTCATGTGTGTGCTGATGCCTCTATGTTCTCCTCCTACCCGGTCGGGAGGTCTGGCGCCTTGTTAATGGGAAATGGGTCGCGTGCTCATGTTCTTGGTGTTGGTACGGTCATTCTGAAGTTTACTTCGGGAAAGACGGTGCCATTGAAGAGCGTGCAGCATGTGCCCTCTATCAAGAAGAATCTCGTTAGTGCTTCTATGCTATGTCGAGATGGCTACAAAGTTGTTCTTGAGTCAAATAAATGTGTTGTGTCGAAACATGGTACTTTTGTTGGTAAAGGATATGACTGCGGAGGGTTGTTCCGCTTATCACTGCATGATGTGTGTAATAAACTGGTGAATTCTGTTCATTTTTCTGATGAGTCAGATTTATGGCATTCACGTTTTTGTCATGCAAGCTTTGGCTGTCTTATGCGGTTAGCAAATATAAATTTAATTCCTAAATTTAATTTGGTCAAAAAGTCTAAGTGCCATGTGTGTGTTGAATCAAAACAACCCCGCAAGCCTCACAAGGCTGCTGAGGCGAGGAGTTTGGCACCTCTAGAACTTGTTCATTCTGATCTGTGCGAGATGAATGGAATTTTGACCAAAGGTGGTAAAAGATACTTTCTCACTTTTATAGATGACTCCACTAGATTTTGCTATGTGTATCTCTTAAAAACAAAAGATGAAGCGTTCAATTATTTTAAGGCCTATAAAGCTGAAGTTGAGAACCAACTTGAGAGGAAAATAAAACGGTTAAGGTCTGATCGAGGTGGAGAATATTTCTCTAATGTGTTCGATGAGCTCTGCGTGGAACATGGTATTATTCATGAGAGGACACCGCCATTCTCACCACAATCCAATGGGATTGCTGAAAGGAAAAACCGCACTCTAACAGATTTGGTGAATGCCATGTTGAGTACAGCGGGATTATCCAAGGCATGGTGGGGTGAGGCGATTTTGACAGCATGTCATGTCCTGAATAGAGTTCCAACAAAGAACAAAGAGATCACTCCATTTGAGGAATGGGAAAAGAGAAGAGTAAATCTCTCGTATTTACGCACTTGGGGTTGCTTGGCTAAAGTGAATGTGCCAATCAACAAAAAGCGTAAACTTGGGCCTAAAACTGTTGACTGTATATTCCTTGGGTACTCTTTTCATAGCACTGGGTATAGGTTCTTAATTATAAAATCTGATGTGCCAGATATGTATGTTGATACTATCATGGAATCAAGAGACGCAACATTTTTTG
Organism: Zea luxurians; assembly: GCA_029449295.1. Classification (NCBI taxonomy): domain Eukaryota; kingdom Viridiplantae; phylum Streptophyta; class Magnoliopsida; order Poales; family Poaceae; genus Zea; species Zea luxurians. The sequence goes on from JAOPSE010000037.1 coordinate 16,298,691, forward strand.
AGAATGAGTTTCCCATGAAGAATACACCTAGTGATACAAGTCATGAGACTATAATTCCCCATGAGCACGAACTGTCGATTCCTATACATCATGCTGAGGATTCTCACGTGCACATCCCTGAGGAGGATGACACTATAGTCACTCGAAAGAGCAAGAGACAGAGGGTTGCAAAATCCTTTGGTAATGACTTTATAGTGTACCTTGTGGAAGACACACCAACGACCATTAGTGAGGCATATTCCTCTCCTGACGCTGACTTATGGAAGAAAGCAGTAAGGAGTGAGATGGAATCTATTATGTCTAATGGAACTTGGGAGGTCGTTGACCGTCCTTATGGTTGTCAACCTATAGGTTGCAAATGGATCTTCAAGAAAAAGCTTAGGCCTGATGGTACAATTGAGAGGTACAAGGCAAGGCTTGTGGCCAAAGGATACACCCAAAAGGAGGGTGAAGATTTCTTTGATACCTACTCACCAGTGGCTCGATTGACTACAATTCGCACATTAATAGCCGTGGCAGCCTCTTATGGTCTTATCATTCATCAGATGGATGTTAAGACAGCTTTCCTAAATGGAGAGTTGGATGAGGAGATATATATGGATCAGCCAGAAGGGTTCATTGCGGATGGTCAAGAGAACAAGGTGTGCAGGTTGATAAAATCATTGTATGGCCTAAAACAAGCACCTAAGCAATGGCATGAAAAGTTTGATAATACTCTTACAGCAGTTGGCTTTGTTGTAAATGAATCTGACACGTGTGTATACTATCGGTATGGTGGGGGTGAGTCTGTTATGCTGTGCCTTTATGTTGATGACATTTTGATCTTTGGATCAAATCTCAATGTGATTGAGGAAGTTAAAAATTTTCTATCAAGCAATTTCGAGATGAAAGATTTGGGAGAGGTTGATGTCATTCTAAACATCAAGCTTGTTAGAGAAGCTGATGGTGGGGTAATTTTGTTACAATCCCATTATGTGGAAAAGGTATTGAGTCGCTTTGGTTTTAGTGACTGTGATCCTGCTCCAACACCTTATGATCCTAGTGTGCTATTAAGAAAGAATCGGAGAATAGCAAGGGATCAATTGACATACTCCCAGATCATTGGCTCGCTCATGTACCTTGCAAGTGCAACAAGGCCAGACATCTCTTATGCTGTGAGTAAGCTAAGTCGGTTTGTGTCGAAACCAGGAGATGATCACTGGCGTGCTCTTGAGAGAGTGTTGCGGTATTTGAAAGGTACTATGACATACGGTATTCATTATACCGGAAACCCAAAAGTGCTGGAAGGCTATTGTGATGCCAACTGGATTTCTGATGCTGATGAGCTTTATGCCACAAGCGGATATGTGTTTCTGTTTGGAGGTGGCGCTATTTCCTGGAAGTCTTGCAAGCAGACTATCTTAACAAAGTCTACAATGGAAGCAGAACTCGCAGCATTAGACACTGCTGGGGCTGAGGCCGAGTGGCTACGTGATTTCCTATTGGATTTACCGGTAGTTGAAAAACCGATACCGGCTATTTCCATGAATTGTGACAACCAAACGGTGATTACAAAGGTTAACAGTTCTAGGAATAACATGATGTCTACAAGGCATGTTAAGAGGAGATTGAAATCTGTCAGAAAGTTGAAAAACTCCGGAGTTATAATTGTGGATTATGTCCACACATCGAATAATCTAGCAGATCAATTTACTAAGGGTCTATCACGCAATGTGATAGAAAGTGCATCGAGACAAATGGGTATGAGACCCATGTGAAATCTACTCTAGTGGTAACCTGCTCTATGTGATCGGAGATCCCATGAAGTAGAGTGGAGAAACAAGCTAGGAGTAAATTATGAGGAAAGATCCCTTCTTTAACTCATTTTTGATGCACATCTTTCCTATCTGTAAGGCAGGATGGTATTTTACCTTAATGTATTCCAGGAGTCTTATAAAGGTGAGATGTTGTCCTACAGAAGATCTTTTGAGGAATACGCCTATATGAGTCAGACTGCTGGTCACAGTCTATGGGACTTGGGTAATCCCTAAATACTCATGAAAGGCACTGAAGTGTGACTTATATGCTTCTAAACAGCGGGAATACCCTTTTTGCAGCCTAGTATCAGCAAAGGATTTGAGTGAATCTTATTTGGCACAAAACTGTCAATTCAAGGCTTAGTCCATTGTTCAGTTGTGAATGAGTGAAACTCTTATTCTAGATGGATGTTCAACTTAACAGTCTCCATCGAAACACTGGTATATCAAAGGATTGTGATTCTGATACTTCATCATTACAAACCCTAGAGTTTGGTGGGGATTGTTGGATCTTTTATGGGCTTGGCCCATTTATTGAATAAACTCTATGGTGTGTAATGGTGGAGAATACCAATAGTACCACATTGGACGTCCAAGGGTCTTTTGGCTTGACTTATATGGTGGGATTTATTCTACCTAAATTGAGAAGTCAAGAAATGGACAAGGGCGTGCCACACGCGCACGCGCGCGCCGCCACCGCCGCCGGCCGGGCGGGGCGAGGCGAGGCGAGGCAGGCAGGCAGGCGAGCGGGCGTGGTGTGGTTGTGTTAATTTTTAGCACTCACTAACCGCGTTAACATTTCAGTTGCCTGTCTCTTCGTCAGCCGAGTGACCATGTCTCTTCGTCAGCCGAGTGACTCTTCTCCTTCAGCTGACCGACTCATGGCATGACTCGGCAAGAGCTGGCCGACTCATGGCATGACTCGGCGAGGGCTGACTGACTCTTGGAGTGACTAGCCGAGTGACCCTTCTCCTTCAGCTTCCCTCTGCGAGAGGTTAAATAGAGGAGCACCCCTGTCACTCGGGACACGCGAAAAAACACTTTCAGAATCACAGTCCAGCCGCCGAGTGAGGGTATTTCCATCTCGTGACTCTGCGCGCACAGAGAAGCGAGAGGGCAGGTGCCTCCGAAGCCGGTACCGTTCGAGACCTTTCACGGGGGATCGGCAATTAGGTTTTTGGGGAGCGTCTACGCGACTGCCCAAAACATCTCCAGCATGACAAAAGAAGTTGGCCAAGGATCTGGATCATCAGAGCGCATGGGAGGGTATGATCAGTTTATTTACTTACTGTTTTACGTTCTGGAGATTATATATGTTTCATATATTCATCTATGCTGTTTCATATGTAGGAATGATTTTATCTTATCTGTTATGTCTTATTATAATATGATAGATCTGTCTGTTTTAATTTTTCAGTCATGCTGTTTATATTTCTATCTGTTTAGTTTCAATTGTTCAGTCAGTTTACATGTTTATCGTTGTCGGGGACCATAATTAGGGGTACCCTCAAGGCTCCTAATTCTCAGCTGGTAACCCCCATCAGCACGAAGCTGCAAAGGCCTGATGAGTGCGATTAAGTCAGGGATCAGTCCATTCGAGGGACACGATCACGCCTCACCCGAGCCTAGCCTCGGACAAGGGCAGCCGACCCCGGAGGATTTCCGTCTCGCCCGAGGCCCCCCTTCAGCGGCGAACATATTCCCGGCTCGCCCGAGGCCCTGCCTTCGCTAAGAAGCAACCCTGACCAAATCGCTGCACCAACCGACCAAGTCGCAGGAGCATTTAATGCAAAGGTGGCCTAACGCCCTTATCCTGGCGCGCACCCCCCAGCCAGCAGAGCCGAAGTGACCGGCGTCACTTCGCCGCTCCACTGACCGGCCTGCCAGAAGGACAGCGCCGCCAACGCCACACCGACTGCAGTGCCACTGGACAGAGTAAGGCTGACAGGCAGTCAGGCCCTGCCGGAGGCACCATAGGAAGCTCTGCTTCGCCCGACCAAGGGCTCGGACTTGGGCTCGGCCCCAGAAGACGACGAACTCCGCTCCGCCCGACCCATGGCTCGGACTCGGGCTAAGTCCCGAAAGACGGCGAACTCCGCTCCGCCCGACCCAGGGCTCGGACTCAGGCTAAGTCCTGGAAGACGGCGAACTCCGCTCCGCCCGACCCAGGGCTCGGACTCGGGCTAAGTCCTGGAAGACGGCGAACTCCGCTCCACCCGACCCAGGGCTCGGACTCGTGCTAAGTCCCGGAAGACGGCGAACTCCGCTCCGCCCGACCCAGGGCTCGGACTCGGGCTAAGTCCCAGAAGACGACGATCTCCGCCTCGCCCGACCCTGGGCTCGGACTTGGGCTAAGCCCCAGAAGACGACGATCTCCGCCTCGCCCAACCCAGGGCTCGGACTTGGGCTCGGCCCCAGAAGACGGCAATCTCCGCCTCGCCCGACCTGGGGGCTCGGACTCGACCTCGGCTTCGGAGGAGCTTCCACATCACCCAACCTAGGGCGTAGACCAGCCACGTCAACAAGAGGCGCCATCATCACCCTACGCCGAGCTGACTCGGGCCGCAGGGAACAAGACCGGCGTCCCATCTGGCTCGCTCCGCCAGATAGGCAATGATGGCGCCCCGCATGCTCTGTGAAGACGGCCGCTCTCAGCCCCCTTACGGAAGCAAGAGGACGTCAGCAAGGCCTCAACCGCTCCGACAGCTGTCCCTCCGCCAAGCTCCATCGCTCCTTCGACGGCCACGACATCACACCAGCTGGGTGCCAAGATCTCTCTGGCTGCCACAACGGCATGTACCTAGAGCGCTAGCTCACCTCCGCTAGACACGTAGCACCCTGCTACACCCCCCATTGTACACCTGGATCCTCTCCTTACGCCTATAAAAGGGAGGACCAGGGCCCTCTTAGAGAGGGTTGGCCGCGCGGGGACGAGGACGAGAACAGGCGCTCGCTTGGAGCCGCTCGCTCCCTCTCCCGCGTGGACGCTTGTAACCCCTTACTGCAAGCGCACCCGACCTGGGCGCGGGACAAACACGAGGGCCGTGGGATTCCCACCTCTCTCACACCGGTCTCCGGCTGCCTCGCTCTCCCCCCTTCGCGCTCGACCTCGCGCTCGACCCATCTGGGCTGGGGCACGCGGCGACATTCACTCATCGGCCCAGGGACCCCCCGGTCTCGGAACGCCGACAGTCGGCGTGCCAGGTAGGGGACCGCTGCGTGTTGACGAACAGCTTCCTGTCAAGCTCCAGATGGGCAGTCTCCAGCAACCTCTCCAACCCGGGACGGTGCTCCATTTCGGGAGTCTTGAGTTCATATCCCTCGACGGCAGCTACGACATGATACTCCTTCCACCGCCGTGCGACAACAACGGTGGCGGCCGACAACCCGCCTGCCGGCGGTGGAATCGGCGACGTCTTCCCCGCGTGGTGGAAGAGCAACCTTCGAGCTCACCCTGTCCTCTCCCCCGCCGATGGAGGAGGAGGCGGGGCAACCAAGGCCAAGCAGGAGGCAGCGCCTCGTCGGCTGTCGAGCGAGTCGATGGTCCCGGCACCCCAACGGGGGGCACACCGGGCGTCGACCTCACGTTTGAGACGAAGGCGAGCGCCGTCTCCCCGCGACACGCCAATCCCGAGCAAGCGGATGACGCCAGCACGCTCGCGAAAAGCTTGCTGGACGTCACCCTCGTACCTGAGACGACGGCGCAGTCAGTCCCCGACGCGACCTTATCGCCGCCTGTCGACCAAAAGAGGCAAATCCAGACTCTCTGGGGTTTTGTGTGCGGTCACCTTGGGACCGGCTGACGGACGTCTCGACCTACGGGCCCTCTGGGTCCGAGGAAGACGACGAACCCAGCATCTATTGGGATTTCTCTGGACTTGGCAACCCCAGTTCCATGCGGGACTTCATGACCGCATGCGACTATTGCCTTTCCGACTGTTCCGACGGTAGCCGTAGCCTCGGCGACGAGGACCGCGGCCCAAGTCGCGAATGCTTCCACGTCGATCTAGGGGGTCCCCCCGAAGGCAACCATCTCGGCATGTCGGAGGACGGTGACCTCCCTAGGCCGGTGCCTCGCGTTGACATCCCACGGGAGCTAGCAGTGGTCCCCGTTCAGGCGAGGGGTCATGACCCACAGCTCGAGCAAATCCGCGGGGTGCAGGCCGAGCTCGACGAGGGAGCAGGAGCGCTGGAGCCGATCCATCGGGACGTTGGGCAGGCATGGGCGGGCCAACCTCCGGCCGGAGAAATACGTCATCTACCCCAGGGCTTCCAGCGCCGCATCACCGACGACGTCAGGGTCAGGCTACCACCCGCATCTAGTGGGGTCGACCAGAACCTGGCGACAGCAGCAATGCTTCTTCACGCGATGCCAGAGCCATCAACCACCGAGGGGCGGCGAATCCAGGGAGAGCTCAAGAATCTCCTGGAAGGCGCCGCGGTCCGACGGGCCGAGAGCTCTGCCTCCCGAAGGCAGGGGTACCCCTCGGAACCTCATGCTGCGACTTCCTGGTTCATGCGGGGAGCCTCGGTCTACACCGGGCGCACGCGCAACACCGCGCCTACGGCCCCGGGTCGCCTCGGCAACGAGCACCACCACCGCGACCGACGGGCCCACCTCGACAAGAGGGTGCGCCGAGGCTACCACCCCAGGCGTGGGGGACGCTACGACAGCGGGGAGGATCGGAGTCCCTTGCCCGAACCACCCGGTCCGCAAGCCTTCAGCCGAGCCATTCGACGGGTGCCGTTCCCGACACGGTTCCGACCCCCGGCTACTATCACAAAGTACTTGGGGGAGATGAGACCGAAACTGTGGCTCACGGACTACCGTCTGGTCTACCAACTGGGTGGAACGGACGATGACAACCTCATCATCCGCAACCTCCCCCTGTTTCTCTCTGACTCCGCTCGCGCCTGGTTGGAGCACCTGCCTCCGGGGCAGATCTCCAACTGGGACGACCTAGTCCAAGCTTTCACCGGCAATTTCCAGGGCACGTATGTGCGCCCCGGGAATTCCTGGGACCTCCGAAGCTGTCGACAGCAGCCGGGAGAGTCTCTCCGAGACTACATCCGGCGATTCTCGAAGCAGCGCACCGAGCTGCCCAACATCACCGACTCGGATGTCATCGGCGCGTTCCTCGCTGGCACCACCTGCCGCGACCTGGTGAGCAAGCTGGGCTGCAAGACCCCCACCAGGGCGAGCGAGCTGATGGACATCGCCACCAAGTTCGCCTTCGGCCAGGAGGCGGTCGAGGCTATCTTCCAAAAGGACAAGCAGCCCCAGGGCCGCCCATCGGAAGGTACTCCCGAGGCGTCAACTCAGCGCGGCGCCAAGAAGAAGGGCAAGAAGAAGTCACAAACGAAACGCGACACCGCCGACGCGGACCTTGTCGCCGCCGCCGAGTACAAGAACCCTCGGAAGCCCCCCGGAGGTGCCAACCTCTTCGACAAGATGCTCAAGGAGCCGTGCCCCTATCACCAGGGACCCGTCAAGCACACCCTTGAGGAGTGCGTCATGCTTCGGCGCCACTTCCACAGGGCCGGGCCACCCGCGGAGGGTGGCAAGGCCCGCGACGACGACAAGAAGGAAGATCACCAGGCAGGAGAGTTCCCCGAGGTCCGCGACTGCTTCATGATCTATGGTGGGCAAGCGGCGAACGCCTCGGCTCGGCACCGCAAGCAAGAGCGCCGGGAGGTCTGCTCGGTCAAGGTGGCGGCGCCAGTCTATCTAGACTGGTCCGACAAGCCCATCACCTTCGACCGAGACGATCACCCCGACCATGTGCCGAGCCCGGGGAAATACCCGCTCGTCGTCGAACCCGTCATCGGCGACGTCAGGCTCACCAAGGTCCTCATGGACGGAGGCAGCAGCCTCAACATCATCTACGCCGAGACCCTCGGGCTCCTGCGTGTTGATCTGTCCTCTGTCCGGCCAGGCGCTACGCCCTTCCATGGGATCATCCCCGGGAAGCGCGTCCAACCCCTCGGACAGCTCGACCTTCCCGTCTGCTTCGGAACACCCTCCAACTTCCGAAGGGAGACCCTGACGTTCGAGGTGGTCGGGTTCCGAGGAACCTACCACGCGGTACTGGGGAGGCCGTGCTATGCGAAGTTCATGGCCGTCCCCAACTACACCTACCTGAAGCTCAAGATGTCGGGCCCCAACGGGGTCATCACCGTCGGCCCTACGTACAAACACGCGTACGAATGCGATGTGGAGTGCGTGGAGTACGCCGAGGCCCTCGCCGAGTCCGAGGCCCTCATCGCCGACCTGGAGAGCCTCTCTAAGGAGGTGCCAGACGTGAAGCGTCACGCCGGCAACTTTGAGCCAGCGGAGACGGTTAAGTCCGTCCCCCTCGACCCCAGCGGCGACACCTCCAAGCAGATCCGGATCGGCTCCGGGTTCGATTCCAAATAGGAAGCAGTGCTCATCGACTTTCTCCACACGAACGCCGACGTCTTCGCGTGGAGTCCCTCGGACATGCCCGGCGTACTGAGGGATGTCGCCGAGCACTCGCTGGACATCCGAGCCGGAGCCCGACCCGTCAAGCAGCCGCTGCGCCGATTCGACGAGGAGAAGTGCAGAGCCATAGGCGAGGAGATTCACAAGCTAATGGCGGCAGGGTTCATCAAAGAGGTATTCCATCCCGAACGACTTGCCAACCCTGTGCTTGTGAGAAAGAAAGGGGGGAAATGGCGGATGTGTGTAGACTACACTGGTCTCAACAAAGCATGTCCGAAGGTTCCCTACCCTCTGCCTCGCATCGACCAAATCGTGGATTCCACTGCTGGGTGCGAAACCCTGTCTTTCCTCGATGCCTACTTAGGGTATCATCAAATCAAGATGAAAGAGTCCGACCAGCTCGCGACTTCTTTCATCACACCCTTCGGCATGTACTGCTATGTCACCATGTCGTTCGGTTTGAGGAATGCGGGCGCGACGTACCAACGGTGCATGAACCATGTGTTCGGCGAACACATTGGCCGCACGGTCGAGGCCTACGTCGATGACATCGTAGTCAAGACGAGGAAAGCCTCCGACCTCCTTTCCGACCTTGAAACGACATTCCGATGTCTCAAGGCGAAAGGCGTCAAGCTCAATCCCGAAAAGTGTGTCTTCGGGGTGCCCTGAGGCATGCTCTTGGGGTTCATCGTCTCCGAGGGGCATCGAAGCCAACCCGGAAAAGATCACAGCCATTACCAGCATAGGGCCCATCAAGGACTTGAAAGGCATACAGAGGGTCATGGGATGCCTCGCGGCTCTGAGCCGCTTCATCTCATGCCTCGGCGAAAGAGGTCTACCTCTGTACCGCCTCTTAAGGAAGGCCGAGTGCTTCACTTGGACCCCTGAGGCCGAGGAAGCCCTCGGGAACCTGAAGGCGCTCCTCACAAAGGCGCCTATCTTGGTGCCCCCAGCTGCCGGAGAAGCCCTCCTGGTCTACGTCGCCGCGACCACCCAGGTGGTTAGCGCCGCGATTGTGGTCGAGAGGCAAGAAGAGGGGCATGCATTGCCCGTTCAGAGGCCAGTCTACTTCGTCAGCGAGGTACTGTCCGAAACCAAGATCCGCTACCCACAAGTTCAGAAGCTGCTGTACGCGGTGATCCTAACGCGACAGAAGCTGCGACACTACTTCGAGTCTCATCCGGTAACTGTGGTGTCATCCTTCCCCCTAGGAGAGATCATCCAGTGCCGAGAGGCCTCGGGTAGGATTGCAAAGTGGGCGGTGGAGATCATGGGCGAGACAATCTCGTTCGCTCCTCAGAAAGCCATTAAGTCCCAGGTCTTGGTGGACTTCGTGGCTGAATGGGTCGACACCCAGCTACCGACGGCTCCGATCCAACCGGAGCTCTGGACCATGTTCTTCGACGGGTCGCTGATGAAGACAGGGGCCGGCGCAGGCCTACTCTTCATCTCACCCCTCGGAAAGCATCTACGCTACGTGCTACGCCTCCACTTCCCGGCGTCCAACAATGTGGCCGAATATGAGGCTCTGGTCAACGGGTTGCGGATCGCCATCGAGCTAGGGGTCCGGCGCCTCGACGCTCGTGGTGACTCGCAGCTCGTCATCGACCAAGTCATGAAGAACTCCCATTGCCGCGACCCGAAGATGGAGGCCTACTGCGATGAGGTTCGGCGCCTGGAAGACAAGTTCTACGGGCTCCAGCTCAACCACATCGCTCGGCGCTACAACGAGACTACGGACGAGCTGGCTAAAATAGCCTCGGGGTGAACGACGGTTCCCCCGGGCGTCTTCTCCTGAGACCTGCATCAACCCTCCATCAAGATCAACGACACGTCCGAGCCCAAGGTACCCTCGGCCCAGTCTGAGGCACCCACGGCTCAACCTGAGGCACCCTCGGCTCAGTTCGAGGCACCCTCAGCTCGACTCGAGGCGCCCTCGGCTCAGTCCGAGGTACCCTCGGCCCCCGAGGGTGAGGCACTGCGCGTCGAGGACGAGCGAAGCGGGGTCGCGCCTAATCGGAACTGGTAGACCCCGTACCTGCAATATCTCCACCGAGGAGAGCTACCCCTCGACCGAGCCGAGGCTCGGCGGGTGGCGCGGCGCCAAGTCGTTCGTCTTGCTGGGAGATGAGAAGGAGATCTACCACCGCAGCCCCTCAGGCATCCTCCAGCGATGCATCTCCATCGCCGAAGGTCAGGAACTCCTGCGAGAGATACACTCGGGGGCTTGCGGCCATCACGCAACGCCTCGAGCCCTTGTCGGTAACGCTTTCCGGCAAGGCTTCTACTGGCTGACGGCGGTGGCCGACGCTACCCGAATCGTCCGCACCTGCGAAGGGTGCCAATTCTACGCGAGGCAGACCCATCTGCCCGCTCAGGCTCTGCAGACGATACCCATCACCTGGCCTTTTGCGGTGTGGGGTCTGGACCTCATCGGCCCCTTGTAGAAGGCACCCGGGGGCTACACGCACCTGCTGGTCGCCATCGACAAATTCTCCAAGTGGATCGAGGTCCGACCCCTGAACAGCATCAGGTCCGAGCAGGCGGTGGCGTTCTTCACCAACATCATCCATCGCTTCAGGGTCCCGAACTCCATCATCACCGACAACGGCACCCAGTTCACCGGCAGAAAGTTCCTGGACTTCTGCGAGGATCACCACATCCGGGTGGACTGGGCCGCCGTGGCTCATCCCATGACGAATGGGCAGGTGGAGCGTGCCAACGGCATGATTCTACAAGGGCTCAAGCCTCGGATCTACAACGACCTCAACAAGTTCGGCAAGCGATGGATGAAGGAACTCCCCTCGGTGGTCTGGAGTCTGAGGACAACGCCGAGCCAAGCCACGGGCTTCACGCCGTTCTTTTAGTCTATGGGGCCGAAGCCATCTTGCCCACAGACTTGGAATACGGCTCCCCGAGGACGAGGGCCTACACCGACCAAAGCAACCAAGTCAGCCGAGAAAACTCGCTGGACCAGCTGGAGGAGGCTCGGGACCAGGCCTTGCTACGCTCGGCGCGGTACTAGTAGTCCCTGCGACGCTACCACGCCCGAGGGGTCCAGTCCCGAGACCTCCAGGTGGGCGACCTGGTGCTTCAGCTGCGACAAGACGCCCGAGGGCGGCACAAGCTCACGCCTCCCTGGGAGGGGCCATTCGTCATCGCCAAGGTTCTGAAGCCCGGAACATACAAGCTGGCCAACAGCCAAGGCGAGGTCTACGACAACGCCTGGAACATCCAACAGCTACGTCGCTTCTACCCTTAAGATGTTTTCAAGTTGATCATATACCTCGCACCCACGCAAAGTTTAGTCATCAAGGAAGGGTCGGCCTCGCCACGGCAAAGCCCGACCCTCCCTCGGGGGCTAAAAGGGGGGGACCCCTCCGCGTTAAGATTGAGGGACCTCTTTGCGTCCAAGATTTTCAATTAAAAAAGCTTTTTGCGTTCCTCCGGCTATGTCGGAAGCAAGGCCCCAAGGAGCGAACGAGGGTGCATGTAAGTGGCAAGGCCGACTGAGCCGAGGGACTCCTACGCCTTCGGGTTAGGAACGCCTCACTCGTCACCCGCCGCGAAAAGTGACCCCTACTTAGGAAAACCACCCTGTTACTAAACAGGCGAAGCCGAACACGCAAAAAGGAAAGAAGTACGACTTCATGCAACGGTAACAAAGTGTTCAGGCCTCAGCGGTCGCAGAAGGACACACGTGCATCTGACAGAAACTGATCCAACAGAGTTAGGCGTCACCTTGGGAAGGAGCCGCACCTTCGGCTTCATCCCCACCATCGGCAAAGTCCATCCCGGCTTCCAGCGACGGCGCAGGTGGGAGGATCTCTGCCTCAAAGTTGGTCGCTAGCACTGCGCTCGGACCCGCGGCGGCCGCATCGAGCCTCTGGACTTCTGCCAGGGCGGCTTCATCTTCATCGGGAAGGCAATACCCCTCGCTAACCCGCTCCAGGTCCACAACGTAGTGGGAAGCGAGTACGGTGAAGGCCCGCCTGATGCCATGGTGTAACGCCTCGCGGAGCCTGCCGCGCACATGATCGCCCAAGACTTGAAGGCGGCTTCGAGGGGAGCTTCCTGAGGGGACGTCGCCGGAGCCAAGGACCCGGTAAACGTCCGAGATGGCCTCGGACATGGCCGCGTGGTCGGTTTCCCTCTGCTCGGCCGCCCCGGCAAGCGCCTCGGCAAGCGCCTTGGCGGACTCATCGAGGGTAGACTCGAGCTCTGCGAACAGCCAAAGGAAGGATCTCAAACACAAGCAGAGGAAACAAGCAGAAACGAAAACCGAAGATGGCCAAGGCGTACCTCCGGCTCGGGTACGCTGCTCCGAGGCTGCGACCTGGGCTGCGGCTAGGTCGGCCGCAAGGGTTTCGGCCCGGCTCTCGGCCTCGGCAGCCCGGCCCCAAGACTGGTCCCGCTCCTTGACGACCCGGGCGAACTCCGACTGCTGTCGTTGCGCTTCTGCACGCGCCGCGGCCGCCTCCGCGCGCGCCGCTGCCGCCTCGGCTCTCAGATCGGTGCAGAGCAACCGAAGGTCCGCCACCTCGGCACCCTGCTGAGAGAGGCGCGCAGTAGCCTCGGCAAGCGAGGTCCTCAGGGATCGCAGCGAGCCCCAGACGTCGACCTCACGGCGGATGAACGACGACTTGGCGGCGCTCCGATCCGTCAGATCCTGAGGGAAGGAAACAGGGCGTCACGAAAGACGCCTTGGTCACGAAAGAGAAATTGTATGCCTGAAACCGTTACCTGGAGGATTTTGGGGACGTCCCTGCAGAAAACCTCCAGCGACGACCGGAGCGACCCCACCGTTGCTTCGGCACACTCGCGGAGCTCGTCCCAGGACTGGTCCTCCCGCTCATCGTCGAGAACGAAGCCGGGATCCGAGGCCTCACGGGTCCGGAACCGGAGCAACTGGCGCCGGCCCTCGGAGCTCCGCCGCACAGCGACGAGGCTGCCGCCCAGCGGGACGGATCGCGCCTCCACGCCCCCCTCTTCCGAGGCACCAAGCGCCGACGCCTCAGCCGTCTCGACGTCGGCAGCGGCTGGTCGCTCCCCGACTGGGACGACGGCGACTTCGGTAGCGACAGGTGCCGGCATCGCCGGCACGTCCGGTGGGCCCGGGGCCACATCCGCGTCAGCCGCCACCCCCATCACGATGGCCGCCCTAGCAGAAGCGCCAGCCTCGGGAACCCGCTCCACGGCGACTGGTGCCGCCTGAGCCCCCTGCTGTGGAGCGCCTTGCGACAAGGTCACCTGAACGGCAGGGCCTAGAGCGGCGCTGGCCACGCAAGCCGGTGTCGTCTTAAGGGCCTTCCGGGGCGCCAGGTCAGTCAGCCCATGGCTTCGCTTGCTGAGGAAAAAAGAAAAATCACGGCCGGGACATACGAATGAAAAACCAGAACGAAGACATTCCAGGATACTCACCCGCTTCGGGCCATGATCAACCATGCCTGGGGGGAGGTCTCTCGGACCTCGACCCCCGACAACGCCGCCGAGGTCCGCTTCGCCGGCGGCTTCGGCATCACCCTTGCTTTGGACGCCCTGGACGCCTGGGAGGCGGGCTGCTCAGGCACTGCCACGACGACCTGGGGGCCGCTCCCCTGCGCTGCCGGCGTGAGCGGCGGCTCTCGAGGAGCAGACGCCCCGGCCTGGCTCCCCGAGGTCGCTTCGGCTCCTCCAGCTGAGGGGTCAAGTACCCTCCCGGATTGCCCCCGTTCCTCGGGCCGGGACCCCGGCGTCCCGACTCCGAGGACTGACGGCGTCAACCCGCTTGGGGGCTGGATTGATGGCTCCTGGCCTAACCCCAAGCCGGGGCTGAGGCCAAGGCGGGCAGCCATGTCGTCTTCCTCGTCATCATCTTCGTCATCGTCATCGTCGTCGGGCGTTTCCGGCGACGACTCCCTCGGGAGCCCCTCCCTCTCCTGCCGGCGACGAAGCTTTTCCAAGGCGTCCCGAGCCCGCCTCCGCTCGCGGGCCCGGGCCTTCTCCGCGTCCTTCTTTTTCTTCTTCTCCTCCGCGGCGACCCGCCACGCTGCTCGGTCCGCCGCATCTTGCGGGACTCGTGGCAGGAAAGACTTGTGCCACCCTACCTCCTGAAGACGGGTGGAAATCCCGACCTTAGAAACCAGGGGCAATCCGACGCTAGAAGAAAGAAGTGGACACTCACCAGAGTCACGCACCCTTGGTCAGGGCGCATCAAAGGCTGGGAGAGGGCGCTGGGGTCCGGCTTCCCCAACGCAACGGACACCCGCCCGTGGAGGACGTCGGGGGGAAGAGGATCAGAGGACATCCGCGAGCCCTCCAAGTCCGCCTCCGGTGTCATTTCCCAAAGCGGCAGCCGTCGCTCCGCCAAGGGAAGCACCCTCCGGCGGTGGATGGCGGCAATCACCCCGGCAGCGGTGAGTCCCCCCTTCCGCAACACCTCTAAGGCCTTAAGGAGGGGTTCGAGGTTCTTCTTTCTTTCGTGAGGGGTCCCGTGGCGCCAAGCATCAGCGGCGGCGGTGACTACTCGCTGAGAGAACGGCGGGAGCAACTCGCCGTCATTCCGGAGGTAGAACCACCGGCGCTGCCACCCCTTGTTCGAGGACGCGAGGATGGCGGGAATATACAGCGACGCCCGCGACTGCCTCAGCAGGAGGGTGCAGCCGCCGGCCCACACCGCTGCACGGACCTTCCTCTCCCCCGTCGGCGAGGCAAAAAGCTCCGCGAAAAAGAGATGGGTCCACAGATCCCAATGGGGGGCAATCCCCAAGTACCCCTCGCACACCGCTACGAAGATGGTGGCCTGCGAGATGGAGTTGGGGCTGAGGTTGTGCAACTCCACCCCGTAGTGGTGCAGGATCGCCCGCATAAAGCGGCTCGCCGGCACACCAAAGCCCCGCTCGTGGAAGGAGACGAAGCTCACGATGTACCCCGGCGGTGGGGATGGAGCGGCTCCACCCACGGGGGGATCCATTCCGGTCGCTGCTCATCGGTGAGAGGGCGAAGTAAACCCTCGCCAACGAGATCCTCCAGATCACTCGCTGTCACCGTGGAGAAGGGCCATGGGTCGCGCGGCGAGATGATGGTCACCCGGTCAGCCATCGCCGAGCGGAAGGGGTGGCGGCACAAAGGACAGGGAGGGCGGTTTCCTTTTCTCTGGCTAAGTCTCTCAGGCTGCAAAAAACCTGAGAGGGAAACAGGAAGCGGAGCAAAGAACCATCGCCCGGCCCTCTCCCGAGTATATGAAGACCAAGGCGTGATCGGTTCAAACGTTCCGCCCGGACCGGACGTGGGATTCAAAAACGCGAAGCAAAACAGCCGTCCCTCGAGCGGCTCGCGCACGCGCAACGGTCGCCCCTCCAACCACTCGCCCCGTCGCATTAACTCCACGACGGGACACGCGGCGCCTCTGGCAGGAGAAGCGGGCGACGCTTCCCCTTCGCCAAAATGACCGCGTCCAAAAAGGTACGCCGCGACGTTCGATTTCGTATCCTTTTCCGTTTTTCCTCTTTCTCTCTCTTGCAACAGACCGGGAGAGGGGGATACCCCGAAAAGGATCCTTCCCCGAGAAGGAACCAGGCTCCGAGCCCCCCTATTGATCAGAGGTTCGAAGGCTGGCCCCTCGGAAGGGTTCAATAGCCGCCTCAGATCGCGTGGGCCCTACACCCACTACTGGTCAGAGGTTCGAAGGCCGGCCCCTCGAAAGGGTTCAACGACCGCCTCAGGCTACTCGGGCTCCACGCCCAATTCTGATTAGGGGTTCGAAGGCTGGCCCCCGAAGGGTTCACAGCCGCCTCAGACACCGAGCGAGGGATGACCATGGGTACGTTCGATACATAACCAAGGCTCGGGCTGCGCTCCCGAGGTACCCTAGGACATTTCCGAGACCGGCGGGAACGATCTTGTAACAGAATCCCACCAGAGGGAGGCGTCGAGCCCTCGGACCCCGTCGCCAGGGGACCGGATCTGGCAGATCACCCGCAGGTACTTTTGGGCGTGCCTCTGGGCCCCTAGCCGACCCCTAACGAACGGGGCACGGACGTCTACTCGGATTACCCGCTTGCAGCTCATCGGAGACACCATGTTCGGCGCCCATCGAGGGCAACATGGCGCTCTCCCCCCCTCCTCCTTGCGGAAAGGCGACGCAGGGGCGTATGTAAAAAAGCCGAGTCTACCCCTGACCGCCCTCTCGCTCTGTGCAGAGGCTCGGGGGCTGCTCTCGCAAACCCGGCTCCGGCCGAACCGTTGACAGCGTCAACATACCAGCCCGAGAACTTGGGACCCGACCGTACACTTGGGCTACGGCCAGCTCGCATGAGGGAACGACCAGACCAGCCGAAGCACTACGTGAGGCAGTAAGACCTCGAAGGAGTGAAACCACTCCTCCGAGGCCTCGGGGGCTACACCCGGCGGGTGCGCTCGCGCGCACCCACCGGAACAAAACGCAACCGAGAAAGGCTGGTCCCCTTGCAAAAAAGTGCGACGAAAGCCTCCAAGCGAGTGCAAACACTCCCTTCGAGGCTCGGGGGCTACTGTCGGGGACCATAATTAGGGGTACCCTCAAGGCTCCTAATTCTCAGCTGGTAACCCCCATCAGCACGAAGCTGCAAAGGCCTGATGGGTGCGATTAAGTCAGGGATCAGTCCATTCGAGGGACACGATCACGCCTCACCCGAGCCTAGCCTCGGACAAGGGCAGCCGACCCCAGAGGATTTCCGTCTCGCCCGAGGCCCCCCTTCAGCGGCGAACATATTCCCGGCTCGCCCGAGGCCCTGCCTTCGCTAAGAAGCAACCCTGACCAAATCGCCGCACCGACCGACCAAGTCGCAGGAGCATTTAATGCAAAGGTGGCCTGACGCCCTTATCCTGGCGCGCACCCCCCAGCCAGCAGAGCCGAAGTGACCGCCGTCACTTCGCCGCTCCACTGACCGGCCTGACAGAAGGACAGCGCCGCCAACGCCACACCGACTGCAGTGCCACTGGACAGAGTAAGGCTGACAGGCAGTCAGGCCCTGCCGGAGGCACCATAGGAAGCTCCGCTTCGCCCGACCAAGGGCTCGGACTTGGGCTCGGCCCCAGAAGATGATGAACTCCGCTCCGCCCGACCCAGGGCTCGGACTCGGGCTAAGTCCCGGAAGACGGCGAACTCCGCTCCGCCCGACCCAGGGCTCGGACTCGGGCTAAGTCCCGGAAGACGGCGAACTCCGCTCCGCCCGACCCAGGGCTCGGACTCGGGCTAAGTCCCGGAAGACGGCGAACTCCGCTTCGCCCGACCCAGGGCTCGGACTCGGGCTAAGTCCCAGAAGACGACGATCTCCGCCTCGCCCGACCCAGGGCTCGGACTTGGGCTCGGCCCCAGAAGACGACGATCTCCGCCTCGCCCAACCCAGGGCTCGGACTTGGGCTCGGCCCCAGAAGACGGCAATCTCCGCCTCGTCCGACCCGTGGGCTCGGACTCGACCTCGGCTTCGGAGGAGCTTCCACATCGCCCAACCTAGGGCGTAGACCAGCCACGTCAACAGGAGGCGCCATCATCACCCTACCCCGAGCTGACTCGGGCCGTAGGGAACAAGACCGGCGTCCCATCTGGCTCGCTCCGCCAGATAGGCAATGATGGCGCCCCGCATGCTCTGTGACGACGGCGGCTCTCAGCCCCCTTACGGAAGCAAGAGGACGTCAGCAAGGACTCAACCGCTCCGACAGCTGTCCCTCCGCCAAGCTCCATCGCTCCTTCGACGGCCACGACATCACACCAGCTGGGTGCCAAGATCTCTCCGGCTGCCACAACGGCATGTACCTAGGGCGCTAGCTCACCTCCGCTAGACACGTAGCACCCTGCTACACCCCCCCCATTGTACACCTGGATCCTCTCCTTACGCCTATAAAAGGGAGGACCAGGGCCCTCTTAGAGAGGGTTGACCGCGCGGGGACGAGGACGAGAACAGGCGCTCGCTTGGAGCCGCTCGCTCCCTCTCCCGCGTGGACGCTTGTAACCCCCTACTGCAAGCGCACCCGACCTGGGCTCGGGACGAACACGAGGGCCGCGGGGTTCCCACCTCTCTCACGCCGGTCTCCGGCCGCCTCGCTCTCCCCCCTTCGCGCTCGCCCTCGCGCTCGACCCATCTGGGCTGGGGCACGCGGCGACATTCACTCGTCGGCCCAGGGACCCCCCGGTCTCGGAACGCCGACAGTCGTATTTATATGATTTATATAATTCATATGCTTTATGTTCTCATGATCCATATTGTTATGAATATATTTGATGTCATGATTAATTATCTTTTATATGTCATCATCATAATATTAATTTACAGAATTAAAATGATACGGAAAATACATATAATTCTAACAGGTTCGCTCCAGCCGCCGCCTTGGTGGATTATGGTAGAAACGGCATGATTTTCTATGCACAGAGAGCTTTGCAGTTCGCGCAGCTTTGGAACTTGCTCAAGCTTTGTCCCTTGGATGCCAACTTGCCAAGGGACAGGAACCCTCGTTTCTTGTCCACGCCTGTGGCTGGCAAGCTCCGCTGCTGCCTGCTGGCCTGTTCTTTCTCCCCATTCTCTGTGTATCCATTCGTAAGTTTTTTTTTTCTTTTTCTCTCCGAACGAGGTATCCATTCCAACTGTTGAAGAGTGTCAGACGCAGTTACAGCTACCAGGCCAAGGCATTTTGCTGTCAGACGCAGCAACCAGGCTAGGGCATTTTGCTAAACATTTTAGAAGGTATGCACATGAGCCTTTCCCGCATATAGATTACACATAAACTAATAAAATTTTTAAAAAAATCTGAAAATATTCATATATATTTTTTCCAGCCTACTCCAATTATATACGAAATTTCAAATTTGAATTCGTTATATTTTAGCTGCAATAAAAAATAACATTTTAGCCGATTTTCTAATTTAAACTTGTAAGTTTATCTTTTTTATTTATATTGATGTAATACGGATTTGAACTTGAAATTTTGTATATAGTTAGAGTAGGGTGAAAAAATATGTATGAATTTATAGAATTATTTTTTAAACTTTGTTAGTTCATGTGTAATCTATGTGCATCAAAGCCTCATATATACCGAATATAATCCCTTTGTAGAAGCAATTTTACAGTTCAACCTCATGTTGACTTATCTTACCCTAATTTTTTCCCTCATTAACAAAGAATCTGTTACATGAGGAAAGCTCAACACTAATGAACATCGCTACGGCTCACAACGCAATCCGCGGACACTATCGGCTATTAACATTGTGTCATGGGACTGTCTATCAACATAGGCGGTGCCAACCTCGTGCTAAAGGCACGCTCATCGAAATGGTGTAAGCTGATCCTTTTGTGAATACAGTCTTAATAAATACTCCATCTCTTAAGATATCTCAAGAGATAAATGAAAAAAACAGAAGACCATTTTTGCGAAGGACCTCTCTTAAAAGACTTTTCAAGCAAAAAGGACACTAATGTGTATACTCGTCCTTTAGTTGTCTACAGAATTAATCTTTACTACTTATTAAGACTGCAAGAGTAGTCTGTCATTTCATGTTCTGCCTTTCTTATTCCCCCCTCCCTGCAAAGCTCATTCTCATTCACACGTACATCCCACGTCTAGCTAAAATTAAAAAACACAAATGACCTTAAGGGGATTCAAACCCATGACCTCTTAGGCTAATACGAGTAGTAGATACCGCTATACCACGTGTGTGTTTATATCTATATCTATAACAGGAAAAACATCTACTACATCTCTCCTCAAGCCTACCCTACTACCCTTGCACAATGCGTAGTAGTATATAAGTGTCACCGAGATTCTTGAATTATATTTTTGGATGGAAGGAGTAGTATTTAAAGAAGAGTCTTGCATGCAATTTCATTTGTTTGAATAATGTTTTCAACTTAAATTCCTTTTTTTGCATGCATGTCATTTATTCTCCATAATATTTTTTCCATGGATCTGACTTGTGAGTCATTTTCATAAACCAACGCCAAGGATGAATCCATGTTTCTTGCTTGGAAACTCCGAACAAACACCACTAGTAGGAGTCGCTCACATTGGCGTCGCTCATCGACGATGAGAAGAAGCTTGACGACTGCCAGTTCGACCTCTGGAAGCAGTCCTACGTGGCCGCATGAGCCGCTGTGTATGATAAGCTCTGACGCAGCCGCCGCTTGGACGCGGTCTAGAGCAGCTGCACCACGTTGTCCATCTTCAAGCTGGGGTACCTCATGGTCGTTGCCAACGTCGACGACTCTCGGGTTATTTTGGGCACCGCATCCAACGATGGCGCCATCACGCCGTCCAGCTCATCGTCCATCTGAAGCCCAACCTATCATGTAAGTCGCTACTGGCCGGTCATGAATTCTTGTGCGCTGGGACGACGGTCGTTGCTGATGTTGTGTGAGTGTCCTCGAACATGATGTATGTAGTGGAGTAGCACATCCGGTGGTGCAACGGTCAAGTGTACTACCTTGCTGATGAGCCCGAGGTGCACTTCGTATGGCAGTCCAGCCAAGAGTCATCGGTACTCGCCATGTCGTGCGCGTTCGACGACTACTGTGGCGTCATCTCGGCGTCGGAGGTGACGTAGAGGAGGACTGACAGCAATGATCCGTTCGTCATCCTCCCCACCGTCGGGGTAGCTTTTTGTGCTGGTCTGCCTTTAATTTTCTTCGCAAACACACACAATTGTTTTTTTGTTTGAGCAAGCACGTATGGTGGTGCGTGCCTGATGAATGACGATGTACGAGGGATCTTCTTCCGGCAGACGTGGGGCGCGCTCTCCAATGATGAGACCATGAAAATCGTGGCATATATCGAAGTCGGCATGATACTGATGGTTGCAATGTAGTGGTGAAAAATTAGATTAAAATAACAAAATTTATGTATGACCAGGATCACAAATGGATTATGAAACATTTCTCATAACAGTATAACACATATTTTGTATTTAAATTACTGTGGTATTATATGTCCCGTTGCAACGCACAGGTACTCGCCTAGTATATTTATATTTTAGAGAGAATTATTTGTATGGATACAATCTCTTAGTTGTCTCTTGTGCTCAGAAAATCACTATAAGGGCTTAGGGTTATACATGCTGTCAATTGTTTGGTTGCATTATCTTAACTAGGATTTTTAAGGATCCATTGTTGGAATAAATGGGTTGGCCCATTTAAGAAAATTAATAATTAACGGCCCATAATAAATGCTACGGAGTTAAGAGATTAATCTCCATTGCTAGTTAGGAAGACTTTGATCAACTTAAAATGTCGACTTAGTTTATATATGTTGTAAAGTTGGAAAAGTAGACTAACATGCCACACATGTTATAGAGTATAATCGGGTCATTAAAGAACGTGTCAGCTGAGAGCAGACACCCCTCTACTCTGCTCACAACTCCTGCTTAGGATACATGTCCTCTCTTTCTCCCTCTGGTTTTGCTGCTAGCTTTGCGCACACGGATCGTCGTTCAAGCGCTCATCTTCTCGGGTGAGGAACAAGCAATCACATTTTTGAGTTGTCTTTGATACAACTGCTCGATCGGCACTGCCACACGATCTACATTGCATCAACCCGGAACGGCCATATCAACAAGTAGTATGCCTGATCTCTGTATGATACTTATATTCAATGATTTATAATTATATTTGCCACCGCTATATTTGTTGTAGACATATTAGATCTACACGTGCACATTTCTATTGTTATTGGTTGTCTAATATCAATTTTCTGAATTAAAATACATTTAGGATTGTCTAACATTTTAACATTCATTACGTTGATATCTTAATAAAAAAATTGTACATCAATTTATTATGAAACTTTTGACTTGTGGCAATGGTGCGGTCATGTGTTTGGATCCTCATTCTCTTTCCTGCACTCTTAGTAACAGCAGAGTGAAACATGCGCTCACTATATTGTTGAGTTCTAAGCACCCTGTTCTTGCTACAAATTGTACTTGAGTATGCCTCCAAGCATATTCACGCCAAAACTACTGCAAAAGTGGTGTTTGATGTAATGCCCGACCAGACTGTAATTACACTACTAACTTAACAAAAAAATATTCTTGTGCCTGAAGTTCATCACTCTTGTTTTAATTTGTTGACGAGGTCTTTAGCTGTTGGCGGACTTACTCAAGGACCTATATAACCATTGAAGACACCAGGTCATTGGTGCATCTGGTTGTTATTCTTTCATGATCTGCAACGGATGCATACGAGTAGCTGGGGTGCGCTTTCAGTTAGTTTGTAAGTGTTTTAGGGTGATAGTAGATGTACTATTGTAATAAACTGTATTATTAACTTTGCTCAAAGTAATGGAAAGGTCACATGTTTAAATTGTTTAAAAATAGATATATTGCCTTTTTAACAGTAATAGATTTATCTATTTTAACATTCTCACGTGAAAATGAACACCCTTAGGGCCAGTTCGGCAGCCCAATTCTCCGAAGGGAATCTGATTTTTTCCCTGTGTTGCGGCCCACATGGGAAGAATCTGTGCGACATTTTTTTGGCCTCTTTGGAAGACAGCAGCACAGGGATTTCGAGCCAACCCTGAGCCAAGCTTTCATGGGGATCTTGTCCTAGCCTCCGGACACCAGGCAACTATCTCGAACAGCATGCCACCTCTGTTCGCACAGGGATTTTGGCTTGACGAACGTTCGATCCGCCGCGCCGCCAGCATCCACTGCGTCGACGTGGAGGCGACCGCGACGGGGAGACGACCGCGACAGACTGATTGCGGCGCCTCCATCCATTGTGCCGACGTTCGATCCGTCGTCGTCCATAGCGCCACCATCCCCGGCCATCGCGAGCAGGACATCCTCGACCGTCGTCCCCAGCGTGTCGTCCCCGTCCCTGGTTTGAGGTATTCGACGATGTTCGCCTTCTTCTCGTTCCTTACGTTCTTAGCTAGGGTTTCAAATAATTTCCCATTCTGATATTAGCTCTTCTTTGATTCTTGATCTTAAATATCCAGTGGTTGATCAACGTCGTGTGTGCTCTTCTTCGTTCCTTACACAGCCAACTCTCCTCTAAGATCCAAACCCCAGCGCTAGTGAGGTATGCCTCCAAGCATAACGTCGTGTGTGCTGATTTGTGCTTGTCCCTTCAAAAATAGCGACTTCAACTCCCATCAGGTTGCCTGACGCGGTGTACACATGAATACCAAATTTGCTTCTTGTTTCTTTGTGGGAGGCTACCATTTAAATTCACAAATGTGTTCATATCTGAGCTTGGATGTGGTATATGTGCCAGTGTGCATTGTCATGGAATCACATTTAGGCTGTCTCCAGCAACGTCCTCTAAATTCCATCCCCTAAAAGAATATTCTCTGTCCTTTACAGCACACTCTAAAAGATTATGTTCTCTATATCTTCTCAGTCTCCAGCAACATCCTCTAAATTCGGTCCTCTAAAGCTACAGTATTAACAGAATACATAAACTATCATATATTTTAAATTGGTTCTAATGTACGGCATTAAAAATGATGAAATTAATATTTTCAATACTACAAATATTTGAATGTATAAATATTATGAAAAATAACGTACGACACGAATTATAAATTAATAGAATTTAGTCATTTTATGATTAAACAACGGCAATAGTTTTATGTGCGCTGGCTTGAACATTTCCTCAAGCATGTTGTGTGCATCCTATGGTGACTGTAGCAACCATCACCTTCACGTATGCACGCGAGAGAGCAAACAACATCCACCTGCAACTCGAGTCCTAGACGTAGCCCGTTCCTAGCCATGGTCAAGGAGAGGACAGAGATGGTTTAGCGAGCGCACAGGAAGACTCTACGTTTGGCGGACGTCTGTAGCATCCGGTAGGATAGAGGAGCTTTTAGCGAACGTTGCTGGACGAATAAAGTAGTCATCCACACGCTATATCTAGCGGACAGAACAATTTATAGTTCCTTGTTGGAGAGAGTCTTATTTGTTCTCCTATAGATGTGTTTCGATTGAGCAAAGTGCTATTAAGTGGCAATGATCATTGTTACTAGTAATGATGAGGACATCACTACCATGGATACAAACAACACTCCCCTAGTTGATGTTCAAGGTCCGATTACTCGCGCACGTGCAAGACAATTGAATTTGCAGGAATGAAGGAAAGGACCAGCAAGGACATGGTGAAGGACTTAGAGACGTGGAAGGCCAGCAAGGACGTTCGGATCAAGGTGGAGGACCAAACCGACGTCCGTAATCTGTCTCGGTGCTGCGACACCGTAATTGGCCTTTGGGCCATGTATCTTTGTTGGGCCCATTAGGGTGTGTCCAGGGACGGAGTGACGCTCCTAACCCTTATATAATCAGTAGCCACCACCACATTAGGGCTCGGGTTTTGCTTAAGTTAGATCTGTCAAGAACAGTCGTCGTAGATCGGTTTGTGAGACCCCAACTTGTGAGCTTAATCATTCATCCGCAATATTCTAGATTGTGTTCTTTCTTGTTCTTGCTTGTGTCTTTGATTCTTAGGCAGGAATTAGCCCTCGTGGCGAGGTCAATCGTGCAGTGCATGGTTGATAACCAGAGGAGAAGTGGTGCTGCGATTGCGGGGTTCTAGTCGTGTTGATTGGAAGCCGGATCGTCTGTGTGACATCTCCACAAAATCGATAGTTACCTTCATCTGACGGAAGATCGGGCACCCCATTCCTATTAAGTGGTATTCAAAGACTCAGGTATTACTGTCAGGCTTACCCTAGTTTAGTTTAGGTTTTTCATTCTATAACTCCAGATAATTGCCATACAAAAAAATTTTTGCTGTCCTAGAACCCTTGTTTAGCCTTTGCAATTTCGTTTTTAGTTTGGCTTTGTTCAGTTTGTGTCCGTGGTCGAGTCGTGTTGCTGGTTTAGGGTGTATCTTTGTCGTAGATCCACTGCACCTTCGTCGCTATCCCATGCACCATTACCCAGATCACAAGTCGATCCACACCATTAATCGACTTGCCCTCGCTAGCCGCCGCCGCGCCAGTCCCAGATAGATTGCAGTTAGGGAAGTTTTGCCCTAACCGCACCGCCTTCTAGTCGTGCCTCCCAAAAACATAACTTGAAGTACCTTTCTTAAACCGGGCATAACTTTTCGTTCGGGTGTCCAAAAAATCTGAAATTTTTACAGGAGCTTGGTGACGCCATTCTGAGGCCAACCAAACTCGCCTACGGCCTGTTTGGTTTCGATAAAATTGTCAAAAAAATTCAGGAAAATAAAGAAAAAAATATCAAAGCTCTTGCATGCTTTTCAGAGAATTTCCTGATTTTCTGTAGGCCACATCTGATCTCTGTTTTAGGTGAAACTTGGTGTAGCTCCTATTTTGTTACTTCTTGTGCTGAGAAAAATATAAAAAATCATACAAAAAAGAAAAACAAAATCACCTGTGGTTCCTACTAGTGCCTTTTTAGCCTCGCTAGTACAATATTTACGGTACTGCCATTCTGCTAGTTCCATTGTTCTTTGTTCCAACTTGTTGCGCTACGCCTCGGATACATCTCTTAGCCAGCAATTGTGACTTGTGCTTTGGATATTTATTGAACTTCGCTCATCTGCACTCGATTTTGTTCCACATTCACATACATATTGTGCCTGTCCTACAGCTCCACATACTATATCTTCTGATCAATACAGATTTGACCTTGCAATCGCGGTTTCACTCCCTCTTGGTAAGTATCACGAACCAGCCTCCGATTGTACCATCCTTTGCTTTGTATTTCGTCAGACACTTGTAAGAGCTTGGTAAGATACATTAGAGCGTGTTCCTGTGTTCCACCTGAGAGGAGCATGTAGTGAAATTATTAGGGATAACCTTCACCATTTGTTTCCTGTTTTTGTGTTTCGATGGCAGGCGACGAAGAAGAAGCAAGGATCACTACAAACTTCGATGAATGTGTTAGCCGCCAAGATCTTGAGGCAAACAACAAGCTCCTGAAGGAGCAAATGGAGGAGACGGTCTACAAGTCAGTGCATGATGCCTTCATTGGCATGGACCTTGGCAAGACTTACGAGAGGCTAGATCGATGATTGTCCGAGATCGTCGACAGACTTGCTGTGTTGGAGACGCAACAACAAGCATCACATACCACCACCTCCTTGTCCACGTCTTCCCGATGATGCGATGTTTGATGAAGAAGGTAATTATGATGAAGCGGCCACCAGAGATTTGCGCATACGTCGCCATCTTCATCAAAACACAGAAGGTATGCCACACCGCCAGCAAGGTAATAACAATCGTGCTCCAGACGACCCTTATGCTAAGATTAAATTTTCTATACCATCTTTTTTGGGTCATTATGATGTTGAGGGATATCTTGATTGGGAGATGACGATAGAACAGAAATTTGTTGCCCACCTTGTACCTGAACGACATCAAGTTAGACAAGCCACTAGTGAATTTAAAGATTTTGCTATTGTCTGGTGGACTGGTCTAGTTGGGGATGGTAGAGCACCTACGACTTGGGAAGATCTTAAGGTAGCTATGCGCGATAGATTTGTTCCCCCATCTTATCATAGAGAATTGCATAAGAAATTGATGCGTTTAGAGCAAGGGGATAAATCTGTTCAAGATTATTATGCTGAGCTTCAGAAGGGATTACAGCGTTGTGGGATAGTAGAGGGACATGAGGACGCTCTTTGCCGTTTTTATTCAGGTTTGCGGCGTGACATTCAGGACATTGTGGATTACAAAGAATTTAACACTGTCAACAAGTTGTTCCAGTTTGCTATGCTTGCAGAGAAGGAATTGCAAGGACGCCAACATCGACCTAGGGCTACTTTTCGCGCCTCCTCTACATCACGGACGCACACACCTGCCTTGAGTCATACACCTTCGACCACTCCAGCGTCCATGCGACCTCCCTCGACACCTGCTGCACATGTTGGTAAACTTCCTTTGCAGGTACCCGCCAAGAAACAAAATTCACTAGCACCTGCAGCAACTTCCAGTGATCATTCTTCGGGTATTGTTTGCCACCGCTATCATGGGATTGGTCACGTGAAGAAGGATTGCCTGAGTCAGCGAACATACATTGCTACGGATGATGGCTACATTAGTGCTTCCGACGGTGAGGATGACGATGATGACTCCAGTGATGTTGCTGCTAATGATGATGCCATGCTTGGTGCTGATGCTACGGTGAACCTTCAAAGCATCATGGTGCAGTGTGTTCTTAGTTCTCAGCCTGAATCATCAGAGAAGCAGCAACGCCATAATTTGTTCCAGACTTTCTTCGCCATCGAGAATCGGCGTGCACGTGTTATTATTGATGGTGGAAGCTGCAATAATTGATGAGTTCAGATTTAGTCAAGAAGCTTGGCCTGACCACATGTCCATGGCCACATCCATACCACATTCAGTGGATCAATGATTCAAGCAAGGTTAAGGTAACACACATGGTACGAGTGCATTT
Organism: Zea luxurians; assembly: GCA_029449295.1. Taxonomy (NCBI): domain Eukaryota; kingdom Viridiplantae; phylum Streptophyta; class Magnoliopsida; order Poales; family Poaceae; genus Zea; species Zea luxurians. The sequence continues at coordinate 16,326,325 of JAOPSE010000037.1, forward strand.
CTCCATTGGTATGTATTCTAATTATGCGGATTGTGATGTAGTACCTATGGAAGCTTGTTCTCTTTTGTTGGGTAGACCTTTGGAATATGATATTGATGCACGTCACCATGGTAGGAGTAATACATACACTTTTAGGCATAAAGATAAAAATATTACTTTGCTACCTTTGACTCTTGCTGAAATTGTACAAGCTGATAAAGATAGAGCTGCAAGTACCCATAAAGAACCAACTAATGAGACAGAAATTCAGTAACAAATTAAATTGAAAGATCCTATCATGCTTGCTACTAAATCTGATCTTCTTGAAACTCATGCTACTGATGCTTGTTGCTATGCCTTGGTTTGCAAAGATGCTTTCTTTTCTATTGATGACATTTCTAGCACTTTGCCTGCATCTGTGACTAACCTTTTGCAGCAATTCCGAGATGTTTTTCCCTCTGAGTTACCTCCATGACTTCCTCCCATTCGTGGGATTGAGCACCAGATTGATTTGATTCCTGGAGCGAGCTTGCCCAACTGTTGGGGACTTGTTCTCAAGTGCTATGAATTAAGAACAAGGCAACACAAAAAGGGTTAATGATTAATGCCCTTCGCCCTTCAGAGCATTATCTCCCTTAGGATATAATGATCTTCAGACGAAGGTCATGAAGGACGTACCTTCGTCATTACAGTATATCTCAATGAAAGGAGAAGCATATGAGAAATAACAAGAATAATCATATCTCATCATTAATATCATTTAATCATATGGTCATGAATACACTTGAACAATATTGAATTACATTTTTACCTTCGGCTTGACAGAAGGCAAAAGTCCAAGCGTGACGCGCGAATGAATACAAGTCAGCGTGAACAGTACGGGGGTACTGTTCATCTATTTATAGACATAGGACACAGCATGTGACAAATTACAATTATGCCCCTCAAAAAAGTTTACAACATTGACTCAGACCTTTATGGATTAAAAGGTCATTCTATCTCTATGTCGGTTTGTAATGCCGAAGCTTCATGAAGAGGAACCTTTGGCCATCTCATGGGGACAACTTCAGCCGAAGCTGCTTCTTCGTGTAAGACCTTCGGCGCAACGAAGCATGGCCCCAACAGTAGCCCCTTTCGCGGCGCTAGATCGTTTTTCGTAACGAGCTTGATCCGTGAAAAAAAGTCTCTCAAGCTTCGGGAAGCCGAAGGTCCAAAAAACACCTTCCCTGAGCTCGTTGCCGAGAAACGTTTCAATTTCCGAGCGCGTCGGACCCACCTTGCAAAGTTACTGTTTGATCTTTGCGGTCCACCGCGCAGCGAGTGCAAGTGACTGCCCGCCTGGTGTAAAAATCCTGGCGCTTCACCTTCTCACCTGCAGCACTATATAAACAGACGAGTAGGTGTGAAGTTACCACAACATTCATTGCTATTTGCACTGTTTTGCTGCCAAAATTTTTAACCATAGCCGAAGCTTGATACTCAGAATCGAACGAAGGTCCATCTCGAAGTCTGCTTCGTCAGAAAGAAAGGCTTCGGGAGAAAAAAGAAAAAAAGTATTCAATTTCCCCAAACTCAGAATCAAATGGCCAGAGTGCGATCTACTGCCAGGGTTGAGCGTGAAGGAGACGAAGCTGAAGGTTCGGAGACTGTTCCGATCTCCGAAGCAATGCAACGATCCGGGCTGGTAACCGCAGAAGAAATCCCCGCTGCTGAAGCAGACCCGACAACTGCCGAAGGAGAAGAAGAGAACATTGAAGAAACTGACCCCGAAGATGATTATCGCATTGCCATGCCCAGCAAGCCCAGCCACTTAGACTTCGGAAAGTCGACCATTTCGAAGGCTGATCTCTCCAAGATGGTAAAAGCTGGTTACTTCAGTGAAAATCAGAAGAAGCTACTTCGCTTCGGAGGAGAAGAAACTACCCCGAAGCCAGAGAAGGATGAGATAGTTATTTTCAAGAGCTTTTTAAAGGCTGGGCTGAGATTCCCCCTTCATGGAATTATTGCAGATGTATTGAAGAAGTTTGGAATTTACTTTCATCAATTGACTCCTAACGCTATCGTTAGGCTTAGTGTTTACATCTGGGCCCTCCGAAGCCAGGCTGTGGAACCGTTTGCCGACAGTTTTTATCGAGTTCATGAGTTACATTACCAAACGAAGGCCAGAAAAGATGGATTACATGATAACTTTGGTTGCTACAATTTTGCCTACCGGAAAACAACAAAGTTTCCTGTTATCAGCTACCGAAGCAAATGGCCAGCAGGCTGGAAGTCTGAGTGGTTTTATGTGAAGGTTGACGAAGATGAAGAAAAGTTGGTACAAAGCCCACTTGAATTAATCTTCGGAGAGACAAGGCCGCGATGCCACATGACATTAGAAGGTCCCACCTGGGCTGCACTGGGTGAGTTTAAAATTATTTCAGAGCATATCAGTACCAGGGATCTGGTTCAAGAATTCTTGGCCTTCAGGGTTTTCCCTACGTTAAAAGAATGGGAAATGCCGAAGCTGGAAAGGGAGAAGAAAGAGGGAGAACTTGTCCGGCTTCCTTACCATTTCAAATTCAAGAAATACTTTAAAAAACCTTGCCAAGAGTGGCTGGACACAGTTGAGGTAATGTGCAATGAAATTCTTAGAAATTATTCCAAAAAAGAAGATCAGCTAATGACTGCAGCCTTCGGCACCCGTCCGAAGCGAAGACTAAACCGAGTGTTTGATGCCCTGGGTTTCAAGTACCCTGACTATGAACGGTTAAACAAGGGTGCTGAGGGCCAAAAAAGGAAAAGAGTGGCCGAAACTTTGAACAAAGATGAGGAAGAACCACCAAGAGAGAATAAAATTCCAAAGAAGAGAAAAATATCATCTCCAAAGCGAAAATTATCCGACGAAGAGGGGACTCCTGCACCACCCTCTACCAGCGACGTGGAGGAAATCTTAAAGGTAATGACTGAACCCCTGCCCGCGAAGCTAAGTCCATTAGGGCCCCAACTGACGAAGCTTTTTCGAAAGGTGGAGAAGCCGGAAAAAAACGAAGATAACCAAAACAAAGAGGCAAAGAATTATTGCAGTGACCGAAGTTATCGACAAGACGCCACCGAGGGCTTCAACTCAGAAAACGCCAGCGGTTGAGGGCGCAACAAATGTCGAAGTCGCACCTTCGGAGGTCGCGGCTACCGAAGCCGCTTCAGCCGAAGATGTGAACTTGGAAACTACTATTGAAGACATCGACAAAATTTTGCTAGACATGGCCGCAGAAGAAGCTGCCACTGCTGCTGAAGAAACCATGGCCACAGTGCCTAGAAAGGGGAAGGAAATAGCCGAAGATACTTCGGAAGACGAAGCCTACATGTTTCAAAATTTAGTTGGGCAAGAACTGTCGAAGGCCGAAATAGAAGAGCTTAAAGACTATGCCAAATCTTGCGGATATAAGCCAGGAGCTCTTCTTTTCGGAGGTGTCGATGATGAAAAATTAGGCTGCATCCGAGATCAAACTGGAGCTAAGGTCATCGGTACTCTATCAAAGAGTATCGGTTTTCCGAAGCTAGAAACAGATATCAGCCGCTACCGACGACAACATATCGTCGGCAGCTTATTTTATTCCAATTTCAAGGTAAACAACTTTTCTCTGACTTCTATTGTTTTTTAATAATGGAAATATTCCTAACGAAGGTTGTTTATTTGCAGAGCATGCTACTAAGCAAAGCTTTGAAGATGCAGCAAGATCTAGAGGATAAAAAATACGAAGCTATAATCGAAAATCTAGAGAGCAAGATAAAAGAGCAATCAGCTATTATTGAAAAGAAAGACTTTGAACTCCAAACATCTGAAGGCTTGCTGGCAGAGACTGAAGCTAAAGTATCAGAATTGAATTCGAAGCTTATCTGCCAATCAAAACAATTTGAACAAGAGAAGCTAGAGCTTAATTCAAAACTTGAGGCCGAAGTCCAAATCAACTCAGATTTGAAGAAATCATTAACAAGCCTTCAAGACAAATGTTTGAAATTTAGTAACAGCTGTATTCAACAATTAAAGAAGATCTTTTACTCAGTTGGAGCCAGCAGTGGAAAGTTCACCCCTGCTGCTGAAAATTTGCCAAGAGCCTTCGAACATATTGAAGCTGAAATTGAAGAGCTTGACGAAGTTATAGCCGGGCACGGTGACTTCTGTGCCTGGGTAGCTTCTCGAGGCACTGCTGCAGCGTTCCTGAAGGCCGGCTGTGAGCATGGAAAAATCGTCAACAGGCCGAATTTCAATCTGTCTCCATCAATTCTAGACGATATTCCTGACCTCACCCGAAGCATTTCAAACAGATTTATAAAAATGATATGGACAAAAGGCGGGCGGGAGAAGGCTGGAGACGAAGCTCGAAGTCATCTTGAACCAGTAAGAAATCATACCTTGTACTTACCTTCTCCTTCACACTTGATTTTTACTCACAATACCTTGATTCATGTAGGATGACGAAGCTGAAGGTGATGCTTAAAAAATATGCCGCCGAAGCTGAAGCTCGGTGAAGATCAGTAGGAGTACTTTGTAGAAAAAACTCAGTAGACTTGTGCAACAACTTTTGTAAATACAGCTGAACTGTTCTTAATGAATTCTGTCCATACCTTGTAATATATCCTTACCCTTCCATTGAGGTGCTTTGATGTGGACGAAATTAGTATTTTGAGCTGAAGGCGAAAAAACACCTTCCCTTCTTTTCGTACACGACGAAGCATAAAAGACCGCTTCTTCTTTTTTGCCGAAACCTCCCTTTCTTATACACAACGAAGCATAAAAAACCGCTTCTTCTTTTTCGCCGAAACAACCACTTATACCATGAATGAATGTTTATGAATGCAAATGCTATGATGCCATGTGATGTGCGAATGAATGTCCAAACACATATCCGAAGCCATACCCTCAGCCATTATTTCCTTAGAAACAATCACACATTAGCTCTGCATCCCCTTAGGAACGACTTTTGAGCTTCTTCGCCTTTTACTTTTGGCAGAATCAGCGTTGACTTTTCGCTGTAAGCTCTGCATTCCCTTAGGAACGTCTTTTGAGCTTCTTCGCCTTTTACTTTCGGCGGAATCAGCGTTGACTTTTCGCTGTAAGCTCTGCATTCCCTTAGGAACGTCTTTTGAGCTTCTTCGCTTTTTCAGTTTCGGCACTCGATGGTGCGTTCTCAGCTTTTACATTTACATTCTTTGGGGGATTTTGCTCTTATAAAACTAAAAAGGAAATTACATGTGATGGCCCCATTAAAAACCTTTCTCCCCCTTTAGAAAGGAAAAGGGTGCCATGAAAAAGAAAAGAAAAAACATAAAAAGTTACATCAAGTTATACATAATATCGCCGAAGCTCATCCGCATTCCAAGATCTTGGAATTTCGTTGCCGTCCATGTCCTTCAATCTGTACGAACCAGGCCTTGACGAAGATACTACTAAGAAAGGTCCTTCCCATTTCAACTGTAGCTTGCCCACTGTGTCTGGGTTGGCCACTCTCCGAAGCACCAAGTGTCCCGGCTCAATATTTTTTAGCCGGACCTTTCTATCTCGCCATTTGACTGTTTCAGCTTGGTATTTATTGATATTCTCCACAGCTTGAAGCCTGATCCCTTCTAAAGCATCTTTTTCCATAAGACAAGCATTTTCAGGACCTGATTCTGCCGAAGCTACTACTCTTATTGATCCAGCTTTAGCTTCTTCCGGAGTTATTGCTTCGTCACCTAATAATAACTTGAATGGAGTAAAGCCTGTAGACCTTGATGTTGTTGTATTGTGGCTCCACACCACTTTGGTTAACTGATCTGGCCACTTTCCCCTGGGTTGATTGAAGATTAACTTCATTATTCCTGTCATTATAATGCCGTTGGCCCTTTCAACGAGCCCATTTGACTCCGGATGCCTGACTGATGCAAAATGGATCTTCGTACCAATTTGATCACAGAAATTTCTGAAAGCTTCGGAGTCGAACTGCGTTCCATTATCCACAGTGATGGCCTTCGGTACCCCGAAACGACAAACAATATTCTGCCAGAAAAATTTTTGGACAGTGGCCGAAGTTATTGTGGCTAATGGCTTCGCCTCTATCCATTTAGAAAAATACTCCACAGCCACTATAACATATTTTAGATTCCCTTGGGCCGGTGGTAATGGACCTAACAAGTCAAGGCCCCACCTTTGCAATGGCCAGATGGGTTGTATCAGCTGTGTCAAAGACGAAGGTTGCTTTTGATCTCTTGCACATTTCTGACAACCTTCGCACTTTTGAACTAACTCCGCTGCATCCGAAGCTGCCTTCGGCCAATAAAACCCTTGGCGGAAAACTTTTCCAAGTAACGGCCTAGATCCAATGTGGGATCCACACAGGCCTGCATGTATTTCTTTCATCAACTCTATACCTTCGGTTCTAGATAAGCACTTGAGCAACGGAGCACAAACTCCATGTTTGTATAACTCCCCTTCTATCATGACATATGGACGAGCTCTTGCCTCTATCCTTTTATTATAAGCTTCGTCATCTGAAAGGAACTTACCCTGAAGGTAAGAGATGATCTCAGTTCTCCAATCTTCACTATAAACAGGAGATATGTTGAGGACTGCTCTTTCAAGAAGCTCCACTGAAGGTGCCTTTATTGTTTCGAAGAATACATCCGAAGGTAACGGCAGCCCCTGTGCTGCTGACTTTGCTAACAAATCAGCATGCTCATTTTGTCCTCGAGGGATATTCTTGACAGAAAATCCTTCGAAGGAAGCTTCGATTCTTCGGACCGTGTCTAAATATTTTTCAAGCTTCGGATCTTTAGCCTTGCAACTTTTGTCAATGTGACCCGAAACAACCTGGGAATCAGTTTTAAGAATCGCCCTTCTGATTCCCATTGCCTTTAATTTCCGAAGACCCAGGAGCAGGGCTTCGTACTCAGTAATATTGTTTGTACAGCTGAAATCAAGTCTTGCCGCATAACAAGTTTTAACCTTGGAAGGTGAGATCAACACAGCAGCCGCTCCTGCTCCGAAGGTTCCCCAAGAGCCATCACAGAATACTGTCCACACTTCGACATCTTTATTTGCTTCTTCGTCCTGAGCCCCTGGCGTCCAATCGGCAATGAAATCTGCCAACGCTTGAGACTGGATCGAGGATCTATGCACATAATCAATGTAAAATTCATTGAGCTCTGCAGCCCATTTTCCAATCCGTCCAGTAGCTTCTCTATTTCTCATGATATCCTTCAACGGCTGCGAAGAAGGAACAACAATATTGTATGCTTGAAAATAATGCCGAAGCTTCCTGGATGCCATTAAAACGGCATATAATACCTTCTCCAGTTCCGTATAATTTTTCTTTGATACACTAAGGACTTCAGATACAAAATATACTGGAACCTGCTTCTTGACTTGACCATCAAGCTTCTCCTGGACAAGTGCTGCACTTACTGCCGAGTGCGAAGCTGCCACATATAACAACAAAGGAGCCCCTGGCGTTGGTGGAGTTAATGTTGTTAGATCTATCAAATATTGCTTCAGCTCTTCGAAGGCTTTTTGTTGGCTTGGTCCCCATTGAAAGACTTCAGCTGACTTCAGCACCTCGAAGAATGGTAAATTCCTTTCTGCTGATCTGGATATGAATCTATTGAGGGATGCCAGCCTTCCTGTCAATCTTTGGGCCCCCTTTCTTGTAGTTGGTGGCTCCATTCGGAGTATAGCTTCAATTTTATTTGGATTAGCTTCAATTCCCTTTGTTGAAACCAAGCATCCAAGAAATTTCCCCTTCTTTACTCCGAAGACACATTTTTCTGGATTCAGCTTCAAACCAGCTTGCCTGAAACTGGCGAAGGTCTCCTGCAAATCAGCAATATGATTTTCCTGCTTCGTGCTTTTTACAATGATGTCATCGACATAAGTTAGCACATTTCTGCCTATCTGAGACTGGAGAACCTTCGCAGTCATTCTGCTGAAACTTCCGCCGGCGTTTTTGAGCCCCTCAGGCATCCGAAGATAGCAATATGTGCCACTTGGGGTTATGAAGCTAGTCTTCGGCTCATCTTCCTTCTTCATCCAGATTTGGTGGTAGCCTGAGTAACAATCTAGCAGACTCATGAGCTCTGAAGAAGCTGCTGCATCAACTAAAGAGTCTATTCTTGGCAATGGGAATTCGTCCTTCGGACAAGCCTTGTTGAGATCTGTGAAATCGATACACATTCTCCACTTGCCATTGGCCTTCTTCACCATAACAGTGTTAGCTAACCACTCTGGATACTTTACTTCTCTGATAACTCCTGCACTGAGGAGTCTTTTTACTTCATTGCGAGCCCCTTCGGCTTTATCATCAGACATTTTCCGAAGCCTTTGCTTTCGGGGTCTGAAGGATGGGTCAACATTGAGCGAGTGTTCAATAACATCTCGATTTACTCCACAGAGATCGTTAGCTGACCATGCAAAAACATCTTTGTTGTTGAACAAAAACCTTATCAAGGTTTTCTCCTGGTCTTCGGATAATTGCGAGCCCAACAGTACCTTCTGCTCTGCTATGTCCTCACACAAGAGCATGGGCTTCGGCTGATCTGCTGAAGCTGCTTTCTCCCTTCTGAATTTGTACTGTTCACAAGCTTCAGCTCCATCTATGTTATGGATTGCTTTGGAGTCAGTCCAGCTTCCTTCGGCCCTTCTAGCAGCTTCCTGGCTTCCATGAATAGCGATAGGCCCTTGGTCCGAAGGTATCTTCATGCAGAGGTAAGCTGGGTGAAGAATTGCTTCGAAGGCATTGAGAGTACCGCGACCAATGATAGCATTGTAAGGATACTCCATGTCAACAATATCAAACACAATTTGCTCAGTCCTTGTGTTGTTAACAAATCCGAAGGTTACTGGCATGGTAATTTTCCCAAGTGCTGCAATCTGCCGTCCTCCGAAGCCACAAAGAGGGTGCGTAGCATCATGGACCTTGTCTTCAGGCTCTTGCATTTGTCTGAAGGCCTTAGCAAATATGATATCAGCTACACTGCCTGTATCAACTAAGACATTGTGGACCAGAAATCCTTTGATCACACAAGAGATAACCATGGCATCATTGTGAGGATAATCCTTAAGCTGAAGGTCTTCCTGAGAGAAAGTAATTGGAATGTGGGACCAATTTGACTTGATGAAGGGTCCCTGTACTCCAACATGCTGCACCCTTCTCTGAGCCTCCTTCTTTTGCTTCTTGTTAGCCGGCTCTGAGCAAGAACCGCCTGTTATCGGGAGCACCAGCTTCGAAGCCGACGCACCTTCAGCTTGATTGTTGAACGAAGCCATCAGCTCAGAAAAGTGGAAGTGAGTTCACCGGAGGTGGGCGCCAATGTTGGGGACTTGTTCTCAAGTGCTATGAATTAAGAACAAGGCAACACAAAAAGGGTTAATGATTAATGCCCTTCGCCCTTCAGAGCATTATCTCCCTTAGGATATAATGATCTTCAGACGAAGGCCATGAAGGACGTACCTTCGTCATTACAGTATATCTCAATGAAAGGAGAAGCATATGAGAAATAACAAGAATAATCATATCTCATCATTAATATCATTTAATCATATGGTCATGAATACACTTGAACAATATTGAATTACATTTTTACCTTCGGCTTGACAGAAGGCAAAAGTCCAAGCGTGACGCGCGAATGAATACAAGTCAGCGTGAACAGTACGGGGGTACTGTTCATCTATTTATAGACATAGGACACAGCATGTGACAAATTACAATTATGCCCCTCATAAAAGTTTACAACATTGACTCAGACCTTTATGGATTAAAAGGTCATTCTATCTCTATGTCGGTTTGTAATGCCGAAGCTTCATGAAGAGGAACCTTCGGCCATCTCATGGGGACAACTTCAGCCGAAGCTGCTTCTTCGTGTAAGACCTTCGGCGCAACGAAGCATGGCCCCAACACCAACCGTGCTGCATATCGAGCAAATCCTGAGGAGACTAAGGAGATTCAGCGCCAAGTCCAAGACCTTTTGGACCAAAGGTATGTACGTGAGAGCCTTAGTCCTTGTTCTGTTCCTATCATTTTGGTTCCAAAGAAAGATGGCAGTCGGCGCATGTGTGTAGATTGTAGAGCCATTAACAACATTACTATCCGGTACCGTCATCCTATTCCTCGATTAGATGATATGCTTGATGGGTTAAGTGGTTCTAAAATATTTTCTAAGATTGATTTGCGCAGTGGGTACCACCAAATTAGAATGAAATTAGGCGATGAATGGAAAACTGCTTTTAAAACCAAGTTCGGCTTGTATGCCTTTTGGATTAACTAATGCCTCTAGTACTTTTATGCGTTTGATGAACGAGGTTTTGCGCCCATTTATTGGAAAATTTGTGGTGGTTTATTTTGATGATATCTTGATCTACAGCACTTGTTTATCTGAACATCTTGACCATCTACGTGCTATTTTTGATGCTCTGCGCGCCGCACGCTTATTTGCTAACCTTGAGAAATGCACCTTTTGCACCGAACGAGTATCGTTTCTTGGCTATGTTGTCACTCCAAAGGGTATTGAGGTTGATGAGGCCAAGGTGCATGCTCTTCAGAGTTGGCCCACACCATCGATGGTGACACAAGTGCGGAGTTTTCTTGGACTTGCAGGATTTTATCGTCGTTTCATGAAGGATTTCAGCACTATCACTGCCCCATTACACGAGTTGACCAAGAAGGGTGTTTCATTTAATTGGGGGCAGTCACAAGAGGATTCTTTTGCTCTTTTAAAAGAGAAGCTTACTCACGCGCCACTACTCCAACTTCCTGACTTTGGTAAGACTTTTGAACTCGAATGTGATGCAAGTGGAGTTGGCATTGGTGCAGTTTTGATGCAAGGAGGTAAACCCATTGCATATTTTAGTGAGAAATTGAATGGCCATGTTCTTAATTATTCCACGTATGATAAAGAATTATATGCTCTCATACGATCTTTGCAAACATGGAAACATTATTTGTGGTCTAAGGAATTTGTTATTCATTCTGATCATGAGTCACTTAAGCGTCTTCGTAGTCAAATAAATCTGAACCGTAGACATGCTAAGTGGGTAGAATTTCTTGAAACTTTTCCTTACATCATTAAACATAAAAAGGGGAATGATAATGTGATTGCCGATGCTTTGTCTAGACGCTATGCTATGTTATCTCAACTTGATTGTCGTATTTTTGGACTTGAAACAATTAAGGGACAATGTGCTTTTGATGATGATTTTAAAGAGGTTGCATTAAATTGTAAAGAGGGCCATACATGGAATAAATTTTTGCTAAATGATGGATACTTGTTTGGAGCTAACCGCCTATGCATCCCAGTTGGTTCGGTTCGTCTTTTGTTGTTGCAGGAAGCGCATGGTGGTGGTTTGATGGGTCACTTCGGTGCTAAGAAGACGGAGGCTGTGCTGTCCACACACTTCTTTTGGCCTTGAATGCGGCGTGATGTTGAGCGCTTTGTCGCAAGATGCACGACGTGTCAAAAAGCGAAGTCACGATTGAACCCACATGGTTTGTATATGCCTCTTCCTATTCCTTCAGTTCCGTGGACGGATATTTCTATGGATTTTGTTTTGGGATTGCCTAGGACGAAGAGGGGGAGCGATAGTGTTTTTGTTGTGGTTGATCATTTTTCTAAGATGGCATATTTTATACCTTGTCACAAAACGGATGATGCCATTCATATTGCTAACCTATTTTTCAAAGAGATTGTTCGTTTGCATGGTATGCCTTCTACTATTGTTTCAGATCGTGATGTAAAATTCTTGAGTCATTTTTGGCGTACTCTATGGAACAAATTGGGGACAAACTTGCTGTTTTCTACTACTTGTCATCCCCAAACTGATGGACAAACGAAAGTTGTGAATAGAACATTGTCTGCAATGTTGCGAGCAATATTGAAGAAAAACTTGAAAATGTGGGAAGAGTGTTTGCCGCATGTGGAGTTTGCATATAATCGGGCGGAACACTCCACCACCAAGGTAAGTCCTTTTTAGGTAGTGTATGGTTTTAACCCTCATGCTCCTATTGATCTTTTGCCTCTACCTACTACCAAGCAAGTACATAGTGATGCTAAGGAGCGTGCTGACTTTATTTTGAAACTTCTTGCTTCAACTAAAGCAAACATTGAAAAGATGACTGAAAAATATAGAATTGCTGGTAGTCAAGGTAGAAAACCAGTTAAGCTTGAAGTGGGTGATTTAGTGTGGTTGCACTTGAGAAAACATAGATTTCCAGAGTTAAGAAAGTCTAAATTGATGCCACGTGTTGCTGGTCCATATAAGATTTTGGAGAAAATAAATGATAATGCATATAAACTTGAGTTGCCTCCCGAGTTCCGGGTTAGTCCTACATTTAACATTGCAGATTTAAAACCGTATTTGGGGGAAGAAGATGAGCTTGAGTCGAGGACGATTCCACTTCAACAGGGGGAGGATGATGAGGACATCACTACCATGGATACAAACAACACTCCCCTAGTTGATGTTCAAGGTCCGATTACTCACGCACGCGCAAGACAATTGAATTTGCAGGAATGAAGGAAAGGACCAGCAAGGACATGTTGAAGGACTTGGAGGCGTGGAAGGCGAGCAAGGACATTCGGATCAAGGTGGAGGACCAAACCGACGTCCGTAATATGTCTTGGTGCTGCGACACCGTAATTGGACTTTGGGCCGTGTATCTTTGTTGGGCCCATTAGGGCGCGTCCAGGGAGGGAGTCACGCTCCTAACCCTTATATAATTAGTAGCCGCCACCATATTAGGGCTCGAGTTTTGCTTAAGTTAGATCTGTCAAGAACAGTCGTCGTAGATCGGTTTGTGAGACCCCAACTTGTGAGCTTAATCATTCATCCGCAATATTCTAGATTGTGTTCTTTCTTGTTCTTGCTTGTGTCTTCGATTCTTAGGCAGGAATTAGCCCTCATGGCGAGGTCAATTGTGCAGTGCATAGTTGATAACCAGAGGAGAAGTGGTGCTGCGATTGCGGAGTTCTAGTCGTGTTGATTGGAAGCCGGGTTGTCTGTGTGACATCTCCACCAAATCGATAGTTACCTTCACCTGACGGAAGATCGGGCACCCCCATTCCTATCAAGTAACAACTTATCAGGTTGTAGCAGATTCAAATACTAATATTGTCTATAGAAAGATATGGATGGTTCTTTGAGGTGGATAATTTAATAGAATATATAATGCCTAGTTGTTTGGGATGGTGGAGAATCTGTGGCTGTATGGATTTTGTATATAGCTTTAGGATTATATGTTACTGTTTAGTATATTTGCACTAAACACAACATTGAAACTTAACATGTCCTCCTCTGTCATGGTATTTGCTGTTAGTTTTTTTGTGGATAAGAAAATGCTTTGCTTAATGTTTGAGTTTGATGAATTACTTGTTTATTGCTTTCAATATTACTTGCTTATTGTTTTGTTTAGATTAGTAGATTATTATGTACTAATGAGAGGTAGGACAACTATATAAGTGCATGATTAAATTTTATATTTCTAGATAATGGATTCTTGGGAGGAGCATGTTAGGTAGTTTTTATTGGAGGAGGAAGACGACGATGAACTATTTTTTTTGTTATTCTCCCTGCTATAATCCCATACCTCTTGGAAGAGAAAAGGCCCATCCACACATCCTCCCTCACCGGTGCTAAAAAGGTTAAAGAAATTCTTGAAGGGCATGAGAGCTAGTGCTAATCTAAGTTCAGAATGGAGAAGGAAATATTCAAAGCCACATGAAATTTTCTTAGAAGGGAGAATTTACTACATGACACATGAGAAGTTAGAGTTGAGGAGCTGCTTGGGATGTTCATGTATATGATATCCCACAACGCCAGTAACCGAATGCTACAAAAGACTTTTCAACACAGCGGAGAGACTATCCATCGAAAAATATCTGAAGTTTTTGAGATAGTTCCCATATTAACTCAATGATTTGTGAAGCTTCCTAGCTCACTTCAAACACATGCTAGGATTTCAACAGATTCTAGGTTCATGCCCTTTTTTTAGGTGAGCTACAACTGCAAACACACAATTATCCTATGCTAATTGCCACATGTCCTCAACATATTTCCATATTTGTTCCTTTAATGCAGAATTGCCTTAATGCCATTGATGGCACACATGTACCCATCACTATCACAGAAGATAGGGCCCCTCCATATAGAAACAGAAAAGGAACTCTTTCACACAATGTTATGGTAGTCTGCGACTTTGATTTCAATTTCACATTTGTCTCATTTGAATGGGAAGGGTCGGCATCAAACGCAGGGGTGCTTCGATCTGCTATTAGCAAAGGATTTAGTGTGCCAGAAGGAAAGTTTTATCTAGTAGATGATGGGTATGCAAATACATCATCATACATTGCACCATATAGAGGTGTTCGATACCATCTTAGTCTATTTAGGAGGAGTCGTTCATCGCAAAGTGGTTAGCAAACTACAAAGAGTTATTCAATCATCACCATGCAATTCTCTGCAACCATATAGAGAGGGCCATTGTTGTTCTTAAGAAAAGGTTCCCAATTCTAAAAGTAGGCACATTCCATCCATTGAAAAATCAAATCAAGATCGCTGCTGCATGTTGTGCCTTTATTGATTGGCCTTATCTATTGCATGTTGTGCTAGTTACTCCATCACTTTTTTAGCAACTTTACTGATTGGCCTTATCTACTGCATGTTGTGCTAGTTACTCCATCATTTTTTTGTGATCTAAAATGTCAAATGCAGGTACACTGTAATGTTCACAAGTCAAAACTGTTACAATATGATGAAGTACACTTGTTGTTTCTTCTCTTTTTTGGCCTTTATTCAACTATCCATAGTGTAATGTTGTGTGTTCTTTTTTATTTACTAATGGCTTTGAATATTTATTGGGAAATATAGCCATGTCAAAGGAAGTTGCAAGGGCGGCCTAGAACTCAACATATGAGAAGGGTTTAGTCGATGTACTAAATGACTACAAAGATAACCCAAAGTTGAAGGGTCAAAATGGATAGAATTCAGAGGGATGGAAGTGTATCACTGCTAAGTTTAATGAAAGGTTCTCTTTGGCTCATTTCACAAAACTACAACTACAGAAGGAGAAAGAACTTAAACTAAGCTATAAAGGAGTAAGAGATTCAAGAAAGGAAAGTGGGACTGGTTGGAATGACTCCCTGTGAATCATCTAGGCCCCTTAGTGATGTTTTGGTAATTAATGACAACTTTTTGTGGACTAACGGTTCTTGGAGAAATAAGAATGCAGGGTTGGACCACATAGAACAGAAAATCTTGGATACTTATAAGCATTTGTTGTGGATCAAATGAAGGTAAAGGTATAACATAGGTTTTGTTTTTGCCAGTCTCTAGGAGTTTAGAGAAGATATTAGACCGGATTAGTAGGCTAGATAGCCGTACTATTAAGAGGGGTCAATGACTTTGATCTGTGTAAAACTTAGTGCCTCATAGAGCATCTAGTGGTTGCATTTGCATGAGGACTAACAACACTTCCAATTTCAAGTGTTAAAAATCTTTTCAAAAGCATGTTTGAAAAATTGCCAAGTTATGGGATGTGTGGACTGTTCGGGCCTTGCGGGCGGACCGTCCGCGATCCTCCAGAGGGGTTCGAAGTATGTTTACTTCGGACTGGTCCTGTTCATTTGTACTGCGGACCGTCCGGGCCTTGGGGCCGGACCGTCCGCAGTCCTGACCAGAGAAGGCTGCTCTCGGCACAGTCCTTGAATTATTGTGTGGACCGTCCGGCCTTGTTGGGCGGACTGTCCGCAGGTGCCAAATTGGTTTGGGCAGGGACTATGTGGTTTTTGGGGTTTGTGCTACGGACTGTTCGGAGGATAAGCCCGGACAGTACTAACTCCCAGGTCGCAAACCGTCCGGCCTTGTAGGGCGGACCGTCCGCATGTGTTAACTCCTCTTAGTCAGAGCTCTGGTGCTCCAAGTTGCTAGGTCGCGGATGGTCCAGCCAAGGTTGGTGGACTGTTCGGACTTCACTTTTCTGACAGCTCTGATAGATTTCAAACGGGAAAAATAGTCGTTATGTGTACGGTGGACCGTCCGCGTGTGCGCAGAAAATGTGAAAATTGCACATAACGGTTGGATTTAAGTTGTGTGCTATAAATAGAAGGGGAGCTCATGTGTGAGGGCTCTTTTGGCCATTCCTTGCACACATTGAGCTCATTTGTGATCCTCCAACTCATTCTCTCACACTCCTTGCTTGAGATTGCATTCTAGTGAGAGATTGAGTGTTCCTAGTGCATTTGCATCCATTGGTGATTCTTGAGGCACTAGGTGGTACACCGAGCAAGCGTCATCGGCTTGTTACTCTTAGAGGTTGCTGCCTCCTAGACGGCTCGGGCGTTGTCTCCATCGAGCTCTCCAAGAAGATTGTGGAGGAGCCGCGGTGTTGATTGTGAGGGGTTCACGCCTACCTCGCCGGAGCGGCAAAGGTGACATTAGTGGAATCGAGGTATTGAGTGATTCCTTGTCCACTTGGCTCAAAGATCAAGCCGTGTCTTGATAGAGAAGCAAGTGAGAGATTGAAGTCCACCTCAACGTGGATTATGGGTGATCGGCAAATCACCGATACCATGGGATAAAATCCGGTGTCTTTCTTTTCTTGCATTACTTATTGTCGTGCAAGTGATTAGTATTTTGCATATTGTTCTTCTAGTATACAATCACCATTGTTGATTCTCATAGATTGTTTACTTGTTGTAACTAGAGAATTTATACCTCTTGTCATATTGATTAAATTTCTCTAGTGTTTTTGATTTTAGTCAAACCCGTCTATTCACCCCCCTCTAGCCGGTGTCCTAGATCCTACACTCCCTATGTATGATATTGGCTGAACCAGAGGTTTGGGCAAGGTTGATTAGTGTAAGCAATTTCTTGTTATAACATTATGTCTTTGCTTATTCAATATGATTTTTTGTTGTTGAGAACTAATTACATTTAATGTTGCATTTAATAGGCTCACCCAAAGGTTGCAAGGTTTCGCAAGAAGCCATTTTTTCTTTTCTACTCTTTAGAAGCAATTTATGAAGGTGAGTGTGTGTCCATTTCCTCTTTTCTACACTTTTCTAATATGCTATGAGCTATTATACCTATTCATATCTGTTCATTTTTATAGGTAGTGTGGCTACATGACAATTGAATTTCACATCAACTCAACAACCGCCTCCTTATGCTCCTCTATCTGTTGATAATCTTGCTCCTCCTGCTACTGTTCCTCCTCTTGCTCCTCCTGCTAGTGTTCCTCTTACTCCTACGTTTGTTGTTCCTTCAGCTAGAAGTACAACTAAACAGACTCTCCATCCATTCAATACAAATCCATTTGATTTGGATGGACAAGAGATGACAAGTGAAGCTCAATCAATGTCAGCTATTCATGAAGCAAGAGAGGGAGAAGGCAGCAAAAGCAGAAAGTGTAAGCAGAGCCATGTAGGAGCAGCTCTCGAAGACTATGTGGAGTTCAAAAAGAGCCAAACTAACAAGACACTTGATGCTCTTAAAGAACTTTCCATGAGGAGGTGTATGAAGGAAATGGAAGCTATGGATAGCAGCTCTCGAAGACTATGTGGAGTTCAAAAAGAGCCAAACTAACAAGACACTTGATGCTCTTAAAGAACTTTCCATGAGGAGGTGTATGAAGGAAATGGAAGCTATGGATGGATTCAAAGATGAGGAGAAGTCATATGATGTGGAGGTCTTTGAGTTCGAGATTAACAGAGAGGCTTTCATGTCAACAATGAACCACAATGTTCGAAGAATGTGGCTAATGCGCAAAATCAGGTGTGTCCATAGTTAAGCATGTAATGAAGTATAACTTTATGATTTTGGTTTCACCTTAGTATGAGCACATATTGTGTGGCAGTAGCTTCATATTGCAATCCAAGAACATGGTAGCAACAACATCTTCATATTGTTTACATCCGTCCATGTTGTATTATTATTTTTTAGTTTTCACTCATGACTTTGGAAACTTTGAAGCTCCTGACATAAGTGTCAAAATCATTATACAACCAATTTGCATAACTACACCCTTGAATAGTAAAGTAGCTTGTAGGATACTTGGAACATAGCCTTGTGAACTTTGTGCATACAGTGTATATTTGTGCATACAGTGCTTGGCTGTGGGTTTTTCTTTGTGCATACAGTGCATATTTCCTAGTTGTAAAATGTTAGTACATGGTGTAAACTAAACCGTGTGTCCATTGGTGTTACTTGGTACTTGCAGAGTGCTAAGTGGAAGCAACATATGAAGCTGACATGGAGAAGAAAAAAATGGAATGACAGTCCACATGAAGCTTGTAAAAAGGAGTTAAACTCATAATTTATTCTAGTGTCAAAGTTCATAATGAAGGGACTTGTACTCTGTTTCTATGTTTTATTGTCTATTTGTACGTGTGTATGGAGATGATATTATGTGATGTGATGTGGATAGATTAACTTTGTTGGATATTAGATGATATTTAAGTTAAACTTTGTTGCATATTAGATGATCATGTCTGGTGCATGTTTCTTAGATCTTTAGTGATGTTTCATTGTGTTTTTTATTATTCTAAATATTTTCTATTTTTCTTTGGTTTTTTCTGATTTTTCTAAACTATTTTGTCATTAGAGGGGTTTTAGCCCCTCGCTTGCCAAACAGTGGCAGAGAAATATGTCACACCCGGGTTTTAGGGTCCAAAACCCGGGCGCGAAATAATCACCAGGTGTGTTGGGACCAAGTCTCACACATATGATGAATAGTGGTACAGAAACGAATGTCACATCTTTACTATATAATAGGAGTTCTGTACAAGATAAATAAATAATTACATCATAGGGAGACAAGGATCCAGCAACCCAAAGTTGACTGGGAGACGACGGCCTAGACCTCTCGCGAACTCATCACATCATCCTCCATGCACCTCATCCTGCGGTACCTATTCTTGACTTGTGGGGGGCTTTGAGACAACAAGAGTGAGCTCACATACGTTCATCGCTCAATAAGTTGTGGGGAATAATGTGCATGAACTCGCTAAAGGTGGGAGCTCATTTGAAGTGTAAGGCTTACCAAAGAGGATGGTTAGAGCTGAGCATTGCTTTTAAAGTTGGTCAAAATTTTATTAGCAATTACTAAGTATAAGTAAATATCAACCCAATTAAGTAGTAGAACAAAAGTGATAACAACACCCACAATGCAATGCATATGACAAATTGAATTTAGTTCCATAAATTAATCATGTGAGGGTCCGAGCTGCTCATGAACGTGAGCACGACTGCTATACCAGTTTTACACTCTGCAGAGGTTGCGCATCTTTACCCACAAGTCGTGTTACCCATTTGCCACAGGGTTGATCGGACCCCATACATCTCTTCCAAGGAAGCGAGGCAGGGCACCACTACGAGGCCTTTACAAAGTTCCACTAGCTTCAGAAAACCCGCTATAGTGTCACACCCGGTTTTTAGAAGGTAAACCGAATGCGAACCATGTACGTGCCAGGATCAGTTATTCACGTACACAGCAGTTACATAACATGGACATCATCACACAGTGCTCAAATAGTATTAAAAGGGAAATAATAGTCGATTACATCATATGTCTGAGACGTCCATATAGTCCTTACAATAAATCAAAGTGCGGAAAAGAAACGTAGATAACCGCGGCCTTCACAGGCAGCCGACTGGGGTTGCCGCTAACCCACACCTAGAACTCGTCATAGTCTTGGAACTCCTGGAAGTCTCCTTCCACAGCTTCATCTTCTCCTGAGCAGTGGTTGCAATGCTGACAACCTGGGGGGGGGGTTTGGTGTGTAGAGCAAGAGTGAGTACACATCAACATACTCAGCAAGTATCCTGTTTGGCTGTAGTGGACTAGCTTTATGTGGGGATAAGTCAAGCAGTTGCTTTTAGTTGGTCAGTTTGTTATTTACTAGTAGAAAGCCAGGTTTTAGCATTAACCCAAGTTATTAACCCAAAGTACCCTTTCCAAACGGAAAGAATACCACTTACCATTACCATAAGCATAATCATAACCATCCTCATTGTCATCTGTAAACCAAAATGTCTCTGATCAAGTACCACTAATCATTGGAGCTCCCTTGGCCGCTCATAACCGCGAGCACGGCTGATATATCAGTTTTCAAACACTCTGCAGAGGTTGTGCACTTTACCCACAAGCCGTGATTCCCTTTCTGCCCGGAGATCATGACTCTCCATTGATCACTACCAAGGTGACCCAGCAGGGCATCACTACGTAGCCTTTAGAAAGATTCCCCGGGACTGTAGTCGCCCGTTAGGTTTCCTAAATGTACCGCACTCCTCCCCAAGGGACAAATCAACCTTGGCAGAGCGAGCCGCATACACCGAGCCCCATTGACGGCACGATGGCTAAGCGAACTACACCCCGGTTCCTCTAATTATTCAGCTAAGGACGTCCCATTCCACCCTCATGGTTGCACTGTTTTCCCGGGCGGTCATCCATAGAACAGGTCCTTACGGAGAGGCACTCAAGAAACCGCTCGAGCCCCCTTGAAGATCACAAGTACAACATCATAGTAAGAGAAGGGAAAACAGCGTATCATATATAATCTCATCATGTTCATTGATTAGAGTTGAGCAATAGCATGAAGCTAAACAATAATAATAATAGTCCAACCCAGATAGGTAAACAAGGACATGGATCACAAAAGCTAGTCAATCCTTAGGTATAAATGTGTAATGCGGGAGGTGAATTAAAGAATGATTTGGACAGAGATAGGTCAAGGGACACTTGCCTCCACCAACCGACTGCTGCTCAGGGGCTTCTCCTGCGAGTTCCTCGGGCTTTTCGACCGGATCGTTCTCTATGCGATTGCAAGCATACATACATTCATCCATTCAAATTGGGAAACAAACAGTACATCATACAAGGGAACAAATAAAGTAAATATGCATCAAGTATGACATTCGATATCGCATTCATTATGGTTAGAAAGAAACGGGAAAGGGTCTCGCGGGGGGGGGGGGGGGGGTTAAAGCTTATGCACTAATGATTAGTTACAATTGGTTCTAACAAAAGAATTTAGTTATATGCACTAATGGAAACCTAGTCATTTTTAGTTGATCAGCATTGAACTGGATAAACAATTGATTATATGAATCAACTAGCGTAACGGAATTCTAAATTAAGTTTCCTATTTCAATAACATGAACAATGATTAACCTGCCTAAAATAAAATATATAACAGTAATGAAAGAAAAATAAAATAAAAAAATAAAAAAAATAAAAAGGGGGGGGAGGTTGAACCGGCCTGGGGCAGGGGCGGCTGGGCAGGGCGCGCAGGGGCGGCCGGGCTGGGGCGGCCGAACTGGCGAGGGGCGGCCGAGCTGGCGGGGGGGGGGTGGCCGAGCAGGGCGCGCAGGGGGCGCGACTGGGGGCGGCCGAACGGCGGCTGGGCCGGCCAAGGGGGTGGCCGAGCGACAGGGAGAGAGGAGGGGAGAGGGGAGGGGAGAGGGAGGGGAGAGCTCACCGGGGATGGGGCAGCCGAGCGGCGACGGGTGGCGGCCGAACCGGCGGCAGGGGGCGGCCGAGCTAGGGCAGGGGGGCGGCGGCGGCTAGAGGGAATGGGGGAGGGGGAGGGAGAGAGAGAGGGGTTGGGGGGAAAAAGGAGGGGGCGGCTGGGCCACTTGGGCCCAAGGGGGGGCACGCGGGGGGGGCGGCTGGGCCGGCCAGGGGCGGCCCACGGCGCGGGAGAGAGAAAAAAAAAGGAGAGAGAGAAAGAAAAAGAAAAAGAAAGAAAAGGTTTTTCTCCTTTTCGAAATCCGATCTTCCTAGATGAATGCACTTACATTTCTAAGCAATCAAAGAATGCATAGTTCAGCATGGTGCATCAAACAACATAAAGTAATTTAGGGTTTTTCTTTACACGGGAATTCCAAACCGAACCCCGCTAAAACTCTAGAAAAGGTCAAGGTTTAGCGAGAGAACGAGAAAAGAAAAGAGTAACGCCTGAATTTGGTGAGAGAAAAGAAGAAAAAAAATTCTACCCCCAAATTCAGGGCGTTACAAACCTATCCCCCTTAAAAGAATCTCACCCTCGAGATTCAGGGCTGGCTAGCAAAGAGCTCTGGGTACTTAGCCATTAGATCATCTTCACGCTCCCAGGTTGCTTCTTCCTCAGAGTGGTGATTCCATCTGACTTTGCACATTCTGATGGTCTTCCTTCGGGTGACTCTGTCTGCAACCTCAAGGATTTGCACTGGCTTCTCAACGTAGGTCAAGTCCTCCTGGACTTCGAGACCTTCCACTGGCAACTGCTCTTCTGGCACACGCAAGCACTTCTTCAACTGAGACACATGAAAGACATCATGCACAGCAGACAAATTCTCTGGCAAACTGAGCTGATAGGCCACTTCTCCATGCCTTGAGAGGATTTGGTACGGACCAATGTAGCGGGGTGCTAGCTTGCCTTTCACTCCGAATCTTCTGACTCCTCTGATCGGTGACACTTTCAGATAGACAAAGTCTCCGACTTCGAAACTCAGCTCTCTTCTTCTTGTGTCCGCATAGCTTCGCTGCCTTGATTGCGCTATCTTCAGATTCTCTCGGACCATCTTGATGTTCTCTTCGGCTTCAAGCAGAATGTCTGGCCCAAACACCTGCTTTTCTCCAGGCTGATCCCATTGCAACGGGGTTCTGCAACTCCTTCCGTAGAGCGCCTGAAATGGTGACATCTTCAAACTGGCCTGGTAACTGTTGTTATAGGAAAACTCTGCATAAGGCAATCGCTTGTCCCATCCGGACTGATCTTGCAACGCACAGGCTCTCAACATATCTTCGAGAATTTGATTGGTCCTTTCAGTCTGGCCATCTGTCTGCGGATGATAAGCTGAACTGAAATTCAGATGTGTGCCCAAAGCTTCATGCAACTGCTGCCAGAAATGAGAGGTGAACTGCGTTCCTCTGTCTGACACTATCTTCTTTGGCACACCATGAAGACAAACGACCCGAGACATATACAGTTCTGCCAATACTGCACTGCTGTAGTTGGTCTTGACTGGTATGAAGTGGGCTGACTTGGTCAAACGGTCCACAACTACCCAAATGGAATCGTAGCCGGCTCGAGTGCGAGGCAATCTGACTATGAAATCCATACCGATTTCATCCCATTTCCACTGAGGGATCTGCAACGGTTGCAACAATCCAGCTGGTCTCTGGTGCTCTGCCTTAATTCTTCGGCAACTATCGCACATAGCCACATGCTCTGCGATTTCCCTCTTCATTCCGTACCACTAGAATTTCTTCTTCAGATCCTGATACATCTTCTCACTACCAGGGTGAATCGAATAGGCTGTCTCATGAGCTTCCTTGAGAATCAACTCCCGAATGGACTGGACATTGGGAACACACAAGCGGTCTTTGAACCATATCACGCCTTCTGCATCTTCTCGAAAATCTTTGCCTCTGCCATCTAGAATCAGTCGCCGGATCTCACTGATCTTTTCATCATTCTTCTGCGCTTCTTTGATTTCTCGCTCCAAGGTAGGTTCCAACTCAACTGTGACTCCTCGCGAATTGTTCAGAAACCCGAGACTCAACCTGTCAAACTCTTTGGCCAACTCATAAGGCATCGGACGAGCGACCATCAGATTGACTTGACTCTTTCTGCTCAAAGCATCTGCCACTACGTTCGCTTTGCCTGGATGGTAATGGATCTCCAACTCATAGTCTTTGATCAACTCTAACCATCTTCGTTGCCTCATGTTCAATTCTGACTGAGTGAATATGTACTTCAGACTCTTGTGGTCTGTGTAAACATCGCATTTCTGTCCATACAGATAGTGCCTCCATGTCTTCAGTGCGTGAACCACTGCTGCCAACTCTAGGTCATGGATTGGGTAATTCTTCTCATGAACCTTCAGCTGTCGGGACGAGTAAGCCACAACTCTTCCCTCTTGCATCAATACGCATCCCAAACCTGTGTAACAAGCATCACAATACACAGAGAAGGGCTTGTGCACATCAGGCAAGACTAGGACAGGCGCTGTTGTCAACTTCTCTTTCAGCGCTTCGAAGGCCTCTTGGCACTTCTGGGTCCACTTGAACTCAACTTTGTTGCCTAGCAACGCTGTCATTGGTTTCGCAATCTTCGAAAACCCTTCAATGAATCGCCGATAATATCCGGCCATTCCAATGAAGCTCTTGATTCCTCGAGCATCCGTTGGCGCTTTCCAGTTCAGAATGTCTGCCACTTTCTTCGAATCCACAGCCAATCCTTCTTTGTTGATTATGTGACCCAAGAACAGGACTTCACTGATCCAGAACTCACACTTGCTCAACTTTGCATACAACTGGTGCTCTCGCAATCTCTGCAATACCATCCTCAAATGATCTGCATGTTCTTCTTCGCTTTGAGAATAAACCAGAATGTCATCAATAAATACCACCACAAACTTATCGAGATAATCCATGAATACACTGTTCATCAAGTTCATGAAGAACGCTGGTGCATTGGTCAAACCAAAAGACATCACTGTGAACTCATATAACCCATACTTGGTAATGAATGCCGTCTTCGGAATGTCCGAAGGTCGGATCCTGAGCTGATGATAACCTGACCTCAGATCAATCTTGGAGAACACACTGGCTCCTCTCAACTAGTCGAACAGATCTTCTATTCTGGGCAAAGGGTACTTGTTCTTGATCGTGACTTCATTCAAAGCTCGATAATCGATACACATCCTTTTGGTGCCATCTTTCTTCTCCACAAACAGGACAGGAGCGGCCCAAGGCGAGGTGCTTGGCCGGATGTAACCTTTCTCTGACAGCTCATCAATATGCTTCTTAAGCTCAACCAACTCTGGTCCAGATATTCTGTAAGCTCTCTTAAAGATAGGGGCGGTTCCAGGAAGAAGCTCTATAGCGAATTCAACTTTCCGCTCTGGTGGCATACCCGGTAAATCCTTTGGAAACACATCTGGGAATTCAGACACAACCTTGATACTCTCAATTGGGTCTGCTTCACTGCTATCGACAGCCATCTGATAACAACTTCCTCTCTTCGGCTCAGGCGGGACTAACTCGGTCACCACTTCCTCTCCTAGTGGGGACACCAACTTGATTGTCCTTTTATCACAACTGATAACTGCCTGATACTTATCTAGCCAATTCATCCCTAGGATGACATCTATTCCCTGAGTACCCATTACTATAAGGTTAGCGGGAAACGCTATCCCCCTTATTTCCACACTTACATTCAAACATATGCTATCAGCTCGAATTCTACCACCGGCTGAGTCAATTTGAATGGGGGTTGACATGGTAGTAATTGGAAGATTATGTGCTTCTACCCATGATGCAGTAATGAAAGAATGTGTTGCTCCAGTATCAAATAACACTTCTGCAATATGGGAGTCGACTGGGAACATACCTACTATCATGCCGGGAGTTTCATGAACTGCTTCAGCCTCCAAGTGGTTCAGTCTCCCATGATTATAACGCGGTTGAGAGCGGTTGCCTGCTCCAGGCTGAGACACATTCTGCTTTGCTGGGGCATTGGGGCCTGACTGCTGCTGGGCTGCCTTCTTCGGACATTGCATCACCCAGTGGCCTTGCTCTCCGCAGTGGAAACATGCTCTGTTTCCAACCTGAGCTGGTGCTGCCTGACTGTTCTGCTGGTTTGCTGGGGCAGGAAGACGAGGTGTCTGCTGATTCTGCCTCTGAAACTGACCTCCTGACTGATTGCTCTGACGGTTCTGGTACTGGTGCTGAGGATACTGCCTTTGGAACTGCTGATGCTGCTGAGGTGGACGCTGGTTCTGCCTGAACTGCTGAGGTTGATTGCCTGAGAAACGAGGGCGACTGTTGCTTCTAGGCTGGGGTCCACTGATCTTGCGCTTACGATCCTCCATCTCCTTACGCTTCCTTTCTGTCATGATTGCTCTGTCAATCAGGTGCTGGAATGTCGGGAAGGTATGATTCATCAGTTGGTAGTGCAGAGGGTCAACCAAGCCTCTCAAGAAACGGTATTGTCGCTTGGCGTCGGTGTTGACATCTTCAGGAGCGTAGCGAGACAACTGCAGAAACCTGTCTCGATACTCACTGACAGATAATGACCCTTGCTTGAGGGCCAGGAACTCCTCCTTCTTCACTGTCATCAGACCTGCAGGCACATGGTACTGACGAAAGCTACCTCTGAACTCTTCCCAGGTGATGGCATCGGGGTTGGCATGGGTGGCGAGGTAAGACTCCCACCATGATTGGGCTGCTCCTCTCAACAGACGGGGACCATACAAGACTTTCTCCCTGTCATCACACTGAGCGGTATGCAACTCCTGCTCCATAGTGCGCAGCCAATCTTCAGCATCCATGGGGTCAGAAGAGTGAGCGAACGTTGGGGGATGACCTCTCATGAATTCAGCACGCTTGTCTCTGGGCATCTAAGGCATCTGAGGCTGGGGTGGAGCGTGCTGCTGTTGCTGCTGCTGCTGCTGCTGAATGGCGGCTAGAGTCTGACCGATGGCCTGAACTGCCTGAGTCTGCATCAGAAACATCTGCTCGATCGACATCGGGGGCGGGGGTGGCAGGTGCTGCTGCTGAGGCACCTCATCCTACGGAGCGGCTCGCTCCTGCTGAGCACGCCTTCCTCCTCTGCGCCTGTTCTCTGACATCTGCAGAATGCAACCACACATCAGAACTGATCTGGCAGATCTTGCAGCATAAGAAAAGAGTATAGAATTCTCCAACAGCACTGAACAGATGAGCATCTCCACTGATCTCCATCGCAGACCACACAACTTCTCAGATAAAGAGGAAAGTAGAATAAAGGGTTTCCCAACTATATAACTAACTCCATTAACATAATAGGTAAACCATAATGCAGGGGGGTACCCACACTCTGGTGACAGTCATTACAAAGATCCAAACCAAACATAGTTCATCATGACAAACATAAATGCACAGGATATAGCAAACTACCCTGTCTAACTAAGACTAACTAACAGCGAGACTAACGCTAAGAATGAAGCTTCTATGTATGTATATTTCGTATTAATTACAAGATCCAACTCTAACGAGCTATGGTTCTAGATTTATCTTGGTCTTGCAGTCAGGATTGCCATAAGACTGGTGTCCACGCCGAGGTGAGCGGTACGGGTGCTGAGTCCCAACGGGGGCGGGGGAACCATCATCCAAGTGACGACGTTCCGCGCGCTCAGCCCGCAGCAGGGCGATCTCAGCACGAGCCCTACTCAGCTCATCTAATGCATGGTCCAGCTCCGTGTTTAGCACGGCGGCTAGGTTGACTGTGCTGCTCAACCTAGGATTGTCCTCACCAGCAGGTGAAACAATCACGCCTCCTGTGCTGCCAGATGGACGGCGGGGGTAATACTTCAGGTCGAGACCGTCAGCTACCCCACCGAGAACCGAGCAGTAGTGCGAAAGCGCACGCCGTGCAGCATCCTGCATGGCTGCCTCAGCTGAGTCCTGCTCAGAGATAGAATAGTGCTCTGAGCAAGCCTCCGCGCCCTGGAGACTGTTCTCCGGACGGCGCACCAAACAGGCTGCCTCCCAGCGGTCCGGGTAGACCCCGCGACTATGCTGGTAGACCACACAGCGATACTCGATGGACCAAGTACGCCGGTCAAGTGCCCGACGTAGCAGGGTGTCGAGCGCGTCGTGGAAGTGACACCCACGAGCAGCGTCGCGAGTGATGGGTCGAGCAACCCATCCTTCCGGCTCATGGTCAGCAGGGAAGTCGGTGTCGTGGCTCGGGCTGTCGTCGCCATCTCCGTCGTCTGGGTCTCCTCCAGCAGCTACTCCAGAGGCTGGGACGCCCAGTGGTGGTGCAGGGGGCGCCTCCAGGGGAAGCACGGGGGAGCAGCTCCTCACGGACTCTATCTCCTGCTGGAGCGAGAAGGAAGAGCCCTGCTGCTCCTGTCGTCGACGTTCCTGCTCCTCATGCAGGCGGTGGTGCAGTCTCTCCAAGTGGCTGGACTGTCCGGCCACGGGACGGCGAAGCGGACGCTCAGCAAGGCGGGAGGGTAAGAAGGGGATGACGGACTTTCGTGCAGTGTGTCTAAGACGAGCCATCTACAAAAGACATCGCAAGCAAAAGGGTGAGAATAGAATTAATATGACCAGCAAATAATGAATCATAAATAAATGAAGGATCAGAATAAAACATAATTTTCAGCAAGGTATAATATATAGTAAAACATAGGTTTGGTCAGTATGACCAACTTTTGAAGGGATATCAAAGTCAAGGCAGTGACAGAGGTCCATAATCCTTAGAACGACCATTCTACTCTAGGTTAGCGGTCCTACAGTCAGCACAGCTCTGATACCACTTATGTCACACCCGGTTTTTAGAAGGTAAACCGAATGCGAACCATGTACGTGCCAGGATCAGTTATTCACGTACACAGCAGTTACATAACATGGACATCATCACACAGTGCTCAAATATTATTAAAAGGGAAATAATAGTCGATTATATCATATGTCTGAGACGTCCATATAGTCCTTACAATAAATCAAAGTGCGGAAAAGAAACGTAGATAACCGCGGCCTTCACAGGCAGCCGACTGGGGGTTGCCGCTAACCCACACCTAGAACTCGTCGTAGTCTTGGAACTCCTGGAAGTCTCCTTCCACAGCTTCATCTTCTCCTGAGCAGTGGTTGCAATGCTGACAACCTGGGGGGGGGGGGGTTTGGTGTGTAGAGCAAGAGTGAGTACACATCAACATACTCAGCAAGTATCCTGTTTGGCTGTAGTGGACTAGCTTTATGTGGGGATAAGTCAAGCAGTTGCTTTTAGTTGGTCAGTTTGTTATTTACTAGTAGAAAGCCAGGTTTTAGCATTAACCCAAGTTATTAACCCAAAGTACCCTTTCCAAACGGAAAGAATACCACTTACCATTACCATAAGCATAATCATAACCATCCTCATTGTCATCTGTAAACCAAAATGTCTCTGATCAAGTACCACTAATCATTGGAGCTCCCTTGGCCGCTCATAACCGCGAGCACGGCTGATATATCAGTTTTCAAACACTCTGCAGAGGTTGTGCACTTTACCCACAAGCCGTGATTCCCTTTCTGCCCGGAGATCATGACTCTCCATTGATCACTACCAAGGTGACCCAGCAGGGCATCACTACGTAGCCTTTACAAAGATTCCCCGGGACTGTAGTCGCCCGTTAGGTTTCCTAAATGTACCGCACTCCTCCCCAAGGGACAAATCAACCTTGGCAGAGCGAGCCGCATACACCAAGCCCCATTGACGGCACGACGGCTAAGCGAACTACACCCCGGTTCCTCTAATTATTCAGCTAAGGGCGTCCCATTCCACCCTCATGGTTGCACTGTTTTCCCGGGCGGTCATCCATAGAACAGGTCCTTACGGAGAGGCACTCGAGAAACCGCTCGAGCCCCCTTGAAGATCACAAGTACAACATCATAGTAAGAGAAGGGAAAACAGCGTATCATATATAATCTCATCATGTTCATTGATTAGAGTTGAGCAATAGCATGAAGCTAAACAATAATAATAATAGTCCAACCCAGATAGGTAAACAAGGACATGGATCACAAAAGCTAGTCAATCCTTAGGTATAAATGTGTAATGCGGGAGGTGAATTAAAGAATGATTAGGACAGAGATAGATCAAGGGACACTTGCCTCCACCAACCGACTGCTGCTCAGGGGCTTCTCCTGCGAGTTCCTCGGGCTTTTCGACCGGATCGTTCTCTATGCGATTGCAAGCATACATACATTCATCCATTCAAATTGGGAAACAAACAGTACATCATACAAGGGAACAAATAAAGTAAATATGCATCAAGTATGGCATTCGATATCGCATTCATTATGGTTAGAAAGAAACGGGAAAGGGTCTCGCGGGGGGGGGGGGGGGGGGGGGGGTTAAAGCTTATGCACTAATGATTAGTTACAATTGGTTCTAACAAAAGAATTTAGTTATATGCACTAATGGAAACCTAGTCATTTTTAGTTGATCAGCATTGAACTGGATAAACAATTGATTATATGAATCAACTAGCGTAACGGAATTCTAAATTAAGTTTCCTATTTCAATAACATGAACAATGATTAACCTGCCTAAAATAAAATATATAACAGTAATGAAAGAAAAATAAAATAAAATAAAATAAAAAAAATAAAAAAGGGGGGGTTGAACCGGCCAGGGGGCGGTTGAACCGGCCTGGGGCAGGGGCGGCTGGGCAGGGCGCGCAGGGGCGGCCGGGCTGGGGCGGCCGAACTGGCGGGGGGCGGCCGAGCTGGCGAGGGGGGTGGCCGAGCAGGGCGCGCAGGGGGCGCGGCTGGGGGCGGCCGAACGGCGGCTGGGCCGGCCAAGGGGGCGGCCGAGCGACAGGGAGAGAGGAGGGGAGAGGGGAGGGGAGAGGGAGGGGAGAGCTCACCGGGGATGGGGCGGCCGAGCGGCGACGGGCGGCGGCCGAACCAGCGGCAGGGGGCGGCCGAGCTAGGGCAGGGGGGCGGCGGCGGCTAGAGGGAATGGGGGAGGGGGAGGGAGAGAGAGAGGGGTTGGGGGGAAAAAGGAGGGGGCGGCTGGGCCACTTGGGCCCAAGGGGGGGCGCGCGGGGGGGCGGCTGGGCCGGCCAGGGGCGGCTGGGCCGACCGGGGCGGCCCACGGCGCGGGAGAGAGAAAAAAAAAGGAGAGAGAGAAAGAAAAAGAAAAAGAAAGAAAAGGTTTTTCTCCTTTTCGAAATCCGATCTTCCTAGATGAATGCACTTACATTTCTAAGCAATCAAAGAATGCATAGTTCAGCATGGTGCATCAAACAACATAAAGTAATTTAGGGTTTTTCTTTACACGGGAATTCCAAACCGAACCCCGCTAAAACTCTGGAAAAGGTCAAGGTTTAGCGAGAGAACGAGAAAAGAAAAGAGTAACGCCTGAATTTGGTGAGAGAAAAGAAGAAAAAAAATTATACCCCCAAATTCAGGGCGTTACATATAGTTTCTAGGAAGCTCCAATGCATGGATCCCTCGCTTGACCGCCATCGCAGCAAAATCATCCCAAGGACCTCCCTACGCTGACCACTCCCCTACTGCCCTTGCCCCTTTCGGGTAAGGTAGTCCTTCACTGGCTTTCCTAATTAGTCAGCCAAGGGCGTCCCATACCACCCTTGTGGTAGCATTGTTTTTCCGGGTGGTCGCTCCATGTTCTAATTAACATAATGATCTTATCATGAATAGTGAATAACAACTGATAATAAAAGTATGATAATGAATAATGTGTATCTCCATACCCAAAACCACATAAAGCAATAGCAGGTACTACCCAAGAATTTAGTGGTAAACAAGGTATAAAGATAGTCAAACTAGGGTAACCTATTAGGTCCTATCAAAATTAACCTATGCAGATCATTATGATTAATAGGAACATGACTAGGTAAAAAGAAGTGATCAAGGGCACAACTTGCCTGGGACTTTAGATTCCAGGTACCAACTTGCTCTTTAGGTTCTCGTGACCTCACTACTATTCGTAGTAATACAAGCAAACATGGTATAGGCAAAATTAACATCACACCAACATAAGAACAAACTGCATAATAATAATCTACGCGTTGCTACGAGATCGTGGGTTTGAGAATGGATAAAATCAGAGTTATGGTTAAAGAATTATGATTTATAGAAGATCTATGTGGTTTAAATATTAAACTATATTATAAATTGATTAATATACACCATGTAATAGAATATTCTATGGATAATTAACTCAACTTTAATCTAATTCATTATTTGATTAAAGATCATCTTTTAGTCAAATTATAACCATAAGATCGAAATACTATATTAGCAAGGTTAATTCCAATAAACATAGTTTAATCCAATTAGTTACTTAATTATAGAAGTACGTGATATCGTATAATTAGTGTTGTTACTGCGTAATAAATATTTCTATGAGGCTAACGCAATTCGAATGGGTCAAATCGGGGTTAAAACGAATTAGTTATGATTTTCCGAAGTCCGTACGTGTTTGGTACAGAAATAACTAAGTGATTAATTTTAATCTAGGTTTCATGCTAAAACAGAGTTACCAAGTGATAAACATTATTAATGTGAATTTTATGCAACTGAAATGGATTAATTTGGAGTTAAAATGGTCAAGTTATGAATTTTCTAAACCCCTTTATATTTATTTTTATAACCAATATCATTTCCTTTACTTATTTTCACAATTAAATGAATTTTGGACCGCGGGCATTAATACCAGAGAGCACAGGGGTTGTTTTACAAGTTTTCGGGACCCCAAAGTAAGGCTTTGACTATGGCCAGGACAGCGGGTTGGTTATGAAGAATATTGGAGTCTCTTTTGCAAATGTCGCACGGCGAAGAGGTATGGTTAAATCCCGGCCACCCGATCAACTACGCATGGTCCAGATTAAATCGAAACTGCATCAAACCGGTAAGGAGCGGTGACCGTCAGATTGAGGATCGATGGTTGCGATTTTAAAATCCCATCGCTAAACCCTGCCTGTACATCCACTGATCTACGGCCATGGTTTACTGAAGCAAAAAGATATCTGCGTTTTTAATCTGAACCATCCGTTTGGATCTAACGGCTAAGATTAAATGACTTGAAAGGGTACCTGTTGCTTTAATTTGGACCACCAGGTTCCAACTCAACTGTGACTCCTCGCGAATTGTTCAGAAACCCGAGACTCAACCTGTCAAACTCTTTGGCCAACTCATAAGGCATCGGACGAGCGACCATCAGATTGACTTGACTCTTTCTGCTCAAAGCATCTGCCACTACGTTCGCTTTGCCTGGATGGTAATGGATCTCCAACTCATAGTCTTTGATCAACTCTAACCATCTTCGTTGCCTCATGTTCAATTCTGACTGAGTGAATATGTACTTCAGACTCTTGTGGTCTGTGTAAACATCGCATTTCTGTCCATACAGATAGTGCCTCCATGTCTTCAGTGCGTGAACCACTGCTGCCAACTCTAGGTCATGGATTGGGTAATTCTTCTCATGAACCTTCAGCTGTCGGGACGAGTAAGCCACAACTCTTCCCTCTTGCATCAATACGCATCCCAAACCTGTGTAACAAGCATCACAATACACAGAGAAGGGCTTGTGCACATCAGGCAAGACTAGGACAGGCGCTGTTGTCAACTTCTCTTTCAGCGCTTCGAAGGCCTCTTGGCACTTCTGGGTCCACTTGAACTCAACTTTGTTGCCTAGCAACGCTGTCATTGGTTTCGCAATCTTCGAAAACCCTTCAATGAATCGCCGATAATATCCGGCCATTCCAATGAAGCTCTTGATTCCTCAAGCATCCGTTGGCGCTTTCCAGTTCAGAATGTCTGCCACTTTCTTCGGATCCACAGCCAATCCTTCTTTGTTGATTATGTGACCCAAGAACAGGACTTCACTGATCCAGAACTCACACTTGCTCAACTTTGCATACAACTGGTGCTCTCGCAATCTCTGCAATACCATCCTCAAATGATCTGCATGTTCTTCTTCGCTTTGAGAATAAACCAGAATGTCATCAATAATTACCACCACAAACTTATCGAGATAATCCATGAATACACTGTTCATCAAGTTCATGAAGAACGCTGGTGCATTGGTCAAACCAAAAGACATCACTGTGAACTCATATAACCCATACTTGGTAATGAATGCCGTCTTCGGAATGTCCGAAGGTCGGATCCTGAGCTGATGATAACCTGACCTCAGATCAATCTTGGAGAACACACTGGCTCCTCTCAACTAGTCGAACAGATCTTCTATTCTGGGCAAAGGGTACTTGTTCTTGATCGTGACTTCATTCAAAGCTCGATAATCGATACACATCCTTTTGGTGCCATCTTTCTTCTCCACAAACAGGACAGGAGCGGCCCAAGGCGAGGTGCTTGGCCGGATGTAACCTTTCTCTGACAGCTCATCAATATGCTTCTTAAGCTCAACCAACTCTGGTCCAGATATTCTGTAAGCTCTCTTAAAGATAGGGGCGGTTCCAGGAAGAAGCTCTATAGCGAATTCAACTTTCCGCTCTGGTGGCATACCCGGTAAATCCTTTGGAAACACATCTGGGAATTCAGACACAACCTTGATACTCTCAATTGGGTCTGCTTCACTGCTATCGACAGCCATCTGATAACAACTTCCTCTCTTCGGCTCAGGCGGGACTAACTCGGTCACCACTTCCTCTCCTAGTGGGGACACCAACTTGATTGTCCTTTTATCACAACTGATAACTGCCTGATACTTATCTAGCCAATTCATCCCTAGGATGACATCTATTCCCTGAGTACCCATTACTATAAGGTTAGCGGGAAACGCTATCCCCCTTATTTCCACACTTACATTCAAACATATGCTATCAGCTCGAATTCTACCACCGGCTGAGTCAATTTGAATGGGGGTTGACATGGTAGTAATTGGAAGATTATGTGCTTCTACCCATGATGCAGTAATGAAAGAATGTGTTGCTCCAGTATCAAATAACACTTCTGCAATATGGGAGTCGACTGGGAACATACCTACTATCATGCCGGGAGTTTCATGAACTGCTTCAGCCTCCAAGTGGTTCAGTCTCCCATGATTATAACGTGGTTGAGAGCGGTTGCCTGCTCCAGGCTGAGACACATTCTGCTTTGCTGGGGCATTGGGGCCTGACTGCTGCTGGGCTGCCTTCTTCGGACATTGCATCACCCAGTGGCCTTGCTCTCCGCAGTGGAAACATGCTCTGTTTCCAACCTGAGCTGGTGCTGCCTGACTGTTCTGCTGGTTTGCTGGGGCAGGAAGATGAGGTGTCTGCTGATTCTGCCTCTGAAACTGACCTCCTGACTGATTGCTCTGACGGTTCTGGTACTGGTGCTGAGGATACTGCCTTTGGAACTGCTGATGCTGCTGAGGTGGACGCTGGTTCTGCCTGAACTGCTGAGGTTGATTGCCTGAGAAACGAGGGCGACTGTTGCTTCTAGGCTGGGGTCCACTGATCTTGCGCTTACGATCCTCCATCTCCTTACGCTTCCTTTCTGTCATGATTGCTCTGTCAATCAGGTGCTGGAATGTCGGGAAGGTATGATTCATCAGTTGGTAGTGCAGAGGGTCAACCAAGCCTCTCAAGAAACGGTATTGTCGCTTGGCGTCGGTGTTGACATCTTCAGGAGCGTAGCGAGACAACTGCAGAAACCTGTTTCGATACTCACTGACAGATAATGACCCTTGCTTGAGGGCCAGGAACTCCTCCTTCTTCACTGTCATCAGACCTGCAGGCACATGGTACTGACGAAAGCTACCTCTGAACTCTTCCCAGGTGATGGCATCGGGGTTGGCATGGGTGGCGAGGTAAGACTCCCACCATGATTGGGCTGCTCCTCTCAACAGACGGGGACCATACAAGACTTTCTCCCTGTCATCACACTGAGCGGTATGCAACTCCTGCTCCATAGTGCGCAGCCAATCTTCAGCATCCATGGGGTCAGAAGAGTGAGCGAACGTTGGGGGATGACCTCTCATGAATTCAGCACGCTTGTCTCTGGGCATCTAAGGCATCTGAGGCTGGGGTGGAGCGTGCTGCTGTTGCTGCTGCTGCTGCTGCTGAATGGCGGCTAGAGTCTGACCGATGGCCTGAACTGCCTGAGTCTGCATCAGAAACATCTGCTCGATCGACATCGGGGGCGGGGGTGGCAGGTGCTGCTGCTGAGGCACCTCATCCTACGGAGCGGCTCGCTCCTGCTGAGCACGCCTTCCTCCTCTGCGCCTGTTCTCTGACATCTGCAGAATGCAACCACACATCAGAACTGATCTGGCAGATCTTGCAGCATAAGAAAAGAGTATAGAATTCTCCAACAGCACTGAACAGATGAGCATCTCCACTGATCTCCATCGCAGACCACACAACTTCTCAGATAAAGAGGAAAGTAGAATAAAGGGTTTCCCAACTATATAACTAACTCCATTAACATAATAGGTAAACCATAATGCAGGGGGGTACCCACACTCTGGTGACAGTCATTACAAAGATCCAAACCAAACATAGTTCATCATGACAAACATAAATGCACAGGATATAGCAAACTACCCTGTCTAACTAAGACTAACTAACAGCGAGACTAACGCTAAGAATGAAGCTTCTATGTATGTATATTTCGTATTAATTACAAGATCCAACTCTAACGAGCTATGGTTCTAGATTTATCTTGGTCTTGCAGTCAGGATTGCCATAAGACTGGTGTCCACGCCGAGGTGAGCGGTACGGGTGCTGAGTCCCAACGGGGGCGGGGGAACCATCATCCAAGTGACGACGTTCCGCGCGCTCAGCCCGCAGCAGGGCGATCTCAGCACGAGCCCTACTCAGCTCATCTAATGCATGGTCCAGCTCCGTGTTTAGCACGGCGGCTAGGTTGACTGTGCTGCTCAACCTAGGATTGTCCTCACCAGCAGGTGAAACAATCACGCCTCCTGTGCTGCCAGATGGACGGCGGGGGTAATACTTCAGGTCGAGACCGTCAGCTACCCCACCGAGAACCGAGCAGTAGTGCGAAAGCGCACGCCGTGCAGCATCCTGCATGGCTGCCTCAGCTGAGTCCTGCTCAGAGATAGAATAGTGCTCTGAGCAAGCCTCCGCGCCCTGGAGACTGTTCTCCGGACGGCGCACCAAACAGGCTGCCTCCCAGCGGTCCGGGTAGACCCCGCGACTATGCTGGTAGACCACACAGCGATACTCGATGGACCAAGTACGCCGGTCAAGTGCCCGACGTAGCAGGGTGTCGAGCGCGTCGTGGAAGTGACACCCACGAGCAGCGTCGCGAGTGATGGGTCGAGCAACCCATCCTTCCGGCTCATGGTCAGCAGGGAAGTCGGTGTCGTGGCTCGGGCTGTCGTCGCCATCTCCGTCGTCTGGGTCTCCTCCAGCAGCTACTCCAGAGGCTGGGACGCCCAGTGGTGGTGCAGGGGGCGCCTCCAGGGGAAGCACGGGGGAGCAGCTCCTCACGGACTCTATCTCCTGCTGGAGCGAGAAGGAAGAGCCCTGCTGCTCCTGTCGTCGACGTTCCTGCTCCTCATGCAGGCGGTGGTGCAGTCTCTCCAAGTGGCTGGACTGTCCGGCCACGGGACGGCGAAGCGGACGCTCAGCAAGGCGGGAGGGTAAGAAGGGGATGACGGACTTTCGTGCAGTGTGTCTAAGACGAGCCATCTACAAAAGACATCGCAAGCAAAAGGGTGAGAATAGAATTAATATGACCAGCAAATAATGAATCATAAATAAATGAAGGATCAGAATAAAACATAATTTTCAGCAAGGTATAATATATAGTAAAACATAGGTTTGGTCAGTATGACCAACTTTTGAAGGGATATCAAAGTCAAGGCAGTGACAGAGGTCCATAATCCTTAGAACGACCATTCTACTCTAGGTTAGCGGTCCTACAGTCAGCACAGCTCTGATACCACTTATGTCACACCCGGTTTTTAGAAGGTAAACCGAATGCGAACCATGTACGTGCCAGGATCAGTTATTCACGTACACAGCAGTTACATAACATGGACATCATCACACAGTGCTCAAATATTATTAAAAGGGAAATAATAGTCGATTATATCATATGTCTGAGACGTCCATATAGTCCTTACAATAAATCAAAGTGCGGAAAAGAAACGTAGATAACCGCGGCCTTCACAGGCAGCCGACTGGGGGTTGCCGCTAACCCACACCTAGAACTCGTCGTAGTCTTGGAACTCCTGGAAGTCTCCTTCCACAGCTTCATCTTCTCCTGAGCAGTGGTTGCAATGCTGACAACCTGGGGGGGGGGGGTTTGGTGTGTAGAGCAAGAGTGAGTACACATCAACATACTCAGCAAGTATCCTGTTTGGCTGTAGTGGACTAGCTTTATGTGGGGATAAGTCAAGCAGTTGCTTTTAGTTGGTCAGTTTGTTATTTACTAGTAGAAAGCCAGGTTTTAGCATTAACCCAAGTTATTAACCCAAAGTACCCTTTCCAAACGGAAAGAATACCACTTACCATTACCATAAGCATAATCATAACCATCCTCATTGTCATCTGTAAACCAAAATGTCTCTGATCAAGTACCACTAATCATTGGAGCTCCCTTGGCCGCTCATAACCGCGAGCACGGCTGATATATCAGTTTTCAAACACTCTGCAGAGGTTGTGCACTTTACCCACAAGCCGTGATTCCCTTTCTGCCCGGAGATCATGACTCTCCATTGATCA
This sequence comes from Zea luxurians, assembly GCA_029449295.1. Classification (NCBI taxonomy): domain Eukaryota; kingdom Viridiplantae; phylum Streptophyta; class Magnoliopsida; order Poales; family Poaceae; genus Zea; species Zea luxurians. The sequence continues at coordinate 16,364,495 of JAOPSE010000037.1, forward strand.
CTACCAAGGTGACCCAGCAGGGCATCACTACGTAGCCTTTACAAAGATTCCCCGGGACTGTAGTCGCCCGTTAGGTTTCCTAAATGTACCGCACTCCTCCCCAAGGGACAAATCAACCTTGGCAGAGCGAGCCGCATACACCAAGCCCCATTGACGGCACGACGGCTAAGCGAACTACACCCCGGTTCCTCTAATTATTCAGCTAAGGGCGTCCCATTCCACCCTCATGGTTGCACTGTTTTCCCGGGCGGTCATCCATAGAACAGGTCCTTACGGAGAGGCACTCGAGAAACCGCTCGAGCCCCCTTGAAGATCACAAGTACAACATCATAGTAAGAGAAGGGAAAACAGCGTATCATATATAATCTCATCATGTTCATTGATTAGAGTTGAGCAATAGCATGAAGCTAAACAATAATAATAATAGTCCAACCCAGATAGGTAAACAAGGACATGGATCACAAAAGCTAGTCAATCCTTAGGTATAAATGTGTAATGCGGGAGGTGAATTAAAGAATGATTAGGACAGAGATAGATCAAGGGACACTTGCCTCCACCAACCGACTGCTGCTCAGGGGCTTCTCCTGCGAGTTCCTCGGGCTTTTCGACCGGATCGTTCTCTATGCGATTGCAAGCATACATACATTCATCCATTCAAATTGGGAAACAAACAGTACATCATACAAGGGAACAAATAAAGTAAATATGCATCAAGTATGACATTCGATATCGCATTCATTATGGTTAGAAAGAAACGGGAAAGGGTCTCGCGGGGGGGGGGGGGTTAAAGCTTATGCACTAATGATTAGTTACAATTGGTTCTAACAAAAGAATTTAGTTATATGCACTAATGGAAATCTAGTCATTTTTAGTTGATCAGCATTGAACTGGATAAACAATTGATTATATGAATCAACTAGCGTAACGGAATTCTAAATTAAGTTTCCTATTTCAATAACATGAACAATGATTAACCTGCCTAAAATAAAATATATAACAGTAATGAAAGAAAAATAAAATAAAATAAAATAAAAAAATAAAAAAGGGGGGTTGAACCGGCCAGGGGGCGGTTGAACCGGCCTGGGGCAGGGGCGGCTGGGCAGGGCGCGCAGGGGCGGCCGGGCTGGGGCGGCCGAACTGGCGGGGGGCGGCCGAGCTGGCGAGGGGGGTGGCCGAGCAGGGCGCGCAGGGGGCGCGGCTGGGGGCGGCCGAACGGCGGCTGGGCCGGCCAAGGGGGCGGCCGAGCGACAGGGAGAGAGGAGGGGAGAGGGGAGGGGAGAGGGAGGGGAGAGCTCACCGGGGATGGGGCGGCCGAGCGGCGACGGGCGGCGGCCGAACCAGCGGCAGGGGGCGGCCGAGCTAGGGCAGGGGGGCGGCGGCGGCTAGAGGGAATGGGGGAGGGGGAGGGAGAGAGAGAGGGGTTGGGGGGAAAAAGGAGGGGGCGGCTGGGCCACTTGGGCCCAAGGGGGGGCGCGCGGGGGGGCGGCTGGGCCGGCCAGGGGCGGCTGGGCCGGCCGGGGCGGCCCACGGCGCGGGAGAGAGAAAAAAAAAGGAGAGAGAGAAAGAAAAAGAAAAAGAAAGAAAAGGTTTTTCTCCTTTTCGAAATCCGATCTTCCTAGATGAATGCACTTACATTTCTAAGCAATCAAAGAATGCATAGTTCAGCATGGTGCATCAAACAACATAAAGTAATTTAGGGTTTTTCTTTACACGGGAATTCCAAACCGAACCCCGCTAAAACTCTGGAAAAGGTCAAGGTTTAGCGAGAGAACGAGAAAAGAAAAGAGTAACGCCTGAATTTGGTGAGAGAAAAGAAGAAAAAAAATTATACCCCCAAATTCAGGGCGTTACATATAGTTTCTAGGAAGCTCCAATGCATGGATCCCTCGCTTGACCGCCATCGCAGCAAAATCATCCCAAGGACCTCCCTACGCTGACCACTCCCCTACTGCCCTTGCCCCTTTCGGGTAAGGTAGTCCTTCACTGGCTTTCCTAATTAGTCAGCCAAGGGCGTCCCATACCACCCTTGTGGTAGCACTGTTTTTCCGGGTGGTCGCTCCATGTTCTAATTAACATAATGATCTTATCATGAATAGTGAATAACAACTGATAATAAAAGTATGATAATGAATAATGTGTATCTCCATACCCAAAACCACATAAAGCAATAGCAGGTACTACCCAAGAATTTAGTGGTAAACAAGGTATAAAGATAGTCAAACTAGGGTAACCTATTAGGTCCTATCAAAATTAACCTATGCAGATCATTATGATTAATAGGAACATGACTAGGTAAAAAGAAGTGATCAAGGGCACAACTTGCCTGGGACTTTAGATTCCAGGTACCAACTTGCTCTTTAGGTTCTCGTGACCTCACTACTATTCGTAGTAATACAAGCAAACATGGTATAGGCAAAATTAACATCACACCAACATAAGAACAAACTGCATAATAATAATCTACGCGTTGCTACGAGATCGTGGGTTTGAGAATGGATAAAATCAGAGTTATGGTTAAAGAATTATGATTTATAGAAGATCTATGTGGTTTAAATATTAAACTATATTATAAATTGATTAATATACACCATGTAATAGAATATTCTATGGATAATTAACTCAACTTTAATCTAATTCATTATTTGATTAAAGATCATCTTTTAGTCAAATTATAACCATAAGATCGAAATACTATATTAGCAAGGTTAATTCCAATAAACATAGTTTAATCCAATTAGTTACTTAATTATAGAAGTACGTGATATCGTATAATTAGTGTTGTTACTGCGTAATAAATATTTCTATGAGGCTAACGCAATTCGAATGGGTCAAATCGGGGTTAAAACGAATTAGTTATGATTTTCCGAAGTCCGTACGTGTTTGGTACAGAAATAACTAAGTGATTAATTTTAATCTAGGTTTCATGCTAAAACAGAGTTACCAAGTGATAAACATTATTAATGTGAATTTTATGCAACTGAAATGGATTAATTTGGAGTTAAAATGGTCAAGTTATGAATTTTCTAAACCCCTTTATATTTATTTTTATAACCAATATCATTTCCTTTACTTATTTTCACAATTAAATGAATTTTGGACCGCGGGCATTAATACCAGAGAGCACAGGGGTTGTTTTACAAGTTTTCGGGACCCCAAAGTAAGGCTTTGACTATGGCCAGGACAGCGGGTTGGTTATGAAGAATATTGGAGTCTCTTTTGCAAATGTCGCACGGCGAAGAGGTATGGTTAAATCCCGGCCACCCGATCAACTACGCATGGTCCAGATTAAATCGAAACTGCATCAAACCGGTAAGGAGCGGTGACCGTCAGATTGAGGATCGATGGTTGCGATTTTAAAATCCCATCGCTAAACCCTGCCTGTACATCCACTGATCTACGGCCATGGTTTACTGAAGCAAAAAGATATCTGCGTTTTTAATCTGAACCATCCGTTTGGATCTAACGGCTAAGATTAAATGACTTGAAAGGGTACCTGTTGCTTTAATTTGGACCACCCATCCACACATCCATGATCCAAGTGTTTCTTCTTCCTTGTGCAGTCCGGCAACAACTGATTTGATTCTTCACAGCGCCATGGCCAGCCACATGTGCCGCATGCATGGCAACCAGTGCTATGCGCGACAAGGTTCCACCCCAGGATGACCATGGCGGCCAGCGACCATACTCCACGGCCACACCCTGGGTCATCGCGGCGATCGTGCGTAGCCTCATGGCATGGTTCGAGGTGGGGTCCCTGGTGCCAACGGGGCGCGGCGGAGCTCCTCCTCGGTGCGCACGTACCAGCCGGATTCCCCGCGGTAGTAGTCATCGGTGCCAATGCGAGTAGGAGTACAGGCATGTCATCCCCATTGGTTCAACCCAGACGGTGCATGCATCGACAGCTGGAACTTGGGTTCCTGGGATCCTTCGACGATGAGGCCTATCCCCCGCGATGCGCGATATCCTCTCTCCCAACATCGCGCATAGACCTGCTCAGCTACGGAAGGAGAGAACGTGGGTGGACGACGTATCAAGTCTGATACGAAGCAGCCAAGGAGGGATAGGATTTGGGCGTATATGAAGGCCTAGGATCTCCGTGAAAATCGGTCAGCGTTGAGCCAGGATAACTGCCCAGAGATGTTTAGCGGACATGGGATGAACCTGGGCGACATCACCCCTGACGTCATGTCCGGCGAGATGAATAAACAATCAGAGAAAATAAACAAGCGTCTCCCTAGGTGAATGTGGGTCGGCAGTGTGCTATCTGGCCAGGCAGAGTGGAATGGTTCTGTGAGTGAGCCGGTCGACTAGGATCGAGTTCATGTGCATGGTGAATGTGTTCTTTTCTTTTATACTTCCTATTTCATGCTTCAAATTCAAGATACATTCACAAACGAAATTCCAACATGAATGTAAAGGTTTTATTTTATTTTAACTTATTATCTTACTCATGTATACAAATGCTCCTAGCCTCCTACCCTATGTGCAATTCAACAATAGTAGTTTTATGTAATAAACAGTTTGATCAGTGTGTGTATATATATATATATATATATATATATATATATATATATATATATATATATATATATATGTATGTATGTATGTATGTTTGCCTGAATTTTTACTTCCAGTGTTAGAATTCAAAATCTGATTTTGAACCATATAATTTTCTCCATTTGTTTGTCCTAGGAGAATAATTAAAAAGGTGCCAAAAATCATTATTAAGATTTCTTTTAGACTTTTAAATTTAGAGAACTTTCTTAAATGTCAAAATATGATTTTAGAGTGTTACAAAAGACAACCGAGTGAAAAAAAATCCTCACAAGAAATTGAAGTGTCATTTAAAATACTCTTGGTGGATTACTTCCCTAGATTTTTTGTTCATTTATTGTCAAACTAGCCCTTAGAAGTTCTTCTCCCAAACTATTTAAGATACGTGGAAGATGCTAATTCTGTAACATGAATAAGTACGGGCTTTCTTTGTTCACAAATGTCACACGAACATGCTTATTTAAACAATTGGTTTCAAAAGGATAAATGGGCAGCTTATGCACGCAAGCGTCGGACAGAGCAGAACAGGCTTCACGTCTGTACCAGTCTTCATTTGGACTTGACAGAGGAGCCCTTCGCATCTGTTGCGGCGGCTTCACTCTCTCTCACAAAGCAAACACACAATTTGTGTTACACCGCGTTTAGATCATTGGAATTAAATTTCATTCTAATAATAGTAATTTAGCCATATATCAATTAAGCTAGTTTATTTTAAATTGTTTCCACTTGGTTGAAGGTATTAGGAGAATTTGGACTTGTCCACTCACATATGTATAGTGTAATATGGATATATGGTGATAACTTTAATACTACCTTTATATTTCTGGTGGAGTAAGGCCAATTTAAATATTTAAGTTGTCTTCACTTGGTTGAAGGTATTAGGAGAGGAAAGGAATAACACGAGCGCTCACTTGCCAGCACTGGCGCATGACATGCGCATGAATGGTCCGATGATTTCTCGTTTCCGACCTTTTTGGTAAGCAATTGTTCTCGCATTAATTGTGATTGATCTAATTGTTTGATTGTGTGTCAATCATGTTAGAATGTCTATACTTTCTCTGTGTCATTCTCGTATTCCTTCAATCATTAGAACTCGATTATGAACTGCTAATGAGTTATAAATATACAAAACATGCTTTTATTGTCGGAATCAATCTATTCATCACTAAATTGCTTTTATTTCCAACAATCTAAAAACCTTATAAGCACTTAGTGATGAATAATTACTCTGATGCAATGAAACCGGATAAGTTCACTGGTGTCAATTTCAAGAGATGGCATATGAGAGCCCAATAGTGGCTCTCGGTTATGGGCGTGTTTTGGGTGGTGAGTAATCCTCCTGCACTAGCTACCTCTCGTATCTAAGGAATAGGTGCATGAGTTTAGCTACAATGGTTTTCGTTGGATGCATCCTTATCGTTCTTTCTAACAAGCTATGTGATGTTTATATGAACATCAAGAGTGCTGCTGAACTATGGGAGGCACTTGAACACAAGTTCTCTGCCTCATACGCTGGGCACGAGTTATATGTGATGGATTAGTACCATGACTTTGGAATGGTTGATGACCATTCTGTCGTGGAACATGCACATGAGTTCCAACTTATTGTGAGGGAACTCGAACAACATGGACACATCTTGCTTGATAAGTTTGTAGCAGGTGGCACCATTGCCAAATTGCCATCATTATGGAGGAACTTTGCTATAGCTCTGAAACATAAAACACAACAAATTTTTGTTGAGGATTTATTGACTGGTCTTGATGTGGAAGAGAAGGCTTGGGCAAAGGATGCTCCAACAAAAGCACCTGAAGGGTAGTCTAGCGCTAACATGATGCAGCATGCTGGAAAGAAGAATTATAAGCCCAATCAGACTACTCAATTCAAAAAAGAAGATAAACATGGATGAGGTTGTGTGCTTCGTTTGCGGTGAGAATGGGCATTTCAGCAAGAAATGCAAGAACCGTAAGGGCAAGAATAATCAGCGGGTGCAGAAGTATGCTAACATGACTATTAGCGATCCAAGCGGATCTGGGTATGATAATCTACCATATATATTTTCTTTATATCAATCTAATGATTGGTGGATAGATACAAGAGTCAATATTCATGTTTGTACTGATATCTCCATGTTCTCATCTTATAAGGTCGAGCGAGGTTCAACCGTCATGATGGGGAATGGCTCACATGCTACTGATCTTGGTGTTGGTATGGTCAATCTAAAGTTCACTTCGGGAAAGATCATGCGTCTGAAGAACGTGCAACATACTCCCTCAATAAATAAGAACCTAATTAGTGGACCCCTTAATAAATAAGAACCATTCTTTTAAGATGTTTCAAATGGACGTCAAGAGTACAGTCCTCAATAGACCTATCAAGGAGGAGGTCTATGTTTAGCAACCTCCTGGCTTTGAGTATGATAAGTATCTCGACTATGTCTTTAAACTCAATAAGGTGCTCTATGGGCTTAAGCAAGCACCTAGAGCATGGTATGAATGTATTAGAGATTTTCTTATTCAAAATTCGTTTAAAGTTGGGAGTGCCAAAGACTGTTAATGGAGACTTATTTGTATGCCTAATATATGTCGATGACATTATATTTAGTTCTACTAATCAAACCTCTTGTAAAGAGTTTAGTAGTATAATGATCCAGAAGTTTGAGATTGTTATTCACTTGTTCTCAAATGCTGCGAATCAAGAACAAGGCAACATAATTGTTAAGGATTAAGGACCTTCGTCCTCTGAAGTATTATCTCCTTTCGGATATAATAATATTTAGACGAAGGTCATGAAAGACAAGCCTTCATGATTCATGAGGGTAAAAATATATAAAGATAATGAATGTAATCAGTTGGGTCTTACACGTAAGTATTTCATAATACACACATGAATCAACAAAATTTATATTACATTGATACCTTCGGCTTGTTCGAAGGCGAAGATGCGAGAGTGATTACAATTCCGCCTGAACAATATGGTGCTACTATTCATCTATTTATAGGCACGGGACGCAGCCCGAGTAAAAGTACATTTGTGTCCTCAACATCTATTCACAACTATAACATAAATCATTAGGGACTATCTATTCTTTTTCTCTTCGGGTCAGCATCATGTTTGGTCTTTGTTGTCATTTTAAGCCGAAGTTGTCACTCTTCGGCTATAACTTCAGCATTCATTCTTATCATCCTTGGGCTATATCTTCGTCTTATATTTTGCCATGGGAGAAAACTTCCATCCTGAAGCCGAAGCTCCCTGTAGTAATCCATGTTATGCTAAAAGCAGATGGTTAGTCATGTTTTTGATGATCTTCAGAAGAGGAAGACCCCAAAAGTAGCCCCTCGTAGTATTAATTTGTTTATTTGTAACAAATTCAGACTACAACGTGAATGAAGGCCTATAGCCGAAGGTCCAAAAACACCTTCCCTTCGCTAGAATAGCGAATCATTCCGAACTGTGGGACCCACCGAGCGGTGGAGCTCTGAGTATATATATAGAAGCCTGTGCCATGAATATTTTTCGTGCCATTTAGTTGCTTGTGTTGTGATTGCTATTTTAGCCTTCTTCTCTTTGCGAGCTCGATTGATTTCTGAGCTTCGGCATTTGCCGTAACCATCATCCAAATGGTTGAAGACAAGAAGATTGCCGACCCCACAATTGCTGGGTTTTACGAAGCAATGAAAAACACCAACACGGAAAAGATCACCAATGAGATGCTAGCTAGGTTGTCTGGGGATATCAGCGACAGTGACAATTTTGATGTGGAGAGTGGAAATGTAAGATGCCGAAGATCGGTCGTGGAGGCCGAGACATGTTGTTTTTAGGAAGTCAACTATTAAGCAAGGGCAAATCGAAGCGACGAAGGGTAAATATTTTCATGATATTTCTATAGTGAGGGCTGGGGGAGAAAGCACCGTTCCTCGTCCCGAAGCTGATGAAGTGGTAGTCTTTAAAAGCTTCATGAAGGCTTGGCTTCGCTTCCTGCTGCACAAGATGTTGGTTGAAGTTCTGAATACATTTGAAATATACCTTCATCAACTTACACACTGCTTAATGGAGAGTGCTCAGATGCGGCCAAGGTCTGATTCACCGCACAGCAGCTTCGTGGACCCGCTAGGACATGGTGGGACCATTTCCTAGCCATGCAGCCAGCTGGCCACATAGTTGCGTGGGAAGAGTTCAAGGCGGCATTCAGAGGGCATCACATACCAGCAGGCATCATGGACCACAAGCTCAGTGAGTTTCTAGCACTCACCCAGGGGAGTCGTACCGTGCTGCAGTACGCCCAAGCCTTCAATGACCTGTGTCTGTATGTAGGCTACCATGCTGCCACTGATTAGAAGAAGAGAGACATGTTTAGGAGGGGCCTCAACACCAAGCTCCATGACTGTCTCAACATGGTCAGGGCCAACAGCTACAACGAGTTGGTCAACTTGGCCATCTCGTAGGAGGACTGCATCATGGCTCACAAGGCAGAGAAAAAGAGGAAGGCACCCATGGCAGGACCATCCGCATAGCCTCAGCGCTTCTGGATCGTGTCCAACACTCAGAGCAGGGGACCTCAGCAACAGCAAGGGAGATGGGTGTTCTGGCCACACCAGCAGCAGCAGGCACCCGACCGCTCTCAAGCCCCAACTAAGAGGAACAACAACCAGCCCCAGCAGCAGCAGTACCGCCAGGGGAATGACAACAGATGCTTCACCTATGGCAGCACTAGAAACTGTGCCAAGAACTGCCCCAGAAACCAGCAGGGGCAGAATGCAAATCAGAACCAGGGCAAGAGGCAGAAGGTGCAAGCGAGGTAGGGTAGGCTGAACTTCACCACACTGGCTGACATTCTAGAGGGAGCACCCGTCATGATCGGTATCTTTTCTGTTTTGAATTACCCTGCAGTCATTCTTTTCGATTCTGGTGCATCACACAGTTTCATCAGCATAAAATTTAGTACCAAATGCCAACTACCTTTTCATCACACAATTGGGGCCATTATGATTGCAACCAGGAGGCAAGGTTGCCACCTATCACCCGACAGGTGCCAATAAAATTGGGTAGTAGCATATTTAGAACCACCCTCCTTATCATGGGATTGGAGAGCATGGACATCATCTTGGAGACTGACTGGTTAACACGACACCGTGCTTTAATTGATGTTGCAGCAAGAGCCATTGAAATACACTCACTAAGTTGTGGAGAGCTCACTTTGTACCTACCCAACCAGGGTTGTACCCATTCCTGTGCCCTCACCATGGTAGAGTCACCTTTGGAAAAGATTCCAGTAGTCTGTGAGTACCCTGATGTCTTCCCAGACGAATTGCCAGGAATGCCACCCGACAGGGATATAGAGTTTGCCATAGAATTGCAACCGGGAACCGCGCCTATTTCTAAAAGACCATATAGAATGCCTCCAGCAGAGTTGGCAGAATTGAAGAAGCAGTTGCAAGAATTGCTGGACAAAGGGTTCATCCGCCCAAGTACTTCACCTTGGGGATGTCTAGCCTTGTTCGTAAAGAAGAAGGATGAGAGCTTGAGATTATGTGTGGATTACCACCCTCTCAGTGCAGTAACTATCAAAAATAAGTATCCTTTACCCTGCATTGATGTTTTGTTTGATCAATTGGTTGGAGCCAAGGTGTTTTCCAAAATAGATCTTCGCTCTGGCTATCATCAAATCAAGATCAGGGCAAGTGATATTCCGAAGACGGCTTTTTCCACCAGATACGTGCTTTATGAGTATTTGGTGATGTCATTCAGGCTGACCAATGCTTCGGCATATTTCATATATTTGATGAATTCAGTGTTTATGCTAGAATTGGATAAATTCATGGTGGTCTTCATTGATGATATTCTAGTATATTCAAAAAATGAAGACGGGCATACAAAGCACTTGCACATAGTACTCCAGCGGCTACGGGATCATCACCTATATGCCAAATTTTCCAAATGTGATTTCTGGCTAAGGGAGATAAAGTTCTTGGGTCATACAATTTCTCAGGAAGGAATATCAGTTGATACTGAGAAAGTGCAAGAGGTGATGGATTGGAAGCCTCCTACCACCGTTCGACAGATTCAATGTTTTCTAGGACTGGCAGGATACTATCGACGATTCATTTCAGACTTTTCCAGAATTGCTAAGCTAATGACCGAGTTGTTGAAGAAGGGAGTGAAGTTTGATTGGGGTCAGAAATGTGAAGATGCCTTTCACACCATGAGGCAGCATGTGACAACCGCACCCGTACTAGCGCAGCCTGACAACGCCAAATTGTTTGATGTGTATTGTGATGCTTCGGGCACTGGACTAGGTTGCATTTTGATTCAAGACAACCAAGTTATTGCCTAGCATCAAGAGCACTCAGACCTCATGAGCAGAATTATCCCACACATGATCTAGAGCTAGCAGCGGTAGTTCATGCTCTGAAGATATGGAGACATTATCTAATGGGAGCTCAATGTAATATTTATACTGACCACAAGAGTATCAAGTATATTTTCACTCAGGCTGATCTTAATATGAGGCAGAGAAGATGGTTAGAGTTGATCAAGGATTATGATTTGGAAGTACACTATCATTCGGGCAAGGCAAATGTAGTAGCAGATGGATTGAGTGGTAAGGCCAAGTGCAACTGTCTAACAATAGACTCTCATGTTGCCGCTCTGTGTGACGAGTTGAGCAAAATGAACGTGGAAGTGGTTTCTCCGGGTACTCTAGATTATATCTCCATCAAGCCAACCTTGCAGGATTAGATCATCATGGCACAACTCAGTGACAAAGGTGTTCAAATCATTAAGAGAATGCTCAACCAAAAGGTGGATAAGTATAAATGTTTTCGTCAGGACGGCAAGGGCATTTTATGGTTTGAAGACCGACTTGTTGTTCCCAAGGATCCAGAACTCAGAAAAAAAATTTTGGACGAGGCTCATCTCTCCAAATTTTCCACGCATCCCAGAAGCAACAAAATGTATCACGACCTCAGTTCCTTGTATTGGTGGACCAGGATGAAGAGAGAAATTGCTAAGTACGTATCTGAGTGCGACACTTGCCAAAGAATCAATGCAAGTCATTTGAAGATAGCAGGTACCTTACAGCCACTCCCTATACCATCTTGGAAATGGGAGGACATTAGCATGGACTTCATTGTGGGATTGCCCAATACCTCCCGACAACACGATTCCATATGGGTCATTGTGGATAGGCTAACCAAGACAACTCATTTCTTGTCAGTGCATACCACCCACAGGGCAGAAAGGTACACAGAGATCTATATTGACCAAATAGTGCGCTTGCATGGAATACCAAGGACCATCATCTTAGATAGAGGAATGCAATTCGTAGCACATTTCTGGGAACAGCTACAGAAGTCGCTTGGAACAACCGTGATTAGAAGCTCATCATATCATCCTCAGAGTGATGGCCAAACAGAGAGAGTTAATCAGATTCTCGAGGACATGTTGAGAGGATGTGTGATACACTATGGAAAAATTGGGACAAATGTCTTTTGCTGGCAGAATTCTCTTACAACAACATCTACCAATCCAGCCTAAAGATGGCACCCTTCGAGGCCTTGTATGGGAGGAGGTGTAGAACACCGCTCAATTGGTCACAAGCTGGAGAAAGAGAAATCTTTGTGCCTGACCTAGCACTCGAAGCTGAGGACAAGGTCAGAGTCATTAAGAAGAACTTAGAAGCCGCTCAAGCTAGGCAAAAGAGCTATCACGATAAAAGGAGAAAGCCTCTACAATTCGAAGTGGGAGATCATGTGTATCTCAAGGTCTCGCCCACTAAAGGTGTTCAGAGATTTGGGATTAAAGGCAAATTAGCCCCTCGCTATATTGGGCCCTATGAGATCAAAGAAACTTGTGGACCTGTAGCATACCAGTTGAAGCTACCCCCTCACATGTCTGCAATTCATGATGTGTTCCATGTATCTCAGCTGAAAAAGTGTGTCCGCGTACCGACAGAAGTACTAGCAGAGCCTGAATTGGAGATAGAACCAGACCTATCATACCAAGAGCACCCTGTCAAAATACTAGACCGTAAGGAAAGATCAACTTGTGCAAAGTCGATCACAATGTATAAGATCCAGTGGAGCAACCATTCAGAAGAAGAGGCTACCTGGGAAACAGAGGATTTTCTACGCTCAAACTTCCCCGATTATCTACCTAAAGAGATCGGTACGTAACTATGACCCAACCCTCCTAGCCCTTTGAATCCAAGTATAAGAAAGATGGTCTTAACAGAAACTGAGTAAGCTGTAAAGCTAAATCAAGAAGGGCTTCCTTCTGAAGTTGCAAAGAGGATGACATTCGAAGAGCAGTTTACTAAGGAACACTAACAAACAAACCCACACCGTGCAAGCACGCACCTTCTTATCACCCCTAAGGGATCCTGACCCAAATCTCGGGATGAGATTCCTTTAAGGGGGGAGGGCTGTAACACCCCAGGTGTTACTCAAGGCCTTTGCTCGACACATACACCTGTGACCTATTATCACATGTGTTTTAGTTTGAGAAAGAGGCACCAAATTTGAGAGGCAATGTCTTAACCAAGTGTTGATCATACTAGAAGGCATATCCTAGCCTTTTCATGCACCTCCAATTGAGAAAAATACTCAAACCCTAGGACTACCCTCCTTAAGCCATTAGAGCACCAAGAAAGGATTAGTGGTAGAACTATATAAATCACGAAATCATGGCTAGACCCATTCACCAAAGTTGTAGCATATTTAAATACTTACAAGAAATATTAAGGAATTTTTCCCAAAAAGGTCCCACAAAATCCTCAAATTAATCACTCATGTGGGAAGCACAAAAGAAAAACCCCTCTTTCTCTAAGTCTAATTTCAGCCCTCTTCTAAAGATCACATGTGTTCACTTAGTTGCAAGCTCCAAATCAACATGGTCAAATTGACAAAAGGGCGCCAAAATACCGAAGGAACACTTTGGAAAAATTTGAACTTAAACCAAAACCGTTTGACATGAATTGACATAGGTTGTCTCGGGCTGAACAGTCCAGACAGACCTGACTTGGCGCCACCATATCTTCCACACCCGACCATATCTTCACTTGGAACTCACACAAGACAGATAGCCCTTGGCACAGAGAAGAGACTTTACACAGGATTTTTGGCAAGATTTGCACGTTTGGTCGACCAGCAGGCGTTTGAACAAGGGCAGAAACAAACGTCCACGTGTTCGACCTGTTCTGGCTTACCAGAGCACGCCCAGGCACTCGGCCCCGCGCACCCGCGCCAAGCGATGCCCGAGCCCGCGCCCTCACCCATGCCCGCGCCTATAAAGTAGCCCAAGGCCATGACCATACTCCCCCGCACGCCCTCAGCTTCGCCCGAGCATGAGTTTGCCGGAGTTCTCTTTGCGCACGGTGTGCCATCGGCCGCCCGAGCCCGCCCACCGTGGACCGGCCACTCCAGCCCACCTCCACCCAATCCAACTCCTCGGCTAGCTTCCCTAGAGCCACTTTCAAATTCCTTGCACCAACGGCATCACTGACTTCCCGTGAAGCTCCCTGAGCACTTTGATTGAGCTCTAGCGCCATGAGCATGCCGGAGCACGCACCACCGATGAGCCCGACCGCCTGCGCACGTGGCCAGCCCACCTTCGGTCACCACTGTCGGCGACCCGCACCTCAACGTGACCGCCAGGGACCCTCGAACCTCGCCCGACCCTTCGCTGGACCTCTACCATCGCCGGTAAGTCGCACCATCGCTTTTTCTCTCCTCAGCTACTGTTCCAGCGAGGAAGGAGTGCGGGTTACAGAGGGGAAAAGGCCAGGGGGTTAAGTGTTAAGTCAGTGACTCAAAGGAATAGTTCCCCAGGGGCACAAATTAAACGATCCAGTTAAGAATAATCCCAGGGACCTCGATGCAAAGCCGTTTTCTCTTTAAACTTTTAGATTTATTCTTTTCAAATGAGCAGTGAACTTGAGAAATTCATAAATTGAGTTATATTCAACCAAATTTGGTCAAACAAATTTTGTTAGGACCTAAATATTGTAAACTATCAGGCAAAAATAATAAACACCATGGTTCTTGCAATACTTCTAGAGTTTTGATTTAAATAAGAAAACTGCCCAAAACTTAATAACAAGAGGAAAAATAGAAAGACTTTTAGACTAGGCTGAGAAAAATTGGAGATATACTTAACCAGTAGTTACACTGTTTAAAAATATTAAACTCCCCAGTATACTAGATTAAGGAAGGTTTATCCACTAAAACTTATGTTTGCCAAAACCTTAGGAAAATGAAAAAGGGGATTAAAAATGGAAACCATAGAGCAATCACATTTTTCCTAACCTTCCTAGGTGATGTAGTTCATAAGAAAAATTTGTTAAACCCTAGTCCAGTAAAGAGAAAGTGCACCACCATTTATTTAATGAAAACAGAGAGAACTTTGAAAAGTCATAGAAAAATAATCCTAAGAAGAAAACACGCCAACCTTAGGAATGACTACTCTTATGCTAATAAGAATCTAGGAAAAATACAAGTTCTGTTGTTTGACATTTTTCAAATAGCAAGTTAGTTATAAGTGTCTTTTTGGCATTAAACTTTAGAAAATCACAACTAAATAACCACTAAGTAACCCTCTATGATTTTTGGCACAGAAGCATATTATCACTCATAGATACCAGCAAAAATAACCCTTAGTACAGAACCCCCACCTAGATAAGAGTTGTAGTGCAAAGTGACCCTCTGCCCTAACTTTTGTTATTTTTGTCTAGGGTTTATCCTATTTGTTTTTAACCTCAAATTTATATGACAGACTGGAGTGACCAATATTAACCCACTGTAATTTTACAGAAGTGTTGGAACATTTTAAATCACTATGGTAGTTCAAACCCACCTTAAAAGCATAAATAGAGAATGCAAAGGGAAATTGGTAGAGGAAATTAATGTTACACTCACCACTCAACAAAACCTCTGTAAGTGCCCACTAAAACTTGAGGGGATGATCAAAATCTTAATCCACTCAAAACCTAAACTGCTAAGTATAAACCACTAAGAGCTTCGTACGACGAGGAAACCCTAGTTTACCAACTACCTTAATATTACTTCACCAGGCATCATAGTTACAAAATTTGCATACCATAGCATACATGTATCTTATTTATTGCACTCGATAGATTGCAACCTCGCTGACGGAGAGTACGTGCTCATCCCGGAGCAAGGAGTTGCTCAGGAGGGAGTCCAGGAGCCAGCACCAAAGCTTGTCACCGAGGATCTCCTCACCCCAGCTTTTGAAGGCAAGCCTCGGTTTTATGCATAACAGTTATATATGCTATTTTACTGCACTAAATGCTTGTAGGCTTGTACTGTGCACTTAAGTGTAGGAGTTGCCTGAAACCCTAGTTGCATGATTTCAGGATTCCTTTTGAGATGGATACTAGTATGCTAGGTCGAGTAGCTGCTTTGCTAATTAGGGATCTCGGTAGAAGTCGAGTGATTTTTCTAGCACTCGCTTGAGCTCAGGAATTGATTGTATCCATTTTTATATCAGAATGATGATGGTCTATGGACAACGATCCATAGGGATGCATTGTCTACGAGACAAAAATTGGAATAAGGATTAATGTGTGGTACCATGTGTCAAGAGTTTGAATGTACCAACACATGCCAAGAAATATGGTAAATCGGTAAGCCTAGTACCTGAGTGAACCTGCCCATAGACTTCTCTCCTCACGCGTCCTGAGACGTGGTCTCCCATTCCGGATATGGTGGGTACAAGTGCGGTCATTGCACGACGGCAGCCGGGGTCAGTGGGGCATTGTATGCCAAGGCGGTGAGCCCTGTTCTGTTGCCAGGGAATCGACGGGGACGGTTGATGTGTGTGGGGACGGAGTGATTCACCATGTCGTGTGTTTAGGTTTACCTTGCAAGGTTAAAAACTCGATTCGAATCGTTTGCTTCTCGCAGCTAATGAGACTGCTTGATCCATGCTACTGCATCGAGTAAGAAGTGAAATGAGTTTACTTTCAAAAGATGTTGATTGATATAATGTTTGATACCATGTATGAATAGCTAGGTACTCATCTAGTCTAAATTATTATTCTAGAACTTGAAAAGATAAAACTTGATTTTAGACTCAGCTAGTGCTTTTGGCAAACCAAACCCCCCAGCCAAACAGCTTCATGGTCTAGAGGTAGAGGAGTAGACTCCTCACACCGGGTAAGTCTAGCTGAGTATTAGTATACTCAGACTTGCTTGTGGCAAAATTTTACAGGTACTCTGGATGACATGGTTGCTGGAGTGACTTGGCCATCCACCCTGCCACCAGGCTGGACAGTCGAGTGGGACCCTGCCTCAGCAGGAGAGGAGCATGAGGAGTGATGGGCCAAGCTTCGCCATCCTCCCTTTCTTTTATCGTTAGTTAATTTCCGTTGCATCAAGAACAATGGTTACTACTTTTGAAACTCCGATGATGATGTAATAACATTAAGTACTTTTTTAAATTGTGGTTTTATGCTTTATTGTACTTCTCTCTGTCTCACCTTTGAGTGAGTATGTGGTACTCGATCCTGTTAGTGGCTTTATCGAACTAGATCCGAGGAACTGACGGTTTATTCCGATTTAAGTGTGTCGTTGCCTCTAAGGTGGGACTTGGGCACTTAAGTTGGAATAATTCAGGTGGTTCCACCACATTAAGCTAACTCATTATTTGATATCCATGTTTGTTTTAAGTTGTGATTTTTCTAGGTTCACCTATTCACTCCCTCTATGTGACTATCATGTAGTCGTTCCCAAGTTCAAGCTTGGTGAAGAACTTCACATTGCATAGCTGATCCAACAACTTGTCAGCCATAAAAATCAGAAGGTTATTGGTTACTGTCTTCTCATTTAACTCAAGATAGTCGATGCAGAACCTCCATGTGCCATCTCCTTCACCAGGAGCACTAGCGAAGATAATGCTAATGTACGCTCCTGAATGATGCCATGTTGTAGCATATTGTTGCACTACTTTCCAATCTCATCCTTGAGCAAATGAGGGTAATGGCACAGTTAGACAATGATAGGGATTGTGCCCTCTTCATATGGATTTCACAATTTGAACTCGTTATAGAAAATCAACTAATCCTGTGAGGGGCTACTGTTGGTGAGAAGCCTTGCCAAAGGTCCTCAAATAGCAAAATTTATTGTTTTTTATCTGTTTCAGGCAAGTCAATTAGGGCTCAAGTGCTTGCTTCAGACTAACAAAGGCGGAAATGAAGCTTCGTCAATCTGAACCTGCTTCGGCAAGAGTAAAATCAAGCAGTGCTTCATCTGGCACTAGTGGTGGGAGGATGAAGGAATTCATGAGAGGTGTACACGACAAGTTTCATGGGCAAAAAGTCACAAATACCTTTTGTTGGTCCCATAGATTCTATGTATGAGGGTTTATGTCATTGATGTAATTTTATACGAAGGTGTATAGCATCACGCCCCTAAAAATAGGTAAATAGTACCCATGCATATGAGACTTTTAGGAATCCACATACTCCCATTACCTTTAAAGGGCCCCGCCTTTGAAGCTCCCCCATTGTTTTCATCTTAAGACAATCAATGCCCATTCGAAAGGTATCATGTTACCAAAGTTGTATAATAAAATAAAGTGAATGAATTGGTCGTGATGTTATTCCTTTAATTTGACAATCCGTTTTACATTGTTGTTGTACTCTTATCCTCTTCATCGTTTCTATCCTTTTCCTCTTGCCTTTCTACATCCAACGACAAAGGGAGAAGGTGCTATCCTTTCAACTATGTTGCCCTGTTATGGTAATTCTCTTTAACATGTGACCAATAGGGCGGTTACATGAAGTCTATCTGGTCTTCTACTAGATAAGGATACGTATCATCCTAATAGAGTTTAACTAGGACTCTTATCTCTATTTTTACATGTTGGATAATATTATTTGACTCTATCTCTATCTCCTTTGCCTATATAAATAGGCCCCCTTTTACCCTGTACAATACACTACATAATAGATCTGTTTTCCGTGGTTTTTTCTCCTCCACATTGGGGGAGTTTTTTTCCACGTTAAACTCTGTGTCTCTTTTTCCCCACCTACAATCCTAACAGTTGGTATCGGAGCTAGGGTTTATACACGACAGTTTTTTTATTCTATGGATGCCACCGCCGTGCCGCCGGTTCTTCCTTCATCGACCATACGGCCGTCACCTGTGTGCATCTGTCGGGAGCCACTTCTAGTTCTCCGTTCCTCTCAAGAAATCGTGTGTTGCTGCACAGACATCAGGTGACCTTTTTTTCAAGCATTGATTTGACGCGGTCTGCTGTTGGGACACGCCCCTGCAGCTCCAATTTGTTACGTGATCTAATCTTCTATTGATTGCATAGGACAAATCAAGTGATCCATTATTGCCTCACGCACCAAAATTGGTTACTCATTTTGTGCACTTAGTAATTTACACACGGATTTCTATTTCATATGGGATTATTTATTTTGGATTATAAATGTCGACTAAAATTGATATTCTGAAGTTTGATGGCAAAATCAGTTTGCTATTTGGCAGATTCAGATGAAGGTTGTTCTTACTCAGTTATGTGTGTGAAAGGCGTTGCAACCGCGACCTGCTGATATGGCTGATGATAAATGGAAGGATCTTGATGAAAAAGCTTTGTTCGCCTTACAGCTCAGTTTATCTCCTGATGTTCTGCGTGAAGTATTGAATGCAAAATCTGCGGCAGAATTGTGAAAAAAATTAGAGGTGCTATATATGACCAAGAGTCTTGCTAATAAGCTCTGTCTCAAAGAGCACATTTTATACTATTCGTATGGCAGAAGGTACATCTATTCAGTCACATCTCAATGAATTTAATTCTATTTGTGTCGACCTTGAGAGTCTAGATGTGAAGATAGATGATGAAGATAAGGCAATTTTGTTGGTAGTCCCATTGCCCCCATCTTTTAAGCATTTTAAGGAAATTATGCTCTATGGAAATCATACTTCACTGACATTTGAGAATGTTAAGTCAAATTTATTATCTAAGAAAAAATTTGATGTTGATTCTCGTTCTGAGTCTAAGGGTGAAGGTTTTATTGTTTGAGGTAGAACTCAACAAACGGGCAATTCTAATAAACCAAAATTAAGGTCTAAGTCAAGAGATCGTAAACCCAACAATTTTTGTCGTTATTGCAAAGCTGATAATCATGTGATCTCCCAGTGTCCTAAGTTGAAAAATAAGGAAGAAAGGCAAAAGAAAAAGGAAGCTGATAAATCAGCTGCTAAGGCTAGTATTGTTGAAAATAGTTATGGTGGAGAAGCTTGTCGGTGTTTCGACCCCAGGGGGTCCCTGGACCGACAAGTAAATTATCGCTGCGTGTCCCAGCCTAGATGGGTTGGCGCAAGACGAAACACAAGGGGGAAGAACAATAAGGGGAACCGCGGCTCGTGTTGTCCTACACCTAGGGCGGATGCGCTTGCAGTAGGGGGTTACAAGCGTTCGCGAGGGAGAGAGAGAGAGTGAGCCTGCTCGTCAGCCCGTCCTCCCACGCGGCCACCTTTCCGTACGAGGGCCCTGGACCTTCCTTTTATAGACGTAAGGAGGGGGACCAGGTGTACAATGGGGGGTGTAGCAGTGTGCTAGCGTGTCTGGCAGAGAGGAGCCAGAGTCCTATGTACATGCCGACGTGGCTGTTGGAGAGGTGTTGGTGCCCTGTTCATGTGATGTCATGGCCGTCGGAGGAGCGCTTAAACCCTGTAGAAGCACAGCTATCGGGGCTGTCGGGACCTTGCTGACGTCTCCTTGCTTCCGTAGGGGGCTGAGAACCGCCGTCGTCATGGAGCACGCGGGGTGTCATCATTACTTGTTTTACCAGGGCAAGCCAGATGGGACGCCGGTCTTGTTCCCCGTAGCCTGAGCTAGCTAGGGGTAGGGTAATGATGTACCCCCCTGCGACGTGGTCGGCCCGAGCCCAAGGTTGGGCGAGGCGGAGGCTCCTCCGAGGTCGAGGCTGAGTCTGAGCCCTGGGGTCGGGCGAGGCGGAGACCGTCATCCGGGGTCGAGGTTGAGTCCGAGCCCTGGGGTCAGGCGAGGCGGAGACCGTCTTCCGAGGTCGAGGTTGAGTCCGAGCCCTGGGGTCAGGCGAGGCGGAGACCGCCGTCCGAGGTCGAGGTTGAGTCCGAGCCCTGGGGTCAGGCGAGGCAGAGACCGTCATCCGAGGTCGAGGTTGAGTCCGAGCCCTAGGGCCGGGCGAGGCGCAGACCGTCATCCGGGGTCGAGGTTGAGTCTGAGCCCTGGGGTCGGGCAAGGCAAAGACCATCATCCGAGGTCGAGGTTGAGTCCGGGCCCTGGGGTCGGACGAGGCGGAGACCGTCGTCCGAGGTCGAGGTTGAGTCCAAGCCCTGGGGTCGGGCGAGGCGGAGCTTCCTATGGCGCCCGAAGCTGGACTTGGCTGCTGTCAGCCTCACCCTGGTGGGTGACACAACAGTCGGAGTAGTGCAGGCGGCGCTGTTTTCCTGTCAGGTCAGTCAGTGGAGGGGCGAAGTGACCGCGGTCACTTCGGCCTTGTCGACTGAGGAGCGCGCGTCAGAATAAGGTGTCAGGCGATCCTTGCATTGAATGCTCCTGCGATTTGGTCGGCTGGCGAGGCGATCTGGCCAAGGTTGCTTCTCCGCGAAGCCTGCCCGAGCTGGGCCTCGGGCGAGTCGAAGGTGCGTCCGTTGCTTGAGGAGGCCCTCAGGCGAGGCGTGAATCTGCCTGGGTGTTCTGTTCCTGCCCGAGGCTAGGCTCGGGCGAGGCGAGATTGCGTTCCTTGAGCGGACGGAGCTTTGACCAGTATTGCGCCCATCAGGCCTTTGCAGCTTTATGCTGATGGTGTTTACCAGCCAAGTATTTAGGAGTCTTGGGGGTACCCCTAATTATGGTCCCCGACAGTAGCCCTCGAGCCTCAAAGGGAGTGTTGGCACTCGCTTGGAGGCTTTGTCACATTTTTTTGCAAGGGGACCGGCCTTTCTCGGTTGCATTTTGTTCCAGTGGGTGTGCGCGAGCGCACCCGCCGGGTGTAGCCCCCGAGGCCTCGGAGGAGTGGTTTGACTCCTTCGAGGTCTTAATGCTTTTTGTGATGCCTCGGCCGGTCTGGTTGTTCCATCATGCGAACTGGTCGTTGCCCGGGTGCATAGTCAGGTTCCGAGTTCTCGGGCTGGTATGTTGACGCTGTCAACGGTTTGGCCGGAGCCAGGTTTTGCGAGAGCAGCTCCCGAGCCTCTGCACAGGGCAAGAGGACGGTTAGGGACTGACTCGGCTTTTTTCATACGCCCCTTCGTCGCCTTTCCGCAAGGAGGAGGGGGGGAAAGCACCATGTGTCCCTCGGAGGGCGCCGAACATGGTGTCTCCAGTGAGTTGCTAACGGGTGATCCGAGTGGACGCCCGTGCCCTGTTCGATAAGGGTCAGCTAGTGGCCCAGAGGCACGCTCCAAAAGTACCTGCAGGTGATTTGCCGGACCCAGTCCCGTTTGATAGGGTCCGAGGGCTCGATGCCTCCCTCCGATGGGATTCCGTTACAGAATCGCTCCTGCTGGTCTCGGAAATGTCCTAGGGTACCTCGGGAGCGTAGCCCGAGCCTTGGTTATGTATCGAACGTACCCAGAGCCATCCCACACTCTGCGTGCTCTGGGGTGACTGTCAAACCCTTCGGGGGGCCAGCCTACGAACCCCTGATCAGTAGTGAGCGCGGAGCCCGAGTGGCCTGAGGCGGCTGTTGAACCCTTCCAAGAGGCTAGCCTTCGAACCTCTGACCAGTAGTGGGCGCGGAGCCCGAATGCTCTGAGGCGGCTGTCGAACCCTTCCGAGGGGCCAGCCTTCGAACCTCTGACTAGTAGGGGGGCTCGGGGCCTGCTTCCTTCGTGGGGAAGGATCCCTTTTGGAGTATCCCCTTTCCCGGTCCCTGTAGCAAGAGAGAGAAAGGGGAAGAGGAAAAGGATACGAAATTGAACGACGTGGCGCACCTTTTTTGACGTGGTCATTATGGCGGAGGTGAAGCGACGCCCGTTTCGCCTGCCAAAGGTATCGCCTGCCCCGCCGTGGAGTTGATGCGACGGGATGAGTGGTTCCTCGGAGGATAGCTGGTTGAGGCCACGGAGCGGCCGGACAAGTCGTCTGCTTGGGCCGAGTTTCTGGAGGGGACCCTGGCGGCGATGGCCCAGGCGTGGTGCTGACATCTTCCTTCGAGGTGGAGATCCTTCGCCCGTGTTGCTGTCCGAGGCCGGGTTGGATTCCGCCGAAGGTGGAGACGATGCCGAGGGTGCTGCTGCTCCCCCTATTGATGTCTGAACCTGCAGGAACAGTTTGTCTGTAGTGTGCGTACGTTTTTTGCGGTCGCCGAGGCCCAAACATATCATTGTCGTGTTATAAAGCTGTGTTTCTTTTCCCTTTGTTTCGAGTATCTGGACTTGTTTGTCGGTAGCAGAATTACTTGTGCGAGTGAGAGTTACTTATCACGGAAGGTGATGAGTGAGGTATCCATATCCCGGAGGCGTAGGAGTCCCTCGGCTCGGTTGGCCTCGCCGCTTACGTGTACTCTTACTCGTCCGCAGGATTCTGTTATCGATATAGTCGAGAAGGCACGAAAAATCATTTCAGCAGAAAAGTTTTCGAGCGTTAAGACTTGTTCGGTCAGCAGAATCGCTTATCCGAGCGTGAGTTACTTATCGCAGAAGGTGATGAGTGAGGTATCCGTATCCCGGAGGCGTAGGAGTCCCTCGGCTCGGTCGGCCTTGCCGCTTACGTGTACTCCATCGTTTTCAGGATCCCACTATCGACGTAGTCGAAAAGCACGAAAGATGTTCTGGCCGAAAGACTTTTTTCGAGGAAAATTTTGACGCAGAGGGGGTTCCCCCCTTCTAGCCCCCGAGGGAGGGTCGGGCTTTGCCGAGGCAAGGCTGACCCTTCCTTGATGGTTAGACTTTACTTGTGCATGTAAACAAGGTATATGAACGAGTTGAAAACATCTTAAGGGTAGAAGCGACGTAGCTGTCGGATGTTCCAAGCGTTGCTGTAGACCTCGCCTTGACTGTTGGCCAGCTTGTATGTTCCGGGCTTCAAAGTCTTGGCGATGATGAATGGCCCTTCCCAAAGAGGCGTGAGCTTGTGGCGCCCTCGGGCGTCTTGTCGTAGCCGAAGCACCAAGTCGCCCACCTAGAGGTCTCGGCACCGAACCCCTCGGGCGTGGTAGCGTCGCAAGGACTGCTGATACCGCGCCGAGTGTAGTAAGGCCATGTCCCGAGCCTCTTCCAGCTGGTCCAGTGAGTCTTCTCGGTTGGTCTGGTTGCTTCGGGCGTCGTATGTCCTCATCCTCGGGGAGCCGTATTCTAGGTCCGTGGGCAAGATAGCCTCGGCCCCATAGACTAGAAAAAACGGCGTGAAGCCTGTGGCTCGGCTTGGCGTCGTCCTTAGACTCCAGACCACCGAGGGGAGTTCCTTCATCCATCGCCTGCCGAACTTGTTGAGGTCGTTGTAGATCCTCGGCTTGAGTCCCTGTAGAATCATGCCGTTAGCACGCTCTACCTGCCCATTTGTCATGGGGTGAGCTACGGCGGCCCAGTCCACCCGGATGTGGTGGTCCTCGCAAAAGTCCAGGAACTTCCTGTCGGTGAACTGGGTGTCGTTGTCGGTGATGATGGAGTTTGGGACTCCAAAGCGATGGATGATGTTGGTGAAGAACGCCACCGCCTGTTCGGACCTGATGCTGTTTAGGGTCAGACCTCAATCCACTTGGAGAATTTATCGATAGCGACCAGCAGGTGCGTGAAGCCCCCGGGTGCCTTCTGCAAGGGACCGACGAGGTCTAGACCCCACACAACAAATGGCCAGGTGATGGGTATTGTTTGCAGAGCCTGAGCGGGCAAGTGGGTCTGCCTTGCATAGAATTGACACCCTTGATAGGTGCGTACAATCCTAGTGGCGTCAGCCACCGCGGTTGGCCAGTAGAAACCTTGTCGGAAGGCGTTTCCAACGAGGGCTCGAGGCACTGCGTTGTGACCGCAAGCCCCCGAGTGTATTTCTTGCAATAACTCCTGACCTTCAGCGATGGATATGCATCGCTGGAGGATGCCTGAGGGGCTGCGGTGGTAGAGCTCCTTTCCATCACCCAGCAAGACGAACGACTTGGCGCGCCGCGCCAATCGCCGAGCCTCGGTTCCGTCGAGGGGTAGCTCTCCTTAGTGGAGATATTGTAGGTACGGGGTCTGCCAGTTTTGATTAGGCGGGACCCCATTCCGCTCCTCCTCGACGGGCAGTGCCTCACACTCGATGACCGAGGGCGCCTCGGGCTGAGCCGAGGGTGCCTCAGGCAGGGCCGAGGCCTTCTCGGGCTCGAGCGTGTCGTCGGTCTTGACGGAGGGTTGATGCAGGTCTCAGGAGAAGACGTCCGGGGGGACCGTTGTCCGCCCCGAGGCTGTTTTAGCCAGCTCGTCCGCAGTCTCGTTGTAGCGTCGGGCGATGTGGTTGAGCTCGAGCCTATAGAACTTGTCTTCCAGGCGCCGAACCTCGTCGCAGTAGGCTTCCATCTTCGGGTCGTGGCAGTGAGAGTTCTTCATGACTTGGTCGATGACATGCTGTGAGTCGCCACGAGCGTCGAGGCGCCGAACCCCTAGCTCGATGGTGATGCGCAACCCGTTAACCAGAGCCTCATACTCCGCCACGTTGTTGGACGCTGGGAAATGGAGGCGCAGCACGTAGCGGAGGTGCTTCCCGAGGGGTGAGATGAAGAGCAGGCCCGCGCCCACTCCTGTTTTCATCAGCGACCTATCAAAAAACATGGTCCAGAGTTCTGGTTGGATCGGAGCTACTGGAAGCTGGGTGTCGACCTATTCTGCCACTAAATCCGCCAAGACTTGGGATTTGATGGCCTTCCGAGGGGCGAACGAGATTGTCTCGCCCATGATCTCCACCGCCCACTTTGCAATCCTACCCGAGGCCTCTCGGCACTGGATGATCTCCCCCAGGGGGAAGGATGACACCACAGTCACCGGATGAGACTCGAAGTAGTGTCGCAACTTTCGCCGCGTCAGAATTACTGCGTACAGTAGCTTCTGAATTTGCGGGTAGTGGATTTTGGTCTCGGACAGTACCTCACTGATGAAGTAGACTGGCCTCTAGACGAGCAATGCATGCCCTTCTTCTTGTCTCTCAACTACGATCGCGGCGCTGACCACCTGAGTGGTTGCGGCTACGTAGATCAGGAGAGCTTCTCCGGCAGTGGGGGGCACCAGGATGGGCGCGCTTGTAAGGAGCACCTTCAAGTTCCCGAGGGCTTCCTCGGCCTCGGGGGTCCAAGTGAAGCGCTCGGTCTTCCTTAAGAGGCGGTACAGGGGCAGGCCTCTTTCGCCGAGGTGCGAGATGAAGCGGCTCAGAGCTGCAAGGCATCCCATGACCCTCTGTACTCCTTTCAAGTCCTTGATAGGCCCCATGTTGGTGATGGCCGCGATTTTCTCTGGGTTGGCCTCGATGCCCTGCTCGGAGACGATGAACCCCAGGAGCATGCCTCGGGGGACTCCAAAGACACACTTCTCGGGATTGAGTTTTACGCCTTTCGCTTTGAGACACTTGAATGTCGTTTCAAGGTCGGAGAGGAGGTCGGAGGCTTTCCTCGTCTTGACTACGATGTCGTCGACGTAAGCCTCGACCGTTCGGCCAATGTGCTGTCCGAACACGTGGTTCATGCACCTTTGGTATGTCGCGCCTGCATTCCTTAAACCGAATGGCATAGTAATATAGCAGTACATACCAAAGGGTGTGATGAAAGAAGTCGCGAGCTGGTCGGACTCTTTCATCCTGATTTGGTGATACCCTGAGTAGGCATCAAGGAATGAAAGGGTTTCACACCCAGCAGTGGAATCCACGATTTGATCGATACGAGGCAGAGGGTAGGAAACCTTCGGACATGCTTTGTTTAGACCAGTGTAGTCTACACACATCCGCCATTTCCCATCTTTCTTTTTCACAAGCACAGGGTTGGCTAGCCATTCGGGATGGAATACCTCTTTGATGAGTCCTACAACCATCAGCTTGTGGATCTCCTCGCCTATGGCTCTGCGCTTTTCTTCGTTGAATCGGCGCAGAGGCTGCTTCATGGGTCGGGCTCCAGCTCGGATATCCAGCGAGTGCTCGACGACATCCCTCGGTATGCCAGGCATGTCCGAGGGACTCCACGCAAAAACCTCGGCGTTTGCGCGGAGAAAGTCGACGAGCACTGCTTCCTATTTGGGGTCAAGCTCGGAGCCGATCCATACTTGCTTGGAGGCGTCGTTGCTGGGGTCGAGAGGGATGGACTTAACCGCCTCTGCTGGCTTGAAGTTGCCGGCGTGGCGTTTCACATCTGGCACCTCCTTAGAGAGGCTCTCCAGGTCGGCGATGAGGGCCTCGGACTCGGTGAGGACCTCAGCGTACTCCACACACTCCACGTCGCATTCGTACGCGTGTCGGTATGTGGATCCGACGGTGATGACCCCGTTGGGGCCCGGCATCTCGAGCTTGAGGTAGGTGTAGTTGGGGACGACCATGAACTTGGCGTAGCATGGTCTCCCCAGCACTGCGTGGTAGGTTCCTCGGAACCCAACCACCTCGAACGTGAGGGTTTCCTTTCAGAAGTTGGAGGGAGTCCCAAAGCAAACGGGCAGATCGAGTTGCCCAAGGGGTTGGACGCGCTTCCCAGGGATGATCCCGTGAAAGGGCGCCGCACCGGCCCGGATCGTGGACAAATCGATCTGCAAGAGCCCGAGGGTCTCGGCGTAGATGATGTTGAGGCTGCTGCCTCCGTCCATGAGGACCTTGGTAAGCCTGACGTTGCCGATGACAGGATCAACAACGAGTGGGTACTTCCCCGGGCTCGGCATGCGGTTGGGGTGGTCGCCTTGGTCGAAGGTGATGGGCTTGTCATACCAGTCTAGGTAGACTGGCGCTGCCACCTTCACCGAGCAGACCTCCCGGCGCTCCTGCTTGCGGTGCCGAGCTGAGGCCTTCGCCACCCGCCCACCGTAGATCATGAAGCAGTCATGGACCTCGGGGAACTCCTCTGCCTTGTGGCCTTCCTTCTTGTCGTTGTCGTGGGCTTTGCCACTTTCCGCCGGTGGCCCGGCCTTGTGGAAGTAGCATCGAAGCATGACGCACTCCTCAAGGGTGTGCTTGACGGGACCCTGATGATAGGGGCACGACTCCTTGAGCATCTTGTCGAACAGGTTGGCCCCTTCGGGAGGCTTTCGGGGGTTCCTGTGTTCGGTAGCGGCGACAAGATCTACGTCGGCGGCGTCGTGTTTCGTTTGCGACTTCTTCTTGCCCTTCTTCTTCGTGCTGCGCTGAGCGGACGCCTCGGGGACGTCTTCCTGCTAGCGTCTCTAAGGCTGCTTGTCCTTCCGGAAGATGGCCTCGACCGCCTCCTGGCCAGAGGCGAACTTGGTGGCGATGTCCATCAGCTCGCTCGCCCTAGTGGGAGTCTTGTCACCCAGCTTGCTCACCAGGTCGCTGCAAGTGGTGCCAGCGAGGAACGCGCCGATGACATCTGAGTCGGTGATGTTGGGCAGCTCGGTGCGCTGCTTCGAAAATCGTCGGATGTGGTCCTGAAGGGATTCTCCCGGCTGCTGGCGGCAGCTTCGGAGGTCCTAGGAGTTCCCAGGGTGCACGTATATGCCCTAGAAGTTGCCGGCGAAGGCTTTGACCAGGTCGTCCCAGTTGGAGATCTGCGTAGGAGGCAGATGCTCCAGCTAGGCTCGGGCGGCGTCGGAGAGGAACAGGGGGAGGTTGTGGATGATGAGGTTGTCATCGTCCATTCCACCCAGCTGGCAGGCCAGCCGGTAGTCCGCGAGCCACAGTTCCGGCCTTGTTTCCCTCGAGTACTTGGTGATGGTAGTCGGGGTCCGGAACCGGGTCGGGAACGGCGCCCGTCGTATGGCCCGGCTGAAAGCTTGCGGACCGGGTGGTTTGGGCGAGGGGCTCCGATCCTCCCCGCTATCGTAGCGTCCCCCACGCCTGGGGTGGTAGCCTCGGCACACCTTTTCGTCGAGGCGGGCTCGACGGTCGCGGCGATGGTGCTCGTTGCCGAGGCGGCCCGGGGCCGCAGGCGCTGTGTCCTGCGTGCGCCCGATGTGGACCGAGGCTTCCCGCATGAATCGGGAAGTCGCAGCGCGATGCTCCGGGGGGTATCCCTGCCTTCGGGAGGCAGAGCTTTTGGCCCGTCGGACCGCGACATCCTCCAGGAGATTCTTGAGTTCTCCCTAGATACGTCGTCCCTCGGTGGTGGATGGTTCCGGCATCGCTCGGAGTAGTATTGCTGCTGCAGCCAAGTTCTGGCCGACCCCACTGGAAGCCGGGGGCAGCCTTGCCCTGGCATCGTCAGCGATGCGGTGTTGGATGTCCTGGGGCAGATGACGTGCTTCTCCGGCTGGTGCTCGGCCTGCCCACTCCTGCCTGATGTTCTGCCGGAGCTGCACAAGTTGCCCTGCTTCCTCGTCGAGCCTGGCCTACATCTCGCGGATTTGATCGAGCTGTGTGTCCTGACCCCCGCAGGGACTGGGACCACAACTAGCTCCCAAAGGATGTCAACGCGAGGCGCAGGCCTAGGGGGATCGTCGTCCTCCGGCATACCAAGGTGGTTGCCTTCATCGAGACCCCCTAGATCGACGTGGAAACATTCGCGACTTGGGTCACAGTCCTCGTCGCCGAGGCCGTGGCTATCATTGGAGCAATCGGAGAGGCAGTAGTCACATGCGGTCATGAAGTCCCGCATGGCACTGGGGTTCCTGATCCCGGAGAAATCCCAACCATAATCGGGCTCGTCATCTTCCTCGGAACCCGGGGGCCCAGAGGTCGAGACGGTCGTCAATCGGTTCCAGGTTGACCACATATGATACCCCGGAAGGTTCGGATATGCCTTTATGAAAGCGTCCACCGAAGCGGGGTCGCTTGGTGGGCCGAAGCTGAATCTGAAAGGCAAAGGGTGGAAAACGGACAGTACCTCTTGATCGACGGATGGTGACGGAGTCGCGCCGGAGACAGACTGCACCGTTATCTCAGGTATGAGGCTAACGCCTAGTAGGTCCTTCACGAGCATGCTGGCATCATCCGTCCGCTTGGGGTTAGCGTGTTGCGGGGAAATGACACCCATCTTCGTCTCAGACGCGAGGTCGACGCCTGACGTGTCCCTCGCTGGGGCACCGGCATCGTCGACTCGCTCGACAGCCGACGAGGTGCCACCTCCTGCTTGGCCATGGTTGCCCTGCCTTCTCCTCCGTCGGCGGGGAAGGTGATGGGACAGACTCGGATGCTGTTCTTCCACCATGCGGAGAAGACGTCGTCGATTCCGCTGCCGGCGGGCGAGCTGACGGCCGCCATTGTCGTTGTCGCGCGGCAGAGGAAGGAGTACCATGTCGTAGCTGCTGTCAAGGGACATGAACTCGAGACTCCCGAAACTGAGCAGCGTCCCAGGCTAGAGAGGTTGTTGGAGACTACCCATCTGGAGCTTGACGAGAAGCTGTTCGTCAACACGCAGCAGGCCCCTACCTGGCGCGCCAACTATCGGCGTTTCGACCCCCGGGGGTCCATGAACCGACGAGTAAATTGTCGCTGCGTGTCCCAGCCCATATGGGTCGGCGCGAGACGAAACACAAGGGGGAAGAACAATAAGGGGAAACGCGGCTCGTGTTGTCCTGCGCCTAGGGCGGATGCGCTTGAAGTAGGGAGTTACAAGCGTTCACGAGGGAGAGAGAGAGTGAGCCTGCTTGTCAACCCGTCCTCCCACGCGGCCACCTTTCCGTACGAGGGCCCTGGACCTTCCTTTTATAGACGTAAGGAGGGGGCCCAGGTGTACAATGGGGAGTGTAGCAGTGTGCTAGCGTGTCTGGCAGAGAGGAGCCAGGGTCCTATGTACATGCCGACGTGGCTGTTGGAGAGGTGTTGGTGCCCTGTTCATGTGATGTCGTGGCCGTCGGAGGAGCACTTAAACCCTGTAGAAGCACAGTTGTCGGGGCTGTCGGGACCTTGCTGACGTCTCCTTGCTTCCATAGGGGACTGAGAACTGCCATTGACATGGAGCACGCGGGGTGTCATCATTACTTGTTTTACCGGGGCGAGCCAGATGGGACGCCGGTCTTGTTCCCCGTAGCCTGAGCTAGCTAGGGGTAGGGTAATGATGTACCCCCCTGCGACGTGGTCGGCCCGAGCCCAAGGTCGGGCGAGGCGGAGGCTCCTCCGAGGTCGAGGCTGAGTCCGAGCCCTAGGGTCCGGCTAGGCGGAGACCGTCATCCGGGGTCGAGGTTGAGTCCGAGCCCTGGGGTCGGGCGAGGCGGAAACCGTCATCCGGGGTCGAGGTTGAGTCCGAGCCCTAGGGTCGGGCGAGGCGGAGACCGTCGTCTGAGGTCGAGGTTGAGTCCGAGCCCTGGGCCGGGTGAGGCGGAGACCGTCATCCTGGGTCGAGGTTGTCACACCCGGTTTTGAAGGTAAACCGAATGCGAACCATGTACGTGTCAGGATCAGTAATTCACGTACACAGCGATTACATAAATGACTCATCATAGCACAATGCTTCGAATTACAATAAAGAGTAAGTAATAATATTACAGACTAGAGTCATTTACATAATATAAATCAAAGTACACAGAATCGAAACGTAGCCAACGTAAACAACCCACCACAGGCAGCTGACTGAGGGAGGTCGCTAGCCTAATCCTCGAACTCGTCGAAGTTCTGGAACTCCTGGAGATCCGCCTCGACGCCTTCTTCTTTACTTGAGCATAGATTGCACCAAAGGCAACCTGGTGTTTTGTGAAAGCAAGGGTGAGTACACATCAACGTACTCAGCAAATGTCCTGTTTGGCTGAAGTGGACTAGCTTTATGTGGGGTTAAGCTCAAGCAGTTGCTTTTAGTTGGTTAGGTATTTATTATTAGTGGATGCCAAGTTTTAGTAATAACCAACCCGTGAACCATTTCCTCATCGAGGATCATCATCATCATAGTCGAACCAAAACCATAAACATAATCATTGTATCTCAGATCATATGTATCTCTAATCAAAGAGGATCCCAAGGCCGCTCATAACCGTGAGCACGGCTGATATATCAGTATTATTACCCTCTGCAGAGGTCGCACACTTTACCCATGAGCCGTGATTCCCGTTTTGCCCAGGGATCATGACTCCCCATTGATCACTTCCTAGGTGGTCTGGCAGGGTATCACTACGTAGCTTTTACAAAGATTCCCTAGAGGTCATAGCCGCCCGTTAGGTTTCTCCAGTTTGATAAACACAGTACCTCTCCCCGCAGGAGGGTGACTAACAAAAGCAAAACGAAAGAACCTCGGCACTCAGCCTCGGCAGAGCAAGCACTGTGCCTGGACCCCATTGACGACACGACGGCGAAGCAACTACACCTCTAGTTCCTCTAATTAATTAGCTAAGGGCATCCCATTTCACCCTCATGGTTGCACTGTTATCCCGAGTGGTCTCTCAACGAACAGGTCCTTACGGAGAGGTACTCGGGAAACAGCCCGAGTCCCCTAAATGCCACAAGTATATCATCATATCCAGAATAAAATCATAGTATCATCATTGTATCTCATCATGTTCATTGATTAAAGTAAAGCGCTAGCATGTAGCTAACCATAGTAACCCAAAAGGTAAAACAAGGACCAGGTAAATAGAAAGCTAGTAAATCCTTAGGTTGTTCATAGTATGCGGGATAGTGTATTATAAAGTAAATGGGACATAATGGGTCAGAGGACACTTGCCTTCATCAAACAGATGCTCAGGATCTTCAGCCTCATAGAACTCAGAGGGCTTGATCACTTGGTCGCCAACTCTTGATCTTCGATTCCTCGAAGCGCAGAAACAAATCGCGATCTAATCGCGATGAGAAGCGAAGACGAACAGATACAAGCAAACAAACATATACTTATGCATAAGAACATTACACCATACAAGATAAAATATTATAAAAACATGCAGCATAAAATAGAGCTTGATTCTATGGTCACGCGAGGGAAATAAACGTGGTACTCGAAGCTACGGTCGAGAAGATCTCGCATTTATGCTAAATAAATATTAAGTAAAACATTTAATTCGACATTATCAAATATAAATAATATCTATCGTTTAGTTTGATTAATAAGCTACATTAACAAATGTCAGTTAATTAAGTAATTTAATTAAAACCTGAGATTCTAAGCGAGACGAATTTACGACGAGTGAAACAGTACTACAGCGTGCGAACGATGCGCGGACACGCGCGACATAGCATGCTGACGGCACATGAAACAGCGCGCGCGACGAGCGCGGACGCGTACAAATCAGCACGCTGCCACGTGCGGAGCAGCACGCACAAAAGACGAGGAAAACTAAATAGGTGACACGATTATACTAAACGAATGTTAAATAAATAGAAAGTACTTAAATTAATATTATCTATGTTAATATTTATTATAAAAGCCTAAGTTAAACACTACACATTTAATCTAATTAGAATATTAATCTAATAACTATTAATCGAGCGAGTCTTAAGTTAAGTATCTAAAATATACGACCCGACAGATTAACATTATTAACGTGAGTGTTCGTAAGCGATAACAATTTATTATCACGAGTAGACTTTGTGCGACCTGCGCCACCTACACGCGAGATACGTGCGAACGATGCGCGGCAAGACGAGTGACATGAATAAGTGGCACACGCGACGCACGCATACGACGTGTGATAACGCGTGCGAACCGCACGCGTAACACGCGCGAACGACGCGCGACAACAAGGTTCCACCCTTCTAGTTAGACAACCGATATGCGACATCATACTTAGTATGGGAGTTGCCGCTGATCTGCGACATCAATAGATAAGCATGGTATGCGAATATGTGTTGTTGATCTCTGCATCGCGATGCTACTTTCGTAGGGGAGAGCAGTCAGTCCCCACCAAGGTGGGTCTAAGGGCTTTTTGGGGGGGGGGGGGTAATTTCGCTTCGTTCATCTTCAAGTGCTGACAGTTTCTATTCCCGAGTGTGAAAAGCCAGTACTGGATAGACGGTTTAGATACGTCACTGAGTAGGTATGAAATCCCACATTTAAGTTGTTAAAATCACATTACCACATATTTACAATCGTCTAACTAAAATCATGATTTTAATCCAATTGAGTATTCAGTTTACTGACCAATAATTAAATAGGAAATTAATTAGCGAAGGGGGTAGACGAGGTAGACAGGGGGTAGACGGGAGTCGTCTAGGGGTAGACGAACGTCGTCTAGGGGTAGACGGATGTCGTCGGGACCCTGACGACGTACTGCGCGTACACGAAACAACGCGCACAACAGCGCGCGCGACACACGAGGATCACTAACAATTATCATGTTTATATTAAGTATATTAATTCAACAACACTTCGATCAGGATAATCACATAAACAGGTATTTATAAATGCGCAAATAAACTAGCAATTAATTTTATTCAAATTATTATTCTAATAATTAACAAATAATTAACTAGTTGATTCAAACTTACGTCGTGACAAAATAATGTTACTAATGTGATCTTGACGCGACGAACGAACACCCTAGATTACGCTTAAACGTGAAGAAAACTATATTTCTAAGTTCAACTTAGTTAACATAAATTAATTGTGTGAGATATTTTAGATAAAGTGAATTATCAATTAATCAATGATTTAAACGAGAATTAAATACTACGCATGGACGATTATAGCGAAGTGATTAACCAAAGTGCGCGGATCGCGTGCGCGACACGCGCGAAACAGCGTGAAGACGACCCACAAACCACAACGACGGCGCGCGCAACACCCGTGATCACGTGCGAAACCGCGCGCGCGAGACTTGATGGGTACGCGACGCACTAAGCGACAGGAGCGGGGCACGGCGAGGAGCACGCGAGGGTTGTGCGCAGGGGCTGCGCTCGGCCATGGGGAAATGCGCGGTTTACGAGAGCTCCGACCGAGGGAAGACGAGGCTCAACGACATGTTGTGCGCACGATGCACCGCACGAGTGACAAGGAGGACGCGACATGACGACGGCGAGGCTGGCTGATGGCGCAGCCAAGCTGGCAGAACGACTGCGCCAGACCGCGGGCTATTGGGACCTCGCCAGTGCCATGCGCGGAGTCGGGCAGGGGCGCTCGGATGGGAGCTAGCCACGCTGGGAGAGGGGCGCACACGCCAGCGGTCAGGAGCAGCGACGCCGGTTGCGCGGCCTTGCCCGAGTGACGGAGGTGCGGGACGGCTCGCCAACACACGACGCTACGAGTCTACGACTGCTACTGCGCAACGAGCGGGGAAGAACGGCGTCTGCGGTGATCCGATGTCGGACAATAGATGGCACTTAAGGGAGGCGATAGAGAGGGAGAAGGCCTGGGGTTCCTCACCTTAGAGCGGACGTCTGGCTCGACAAAGATGGTCGCGGTTGGGGCGTGCGCGGCGAGAGCTTTCTGCGTGGCCGTGGCCTCCGGCGACCAGGGCTAGGACGAGCACGAACGCCGCGACGGCGATGGGGAATCCGCGCCTAGGGCTACCGGTGTGCTCGCACAGAGCCTTGCCGCGCAGGGGTCGAGACAGGGAGTGTTGAACCTCCATGGCTGCTTGGTCAATGTGTTGATGGAGGTCGGATGGGGCCGAGCAGCAGGAAAGCGAGACAAGGCGAGGGGAGGAGAGAGGGAGGAAGAAGGTGCTACGCGTGGCTGTGAGTTGGCAACGTGGGCGCAGGGACTCGGACGGTTGGAGAAGACGTGCCCTAGCGGCCAGAGAACGAGCGGCGGCTGCGCGAGCGGCTGGGCGACCTGTCCTCGCAGAGACGTGCGCGACGCGCTGCAGGCGGGTGCGCGCTGGGCGGCTGGGCAGGCCAACCAGGCGGCGGCGCGCTGGGCAGGCCAGCCAGGCGGCGGCGCGCTGGGCTGCTGGGGGAAAATGGGCCACGCGCCAGGTGGGCCGCGGGGAGGATGCTGGGCGCGGGGCGCTCACAGCGTGGGCCGTCCAGGGGAAAAGCCGAGTTGGGCCCGGGGGAAAAGGAGGGGGCGCAGGGGGCAGCCGGGCCAGGGAAGCTGGGCCGCCGGGAAAGAGGAGGGGCTGAGGGAGTTTTCCTTTTATTTATTTCTTTTCCTTTCTTTTTCACTTTTTGAAAACATGTTTTAGTTTTGAATCCAAATTCAAACATGTTTCCTAAATTTGAATAAATGCACCATCACAAAGAAAAACATGCCTTGACATGCTATGCAACAATCAAGGACCCCCCCCTTATTAGGGTTTTATTTTACTAGGCTTAAATGTATATAAAACAAAATAACTCTACACTATTTAGGAAAAAGAAAAGAAAAGCAATGAAAAGAAAGTGTAACACCTGAATTTGATGGATATTAGAGAAAAAAAATATACCCCAAATTCAGGGTGTTACAGATCTAACCCCCTTAACAGGAATCTCGCCCTCGAGATTCAAGAAGAGGCTAGCATAAAAATGAGGTTGGTTTATTGGTTGTTCATGGCTTTCTTGAGTTGACTTTTGACTCTAGCAACTTTAACTTGTGAACCCGTTGGTTTGACCTTCAGATGTTCACGACCCACTGATGCAATCTTTGAGGAGCCCCTTAGACCTGTGGGTTAGGACCCACACCCGCTTCCGCTACGCCACTTCAATCTTGTTGGTTGATGTTGATCACATTGTCTTTATTGGGGTTAGCGGCTAACCCCCCCCCCCCCTTTAACAGGAGCGTTGATATGCTCTTGGTGAAGATGTTGTCGACTCTGATCTTGACTGATTACGAGAGGTTGGAGATTGCCAAGCGGACAGGTGCAAGAGGAAAGGTTATAGATAGAAAAGGTAAGCGTAGATGGATTAAAGAGAGAAAAGGGAGAGCACCCAGCTACCTAACTATATAGCACTCACTTAGTGAACTGACGTTATTGCGGACCAGGGGCCACGACACATCAACACTCATTTCAAAAAAGCAAATCAGTCATAACACAAAGACAAACAACACAAGCATACAACAACAAACATCTCGTTACTACACGTAACTTTTAATTAAATGGTGGTCTTTCCTTACCAAGGGGAAACTATTCTAAGGCCATCGAAAGGCAAGGGGAATAATAAGACATACAGAATAGGGGCATGAGCACTATAAAGGATGGAGCTAAAGCAAGGATTGTAACCGACAGGGGAGAGAATGCAACCAAGGTCATAATAGGTAACCCACAATTCTCAAATCGAGATGGGAAAGATGAAATCTCCAAAGGTAGGCATAGGATAAGCATCATGGAAAAATCTAGATATTAGGACGGTAAGGGTGATACCGAGCAAAAGCCAAGACCCGCAACGCGACAGAGGAAAAGGGAACGAACAAGAGCGAGATGGGTAAGACATCACTCTTGAAATAAAATGGGAGATGCGGCTTTAAAATATGGGTACATGATAAGCATCAAGGTAAGGATCAAGGGACGCTAAGGGTGAGGGTGGTAACGGGCAAACACACAACAAAGGATGTATTTTAGGTAGAATCTTGCAAGGTGTCAAAGAAGGGGGAGCCATCAATGGGGAAGTGGGTGAGGCATTACCAGCGATCATGGATGGAAAAGAGGAGGCTTTAAAGGGTAGGTTCAAAGGAAGCGTGAAGGTAAGGGAATAGATATTACAAGGGTTTTAAAGGTAATAACGGACAAGGATGTAGGAGAGGAGGTAAATAGGCATAGGACAAAAGATATAAGTACCATAAAGGATGGAGTTAATACATGGCCTACAAATGGAAAAGGAGAGGGTACATCCAAGGGTCAGACAGGTAAATTGCTGCTCTCAAATTGAGGTTGAAGAGAGGGGATTTTTAAATAGTAGGAATAAAGATGAGTATCAAGGCATGATCGATGGACGACAAGGTGAGGGTGATAGCAAATAAAAACACATCAAAGGATGGTATTAAGACAAAACTTGTAAGGCGATAGAAAATGAAAAGAATTCAAGGGAGAGATAGGTAACTCACAACTCTAAAACTGGGTTGAAGGAAAGGGGAGACTTTTAAAGGGTAAGTTTAAAGTATGCATTTAGGTAGGAGACATCAATATCGCAAGGGTCATAGGCGAGGACAGACAAGGGTATAAGAGAAAAGATGAGGGCAACTGAAGAGCTAGTGGTATGAGTACCACAAGGAATGGAGTTACGTCAAGGCCTGCACGCGGTGAAGAAGAGGACATTGCCAAGGGCGAGATAAGCAAAACACCTCTCTCAAACTGGGATAGGATATTGGAGATTTTAGAGAACGGACATAGTGTAATTACCAAAGCAAGGTCGAGAGATGAGAAAGGTAAAGGTAATACCCACCCGGAGCACAACAAGGATGGAGTTAAAAACTCGCAAGCGACAAGGAAGAGGATACGACCAAGGGAAAATAGGTAAAATACAACTCAAAATTTGAGATAGAAAAAAAGAAGGTTTTTTAGAGGGCAGGTATTATATAACCACCAAGGTAAGATATAGAAGGGGCAAAGGTAGAGGCGATAATAGTGAAAAGCATAACAAATGATAGAGTTAAGGCAAGACTCGCAAATTGGCAAAGTGGAAAGAATAATCAAGGGTAAGATAGGTATGGTTCCATCAGAAGGGTTGAAGTAAAAATTCACTACCCAAAGAAGTTACAAGAAAACAACGAGATCACCAAAGATATGCAAAATAAAATGACCGCTCATGCATCATTAAGAAACAAGGGTGGTCAAGGGCATGTAAACTGAAATGTTTGTAAACAAACATTAGGGTATAAAGATAAGCAAATATAAGAAGATGAGTGTATGCAATATCCCAAGGATATGGGCATACCAAGATAAGGGAATAGAAAAATCCAAAGAATAATGACATAACAATGGAATAAGAAGGGGTTTCAGGAGACAAATAATTTTCATGGACATATAAACTGAAGTGTTTAAGTAGGCAATAGAAATTCAGATGTAAGTATTTGAACAAGGGTATTGAAGAATCTAATGGTATGAGCATGTCAATACTAAGGGAATAAAGATAGTCAAAAGGTAGTGATTTAATGACGAAGGAGGGAAGAATCCCAACAGACAAAAAGGTTATGGTAAGGGGGCATCTACAAAGATGTCGCAAGCACAAGACTGAAATCAGATCTAACAGATTAAGAGAAGTATAGATCACACCAGAATAAAATAGTTTTGGCAAGGGGGCATATAGGAGCACAACATAGAATTAGTCGAGGTGACTAATATTTTGAAGCGGAATCAAGGATGAGGTGAAGTAATAATCAATAAGTCCTTAATACGGCCAATGCTACTCTAGGATAGCAGTCCTACAGTCAGCAAGGCTTTGATACCACTTATGTCACACCCGGTTTTGAAGGTAAACCGAATGCGAACCATGTACGTGCCAGGATCAGTAATTCACGTACACAGCGATTACATAAATGACTCATCATAGCACAATGCTTCGAATTACAATAAAGAGTAAGTAATAATATTACAGACTAGAGTCATTTACATAATATAAATCAAAGTACACAGAATCAAAACGTAGCCAACGTAAACAACCCACCACAGACAGCTGACTGGGGGAGGTCGCTAGCCTAATCCTCGAACTCGTCGAAGTTCTGGAACTCCTGGAGATCCGCCTCGACGCCTTCTTCTTTACTTGAGCATAGATTGCACCAAAGGCAACCTGGTGTTTTGTGAAAGCAAGGGTGAGTACACATCAACGTACTCAGCAAATGTCCTGTTTGGCTGAAGTGGACTAGCTTTATGTGGGGTTAAGCTCAAGCAGTTGCTTTTAGTTGGTCAGGTATTTATTATCAGTGGATGCCAAGTTTTAGTAATAACCAACCCATGAACCATTTCCTCATCGAGGATCATCATCATCATAGTCGAACCAAAACCATAAACATAATCATTGTATCTCAGATCATATGTATCTCTAATCAAAGAGGATCCCAAGGCCGCTCATAACCGTGAGCACGGCTGATATATCAGTATTATTACTCTCTGCAGAGGTCGCACACTTTACCCATGAGCCGTGATTCCCGTTTTGCCCGGGGATCATGACTCCCCATTGATCACTTCCTAGGTGGTATGGCAGGGTATCACTACGTAGCTTTTACAAAGATTCCCTAGAGGTCATAGCTGCCCGTTAGGTTTCTCCAGTTTGATAAACACAGTGCCTCTCCCCGCAGGAGGGTGACTAACAAAAGCAAAACGAAAGAACCTCGGCACTCAGCCTCGGCAGAGCAAGCACTGTGCCTGGACCCCATTGACGGCACGACGGCGAAGCAACTACACCTCTAGTTCCTCTAATTAATTAGCTAAGGGCATCCCATTTCACCCTCATGGTTGCACTATTATCCCGGGTGGTCTCTCAACGAACAGGTCCTTACGGAGAGGTACTCGGGAAACAGCCCGAGTCCCCTAAATGCCACAAGTATATCATCATATCCAGAATAAAATCATAGTATCATCATTGTATCTCATCATGTTCATTGATTAAAGTAAAGCGCTAGCATGTAGCTAACCATAGTAACCCAAAAGGTAAAACAAGGACCAGGTAAATAGAAAGCTAGTAAATCCTTAGGTTGTTTATAGTATACGGGATAGTGTATTATAAAGTAAATGGGACATAATGGGTCAGAGGACACTTGCCTTCACCAAACAGATGCTCAGGATCTTCAGCCTCATAGAACTCAGAGAGCTTGATCACTTGGTCGCCAACTCTTGATCTTCGATTCCTCGAAGCGCGGAAACAAATCGTGATCTAATCGCGATGAGAAGCGAAGACGAACAGATACAAGCAAACAAACATATACTTATGCATAAGAACATTACACCATACAAGATAAAATATTATAAAAACATGCAGCATAAAATAGAGCTTGATTCTATGGTCACGCGAGGGAAAGAAACGTGGTACTCGAAGCTACGGTCGAGATCTCGCATTTATGCTAAATAAATATTAAGTAAAACATTTAATTCGACATTATCAAATATAAATAATATCTATCGTTTAGTTTGATTAATAAGCTACATTAACAAATGTCAGTTAATTAAGTAATTTAATTAAAACCTGAGATTCTAAGCGAGACGAATTTACGACGCGTGAAACAGTACTACAGCGTGCGAACGATGCGCGGACACGCGCGACATAGCATGCTGACGGCACATGAAACAGCGCGAGCGACGAGCGCGGAAGCGTACAAATCAGCACGCAGCCACGTGCGGAGCAGCACACACAAAAGACGAGGAAAACT
Source organism: Zea luxurians (assembly GCA_029449295.1). NCBI lineage: Eukaryota > Viridiplantae > Streptophyta > Magnoliopsida > Poales > Poaceae > Zea > Zea luxurians. Next base: position 16,405,249 of record JAOPSE010000037.1, read on the forward strand.
AAATAGGTGACACGATTATACTAAACGAATGTTAAATAAATAGAAAGTACTTAAATTAATATTATCTATGTTAATATTTATTATAAAAGCCTAAGTTAAACACTACACATTTAATCTAATTAGAATATTAATCTAATAACTATTAATCGAGCGAGTCTTAAGTTAAGTATCTAAAATATACGACCCGACAGATTAACATTATTAACGTGAGTGTTCGTAAGCGATAACAATTTATTATCACGAGTAGACTTTGTGCGACCTGCGCCACCGACACGCGAGATACGTGCGAACGATGCGCGGCAAGACGAGTGACATGAATAAGTGGCACACGCGACGCACGCATACGACGTGTGACAACGCGTGCGAACCGCACGCGTAACACGCACGAACGACGCGCGACAACACGATAATAACACATGAACAATACGCACCAACAACATGGCAACGGCGAGCACCACACGTGCGAACAGCGCGTGGACAGTGCGACGACGCGCACGACTAACAAGAGTCGCTAATAGACATCGCGTTTATACTAAACACTAAATAGGTATGAAATCCCACATTTAAGTTGTTAAAATCACATTACCACATATTTACAATCGTCTAACTAAAATCATGATTTTAATCCAATTGAGTATTCAGTTTACTGACCAACAATTAAATAGGAAATTAATTAGCGAAGGGGGTAGACGGGAGTCGTCTAGGGGTAGACGAACGTCGTCTAGGGGTAGACGGATGTCGTCGGGACCCTGACGACGTGCTGCGCGTACACGAAACAACGCGCACAACAGCGCGCGCGACACTCGAGGATCACTAACAATTATCATGTTTATATTAAGTATATTAATTCAACAACACTTCGATCAGGATAATCACATAAACAGGTATTTATAAATGCGCAAATAAACTAGCAATTAATTTTATTCAAATTATTATTCTAATAACTAACAAATAATTAACTAGTTGATTCAAACTTATGTCGTGACAAAATAATGTTACTAATGTGATCTTGACGCGACGAACGAACACCCTAGATTACGCTTAAACGTGAAGAAAACTATATTTCTAAGTTCAACTTAGTTAACATAAATTAATTGTGTGAGATATTTTAGATAAAGTGAATTATCAATTAATCAATGATTTAAACGAGAATTAAATACTACGCATGGACGATTATAGCGAAGTGATTAACCAAAGTGCGCGGATCGCGTGCGCGACACGCGCGAAACAGCGTGAAGACGACCCACAAACCACAACGACGGCGCGCGCAACACCCGTGATCACGTGTGAAACCGCGCGCAACACCCATGATCACGTGCGAAACCGCGCGCGCGAGACTTGATGGGTACGCGACGCACTAAGCGACAGGAGCGGGGCACAGCGAGGAGCACGCGAGGGTTGTGCGCAGGGGCTGCGCTCGGCCATGGGGAAATGCGCGGTGCACGAGAGCTCCGACCGAGGGAAGACGAGGCTCAACGACATGTTGTGCGCACGATGCACCGCACGAGTGACAAGGAGGACGCGACATGACGACGGCGAGGCTGGCTGATGGCGCGGCCAAGCTGGCAGAACGACTGCGCCAGACCGCGGGCTGTTGGGACCTCGCCAGTGCCATGCGCGGAGTCGGGCAGGGGCGCTCGGATGGGAGCTAGCCACACTGGGAGAGGGGCGCACACGCCAGCGGCCAGGAGCAGCGACGCCGGTGGCGCGGCCTCGCCCGAGTGACGGAGGTGCGGGACGGCTCGCCAACACACGACGCTACGAGTCTACGACTGCTACTGCGCAACGAGCGGGGAAGAACGGCGTCTGCGGTGATCCGATGTCGGACAATAGATGGCACTTAAGGGAGGCGATAGAGAGGGAGAAGGCCTGGGGTTCCTCACCTTAGAGCGGACGTCTGGCTCGACAAAGATGGTCGCGGTTGGGGCGTGCGCGGCGAGAGCTTCCTGCGTGGTCGTGGCCTCCGGCGACCGGGGCTAGGACGAGCACGAACGCCGCGACGGCGATGCGGAGTCCGCGCCTGGGGCTGCCGGTGTGCTCGCACAGAGCCTTGCCGCGTAGGGGTCGAGACAGGGAGTGTTGAACCTCCATGGCTGCTCGGTCAATGTGTTGATGGAGGTCAGATGGGGCCGAGCAACAGGAAAGCGAGACAAGGCGAGGGGAGGAGAGAGGGAGGAAGAAGGTGCTACGCGCGGCTGCGAGTTGGCAACGTGGGCGCAGGGACTCGGACGGTTGGAGAAGACGTGCCCTGGCAGCCAGAGAACGAGCGGCGGCTGCGCGAGCGGCTGGGCGACCTGTCCTCGCAGAGATATGCGCGACGCGCTGCAGGCGGGCGCGCGCTGGGCGGCTGGGCAGGCCAACCAGGCGGCGGCGCGCTGGGCAGGCCAGCCAGGCGGCGGCGCGCTGGGCTGCTGGGGGAAAATGGGCCGCGCGCCAGGTGGGCCGCGGGGAGGAGGCTGGGCGCGGGGCGCTCGCAGCGTGGGCCGTCCAGGGGAAAAGCCGAGTTGGGCCCGGGGGAAAAGGAGGGGGCGCAGGGGGCAGCCGGGCCAGGGAAGCTGGGCCGCCGGGAAAGAGGAGGGGCTGAGGGAGTTTTCCTTTTATTTATTTCTTTTCCTTTCTTTTTCTCTTTTTGAAAACATGTTTTAGTTTTGAATCCAAATTCAAACATGTTTCCTAAATTTGAATAAATGCACCATCACAAAGAATAACATGCCTTGACATGCTATGCAACAATCAAGGACCCCCCCTTATTAGGGTTTTATTTTACTAGGCTTAAATGTATATAAAACAAATTACTCTACACTATTTAGGAAAAAGAAAAGAAAAGCAATGAAAAGAAAGGGTAACACCTAAATTTGATGGATATTAGAGAAAAAAAATATACCCCCAAATTCAGGTTGTTACAGAGGTTGAGTCCAAGCCCTGGGGTCGGGCGAGGTGGAGACCATCGTTCGAGGTCGAGGTTGAGTCCGGGCCCTGGGGCCGGGCGAGGCGGAGACCATCGTCCGAGGTCGAGGTTGAGTCCGGGCCCTGGGGTCGGGCGAGGAGGAGACCATCGTCCGAGGTCAAGGTTGAGTCCAAGCCCTAGGGTCGGGCGAGGCGGAGCTTCCTATGGTGCCCGAAGCTGGACTTGGCTGCTGTCAGCCTCACCCTGGCAGGTGGCACAGCAGTCAGAGTAGTGCAGGCGGTGTTGTTTTCCTGTCAGGTCAGTCAGTGGAGGGGCGAAGTGACCGCGGTCACTTCGGCCTTGTCGACTGAGGAGCGCGCGTCAGGATAAGGTGTCAGGCGATCCTTGCATTGAATGCTCCTGCGATCCGGTCGGCTGGCGAGGCGATCTGGCCAATGTTGCTTCTCCGCGAAGCCTGCTCGAGCTGGGCCTCGGGCGAGTCGAAGGTGCGTCCGTTGCTTGAGGAGGCCCTCGGGCGAGGCGTGAATCTGCCTGGGTCTTCCGTTCCTGCCCGAGGCTAGGCTCAGGCGAGGCGAGATTGCGTTCTTTGAGCGGACGGAGCTTTGACCTGTATTGCGCCCATCAGGCCTTTGCAGCTTTGTGCTGATGGTGTTTACCAGCTGAGTATTTAGGGGTCTTGGGGGTACCCCTAATTATGGTCCCCGACAAAGCTCTCATGATCACTTCTAATGATGAAAAGCGTATGGCTTGGGTTCTTGATTCAGCTTGCTCTTTTCACATTTGCTCACATCGAGAGTGGTTTTCTGATTATTCTCATATTCATGATGGTGATGTTATTATTGGTGATGAATCTCCACTTGAAATTTCTGGAATTGGTTCTGTTCAAATTAAAGTACATGATGGCACATTCAAGACCCTCACTAATGTTCGCTATGTTCCTAAAATGAAGAGAAATCTTATTTCTTTGGGCACCTTAGAAGCAATGGGATTCAAATTTTCTGCTGATAATGGTGGTCTTAAGGTTTCTCAAGGCAATCGTGTTGTTTTAAAGGCTGAACGTATAAATAATCTCTATTATTTGCAAGGTTCCACAGTTACTGCAGTTGGTTCTATTGCATCCAACACTTCAAATACCAAGCTTTGGCATATGCGCTTGGGACATATGAGTGAAAAAGGTATGCATCTATTGCACAAGAGAGGTTATTTAAATGATATTGGAAAATTGGGATTTTGTGAGCATTGTGTATTTGGCAAACAGAAGAGAGTCAGTTTCTCTTTATCTACTCACTGCACCAAAGGTATTCTTGATTATATTCATTTTGATCTTTGGGGTCGGGCTCCTCATTCTTCTATTGGAGGTTGTGATTATATGATCATTTTTATTGACGATTTCTCTCGCGAAGTCTGGGTTTATTTTTTGAAGCATAAAAATGATGCTCTGACTGCATTCAAGCAATGGAAAGATTTAGTGGAAAATCAGACTGGCAGAAAAATCAAGAAACCGAGAACCGACAATGGATTAGAATTTTGCAATAGAGAGTTTAATTCTCTTTGCGCTGATCATGGTATTGCTAGACACAAGACTGTTTTAGGTACTCCCCAACAGAATGGTGTTGCTGAAAGAACGAATCGTACTATTATGGAACGTGTTCGTTGCATGCTTTCTAATGCTGGTTTATGGGATAAGCATGGTTGTGGGCGGAAGCTGCTAATGTCGCCTGCTATTTGATTAATCGCTCTCCCAATTCAGCTATTGATTTTAAAATTCTAGAAGAGGTATGGACAAGTAAACTAGTTGATTATTCTAATCTCAGAAGCTTTGGTTGCCCTGCTTATGCTCATGTTAACAATGGGAAGCTAGTACTTAGAGCTCAAAAATGCACTTTTATTGGCTATGGTTCTGGTGTCAAAGGATATTGTTTATTGTGTGCTGATTCTAAGAAAGTGATTGTCAGTCGTGATGTTACTTTTGATGAAAGTACATTTTCTTCCTCTGAAGGTGTTTCTGATAGTGGTTCCTCATCCACATCTATGCCTGAAACTACTGATGAGAATCTTGAGGTAGATGTACCTATTAATGTTGATTTTGTTACTCCTATTACACAGTTAGTTTCAGTTTCTGTGCCTCCTGTTAGCAACAATCACTCTATTGCTCAAGATAGACCTAGAAGGAATATTGTTTTGCCACATCGATATCGTGACACTGATAGTATGGCTCATTATGCTTTCATTGCTACTCAAGAAACTAATGTTGCATTTGAACCTTCTTCTTATTCGAAAGCTATCTCATATGATAATTCATCCAAGTGGTTAGTTGCTATGAATGATGAGTTTGAAAGTCTTCAAAAGAATTCTACATGGAAATTGGTTGAGCTTCCTGAAGGTAAAAAAACCTTTAAAGTGCAAGTGGATTTATAAGAAGGAAGGTATATCTGGAGTTGAACCTGCAAGCTTTAAAGCTCGTTTAGTTGTGAAAGGTTTCAAACAAAGGGAAGGTATTGATTTTAATGAAGTGTTCTCTCCTGTTGTTTGTCACACTTCTATTCGAGTTATGCTTGCTATTGTTGCTTTATTTGATTTGGAGCTAGAGCAACTTGATGTTAAAACTACATTTTTTCATGGAGACTTAGATGAAGAGATTTATATGACACAACCTTAGGGTTTTTCTGCTCCTGGTCAAGAGCATTTAGTTTGTCATTTGCAGAAATCTCTTTATGGTTTGAAACAAGCTTGTAGGCAGTGGTATAAGAGGTTTGACTTGTTCATCCTTGCACATGGTTATTCTCGAAGCAATTATGATCATTGTATTTATTTGAAGCAGTTCCCTATGGATCTTTTGTGTATCTACTGCTTTATATTGATGATATGTTGATTGCTTCTCATGACAAGTCACTGATTGTTGAATTGAAGGCTCAACTTAGTCATGAATTTGATATAAAAGATCTTGGACCAGCAAAGAAAATTCTTGGGATGGAATTCAGCGTGATCGTCGTGTTGGTACTCTTTTTCTATCTCAGAAAAGTTACATTTAGAATGTTCTTGAAAAGTATAATCTCAGCAATTGCAAATCTGTTGCTACACCATTTGCTTCACATTTTAAATTGTCATCGAGGCAATGTCCTGTTTCTGAAGATGAGAAAGAACACATGTCTCACATACCGTATTCTAATGCTGTTGGAAATCTCATGTATGCTACGATATGTACAAGACCCGATTTGGCTCATGTTGTTAGTGTGGTTAGCAGATTTATGCATAATCCTGGTAAAGAACATTGGAATGCAGTAAAGTGGATTTTTCGCTACTTGAAAGGTACTTCTCATTTTGGATTATTGTTTGACAAGAATTTAGTGAAGGAGATTGGTGTTATGGGATATGTTGAAGGATTTGTTGATTCTGACTTTGCTGGTGATCTTGATAAGAGACACTGGCTATGTATTATCATTATGCGGTTTTGCAGTGAGTTGGAGGGCTTCACTTCAGTCTGTTACTGCTCTTTCCACTACTGAAGCAAAATATGTCTCAGCTACTGAAGGGGTTAAAGAAGCTATTTGGATGCGAGGTCTTATTTCTGAACTTGGTGTTCCTTAAGATACCATTGAGGTTTATTGTGATAGTCATAGTGCTATTTGTCTGACCAAGAATGATATGTATAAATTCAAGACCAAGCATATTGATATCAAGTACCACTTCATTGGTGATATTATTGCTGAAGGCAAGATTAAAGTGGACAAGATACATACTGATGAAAATCCTTCAGACATGCTTGTAAAGTCATTATTTAATACCAAGTTCAAGCATTGTCTTGACTTGGTAGGTGTTCGCGGAGCTTAGCACCACCCTAGTGGTGTTTGGGGAAACAGTTTTATAGATTTATCGTCAAGAGGAGATTTGTTGAATAATATTATTTGACTCTATCTCTATCTCCTTTGTCTATATAAATAGGCCCCGTTGTATCCTGTACGACACACCACATAATAGATCTGTTTTTCCGTTGTTTTTTTCTCCTCCACATTGGAGGAGTTTTTTTCCACGTTAAACTCTCTTTTTTCCCACCTACGATCCTAACATTTCATGTAGGTTTTTCTTATCAACCGGACTCTACCATATTACGTGGATATTGACCTTCTCTACTGATCTTATAAGACCTCGCATTTTTATCTTTCCTAGACGAGTCAGACATCTCGCATTTGTTCTTGGCTTTCTTTTACCCGCTCCAAGTCATGCTCGGGTAAAAACATGTATTTTCTTCTGACTTGGGAACTATGCACAACACAAGTCAGACATCTCGCGTTGAGAACTCCGGTGAAGACCCGAAGCCGCAAAAGCTTATTTGGCACATGTCGCCGTCGCCTTCAAAGTCCGTTGCCGGGTTAGTTTATGCATCGTCGCCGGCCGGACTGCGTGCGACAGCACAGCCGGACCTGAGGGTGTGTGGCTGGTGCGGCCGCACCGGGCCCCAAAAAACAGAGGGTCCCTCTGGTCACTTGACGTTAGCAATTTTTTCTATACATAAATACGCAAGAGCGATGCACTATTGATCAGTTTCGTTTAGATTGTTAAACTAATGTCTCAATTATTTATCTAATATTCACTTCGTTCCAAAATAGTATTTATTTTAACTCTTGATTTTTATGTCTATATTCAACTAGATGATGAGGAATCAACTAGAGAAGCAAAATAAATTCTATTTTGATAAAGAGAGAGTATTATTTACTATACACATGATGGTTGCATCGACGGAGAGAAGATTTTTAAAATTAAAATATTTTTTAACTATTTAAGGTCAACAATGACTTAAGAGAGGTTATATGGTTTGGCGATTATATATATCTAAAAGAAGTTGTTGGATGAGATTGATTTTAATGGTATAAACGATGATTTGTATCACAAAATGTTAGAAGGTATTTTTAATGACATTGGATAACAAATATATATTTTTGCTATATTTTATATTTGTCATCTTATAAACGTTGAATATTATATATATTGGGTGTGGATAGAGCCTCCATTTTAGATTTCGTACCAGGCCCTGTACGACAGGTGCATGCCCCGTGTATTTTGTTTACTTTTGGATGGTGCCGTCGTCGTAGTGCTGTACCGATTCGAATCCTCTGCCCCCCTTTTCATGCTGCGGTTTCTTTTTGCATTCTTTTTTGGAACTGGAAGATTTCTGCTCCCAGCTGTTGAGCCAGAGGGAAACAGGGAGCCACCGATTAAAAGCAGATCGCAACGACGCCCGGCCCACTGAAATTCGTAGGCTTTCTTTCTGGGTTTGTGCAAGCCCACTTTTGTTCAGGGACGTAGTTTTCTAGCGAGATTTTTGGGATCCCGTATCATACATATTATTCAAATGTATCAAAGGTGTGTGGAGATGCTTACGCTGGTCCAGTGCACACATTTGTACTAGAAAGAAGTTACAAAGGAACATTTACCTTCCATTTTGTTAAGTCTTGGATATGTGGACCAATTATGCTTGTGGAAGATAGTGAACTGCAATGTCCAACCCGATGAGAACAGTTGCCACTTCTGATGGTGCATGGTATACTCCACAATATCCACAGTTTGCCTGCCAGCACTGAGAACTTGTGTACTACAGTAATGATGCATGACGTAGACGAGACCATATATTTAGACGTTTCCATCAACACAAAGGGGGATAATGGTTATCTTCTCAATCGGCAACAGATAAGCTGTCTTGCTTCGTGTACATGACAAAACTGAGGATTGTTTTTCCATATACAAATCGAGAGTGGCTGCATGTATAGTAACGTTTCAACTAACATCTACTTACTGCAAGACTAGATGACATCGTTTGGGATAGGATACAATACACGATCTGATAGCATAATAATTAACATGAACGACCGACCGATAGGCGATAGGCGATAGCATAGCATGCATGCACAAAAACAGGAAGCAAGATGCAGCTGTGGCAGCGTTTTCGTCAATTGACCTAACATATATAGCTGAAGCTCACAAAGGATTCAGACAACAATCTCAGCGCGCGGCAACAGCTATATATTAATTTATATACCCACACCCCCCCACCCCAATCCAAATAGGCCCTTATATATACGTACACGATGGTAAAGCAACTCATTAAATTTAATGAACAAACTTGTAACCCTTCGTTCATTGTGTTCATATTTAAAAATTCTTGTTGATATGAAGTTAACGAGCCATCAACAAAACACTTCAACAGTGCCAACAAGTTTAATTAGATTTTTTCCGGTAGCATATTCCGCTTATTGCAACACCATCCAATTAATTCGCTTGCACAAGCTCAGATAAGACTAGCCGTAGACCGTAGACCAGTCTCAATTGAAAGTTTTCGATAGCGTTCGGTTCTGGATTCGGTTGGATTGGAACGACTCTATCCTTAGGAGCGGCTCTGTGCGGGAGAGATTTTAGTAAGCTAAATGGTTTAACATTTTAGTATAATTTTCTATTTTTAGAATCACTCCGTTTTACAACATACTAATCACTGTACTCCGAAACCAAACGCGGAGAAGAGAAAAAAAAATACTAGCTTCAATTCTAAGACAAGAAAAAAAATAACTCATTGATACAGTGCGCGGAGAGGAGATGCCGACGAAGGCGGCGAGCAGAGCCTGACACAAACTGAAATATTCTCATACTCAAAACACTCATGACCAATCAAGATAAAGAAAGCTCCATCCTTAACAAAAATATCTGGCACACACATGTTGCATCATTCGGCAACCCTCTTGCCAACTTTCATTATCATTTTTGACAATTCTGCAACTAAACAATCTAACTAATCTAGATGAAGTGATGAACCCTTCATTCGATCGCAGAAGCAAAACTAGCTAGGATTCAAACGATGAACATAAACCAAACAACACACTACGAAACCCGACGATGCAATGCGAGTGTATCGATCCCTATCTACAATGCAAGCTGATCGATTCATCTGCACCATCGACTCGCGTGGGTAAACTCACGTATGTCGTTGCCGCCGCGGCCGCCGCGTGTCAGCACCTGCTGCCGCGGCGCGGCGTGCCGTGGGCCGCCAGCGGCGACGGTGACGCTGGCGGCGCGTTGCTGCCCTTGATGAATTCGAGGCACTCCGCGACGGCGCGTGCGTAGAAGGAGTTGGACCGCATGCACGGCGGCCGCCGCGGTGGCTTACTGCTGCTGCCCCCGCCGTCCCCGGCGGCCTGTCGTCCGGTCTTCCCTCCGTCGAGGGAGCGTTTCTGACCGGCCACAAGAAACCTCCTGCTGCCGGTGGCAGCGGCAGGGGGCGAGCTCGCCTTCTCAGCACCGGCTGCCGCTGCCATCCGGCCCTTCGTGAGTAGCCGTAGGTTGCGCACGCAGCGGCCCAGCAGCCCCAGCAGCGTCCACAGCTTGGCACGGAGCCTGCGCACGGTGATGCGCGTCGGGCTCAGCCGGACTCCCCTCGCCGTCCGTCGCCACCGCCGCAGGCCCAGCCTCGTGTAGGATGAGTACTTCAGATCACTCATGATTAGTAAGTTCCTTTCTCTCTCTGATCTCTCTCTTTCTTAATTGATGATAATAATTGGCCCTGGCACTGGTTGTACGTACCTTAGCTAGCTAAAACCACCTGTCACAATCTAACTCTCTGCTATGATTATATATAGCACCGGCCTGTGCATGTGACTGTGAGCTCAGTTGTGTAAGGTGCGTGGGCGTCGAGTCAAGTGGCTGCATTTATAGGGGAGCAAGAGGTGGAAGAAGAAGATGGCAGGAAGGTTGGTGCCTCTTTGACGGTCGAGAGCACTACTGGAGTGTGATGGCAGATTCGGGGACACGGCGGGATTGATTAATTGGCTTAATGGAGCGTGTGATCATCACCGAGTATGGACAAAAAAGCGAAAAGCATCATTTGTTGGTCAGTGCGTGTGTGCGTGCTAATGATCGTGCAAGTTTAATCTTTTTTAATGTTTTTGATGTTGATCATGCAAAATGTGAAAGGGGCGCGCCATCGGTTCACGCGTAATTGTGTCTGCACTCTGCACCTTACCGTGTGTAAAATATGGCTGCTCTCGCCTACTGGTGTTCCTGCGGAGCAGAGATTCCAGATGCTCGCTAGGAGTCTCTCTCTATCATAAGAGTATCCTAAGAATAGACCTCTAGTATACCACGGAATAAGTTTATGTTTGCAGTTGGCGAGAGGTTCAACAGTACAAAGCTGTAACAACCGAAATTGTTATGATACTGTTCCTTCTCGGTTGCCTTCGTCTGATAGGATAGTTCATTAATATTACAGAAGCATCTTGCATCTAGCTCCAGTTCATGGCTCCTCACGGCTCAGATAAAAACTCCGACTCTAGTAAGAGCTTCGGGGGTAATCTAATGAAGGTATATTTCAAACGCCTTCAAGACCTCGACCAGCATCTTATGGAGCGGAAAATGAAGCCCATCTTTCATGAAGCTCCTGAAGTGTACCACTTCAACACTTTCTGGCATGGGAACGGTGTCTTCTCCTCCAGCCCTCACTATAGATACATCATGAAAGTATTTGCCTTCCATCGCTTCAATTTGACCTTGTTTGATTGTGGATTTCCCAAATACAATGTGGCTAGGTCTCCACGGCCGATCTTCGGCATTCTCATTCTCACTCTCAATATCGAAGCTTTCACTATTGCTTGAATCACCAGCTAGCCCAGCTAATATTTCGTTGGTGATCTTCTCTACATTGATCCTTTCCATGGCTTCGTAGAAACCAACGAGTGTGGGATCAGCGCTTTTCTTGTCTTCAGCAATTTCGGTGATGGTCATGACAGAAAACCGAAGCTCGCAAACAATTGAACTCAGAGAATAAGAAAACTAAATAACAACTGCAGCACGAAATCTAGATGGCACAGAAAATATTTGCGACACAACCTTCTATATATATACTCAGAGCCCTATAGCTAGGTGGGTCCCATGGTTCAGAATGATTCGCTATTCTAGCGAAGGGAAGGTGTTTTTTCGGACCTTCGGCTAAAGACCTTCGTTCAAGTTGCTGTCTGAATTTGTTACAATAAAACAAATTAATACTGCGAGGGGCTACTGTTGGGGGCCTTCCTCCTCCGAAGGTCCTCAAAAACATGATTAACCATTTGTTTTCAGCACAAGCTATTACAGGAAGCTTCGACCTCAGGATGCAAGCCTTTTCCTCATGATGAAGGCATACGAGATGAAGACATATCTAAAGATGATAAGAATAAACGCCGAAGCTATCGCAGGATTGACAGCTTCGGCTCATAATGGAGATGAAGTATGATGATGATGGTGACCGAAGGGAAAAATACTATTTAGTCCTTAATGACTTGTATTACGATCATAAGTGAATATTGGGGACATAAATGTACTTTCACGCTGAATTGTAATCACTCTCTCGCGTCTTCACCTTCGAGCAAGCCGAAGGTGTCAATGTAACATGAATTCTGTTAATATTCATACATGTTTTATAGAATACAAATACAAATGAATTAATGAGATATACTTACTGCCTTGGTCTCTTTACATTCTTATTTTACATATTGAATGGTGAAGGCATGTCTTCCATGGCCTTCGTCTGATGATCATTATGTCCATGGGGAGATAATGCTTCAGAAGACGAAGGTCCCTAATAATTAACAATTGTGTTGCCTTGTTCTTAATTCACAACATTCGAGAACAAGTAACCAACAATATTAAAACTCTAAACCTAGAAACTCTTTTCTCACCTAATTCACGTAAACCTAAATTGGTGCCTTACTAACTCAGCCATGAACAACCACCATACATACATAGTGGGTTGTATAACCAATCTAGCCCAACCCAAAAGCAAAACAACTAAACCTGATTGTACCTATTCTTGATTTACCTTAAGCCACTGTCGGTACCCTAAAACTAGGGTACCCCTTACTACTGTATGAAGACGCAGTACCCACGCGGCTATCTTTAGTCGCGTGGTAAAGGAGTTGTACGTGGGACCAGAGCTTGACTCGCCCCAGCCTCGGGCGACTACTCTGGGCCAGCAACAGAGCCTGACCCCACCACGTGGGCGGCTCCGGGGCCACCACGTGGCCAGAGAAAGTGATATACTCCAAGGCGTCAACAGTGAGTCCGGACCCCTAGATATACAATCCGGACCTCCAAGTTGGTCCAGGACCCCCACGTGTACGGACCGGACCCCTAGAATGGGATCCGGACCCCCCGTATGGGGTCCGGACCGCCCACAGTGGGGTCCCAAGACCTTACTTAAGGCCCAGGTAGGGGTCCGAAGCTGACACGTGTCCAGACCTGCTCTGGTACGCTCCGGACCTATCCGCACACACTCCTGCTCCCCGCTTAGGCGGAGCCCCGATGCTGCCACGTGGCATACTGCGCGCGGCATAAGCCAATGGGCAGAACCCGGCGTGATGCTTCTGGGCTACGCGCGCCTTCATGACGGATAAGACGTGCGCCTGTCCATTCCACTAACAGGCGGCATGCTCAGTCCACGATACGTGGGCCGCACAGTTACTCACCATTACTCCTGCATTACTCGTACGGTAACTGCCCCATCAATGCAGCATGGATTGCGGACATCAAGACTCCCGCTGATTTCTCATGTGTTACTCTATCAGCATTAGTTGTTCACATAATGTAATTATTCCATTATGCTCCTGTACCCGCATGTCGGGGCTCAGCATCCTTGTATGTGCCTCCCTTAAACTATAAAAGGGAAGGCACACAGCGTTACAGGGACAGACTGAGTTCACTCTCAATACAGCTTACACACAGTGGAGGTAGGGTATTACGCTCCGGCGGCCTGAACCACTCTAAACTCTCATGTCCTCGTGTGTTCATCCACCTCCCAACAGATAGGCAAACCGCTTAGGCCCCTCCTCATCTTAGGATTAGGGCGGGTGCGTTCCACCACCTGGCCGGTGGAATTCTCCCACCAACATTTGGCGCGCCAGGTATGGTATTATGCTCTGGCGGCCTGAACCACTCTAAACTCGCATGTCCTCGTGTGTTCATCCACCTCCCAACAGACAGGCAAACCGTTAGGCCCCTCCTCATCTTAGGATTAGGGCGGGTGCGTTCTGCCACCCGGTCGGTGGAATTCTCCCACCGACATTTGGCGTGCCAGGTAGGGGGCTTGGCTTTAGGTTTTTTTCGCCTGTCTTCTTGCTCGACGCGATGGTTTAAATCGTCGAGCACCGTGACTTCATTTCCGAGGACTTCCCGATGGAGGAAGAGGCAGCATCCTCCATGCCACGAAGCTCCAACTGCCTTGCCACCGGTGCTGCTGCTATGCGCGCTGCGCAGCAGCACACGCATGTGCAGACGTCCAGGGTGTCAAGGGCTGCTCTTGTGACCTTGTCTGCAACTAGGGAGTTGTTGCACAACCACCCAAGTTCCATGGCCTCGCTAGGGCCATGAGGCAGTGGCGTGAGGATGTCGACCGTCTCCTCGGCATGGCACATTCTGGCTCGGCCAGACCCAGGCCTCGGTCATTCTTGCGTCAACGTGAGGCGTCGGCATCTATGCACTCACCCTCAGTGAGGAGTGCATGGACTAATGACCTGTGGGCAGAGCTCAACCGCAAGCGTGCGGGCGAGGATGCCCGAATCTCTCTGGAGAGGGATGACAACCTATGAGCAGAGCTCAACCGCCGGTGTGCGGGCGAGGATGCTCGGATCTCTCTGGAGAGGGTGCGTGAGCGCCAGCAAAACTTCGAGGGTTGCAACCTCGACCAGGACTTCGCTCCGGTTTCGCCACAAACTCCAAGGGATGCCCGAATCCAGACGGGCGTCCCATTGGTTGGCGTTGGCTGCGCCGCACTTGCGGATCATCTCCACGGGGCGACTTGGCCACCCAAGTTCCGGCCACACCTGCCAGAGAAGTACGACGAGACATCAAACCCGTCGGAATTCCTGCTGGTCTACGTCACCACTATTACGACAGCTGGTGGAAACACTACCATGATGGCGAGCTACTTCCTTGTAGCCTTGACCGGGCCGGCCCAGACCTAGCTCATGAACCTCACCCCGGGGTCGGTCTACTCCTAGGAAGAGATCTATGCACGGCTCACAGCGAACTTCGCCAGTGCTTACCAGCAGCATGGCGTGGAGGCTCATCTCCATACAGTGAGGCAGGAACCTGGAGAGACTCTCCCGGCTTTCATCTCCCGTTTCACCAAGGAACGGGGGACTATACCTCGCATCTCCGATGCTTCTAATATCACTGCTTTCCGACAGGGGGTGCATGATAAGAAGATGTTGGAGAAGCTGGCGACGCATGATGTGGAGACCGTCACCACACTCCACTCTGGCCGACAAGTGTGCCAGAGCTGCTGAGGGCCGTGCATGGCACTCGGCGCCGCAAATCGGAGCTTACCCGGACGGGTGGTTCAGGTGCCACCACCCAGGGTGGTGGCAAGAAGAAGAAGAACCGCGACCACGGTAGGCCGCAGTCTGGTGCTTTGGTCGCCGTAGCTGTGACTGGGGGCCGGGATGAGCGCGACAAGCGCCCTCGGCAACAGGGAAGTGACAGTGGGTCGTACCCTGTCCACCCTAACGCTCGCCATAGCGCCTCGAAGTGCCGGGAGATCCTGAAGCTCGCGAAGCGCATCAGCGAGCGGCACGAGCAGGCCTCCAGGGATGGCTCACCACCTCGTCGTCGGCCTGACAAGGATAAGGTCGACGAAGGTGACCTGGCCGAGGGTGAACGGGACCTCGGGTATCAGACCCCCGAGCAAGTCCTCAAGGACATCATCATTGGAGATTCTGACTCTGGTGACGACGACGACCGCCACAAGAAGTTGTATATTATGTACGGCGGAAGCTGGGAGCTCACCTCCCGTAGGAACGTGAAGTCCCTACGCCGCGAGGTCCTTTCGGCGACCCCAGGGGTCCCGAAGGTAGCTCCCCATCAGCGGTGGCAAAGCACCACCATCTCCTTTGGGGCATCCGACTGCCCCAAAAACATGGCAGGGGCCAATATACTACCGCTCATCACCGCCCCTGTCATCGCCAACATGTGGCTGCATCATGTCCTGATTGACGGTGGGGCTGGGCTCAACATCATCAGCCACGCTGCGTTCAAGCAACTGCAGATCCCAGGGTCCCGACTGGGACCCTCTCGCCCATTCTTTGGAGTGGGCTGGCCGGTGTATCTGTAACACCCTGATTTTGGGGGTATAAAATTTCTTTCTAATTATCACCCAAAATCATTTGTTACTCTTCCTTTTCTCACTCTAGACCTTCTTTCTCTCTAGATTCTCTCTCTCTCTCTTTCCTTTTGATTAGAGATAGCCTAAACTAGTGGAGGTTAATTATTTATTTTTGCCAAAATCTTATGAGTCATGACATGTTGCATCATGCTGAGTTTAACTATTCTTTAAAGTGTTGCACAAGTTTGAATTTATTTGAATGTGAAACCTAGTTTGAGTTTGAATTGAAAACCCTAGAGAAAATAAATAGAAAAGGCATTAGAAATTCTAGGAAAATAGGAAAAGCTAATTCGGCCCAAGGCAGCCCATTAAGCCCAGCCCGCGTGCGCCTGCGCCCGCACGCCATCTCTGCCTGACAGGCGAGCCCCACCTGTCGGCGCGACCCTGAGCGCCCACTCTCCCTCGCTCTCTCGCTGCCCAGTGGGACCAACCTGTCGGCGCCAGTTTCCTTCGTCCGTTCGCTCTCTCTCTCTCTGTCTCGCGGGCCCGGTTCGCCAGTGTCGAGTCGTTGCCCTGCGCGTCCCCTTTTCTCTCTCTGCGCCATGGATCCTCCCTGTCAGATCCGCCTTCCCCGCGCCCACCGTGGACCGACGCGTGCGCACTCGGGCACATCGCTGGATTTCTCAGCCACGACGCCTGCCCACGCGCCCAGCTCTCTTTTTAGAGCCCCACCAGTGCCCCACGCACACCCCTCACCTCATTTCGCGCAGCTTCGCCCTCTCTCGCGCTCTGCCCTCACCGCCAGCCGCCGCCGGAGAGCCGCGCCCGTGTTCCCGGCCATCCAGCTCGCCGGAGACTGCTCCCAGCCACCCCCAGCTCCGCCCCGAGGTGAGACACCCGTCCTCATGCCCAATTTCCCTTATTGTGTCCTGTGTTCGTCCAATTTCGTCTTCCACCGGTGCTCGGCCACGGCGGTCCGCCGTGCTCGCGTGGTGGCCGGCCGATTTTGCCCGGTCTAGTTCACCGGAGTAGTTCCCTGTGTCACCCCTGTCTCTACTAAAGCCAGCCAAGGCCTTAGCACGCCTTAAGTCCCCTCCCAGTGGCCGGAATCGCTCACCGGAGTTCCTCCGGCCCGCCCGGGACCTTCTCACTGCCGTTCTACACTCTCTGCCCATGGATTCATGGCCTCTTCCTAGCCATCGAGTTCGCTGTGGCACCCTCTTCCTCTCTGCCCAACTCCGGCAACCCCGGAGCCACACTAGCTCGCGCCCGCCTCAACTCCGGCGACCTCACCGCCGTGGAGAGGAGCGGCGCCGCCGCAGCCGTCTGTTTCCCTGGTCTGATCCCCTCCGTCCGATTCAGATCGAACGGCCCGGACCGCGGGATACCGCTTCGTGCACACGCGCCTGATGCCCTGGCCCGCCTGTCAGCGCCACCCGCAGCCGCTCATCCTTCTCGGTCTGATTCTCCCCGTCCGATCTTGATCGAACGGCTCGGACCCCCTCGGATCCCTTCGGACCCCTCCCCGTCCGATCTTGTTCGAACGGCTCGGACCCCTCGGACCCCTGTAGCCGTCCGTTTCCCCTCTGGCGCTGGGCCCGCTCGGTCAGCGCGCTCTCTCCCCCTGTCGCTGACACTCCCTGTCCCGCTTGTCAGTGCTCGGCCGCCCGCGCCCGCGCGCCCTCGGCCGCAGATCTAATCTCGGTCGTCGGTTTCTGATCCAACGGTTAGATTCACCCGATACCCCTTCGTGTGGCTGTTTTGCTTAAGAAACCCCCTGGTTTTAGGAAAATAACCCGTCGTCCTCTGTTTTAGCGCATAGGTCCCTGGTTTGTTTTAATTAGACCCCTGGACTTTTATTTAATCACGGAATTAGCCCTAATTTCATATTTTGAATTCCCAAACTTGTTTATTTCATAACTTTTGCATATGAACTCCAAATTTAGTGATTCAAATTGCAAAATGTTCATAGAATTATTCTCTGTTTAAATAAAATAGGTTCACTCACTGTCTGCACACTCTAATTTTTAGGTTTGAATATGAACTAATATAGATGTATGTTTTATAAATTTAATAAAATAAATAAAAGGAGGACCTTAGAGATTTGAACTTGTTTGAGCTTGTGAGATTAATAATAGGTATTACATAAGTTCATCTCTGTTCTAAATCTTAGGTCACCATAAAATCAATTGATCCATGATTATGTACTTGTAAATAACACTTAGGGAAATAATAATCTATTTTCAAATAAAGTTAATGTATGCCATAGTTTATGTTATACTTTGTATTCATTATCCCTTATGTAGTATTATGTCTTCTTAAGATGTGCCCCAATGTTTGTACATGTTTGGTGTGATGTTCATTTGCACTTTCCAAATGTATTGAATGCATGCTCGCTTTATTTAGACAACGAGCAGTCCGAGGTTCCTCGTGTGTTGTTGGAGACCTCCCTGAGCAACAACCTGATGAAGGCAAGTGTCCTCAGACCTACTATGTCCTACTATACTTTATAATTCACTGTCCCGCATTACTTTATTGAAACCCTAAGGTTTGACTAGTTTGTATTTCCCTTACCCTTGTTTACCTTTTTGGGTTAATCATGATTAGCTTATGCTATTGCTTTAACTTAATCAATGAACATGATGTGATCTTTTATGATACGATGATGTTATCCCGATGTGGTCCTTGTGATTACTTTAGGGGGCTCAGGCTCTTTCCTGAGTACCTCTCCGTAAGGACCCGTTTGGAGAGTGACAACCCAGGATAACAGTGCAACCATGAGGGTGGAATGGGACACCCTTAGCTAATTAATTAGAGGCACCAGAGGAGTAGTTGGCTTCACCGTAGGGCTGTCAATGGGTCCAAGCACATTACTTGCTCTGCCGAGGTTGGTTGCAGAGGTTCTTTGATTTGGTTTTGTTAGTCACCGTTCTTTTGGGGAGATGTACTGTGTTTATGAAACTGGAGAAACCTAACGGGCGGCTATGACCTCTGGGAAATCTTTGTAAAGGCTACGTAGTGAGACCCTGCTAGATCACCTTGGTAGTGATCAATGGGGAGGCTAGAACCCCGGGCAGAATGGGAATCACAACTTGTGGGTAAAGTGTGCGACCTCTACAGTGTGTTAGAAACTGGTATATCAGCCATGCTCGTGGTTATGAGCAGCCTTGGGATCCTCTTCGATTAGAAGAACAATGGTTACTTTTATGATGATGATTAACAATGGTGATTATAATCCTGATCTCTGGTATTTCCTCTTGGAGGGAGTGCCTCTCGGTAATAACTGGGTTATTACTAAAACTTGGCTCTACTTATAGTAATAAAACTTGACCAACTAAAAGCAACTACTTAACCTTAAGTCCACATACAACTAGTCCACTTTAGCCAAACGGGACATTTGCTGAGTACGTTGAAGTGTACTCACCCTTGCTTTACAAACCACCCCACCCCAGGTTGTCCCCACTGTTCTCAGTGCTCAGGAGGTGAAACTGGCAACATGGATGACTTCGAGGAGTTCCAGGAATATGACGAGTTCTAGTTCTTTCTTAGTGGCAAACCCCCAGTCAGCTGCCTATGTAGGCTTAGTATCTACGTTTCTTATTTCCGCACTTTGATAATTTTGTTGAACTATGTTTATGTAATAGATTATGTGGATGTCTTGGACATCTTGATGTAATAAAGTACCTTTCCGCTATTTAATTCAAGCATTGTGTGATGATGTCCAATTACGTACATGGTTCGCATTCGGTTTACCTTCCAAAACCGGGTGTGACATAAGTGGTATCAAAGCCTTGCTGACTGTAGGACCGCTAACCTTGACTAGAATGGTCGACCTAAGGACTATAGACCTCTACTCTTACCTTGACCTTAGTGTCTTTTCAAAAGTTGGTTATCTTGACCAACTGTATGTTATTTACTTATCTCAAAAAGTTTCGTCTAACTTTTCTTTCTGCTTACTTTCTGGTCTCATAGTTCTACTCTTACTCTTGTGCTTACGATGTCTTTTGTAGATGGCCCATATCAGGTGCACTGCATGTAAGTCCGTGATCCCCTTTTTGCCTTCTCGCTTGGCGGAGCGTCCCCTACGTCGCACGGTGTCAGGTCAGTCCAGTCACCTAGAGAGACTACATCGTCGCCTGCACGAGGAGCAGGAGCGCTGACGCCAGGAGCAGGACCAGGAGCAGCAGGACTCTTCCCTCTTGCCTCAGTAGGAGGTGGAGTCTAAGAGGCCTCCTTCCCCTGCACCTCAGCCAGAGATGCCCCCTGCACCACCTCAGGGCATCCCGGCTGCTGGAGGAGACCCAGACGGAGACGGAGACGACGATGACGCCGGTGGCAGTTCGAGCCACGATACGGAGCTTTCAGAGGAGCCGGAGCCGGAGGGATGGATTGCTAGACCCATCACTCGTGATGCCGCTCGCGGGTGTCACTTCCACGACACTCTCGATACCCTGCTGCGTCGGGCCTTCGACCGACACACTTGGTCTATCGAGTACCGTTGTGTAGTCTACCAACATCGTCGCGGCCTATACCCAGACCAGTGGGAGGCTACTTGCATGGTGCGCCGTCCGGACGATGATCTCCGGGGTGCAGAGGCCTTCTTAGAGCACTATTCGATTACTGAGAGGGATACTGCCGAGGCAGCCATGCAGGATGCAGCACGACATGCACTTTCTTAGTATTCCTCGTTGTTTAGTGGGGTAGCTGATGGCCTTGACCTAAAGTACTACCCTCCCCATTCGATTGGCAGTGCTGGAGGTGTGATTGTCTCGCCTGTTGGTGAGGGCAATCCCAGGCTGAGTAGCATGGTCAACTTGCTCACCGTGCTCAACATAGAGTTGGACCACGCCCTTGACGAGTTGGGCAAGGTTCGGGCGGAGGTTGCGGAATTGCGTGCTGAATGCGTGGCACGCCACTATCTGGATGGTGGTTCTCCCGCCCCTGTCGGGATTTAGCACCCTTACCGTTCGCCGCCCCGTGGTCGCTTCGACTATGGTACCCCAGACTGCAGGACCCGCATAGATTTAGATCCATAGATCGATGGAGTCGGAGTATGTAATAATGCTTAATTCAGTGTCTTAGTCTAGTTAGTCTTAGTTAGAGTTAGTTTGATTATCTCTTGTTGGATGCTTGTCATGATGAACATGTAATGAAGTTGGATCTTTGTAATGATTGTCATCAAAGTGTGGGTATCCCCTGCAACTTGGTGTAGTTATTAATAAAGTCAGTTATTTAGTGGGGTAATCCATTTATTTCCAATTTCCTCCTTATCTGAGAAGCTATCAGCAAAGATTGTCAACTATTCAGTTCTATGAAGATTTTCTATACATATTTTCTTATGCTGAAAGACTGCAGAGTCAGATTTGATATATGTGTGTGAATTCTACAGATGTCTGAGAACAGACGCAGAGGTGCGAGGCGTGCTCAGCCAGAGCAGCAGGCACCCCAACAGGAAGTAGCCCCGCAGCAGCATTTGCCACCGCCACCCCCGATGACCATTGAGCAGATGTTCTTGATGCAAACCCATGCAGTTCAGGCAATTGGTCAGGCATTAGCAGCAATGCAGCAAGCTCAGCAGCAGCCACCACCACCTTAGCCTCCAGTGCAAGTCCAGATGCCACAAGTGCCTAGAGACAAGCGGGCAGAATACATGAGGGGCCGTCCCCCTGTCTTTGCCCACTCTGCTGACCCCATGGACGCGGAAGATTGGCTGCGTACCATGGAGCGTGAGTTGCACACTGCTCAGTGCAATGATCGTGAGAAGGTGTCGTATGGTCCCCGACAGCTGAGAGGAGCAGCACAGTCATGGTGGGAGTCCTACCTCGCCACCCATGCCAACCCTGAAGCCATCACTTGGGAGGAGTTCAGGGATAACTTCCGTCGCTACCATGTGCCCGAGGGACTGATGATAGTGAGGAAGGAGGAGTTTCTCGCCCTGAAGCAAGGTCCCCTGTTCGTCAGTGAGTACATGGATAAGTTTCTACAGCTGTCACGTTACACCCTAGAAGACGTCAACACAGATGCCAAGAGGCAGTACCGCTTTTTGAGAGGATTGGTCGATCCCCTCCACTATCAGCTGATGAACTACACCTTTTCTACCTTCCAGCATCTGATAGACAGGGCAATCACGACAGAAAGGAAGCGTCGGGAGATGGAGGACAGGAAACGCAAGATTGGTGGACCTCAGGTTGGGAGTAGCAGCCGTCCTCGCTACTCAGGCAACCCACCTCAGCAATTCAAGCAAGGTCACCAGCACCAGCATCAGCGTCAGAACCAGCAGCAGTAGTACCAGAGGCAGTTTCCTCAGCAGCAGTAGTACCGCAGAACACTCAGTCAGGAGGAAATCAGTACCAACGTCAGAACAACCAGGCAACTCGTCTTCCTGCCCCAGCAACCAACCAGAATGGCCAAGCATCCCTAGCACAAGTAGGAGGTCGTGCATGCTTCTACTGTGGAGAACAGAATCACTGGGCGAAGAATTGTCCAAAGAAAGCAGCCCAGCAACCGCCAGTAGTCAATGCCCCAGCAAGACAAGGAGCACCACAGCAAGCACCAGGAGTCCATGGTCAGGCCTACAACCGTGGAAATGTGAACCACCTGGAGGCCGAAGCAATCCAGGATGCTCAGGACATGGCAGTGGGTATGTTTCCAGTCGAATTCTACCCAGCAAAAGTACTATTTGATACCGGTGCCACACATTCTTCTATTTCTGCATCTTGGGTAGAATCACATAACATCCCCATAGAACCAATGATCCCACCTTTGAGAGTTAATTCATTTGGGGGAAAAGTTCAGTCCGATAGGATTTGTCCGAATCTAAGGATTGAAATAAGGGGGATAGCCTTCCCTGCTAGCCTAGTTGTCATGGGAACTCAAGGGTTAGATGTCATCCTAGGGATGAATTGGCTAGATAGAAATCAAGCCAATGTCAGTTGTGACAAGAGAACAGTTAAGTTGGTGTCCCCATCCAGAAAGGAGGTAGTAACCAAGCTGTACTTACCTGAACTAGAAGGAGCTTGTCACCATTTATCAGTAGATGATAAGGAGTCCAATCCGATTGAAACAATTAGGATTGTGTCAGAATTCCCTGATGTATTCCCTGAAGAGTTACTAGGCATGCCACCTGAAGGAAAGTTGAATTTGCCATAGAGCTTATCCCAGGCACCGCCCCTATTTCCAAGAGAGCTTATCGAGTGTCCGGACCAGAGTTGGTGGAACTCAAGAAGCAAATTGATGAGTTGTTAGAGAAATGCTACATCAGACCAAGTACCTCACCTTAGGCAGCCCCAGTGCTATTTGTGGAGAAGAAGGATGGCACAAAGAGGATGTGCATTGATTACAAAGCCCTGAATGAAGTCACTGTCAAGAATAAGTACCCCCTGCCTAGAATTGAAGACCTATTTGATCAGTTGAGAGGAGCCAGTGTGTTGTCAAAGATAGATCTAAGGTCAGGTTACCATCAGCTCAGAATCCGACCTACAGATATACCGAAGACAGCATTCATCACCAAATATGGACTATATAAGTTCATGGTTATGTCATTCGGATTGACGAATGCGCCAGCTTACTTCATGTATCTGATGAACAGTGTGTTCATGGACTACCTCGACAAGTTCGTAGTGGTGTTCATCGACGATATTCTTGTATATTCCTAGAATGAGCAAGAGCATGGGGAACATTTGAGGAAAGTACTTCAGAGGCTACGAGATTGCTAGCTGTATGCCAAGATTAGAAAGTGTGAGTTCTGGATCAGCGAAGTTCTATTCTTGGGTCATATTATAAACCGAGATGGACTAGCTATGGATGCAAAGAAAGTGGCAGCGATTCTGGACTAGAAAGCACCAAAAGATATCCGAGGAATCAAGAGTTTCATTGGAATGGTCGGTTACTTTCGGCATTTTATTGAAGGTTTCTCCAAGATTGCCAGACCAATGACAGCCTTGCTAGCAAAGAAGGTTGAGTTCAAGTGGACCCTAGCGTGCCAAGAATCATTTGAAATGTTGAAGCAGAAGTTAACAACAGCGCTAGTGTTGGTTCTACCAGATGTTCACAAGCCATTCTCAGTATACTGTGATGCTTCGTACACTAGACTGGGATGTGTGTTGATGCAGGAAGGGAGAGTAGTGGCATACTCGTCCCGACAGTTGAAGATTCATGAGAAGAATTATCCTACTCATGATTTGGAGCTAGTAGCAGTGGTTCATGCATTGAAGACCTGGAGGCACTATCTTTATGGGCAGAAGTGTGATATCTACACGGACCACAATAGCCTCAAGTACATATTCACTCAATCAGAGTTAAACATGAGGCAGCAAAGATGGCTGGAATTGATTAAAGACTATGAGCTGGAGATTCATTATTACCAAGGCAAAGCAAATGTAGTTGCAGATGCTCTTAGCAGGAAGAGTCAAGTCAATATGTTGGCCGCTCACCCGATGCCATATAAGCTAGCGAAGGAATTCGACAGATTGAGTCTCGGATTTCTGAATAACACTCAAGGAGTGGCAATTGAGTTGGAACCCACTCTGGAGCAAGACATCAGAAAGGGTAAGAAGGATGATGAGAAGATCAACGAGATCCGACAGCTGATCATAGATGGAAAAGACAAGGATTTCCATGAAGATGCAGAAGGAGTGGTATGGTTCAAAGATAGGCTGTGTGTTCCCAACATCACCTCGATTCGGGAACTGATTCTCAAAGAAGCTCATGAGACAGCATACTCTATACACCCTGGAAGCGAGAAAATGTACCAAGACTTGAAGAAGAGATTCTGGTGGTATGGTATGAAAAGAGAGATAGCAGAGTATGAGGCTAGATGCGACATTTGTCAGAGGATCAAGGCAGAACATCAGAGACCCGCAGGTTTGTTGCAGCCATTGCAGATTCCACAGTAGAAATGGGATGAGATTGGGATGGACTTTATAGTTGGTCTGCCCCGCACTCGAGCTGGTTATGACTCCATCTAGGTAGTAGTGGACCATTTGACAAAGACGACCCATTTCATACCAGTCAAGACCACCTATAACAGTGCAGTGTTGTCAGAGTTATACATTTCTCGGATTGTGTGCTTACATGGTATTCTAAAGAAGATAATATCGGACAGAGGTACCCTTTTTACCTCTCATTTTTGGCAGCAGCTACATGAAGCTTTAGGTACGCACTTGAAGTTCAGTTCAGCTTATCACCCGTAGACAGATGGTCAGACTGAGAGAACCAACCAGATTCTTGAGGATATGTTGAGAGCTTGTGCTTTGCAAGACCAGTTAGGATGGGACAAGAGGCTACCATATGCAGAATTCTCTTACAACAATAGCTATCAGGCCAGTCCAAAGATGTCACCATTCGAAGCACTTTATGGGAGGAATTGCAGAACTCCATTACATTGGGATCAACCTGGCGAAAGACAAGTATTCGGCCCTGAGATTTTGCTTGAAGCTAAAGAGAATATCATGATGATCCGGGAAAATCTGAAGGCAGCACAGTCTAGACAACGAAGCTATGCTGACACCAGAAGAAGAGAACTCTGTTTTGAAGTGGGAGACTATGTCTACTTGAAAGTGTCGCCCATCAGAGGAACCAAGAGGTTTGGAGTCAAAGGCAAGTTGGCACCTCGCTATATTGGCCCATATCAGATTCAAGCCAGATGTGGAGAAGTAGCTTATCAACTTAGCTTACCAGAGAACCTGTCCGCAATGCATGATGTGTTCCATGTGTCTCAGTTGAAGAAATGCTTGAGAGTGCCGGAAGAGCAGTTGCCAGCAGAGGATCTTGAAGTTCAAGAAGATCTGACTTATATTGAGAAGCCAACACAAATTATGGAGACAACAGATCGGGTCACTCGGAGAAGTACCATCAGGATGTGCAAAGTCAAATGGGATCACCACTCAGAAGAAGAAGCAACCTGGGAAAGAGAAGATGATCTGAGAGCCAAGTACCATGAACTCTTTGCTAGCCAACCCAGAATCTCGAGGGCGAGATTCTTTTAAGGGGGATAGGTCTATAACACCTTGATTTTGGGGGTATAAAATTTCTTTCTAATTATCACCCAAAATCATGTGTTACTCTTCCTTTTCTCACTCTAGACCTTCTTTCTCTCTAGATTCTCTCTCTCTCTTTTTCCTTTTGATTAGAGATAGCCTAAACTAGTGGAGGTTAATTATTTATTTTTGCCAAAACCTTATGAGTCATGACATGTTGCATCATGCTGAGTTTAAATATTCTTTGAAGTGTTGCACAAGTTTGAATTTATTTGAATGTGAAACCTAGTTTGAGTTTGAATTGAAAACCCTAGAGAAAATAAATAGAAAAGGCATTAGAAATTCCACGAAAATAGGAAAAGCTAATTTGGCCAAAGGCAGCCTATTAAGCCCAGCCCGCGTGCGCCCGCGCGCCCTCTCTGCCTGACAGGCGAGCCTCACCTGTCGGCGCGACCCCGAGCGCCCACTCTCCCTCGCTCTCTCGCTGCCCAGTGGGACCAACCTGTCGGCGCCAGTTTCCTTCGTTCGTTCGCTCTCTCTCTCTCTATCTCGCGGGCTCGGTTCGCCAGTGCTGAGTCGTTGCCCCACGCGTCCCATTTTCTCTCTCTGCGCCATGGACCCTCCCTGTCAGATCCGCCTTCCCCGCGCCCACCGTGGACCGGCGCGTGCGCACTCGCGCACGTCGCCGAATTTATTGGCCACGACGCCCGCCCACGTGCCCAGCTTTCTTTTTAGAGCCCCGCCAATGCCCCGCGCACACCCCTCATCTCATTTCGCGCAGCTTCGCCCTCTCTCATGCTCTACCCTCGCTGTCAGCCACCGCCGGAGACCCACGCCCGTGTTCCCGGCCATCCATATCGCCGGAGACTGCTCCTAGCCTCGTCGAGCTCCACCCCGAGCTGAGACACCCGTCCCAGTGCCCAATTTCCCTTATTGTGCCCTGTGTTCGTCCAATTTCGTCTTCCGCCGGTGCTCGGCCACGGCAGTCCGCCGTGCTCACGCGGTGGCCGGCCGATTTAGCCCCGTCTAGTTCACTGGAGTAGTTCCCTGTGTCACCCCTATCTCTGCTAAAGCCAGCCAAGGCCTTAGCACGCCTTAAGTCCCCTCCCTGTGGCCGAAATCGCTCACTAGAGTTCCTCCGGTCCGCCAGAGACCTTCTCACCGTCGTTCTACCCTCTCTGCCCGTGGATTCATGGCCTCTTCCCCGCCATCGAGTTCGCCATGGCACCCTCTTCCTCTCTGCCCAACTTCGGTGACCCTAGAGCCACCCTAGCTCGCGCTCGCCTCAACTCCGGCGACCTCACCGCCGAGGAGAGGAACGGCGCCGCCCGCAGCCGTCTGTTTCTCCTGTCTGATCCCCTCTGTCCGATTCAGATCGAATGGTCCGGACCATGGGATACCGCTTCGCGCACGCGCGCCTGACGCCCTGGCCCGCCTATCAGCGCCACCCGCAGTCGCTCATCCTTCCCGGTCTGATTCTCCCCGTCCGATCTTGATCGAACGGCTCGGACCCCCTCGGACCCCTTCGGACCCCTCCCCGTCCGATCTTGATCGAACGGCTCGGACCCCTCGGACCCCTGTAGCCGTCCGTTTCCCCTCTGGCGCTGGGCCCGCTCGGTCAGCACGCTCTCGCCCCCCTGTCGCTGACACTCCCTGTCCCGCTTGTTAGTGCTCGGCCGCCCGCGCCCGCGCGCCCTCGGCCGTAGATCTAATCTCAACCGTCGGTTTCTGATCCAACGGTTAGATTCACCCGATACCTCTTCGCGTGGTTGTTTCGCTTAAGAAACCCCCTAGTTTTAGGAAATCAACCCGCCGTCCTCTGTTTTAGCGCATAGGTCCCTGGTTTGTTTTAATTAGACCCCTGGACTTTTATTTAATCTCGGAATCAGCCCTAATTTCATATTTTGAATTCCCAAACTTGTTTATTTCATAACTTTTGCATATGAACTCCAAATTTAGTGATTCAAATTGCAAAATGTTCATAGAATTATTCTCTATTTAAATAAAATAGGTTCACTCACTGTCTGCACACTCTAATTTTTAGGTTTGAATATGAACTAATGTAGATGTATGTTTTATTTATTTAATAAAATAAATAAAAGGAGGACCTTAGAGATTTGAACTTGTTTAAGCTTGTGAGATTAATAATAGGTATTACATAAGTTCATCTCTGTTCTAAATCTTAGGTCACCATAAAATAAATTGATCCATGATTATGTACTTGTAAATAACACTTAGGGAAATAATAATCTATTTTCAAATAAAGTTAATGTATGCCATAGTTTATGTTATACTTTGAATTCATTATCCCTTATGTAGTATTATGTCTTCTTAAGATGTGCTCCAATGTTTGTACATGTTTGGTGTGATGTTCATTTGCACTTTCCAAATGTACTGAATGCATGCTCGCTTTATTTAGACAACGAGCAGTCTGAGGTTCCTGAGTGTGTTGTTGGAGACCTCCGTGAGCAACAACCTGGTGAAGACAAGTGTCCTCAGACCTACTATGTCCTACTATACTTTATAATTCACTATCCCGCATTACTTTATTGAAACCCTAAGGTTTGACTAGTTTGTATTTCCCTTACCCTTGTTTACCTTTTTGGGTTAATCATGATTAGCATATGCTATTGCTTTAACTTAATCAATAAACATGATGTGATCTTTTATGATACGATGATGTTATCCCGATGAGGTCCTTATGATTACTTTAGGGGGCTCAGGCTCTTTTCTGAGTACCTCTCCGTAAGGACCTGTTTGGGGAGTGACAACCCGGGATAACAGTGCAACCATGAGGGTGGAATGGGACACCCTTAGCTGATTGATTAGAGGCACCAGAGGAGTAGTTGGCTTCGCCGTAGGGCCGTCAATGGGGTCCGGGCACAGTACTTGCTCTGCCAAGTTTGGTTGCAGAGGTTCTTCGATTTGGTTTTGTTAGTCACCCTTCCTTTGGGGAGATGTACTGTGTTTATCAAACTGGAGAAACCTAACAGGCGGCTATGACCTCTGGGAAATCTTTGTAAAGGCTACATAGTGAGACCCTGATAGGTCACCTTGGTAGTGATCAATGGGGAGGCTAGAACCCCGGGTAGAATGGGAATCACGGCTTGTGGGTAAAGTGTGTGACCTCTACAGAGTGTTAGAAACTGGTATATCAGCCGTGCTCGCGGTTATGAGCAGCCTTGGGATCCTCTTCGATTAGAAGAACAATGGTTACTTTTATGATGATGATTAACAATGGTGATTATAATCCTGATCTCTGATATTTCCTCTTGGAGGGAGTGCCTCTGGGTAATAACTGGGTTATTACTAAAACTTGGCTCTACTTATAGTAATAAAATTTGACCAACTAAAAGCAACTGCTTAACCTTAACTCCACATACAGCTAGTCCACTTTAGCCAAACGGGACATTTGCTGAGTATGTTGAAGTGTACTCACCTTCATCTACAAACCACCCCACCCCAGGTTGTCCCCACTGTTCTCAGTGCTCAGGAGGTGAAGCTGGCAACATGGATGACTTCGAGGAGTTCTAGGAATATGACGAGTTCTAGTTCTTTCTTAGTGGCAAACCCCAGTCAGCTGCCTGTGTAGGCTTAGCATCTACGTTTCTTATTTCCGCACTTTGATAATTATGTTGAACTATGTTTATGTAATAGACTATGTGGATGTCTTGGACATCTTGATGTAATAAAGTACCTTTCCGCTATTTAATTCAAGCATTGTGTGATGATGTCCAATTATGTAATCGCTGTGTACGTGAGTTCTGATCCTGGCACGTACATGGTTCGCATCCGGTTTACCTTCCAAAACCGGGTGTGACATAAGTGGTATCAAAGCCTTGCTGACTGTAGGACCGCTAACCTTGACTAGAATGGTCGACCTAAGGACTATAGACCTCTACTCTTACATTGACCTTAGTGTCTTTTCAAAAGTTGGTTATCTTGACCAACTCTATGTTATTTACTTATCTCAAAAAGTTTCGTCTCACTTTTCTTTCTGCTTACTTTCAGGTTTCATAGTTCTACTCTTACTCTTGTGCTTACGATGTCTTTTGTAGATGGCCCATATTAGGTGCACTGCACATAAGTCTGTGATCCCCTTTTTGCCTTCTCGTCTGGTGGAGCGTCCCTCGCATCGTACGGTGTCAGGTCTGTCCAGTCACCTGGAGAGACTGCATCGTCACCTGCACAAGGAGCAGGAGCGCCGATGCCAGGAGCAGGACCAGGAGCAGCAGGACTCTTCCCCCTTGCCTCAGCAGGAGGTGGAGTCTGAGAGGCCTCCTTCCCCTGCACCTCTGCCAGAGATGCCACCTGCACCACCTCAGGGCATCCCGGCTGCTGGAGGAGACCCAGACGGAGACGGAGACGACAATGACACCGGTGGCAGTTCAAGCCACAACATGGAGCTTTCGGAGGAGCCGGAGCCGGAGGGATGGATCGCTAGACCCATCACTCATGACGCCGCTCACGGGTGTCACTTCCACGACGCTCTCGATACCCTCCTACGTCGGGCCTTCGACCGACACACTTGGTCTATCGAGTATCGTTGTGTAGTCTACCAGCATCGTTGTGGGCTATACCCAGACCAGTGGGAGGCTACTTTCTTGGTGCACCGTCCGGACGATGATCTCCGGGGTGCAGAGGCCTTCTCAGAGCACTATTCGATTACTGAGAGGGATACTGCTGAGGCAGCCATGCAGGATGCAGCACGACGTGCACTTTCTCAGTATTGCTCGTTGTTCAGTGGGGTAGCTGATGGCCTTGACCTAAAGTACTACCCTCGTCGTTCGACCGACAGTGCTGGAGGTGTGATTGTCTCACCTATTGGTGAGGGCAATCCCAGGCTGAGCAGCATGGTCAACTTGGTCGCCATGCTCAACACAGAGTTGGACCACGCCCTTGACGAGTTGGGCAAGGTTCGGACGGAGGTTGCGGAATTGCGTGCTAAATGCGCGGCACGCCACTATCTGGATGGTGGTTCTCCCGCCCCTGTCGGGATTCAGCACCCTTACCGTTCGCCGCCCCATGGTCGCTTTGACTATGGTACCCGAGACTGCATGACCCGCATAGATTTAGATCCATAGATCGATGGAGTCAGAGTTTGTAATAATGCTTAATTTAGTGTCTTAGTCTAGTCAGTCTTAGTTAGAGTTAGTTTGATTATCTCTTGTTGGATGCTTGTCATGATGAACATGTAATGAAGTTGGATCTTTGTAATGATTGTCATCAAGGTGTGGGTATCCCTTACAACTTGGTGTAGTTATTAATAAAGTCAGTTATTTAGTGGGGTAATCCATTTTTTCCACTTTCCTCCTTATCTGAGAAGCTGTCAGCGAAGATGGTCAATTATTCAGTTCTATGAAGATTTTCTATACATCTTTTGTTACGCTGAAAGACTGCAGAGTCAGATTTGATATATGTGTGTGAATTCTACAGATGTCTGAGAACAGGCATAGAGGTGCGAGGCGTGCTCAGCCAGAGCAGCAGGCACCCCAAGAGGAAGTAGCCCCGGAGCAGCATTTGCCACCGCCACCCCCGATGACCATTGAGCAGATGTTCTTGATGCAGACCCAGGCAGTTCAGGCAATTGGTCAGACATTAGCAGCGATGCAGCAAGCTCAGCAGCAGCCACCACCACCTCAGCCTCCAGTGCAAGTCCAGATGCCATAAGTGCCCAGAGACAAGCGGGCAGAATTCATGAGGGGCCATCCCCCTGTCTTTGCCCACTCTGCTGACCCCATGGACGCAGAAGATTGGCTGCGTACCGTGGAGCGTGAGTTGCACACTTCTCAGTGCAACGATCGTGAGAAGGTGTTGTATGTTCCCCAACAGCTGAGGGGAGCAGCACAGTCTTGGTGGGAGTCCTACCTTGCCACCCATGCCAACCCTGAAGCCATCACTTGGGAGGAGTTCAAGGATAACTTCTGTCGCTACCATGTGCCCGAGGGACTTATGATAGTGAGGAGGGAGGAGGTTCTCGCCCTGAAGCAAGGTCACCTGTCCGTCAGTGAGTACAGGGATAAGTTTCTATAGCTGTCACGTTACGCCCCAGAAGACGTCAACACAGATGCCAAGAGGCAGTACCGCTTTTTGAGAGGATTGGTCGATCCCCTCCACTATCAGCTGATGAACCACACCTTCCCTACCTTCCAGCATCTGATAGACAGAGCAATCACGACAGAAAGGAAGTGTCGGGAGATGGAGGACAAGAAATGCAAGATTGGTGGACCTCAGGTTGGGAGTAGCAGCCGTCCTCGCTACTCAGGCAACCCACCTCAGCAATTCAAGCAAGGTCACCAGCACCAGCATCAGCGTCAGAACCAGTAGAATCAGGACCAGAGGCATTTTCCTCAGCAGCAGCAGTACCGTCAGAACACTCAGCCGAGAGGAAATCAGTACCAACGTCAGAACAACCAAGCAACTCGTCTTCCTGCCCTAGCAACCAACTAGAATGGCCAAGCAGCCCCAGCACAAGTAGGAGGTCGTGCATGCTTCTACTATGGAGAACAGAATCATTGGGTGAAGAATTGTCTAAAGAAAGCAGCCCAACAACCGCCAGCAGTCAATGCCCCAGCAAGACAAGGAGCACCACAGCAAGCACCAGGAGTCCGTGGTGAGGCCTACAACCGTGGAAAGGTGAACCACCTGGAGGATGAAGCAATCCAGGATGCTCAGGACGTGGTAGTAGGTATGTTTCCAGTCGAATCCTACCTAGCAAAAGTACTATTTGATACCAGTGCCACACATTCTTTTGTTTCTGCATCTTGGGTAGAATCACATAACATCCCCATAGAACCAATGATCCCACCTTTGAGAGTTAATTCAGTTGGGGGAAAAGTTCAGTCCGATAGGATTTGTCCGAATCTAAGGATTGAAATAAGGGGGATAGCCTTCCCCGCTAGCCTAGTAGTCATGGGAACTCAAGGGTTAGATGTCATCCTAGGGATGAATTGGCTACACAGAAATCAAGCCACTGTCAGTTGTGACAAGAGAACAGTTAAGTTGGTGTCCCCATCTGGAAAGGAGGTAGTAACCAAGCTATACTTACCTGAACTAGAAGAAGGAGCTTGTCACCATTTATCAGTAGATGATAAGGAGTCCAATTCGATTGAAACAATTAGGATTATGTCAGAATTCCCTGATGTATTCCCTGAAGAGTTACCAGGCATGCCACCTGAAAGGAAAGTTGAATTTGCCATAGAGCTTATCCCAGGCACCGCCCCTATTTCCAAGAGAGCTTATCGAGTGTCCGGACCAGAGTTGGTGGAACTCAAGAAGCAAATTGATGAGTTGTTAGAGAAAGGCTACATCAGACCAAGTACCTCACCTTGGGCAGCCCCAGTGCTATTTGTGGAGAAGAAGGATGGCACGAAGAGGATGTGCATTGATTACAGAGCCCTGAATGAAGTCACTGTCAAGAATAAGTACCCCCTGCCTAGAATTGAAAACCTATTTGATCAGTTGAGAGGAGCCAGTGTGTTCTCAAAGATAGATCTGAGGTCAGGTTACCATCAGCTCAGAATCCGACCTGCAGATATACCGAAGACAACATTCTTCACTAAATATGGACTATATGAGTTCATGGTTATGTCATTCGGATTGATGAATGCGCCAGCTTACTTCATGTATCTGATGAACAGTGTGTTCATGGACTACCTCGACAAGTTCGTAGTGGTGTTCATCGATGATATTCTTGTATATTCCTAGAATGAGCAAGAGCATGAGGAACATTTGAGGAAAGTACTTCAGAGGCTACGAGATTGCCAGCTGTATGCCAAGATTAGTAAGTGTGAGTTCTGGATCAGCGAAGTTCTATTCTTGGGTCATATTATAAACCGAGATGGACTAGCTGTGGATCCAAAGAAAGTGGCAGTGATTCTGGACTAGAAAGCACCAAAAGATGTCCGAGGAATCAAGAGTTTCATTGGAATGGCTGGTTACTATCGACGTTTTATTGAAGGTTTCTCCAAGATTGTCAGACCAATGACAGCCTTGCTAGCAAAGAAGGTTGAGTTCAAGTGGACCCCAGCGTGCCAAGAATCATTTGAAATGTTAAAGCAGAAGTTAACAACAGCGCCAGTGTTGGTTCTGCCAGATGTTCACAAGCCATTCTCAGTATACTGTGATGCTTCGTACACCATACTGGGATGTGTGTTGATGCAGGAAGGGAGAGTAGTGGCATACTCGTCCCGACAGTTAAAGATTCATGAGAAGAATTATCCTACTCATGATTTGGAGCTAGCAGCAGTGGTTCATGCATAGACCTAGAGGCACTATCTTTATGGGCAGAAGTGTGATATCTACGCGGACCACAAGAGCCTCAAGTACATATTACCTCAATCAGAGTTAAACATGAGGCAGCGAAGATGGCTAGAATTGATTAAAGACTATGAGCTGGAGATTCATTATCACCCAGGCAAAGCAAACATAGTTGCAGATGTTCTTAGCAGGAAGAGTCAAGTCAATATGTTGGCTGCTCACCCGATGCCATATGAGCTAGCGAAGGAATTCGACAGATTGAGTCTCGGATTTCTGAATAACACTCAAGGAGTGGCAATTGAGTTGGAACCCACTCTGGAGCAAGACATCAGAAAGGGTCAGAAGGATGATGAGAAGATCAACGAGATCCGACAACTGATCATAGATGGAAAAGGCAAGGATTTCCATGAAGATGCAGAAGGAGTGGTATGGTTCAAAGATAGGTTGTGTGTTCCCAACATCACCTCGATTCGGGAACTGATTCTCAAAGAAGCTCATGAGACAGCATACTCTATACACCCTAGAACAGTGGCAGACCTAGGATTTTTATACAGGGTGTGCCACAACAAAATATTAATGTAAATTTCTATCAATTGTGCCGCACAAAAAATTATAGTAAATCAACAATCAACAAAACAAAAAATCAACAATAAAATATATATCTACATGTATGGTCATGTCCTGGAGGGGAGAACTTAGTCTACAGTTACATGTGTCCTATGCGGCTGTGTTAGATCGAAATTAAAAGCCAAGAGGCGGGAGTGGAAGCTCCAGCGTGCAGTACAGCCGCACACACAGACACATAGTTGGCTGTAGTATAGCAGGCTGGGTGCGGCGGTGACGCGTCTCGATGACTTGATGGTGTCACGACGGGACAATGCGTCTCGACGGCGTCGGCTGGCAAACGCCACAGCTGTGCGATCCTCTCTCTTTGACTCTCTACGTTCGTTCTTTGACGTACAGGAAGACAAAGCAAACACAACCAAATCCTAAAAGTCTCATTGTCTGAACGCCATGTGAACAGACTAATAGGACGGGGTAGGGTCTTGGTGGGCCTGGCTTAGGGTGTGTCGTGGCCCACCTGGACCCACCTGTAGGTCCGCCCATGCCCTGGAAGCGAGAAAATGTACGAAGACTTGAAGAAGAGATTCTGGTGGTGTTGGGGACTTGTTCTCAAATGCTATGAGTTAAGAATAAGGCAACACAAAATATTAGATGTTAATGTCCTTCGTCCATCGAAGCATTATTTCCCTTAGGATATAACGATCTTCGGGCGAAGGTCATGAAGGACGTACCTTCATCATCACAGTATACGTTAATGAAAGACAAAGCATATGAAACATGAAAGATAACGTGAATAATCATATAACATCATTCATATATCTTTATTATATAATCTTGAATAGATGAAGACAATATTTAATTACATTTGTACCTTCGGCTTGACAGAAGGCAAAAATCCAAGCGTGGCGCACGAGCGAATACAAAACAACGTGAACAGTACGGGGGTACTGTTCATCTATTTATAGGCATAGGACGCAACCTGTGAGAAATTACATTCATGCTCTTTACAAATGATTACAATCATAATACAAGTTATCATGGGCCGATTGGTCATTTCATCTTTAAGTTGGTGCATCTGGAAGTATGCTACGAAGCTCCCTGATTAGTAGCTTCGGCATTGTTCTTGCTCTGGCCTTCCGAAGGTGTTTCTTTTATGGGACCTTCGGCGACGAAGCAGACCCCCAACAGTAGCCCCTTCACGGTGCCGGATCGTTTTTCGTAATGAGCTCGACCCGTGAAAAATTCTCTTAGGCTTCGGAATGCCGAACGTCCGAAAAACACCTTCCCTGAGCTCGTTGTCGAGAAATGATTTAAATATTCCGAGTGTAAGGTGGTCCCACCATACGATGGGTACGCGCGATCTGGTGATTCGCCTTCTCGCACACTATGGTCCACCGTTTAGTGGGTGCGGGCGACTGTTCAGTGGGTGCAAGTGGCTTGACGATTTACCTTCCCACCTGCAGCACTATATAAACAGACGGGTAGGTGTGAAGTTACCACAACATTTACTACTATTGCACTGTTGTGCTGCCGAAAAATTTGACTACAGCCGAAGCTTATTCACTGTATTCTCAATCAAAGCATCATTTTGCTTTAGCTTCGTCACAAGAGGGAGATTCGGCAAAGATAAAAAGTAATCAACTTCGTCAAAACGCAAGAAATTTCGCACCAAATGGCCAGGGTGCGTTCGACAGCTAGGATTACACGCGACGGAGAGGAGACCGAAGCTACTGAGACTGCCCCAATTTCCGAAGTTATGAGGCAGTCGGGACTGGTTGTGCCAGAGGGTGCTTCTGACGAAGGTGCACCTGATGCCGAAGCCGAGCAGGTAGATATTGAAGAGGGTGATGCTGGTGAAGAAGAGATAGATTATAACGCCTCTATGCCATCCAAACCCAGCCACTTGGATCTTGGGAAGTCGACTGTCTTCGAGGCTGATATGCCCATGATGACGAAGTTAGGCTACTTCGGGGAAGCCGAGAAGAAGTTGATTCGCTTTGGCGGGGAAGAGACCATCTCGAAGCCAGAAAATGATGAGGTGGTAGTTTTTAAGAGCTTCTTCAAAGAAGGGTTGAGGTTTCCTCTGCATGGAATGATTGCAGATGTTTTGGAAAATTTTGAAATTTATCTTCATCAGCTGACTCCTAACGCTATCGTTAGGCTCAGCGTCTTTATCTGGACTCTTTGAAGCTAAGGAGTAGAGCCACTTGCCGAAGCCTTCTGCCGGGTGCACGAACTTCACTATCAGACGAAGGCTAGAGAATATGGATTGCATGAGAATTTTGGATATTATAATTTTTCCTACCGCAAAGACATGAAGACACTGGTGGTTAGCTATCGCACCAAATGGCCAACTGGTTGGAAAACTGAGTGGTTTTATGTTAAGGTTGATGAGAAAAAGGAGAAGCTAGTTCAGAGTTCGCTGGACCTAACCTTCGGGTTAACTAGGCCTCAGTGCCGCATGACGCCAGGGACATCATGCCCAGATGCTGTGGGCGAATTTAGAGTTGTGGCTGAACATATTGGTACTAGGGATTTGGTTCAGGAGTACTTAGCAAATAGAATATTTCCGACGTTAAAGGATTGGAGTATGCCGAAGCTTAAAGAAGAGAAGAAAAAGAATGAACTTGTTCGACTGCCCAATCATTTTAAGTTCAAGAAACACTTCAAAGAACCCTGCCAAGAATGGTTGGATACAATTGAAGTTATGTGTAATGAAATCTTGGGCAATTATACGAAGAAAGAAGATCAATTGATGACGGCAGCCTTCAGCACCCGACCGAAACGAAGGCTGAACCGAGTAATGGACGCTCTGAAATTTGAATATCCAGACTATGAACGGTTGAGCAAAGGTGTCGAAGGGCCAAAACAAAAAAGAGCTGTCAGCGTTATGCAAAGACAAGCTGCCAGAATGATAAAAGAAGATGAAAATTTAGCAAAAAAGAAAAAAAATCCAGTCCTGAGCCGAAGGTGGCCGTGCCGAAGAAAAGGAAGGCTACAGCTCCGAAGCCAAAAGCTGATTTAGAAGAAGAAATTCCCTCAACACCTTCTACCACTGACGCAGAAGAAATTTTAAAGGTAATGACCGAATCTCTACCTAATAAGCTAAGTCCGCTGGGACCGGAACTGATGAAGCTTTTACAGAAGAAGAAAAAGCCTTCAGCTATCGAGAAGCCCGCTGAATCAAAAAAGCGAAGAATTATTATTGTCATTGAGGCTATTGAAGAAACACCGCCGTCGGCCTCAGCCCCGAAAATAGCAGCAGCCGAAGCTGCTCTTGCCGAAGCTTCTACTTTCGAAGCTACAGCAGCCGAAGCCACAAATTTGGAAAACACGCTTTTTGTTATTGATGAAATGATTTTGAATATGGCTGAGGAAGAAACTGCTGCAGCTGCTGAGGAAACCCCGACTGCAGTGCCTGAAAAAAGGGAAAAGATGCCTGGAAAAGAGAAGGAGCATGCCGAAGATGCTTTGGAAGAAGGAGATTTCAACTTTCAAAACATAATTGGGCAAGAATTGTCAAAGGCTGAAAAAGAAGAGCTGAGGGACTATGCCATATCTTGCGGGTATCAGCCAGGGGCGCTGCTCTTCGGTGGTGTTGCTGAAGAGAGTTTAGGATGCCTTCTGGACCGAGTTGGGGCGAAGGTTGTCAGCACTTTATCGAAAAGTGTTGGTTTTCCGAAGCTCGAAGCCGATCTCAGCAGATACCGACGACAGCATATCGCCGGTAGCCTATTTTATTCTAACTTTAAGGTAAAATTCTTCCCTTAACTTTTTTATTATTTTGATATGAAGATGTTTTCTGATGAAGGTTATTTTGTCAGAGCCTACTACTAAGCAAAGCCTTGAGGATGCAACAAGACCTCGAGGACAAGAAAAATGAAGTTATAATTGAGGGCCTAGAGAACAAGATTAAAGATCATGAAGCTGCCCTAGAAAAGAAAGACTTCGTGCTTCAAATGATGGAAGGTTCACTGGCAGAAGCTCAAGCCGAGATCGCCAGATTGAACAGTGAACTTTCCCTAAAGTCAAAAAGCTTTGAGCAAGAGAAGAAAGATTTCAAAACAAAACTCGAAGCCGAAGTTGAAAGAAGTTCAAATATACAGAAATCACTCAAGGATCTTCAAGAAAAATGCTTAGGCTTCGGCAACAGGTGCATTCAACGGCTGAAACAGGTCTTCAACTCAGTTGGAGCTAGTTCTGAAAAGTTTAAACCTTCGGTTGAAGACCTGCCGGGCACATTTGATCATATTGAAGGTGAAGTTGATGCTCTCGATGAAGTTATAGCTGGACATGGTGACTTTTGTGCTTTGCTAGCTTCTCGAGGCACAGCTTTCGCTTTCATGAAAGCTGGCTGTACACATGGAAATATTGTAAATAGACCAAACTTCAGCCTGTCACCAGCAGACTTGGATGATATCCCCGGCCTGGCCCGAAGCATCGGAAACAGATTCGTTACTCAAATCTGGGCAAAGGGCTGGCGAAACTTGGCTGGTGACGAAGCTCGAAGTCACCTTAAACCGGTAATAAACTCATACCTTGTGCTTACCTTTTCCTTGAAACTTGAATTTACCTTATAATGCTTTGATGTGTATAGGATGACGAAGCCGAAGAGCATTGAGCCGAAGCTTAGCAGGTGATCCAAAGCTTAGCAGATGATGATGAAGCCAAAAACCTTACTGTGAAAAAACTCTAGAAAACTCTTGTATTATCTATGTAAAGAATATTGTAATTTGAGAATCAGATACTACTCTGTAAATTTGTCCATACCTTGTAATATATTTTTACCTTTCCGTCCATGTATGAACTGCTTTGATGTGGACAAAACTTATATTTTTTGAGCCGAAGGCGAAAAACACCTTCCCTTCTTTTCGTACACAACGAAGCATAAATCTACTTCCGAAGCCGTATCCTTAGAGCCGAAGCAACTGTCTGTATTTGTATGATATGATGATGATGGTCCTATGTATGTCTAAATGAATGTTTATGAATGCAATGTATGTTGTAATGTATCATGCAAATGAATGCCCAAACACACACATTCGAAGCCACATCCATAACCTTCATTCCCTTAGGAATGACTGAAGTCTCTTTGCCATTTATTTTTCAGCTGCACCGCTTATTTTTCGGTGTAAGTTCTGCATCCCCTTAGGAACGTCTTTTGAACTTCTTCGCCTTCTATTTCGGCGGTATTCGCGTTGACTTTTCGCGCTTTGCCTTATATTTCGGCGGTATTTGGCTCTGCATTCCCTTAGGAACGACTTTTGAGCAGAAAACTTACGCTGCGCTCCCTTAGGAACGGCTTTTTGTAGCTTCGTCGTGCTCTGCATCCCCTTAGGGACGACTTTCGAGCTTCTCCCTGTTTTTTTCTTTTTTCTGCACTCGATGGTGCATGCTCAGATTTTACATTTACATATCTTGGGAGATTTTGCTCTCGTACAGCTGAATAAGAAAGGAGAAATTACAAACTATGGCCCCATTAAAAACCTTTCTCCCCCTTTGGAAAGGAAAAGGGTGCCATAGGAAAAATGAAAAAGATTACATCAATTTATACATAATATCGTCGAAGCTCATCCGCATTTCAAGATCTAGGAATGTCATTGCCGTCCATGTCCTTTAATCTGTAAGAACCGGGTCTTGACGAAGATACTACAAGAAAGGGTCCTTCCCACTTCAGCTGAAGCTTGCCTACTGTGTCAGGGTTGGCTACTCTCCGAAGCACCAAATGTCCAGGCTTAATGTTTTTCAACCGAACTTTTCTATCACGCCATTTTATTTTTTCAGCTTGATATTTGTTGATATTTTCCACAGCCTGAAGTCTAGCCCCTTCTATAGTATCTTTTGCCACAGAATAATTATCTTCGTCTTCTACCGAAGCTACTGTTCTTATCGACCCCGCTTTAGCCTCTTCAGAGGTTATAGCTTCGTCACCGAACAATAACTTGAATGGTGTAAAACCTGTTGACCTTGATATAGATGTATTGTGGCTCCACACCACTTTAACCAACTCATCTTGCCACTTTCCTCTGGGCTGATTGAAGATTAACTTCATTATTCCCGTCATTATAATACCATTCGCCCTTTCAACTAGTCCGTTTGATTCCGGGTGCCTGACTGATGCAAAATGAATTTTTGTGCCAATCTGATCGCAGAAATCTTTGAAAGTTTCAGCATCAAATTGTGTTCCATTGTCCACAGATATAGCCTTCGGCACATCGAAGTGACAAACTATATTCTACCAGAAGAATTTTTGGACTGTAGCCGAAGTTATTGTAGCCAAAGGCTTCGCTTCAATCCACTTAGAAAAATATTCTACCGCCACCACGACATATTTCAAGTTGCCCTAAACTGGTGGAAGTGGACCTAGTAGATCCAGGCCCCATCTTTGCAACGGTCAGGTTGGTTGTATTAGTTAAGTTAGTGACGAAGGTTGCTTCTGATCTCTTGCACATTTTTGGCAATTTTCACACTTTTGAACCAAATTTGCTGCGTTCGAAGCTGCTATAGGTGTACATTCGGGCCGCCCGGCCCGGCCCGGCCCAAGCCTGAAAAGGCCCGTATTGTTTGAATTTCGGGCCGGCCCGACCCGTTTGAATTTCGGGCCGTGCCGGGCTGGCCCATGGGCCTAGCCTTCGTCCCATGGCCCGGCCCGTAATTGTTTAAACGTGCCGGGCTCACTTTGGGCGGCCCGAAATTATAAAAGCCCAAAATTCACATTACGGCCCGAAATTCAATTTTTGGCCCGAAATTCAGTTTTTGGCCCGAAATTCACATTAGAGCCCTAAATTCAAAAACATAATAAAACAAATAAAAGATAAGACAAATAAATTTGAACAAAATCAAACTTAATATTTGTATGAAAGGTGCCACAGCTATGCAATGACTACCTCGTTTATAAATCATTTTGTTAGAAGGAAAAATAGTATAATCAGCTCTATACAAAGTTCGTAAGTTCAGTTTATTGTCTAATGTTCGTAACAAAAACAAAATTACATCACACACTCTAATTCAAAGCTACAAAAAACATCTAACTAGCATTATCTTTAGCTTTGTGTTCTTTATCAAGTATATGAAAGTGTGGAATAAAGTGTGTTTAATAAATATATGGGCCTTTTCGTGCCTCTATATGGGCCATTTCGTGCCTGCCTTAAACGGGCCGTGCTCGTGCCCGCCCATGGGCCGTGACCTCGGCCTAAACCCGGCCCAATATAACGGGCCGTGCCGGCCCGACACTAAATTATTTCGGGCCGTGCCGTGTCTGGGCCGTGTTTTTTTTCCGTTCTTCGGGCCGGCCCATCAAGCCTGGCCCAAATGTACACCTATAGAAGCTGCCTTCGGCCAATAGAATCCTTGTCGGAAAACCTTTCCCAGAAGAGCCTGGACCCAATGTGGGATCCATACAATCCTGCATGTATCTCCTTCATCAGTTCTATACCTTCGGTTCTGGATAAGCACTTGAGAAGTGGGGAACAAACTCCATGTTTATATAATTCCCCTTCTATTATGACATATGGTCATGTTCTTGCTTCCATTCATTTGTTATAAACCTCATCATCCGAGAGATAGTTACCTTGGAGGAAAGATATAATCTCAGTCCTTCAATCTTCACTATGGACAGGAGATATTGTGAGCATTGCTCTTTCGAGGAGTTCCACCTAAGGTGCTTTTATTGTCTCAAAAAATACTTCTGAAGGTAGAGGAAGCCACTGTGCCGCTGACTCGGCTAGAAGATCAGCATGCTCATTTTCCCCTCTTGGAATATTCTTAACAGAAAATCCTTCGAAAGAAGCTTCAAGCCTTCGAACTGTGTCCAGATATTTCTCAAGCTTCGGATCTCTTGCCTTGCAACTCTTGTCGACATGACCAGAAATAACTTGAGAGTCGGTTTTAAGGACTGTCCTTCTTATTCCCATTGCCTTTAACTTTCGAAGCCCCAAAAGTAAAGCTTCATATTCAGCAATATTATTTGTACAGCTGAAATCAAGCCTTGCTACATAGCATGTTTTGACTTTGGAAAGTGCAACTAGGACAGCAGCCGCACCTGCACCAAAGGTTCCCCAGAAACCGTCGTAGAACACTGTCCAAGCTTCGGCATCTTTATTTGCTTCTTCTTCCTGAGCCCCTGGCGTCCAATCAGCAATGAAGTCTGCTAACGCCTAGGACTGAATTGAGGATCTATGCACATAGTCGATACTGAATTCGTTAAGCTCCGCAGCCCACTTTCCAATCCTTCTAGTAGCTTCTCTGTTCCTCATAATATCCTTCAGAGGCTGTGATGAAGGAACAATTATGTGATATGCTTGAAAATAATGCCGAAGCTTCCTGGAGGCCATTAACACAGCATACAACACCTTCTCCAACTCTGTATAGTTTTTCTTTGATAAACTTAGAACTTCGGAGACGAAGTATACTAGGGCTTGGTTTTTAATTTGTCCTTCAAGCTTCTCCTGTACAAGCGCTGCACTCACTGCAGAATGCGAAGCTACCACATACAATAGCAATGGAGCCCCTGGCGTAGGTGGAGTTAATGTTGTTAGATCAATCAAGTATTGCTTCAGCTCTTCGAAGGCTTTCTGTTGAGCCGAACCCCATTGAAAAACTTCGGCTGACTTTAGTATTTCAAAGAATGGCAAGTTTCTTTCTGCTGATCTAGATATGAATCTATTCAATGATGCAGTCTTCCTGCCAACCCTTGGGCCCCCTTCTTTGTGCTTGGCGGCTCCATCCAAAGGATAGCTTCGATCTTGCTTGGGTTAGCTTCAATCCCCTTCGTTGAAACTAGACAGCCAAGGAACTTACCCTTCTTCACTCCAAAGACACATTTTTCTGGATTTAATTTCAGGCCAGCTTGCCTGAAATTAGCAAATGTTTCTTGTAGATCAGTAATGTGATTTTCTTGCTTCGTGCTTTTTACTATGATATCATCAACGTATGTTAGCACATTTCTGCTTATCTGAGAATGAAGGACCTTGGCTGTCATTCTGGTGAAGCTTCCTCCAGCATTCTTGAGCCCCTCAGGCATCCGAAGATAACAATAGGTGCCACTCGGAGTTATGAAGCTAGTCTTTGGCTCATCCTCCTTCTTCATCCATAAAATAACGCTAATG
The DNA here is from genome assembly GCA_029449295.1 of Zea luxurians. Classification (NCBI taxonomy): domain Eukaryota; kingdom Viridiplantae; phylum Streptophyta; class Magnoliopsida; order Poales; family Poaceae; genus Zea; species Zea luxurians. The sequence continues at coordinate 16,449,178 of JAOPSE010000037.1, forward strand.
TTGGGGACTTGTTCTCAAATGCTATGACTTAAGAACAAGGCAACACAAAATATTAAATGTTAATGTCCTTCATCCTTCGAAGCATTATTTCCCTTAGGATATAACAATCTTCGGACAAAGGTCATGAAGGACGTACCTTCATCATCACAGTATACGTTAATGAAAGACAAAGCATATGAAACATGAAAGATAACATGAATAATCATATAACATCATTCATATATCTTTATTATATAATCTTGAATAGATGAAGACAATATTTAATTACATTTGTACCTTCGGCTTGACAGAAGGCAAAAATCCAAGCGTGGCGTACGAGCGAACACAAAACAGTGTGAACAGTACGGGGTAATGTTCATCTATTTATAGGCACAGGATGCAGCCTGTGAGAAATTACATTCATGCCCTTTTCAAATGATTACAATCATAATACAAATTATCATGGGCCGATTGGTCATTTCATCTTTAAGTCGGTGCATCTGGAAGTATGCTACGAAGCTCCCTGATTGGTAGCTTCGACATTGTTCTTGCTCTGGCCTTCTGAAGGTGTTTCTTCTTGTGGGACCTTTGGCGACGAAGCAGACCCCCAACAGGTGGTATGGTATGAAAAGAGAGATAGCAGAGTATGTGGCTAGATGCGACAGTTGTCAGAGGATCAAGGCAGAACATCAGAGACCCGCAGGTTTGTTGCAGCCGTTGCAGATTCCATAGTGGAAATGGGATGAGATTGGGATGGACTTTATAGTTGGTCTGCCCCGCACTCGAGCTGGTTATGACTCCATCTGGGTAGTAGTGGACCATTTGACAAAGACGGCCCATTTCATACCAGTCAAGACCACCTATAACAGTGCAGTGTTGTCAGAGTTATACATGTCTCGGATTGTGTGCTTACATGGTATTCCGAAGAAGATAATATCGGACAGAGGTACCCAGTTTACCTCTCATTTTTGGCAGCAGCTACATGAAGCTTTAGGTACGCACTTGAAGTTCAGTTCAGCTTATCACCCGCAGATAGATGGTCAGACTGAGAGAACCAACCAGATTCTTGAGGATATGTTGAGAGCTTGTGCTTTGCAAGACTAGTTAGGATGGGACAAGAGGCTACCGTATGCAGAATTCTCTTACAACAACAGCTATCAGGCCAGTCTGAAGATGTCACCATTCGAAGCACTTTATGGGAGGAATTGCAGAACTACATTGCATTGGGATCAACCCGGCGAAAGACAGGTATTGGGCCTCGAGATTTTGCTTGAAGCTGAAGAGAATATCAGGATGATCCAGGAAAATCTGAAGGCAGCACAGTCCAGAAAACGAAGCAATGCTGACACCAGAAGAAGAGAACTCAGTTTTGAAGTGGGAGACTATGTCTACTTGAAAGTGTTGCCCATTAGAGGAACCAAGAGGTTTGGAGTCAAAGGCAAGTTGGCACCTCGCTATATTGCCTTTATTAGATTCAAGCCAGACTTGGAGAAGTAGCTTATCAACTCAGCTTACCAGAGAACCTGTCCGGCAGTGCATGATGTGTTCCATGTGTCTCAGTTGAAGAAATGCTTGAGAGTGCCGGAAGAGCTGTTGCCAGCAGAGGATCTTGAAGTTCAAGAAGATCTGACTTATATTGAGAAGCCAACTCAAATTCTGGAGACAGCAGATCAGGTCACTCGGAGAAGTACCATCAGGATGTGCAAAGTCAAATGGGGTCACCACTCAGAAGAAGAAGCAACCTGGGAAAGAGAAGATGATCTGAGAGCCAAGTACCCTGAACTCTTTGCTAGCCGACCCTGAATCTCGAGGGCGTGATTCTTTTAAGGGGGATAGGTCTGTAACACCCTAATTTTGGGGGTATAAAATTTCTTTCTAATTATCACCCAAAATCATGTGTTACTCTTCCTTTTCTCACTCTAGACCTTCTTTCTCTCTAGATTCTCTCTCTCTCTTTCCTTTTGATTAGAGATAGCCTAAACTAGTGGAGGTTAATTATTTTGTTTTTGCTAAAACCTTATGAGTCATGACTTGTTGCATCATGCTGAGTTTAAATATTCTTTGAAGTGTTGCACAAGTTTGAATTTATTTGAATGTGAAACCTAGTTTGAGTTTGAATTGAAAACTCTAGAGAAAATAAATAGAAAAGGCATTAGAAATTCCAGAAAAATAGGAAAAGCTAATTCGGCCCAAGGCAGCCCATTAAGCCCAGCCCGCGTGTGCTCGCGCCCGTGCGCCCTCTCTGCCTGACAGGTGAGCCCCACATGTCGGCGCAACCCCGAGCACCCACTCTCCCTCGCTCTATCTCGCTGCCCAGTGGGACCAACCTGTCGGCGCTAGTTTCCTTCATCCGTTCGCTCTCTCTCGGTCTTGCGGGCCCGGTTCGCCAGTGCCGAGTCGTTGCTCCGCGCGTCCCCTTTTCTCTCTCTGCGCCATGGACCCTCCCTGTCAGATCCTCCTTCCCCGCGCCCGCCGTGGACCAGCGCGTGCGCACTCGCGCTCGTCACCGGATTTCTCGGCCACGACGCCCGCCCAAGCGCCCAGATCTCTTTTTAGAGCCCCGCCAGTGCCCCGCACACACCCCTCACCTCATTTCGTGCAGCTTCGCCCTCTCTCGCGCTCTGCCCTCGCTGCCAGCCGCCGCCGGAGACCCGTGCCCGTGTACCCGGCCATCCAACTCGTCGGAGACCGCTCCTAGCCTCCTCGAGCTCCGCCCCGAGGTGAGACATCTGTCCCCAGGCCCAATTTCCCTTATTGCGCCCTGTGTTCGTCCAATTTCGTCTTCCGCCGGTGCTCGGCCGTGGCAGTCCGCCGTGCTCGCGCGGTGGCCGGCCGATTTAGCCCGGTCTAGTTCATCGGAGTAGTTCCCTGTGTCACCCCTGTCTCTTCTAAAGCCAGCCAAGGCCTTAGCGCGCCTTAAGTCCCCTCCCTGTGGCCGGAATCGCTCACCGGAGTTCCTCCGGCCCGCTCGAGACCTTCTCACTGCCGTTCTACCATCTCTGCCCGTGGATTCATGGCCTCTTCCCCGCCATCGAGTTCGCCGTGGCACCCTCTTCCTCTCTGCCCAACTCCGGCGACCCCGGAGCCACCCTAGCTCGCGCCCGCCTCAACTCCGATGACCTCACCGCCGCGGAGAGGAGCGGCGTCGCCCGCAGCCGTCTGTTTCCCCGGTCTGATCCCCTCCGTCCGATTCAGATCAAACGGCCCGGACCGCGGGATACCGCTTCGCGCACGCGCGCCTGACGCCCTGGCCTGCCTGTTAGCGCCACCCGCAGCTGCTCAACCTTCCCGGTCTGATTCTCCCCGTCCGATCTTGATTGAACGGCTCGAACCCCTTCGGACCCCCTCAGACCCCTCCCCGTTCGATCTTGATCGAACGGCTCGGACCCCTGTAACCGTCCGTTTTCCCTCTGGCGCTGGGCCTGCTTGGTCAGCGCACTCTTTCCCCCTGTCGCTGACACTCCCTGTACCGCTTGTCAGAACTCGACCGCCCGCGCCCGCGTGCCCTCGGCCGCAGATCTAAACTCGGCCGTCGGTTTCTGATCCAACGGTTAGATTCACCCGATACCCCTTCGCGTGGCTGTTTTGCTTAAGAAACCCCCTGCTTTTAGGAAATCAACCCGCCGTCCTCTGTTTTAGCGCATAGGTCCCTGGTTTGTTTTAATTAGACCTCTGGACTTTTATTTAATCATGGAATTAGCCCTAATTTCATATTTTGAATTCCTAAACTTGTTTATTTCATAACTTTTGCATATGAACTCTAAATTTAGTGATTCAAATTGCAAAATGTTCATAAAATTATTCTCTATTTAAATAAAATAGGTTCACTCACTGTCTGCACACTTTAATTTTTAGGTTTGAATATGAACTAATGTAGATGTATGTTTTATTTATTTAATAAAATAAATAAAAGGAGGACCTTAGAGATTTGAACTTGTTTAAGCTTGTGAGATTAATAATAGGTATTACATAAGTTCATCTCTGTTCTAAATCTTAGGTCACCATAAAATAAATTGGACCATGATTATGTACTTGTAAATAACACTTAGGGAAATAATAATCTATTTTCAAATAAAGTTAATGTATGCCATAGTTTATGTTATACTTTGAATTCATTATCCCTTATGTAGTATTATGTCTTCTTAAGATGTGCTCCAATGTTTGTACATGTTTGGTGTGATGTTCATTTGCACTTTCCAAATGTATTGAATGCATGCTCGCTTTATTTAGACAACAAGCAGTCCGAGGTTCTTGATTGTGTTGTTGGAGACCTCCCTGAGCAACAACCTAGTGAAGGCAAGTGTCCTCAAACCTACTATGTCCTACTATTCTTTATAATTCACTGTCCGCATTACTTTATTGAAACCCTAAGGTTTGACTAGTTTGTATTTCCCTTACCCTTGTTTACCTTTTTGGGTTAATCATGATTAGCTTATGCTATTGCTTTAACTTAATCAATGAACATGATGTGATCTTTTATGATACGATGATGTTATCCCGATGAGGTCCTTGTGATTACTTTAGGGGGCTCAGGCTCTTTCCTGAGTACCTCTCCGTAAGGACCTGTTTGGGGAGTGACAACCCAGGATAACAGTGCAACCATGAGGGTGGAATGGGACACCCTTAGCTGATTAATTAGAGGCACCAGAGGAGTAGTTGGCTTCGCCGTAGGGCCGTCAATGGGGTCCGCGCACAGTACTTGCTCTGCCGAGGTTGGTTGCAGAGGTTCTTTGACTTGGTTTTGTTAGTCACCCTTCCTTTGGGGAGATGTACTTTGTTTATCAAACTGGAGAAACCTAACGGGCAGCTATGACCTCTGGAAAATCTTTGTAAAGGCTACGTAGTGAGACCCTGCTAGGTCACCTTGGTAGTGATCAATGGGGAGGCTAGAACCCTAGGCAGAATGGGAATCACGGCTTGTGGGTAAAGTGTGCGACCTCTGTAGAGTGTTAGAAGCTGGTATATCAGCCGTGCTCGTGGTTATGAGCAGCCTTAGGATCCTCTTCGATTAGAAGAACAATGGTTACTTTTATGATGATGATTAACAATGGTGACTATAATCCTGATCTCTGGTATTTCCTCTTGGAGGGAGTGCCTCTGGGTAATAACTGGGTTATTACTAAAACTTGGCTCTACTTATAGTAATAAAACTTGACCAACTAAAAGCAACTGCTTAACCTTAACTCCACATACAGCTAGTCCACTTTAGCCAAACGAGACATTTGCTGAGTACGTTGAAGTGTACTCACCCTTGCTTTACAAACCACCCCACCCCAGGTTGTCCCCACTGTTCACAGTGCTCAGGAGGTGAAGCTGGCAACATGGATGACTTCGAGGAGTTCCAGGACAGAGTAGAGGTAATGCCTTACGGTCTGAAAAATGCCTTGCCGACATTTGTAAGGGCGATGAGTAAGACTTTTGAGGACCTGATTAGGGACAGAGTAGAGGTATACGTTGATGACATCGTGGTCAAGACTAAGAGAGGGTCGACCCTAGTGGAAGACTTAACCCTGGTCTTCGACAAGCTACGCGCAACCCGCACAAAGCTGAACCCGGACAAGTGCGTTTTTGGTGTCTCTGCAGGGAAGTTGCTGGGGTTCCTGGTTTCACATCGTAGCATTGAAGCAAACCCAGAGAAGATCAAGGAAATTGAGGCAATGAGGCCTTCGGCCCGCATCAAGGATGTCCAGAAGCTTGCGGGGTCCCTAGTCGCCCTTAGCCGCTTTATCTCACGACTGGCTGAGAGGGCACTGCCTTTCTTCAAGCTGCTACGGAAGTCCGGTCCATTCTCTTGGACCGAAGAGGCAGAACGAGCCTTTCGAGAGGTGAAGCAGCACCTTGTGTCCCTGCCAATACTGGTAGCTCCGGAGCCGGGGGAGCCGTTGTACTTGTACATTGCAGCGGCTTCCGAGGCAGTGAGCATGGTGCTGGTCGCCGAGAGGGCGGCACAACAACCCCAGGGAAGTCAACATGTTCCCCCAGGAGAAGGTGGTGGTCCGATCACCATGATGTTGATGGAAGGCCAAGAGGTTGAGGACCCAGGACCGACCATAGGGGTCCGAACCATCTAGAAGCCGGTCTACTACGTCTGCGAGGTCCTCCTTGAGGCAAAGGCCAGGTACCTTGAGACGCACAAGCTTATTTATGCTATACTTGTTGTGTACAGAAAGTTGCGCCACTATTTTCAGGCACACAGAGTTGTAGTGGTGACCGCCTTCCCGTTAAAGGCCATTCTCCACAACTCTAACGCCACGGGTAACATCGCCAAGTGGGCAGTGGAGCTTGCGGAGTTCCAGCTATACTTCTAGCCTCGCCACGCTGTCAAGAGCCATGTCCTGGCTGACTTCATCGTGGAGTGGACCCCTTCCCCGAGCACTCCTGGGGGTCCAGATCCTGATTCGGACCCCACACCTACGGAGCCTAGGGCTCCGGTCTTCACTGAGCCCCACTGGATGCCCTTCTTCGACGAATCCGCTCGCCAACAGGCTGGCGGCGCTGGAGTGGTCCTCATCGACCCAAGCGGAGATCAAGTGAAGTACATGGTGCACCATGAGTTCAAGGCCACCAACAACATGGCGGAGTATGAAGCACTGATCTTTGGCTTGTCTGCGGCCCTATCCCTAGGGATCTACCAGCTCCTCGTGAAGGGGGACTCCCAGCTGATCATCAAGCAGGTCTACGGGTAATGTAGCTGCAACGAGCCCAGGCTCGCAGCTTACCTCCTCCACGTAAGGAAGCTGGAAAAGGACTTCACTGCCCTGGAATTGCAACATGTTCCTCGGGCTCACAACTCAGCGGCAGATGAACTCTCCACGAGGGCATCAACTTGGGCACTCATGCCTGAGGGCGTCTTCAAAAGACGGCTGCTGAGACCTACCGCCCAGCCTGCCGAACTGGGTGAAAAGGGCGATACTAGCACCTCAAAGCTAGCGGTCCAGGTGGTGTTACATCCACAGGACTCACCAAGGATTGTGTGTGCTACAGCAGGTCCTGCCAACCTTGTAGCGCCACAGTCATTGTCTTAGAGTGGTCCCGATGCATGAATCTCCGAGATCCGGGACTACCTGAAAGAAAATATCCTTCCTGAAGACCATGTGGCCGCAGAGCGCATAGTGTGGTTGGCTAAGCGATACACGATGGTAGAAGGGGATCTATACCACTGTGGCACCAACGACATTCTCATACGGTGCATTACCAAGGAGGAGGGCCATGAACTACTCACAGAGATCCATGGAGGAGAGTGCGAAAGTCATTCAGCATCCCACACACTGGTTGGTAAGGCCTTCCGGCATGGCTTCTACTGGCCAACTGCTCCCTAGGATGCAGCTGAGATGGTAAAGTCCTGCGAAGCATGTCAGTTCCATGCAAAGCAGATACACACACTGGCTCAGACTCTGCAAATGATTCCACCCTCCTGGCCATTCGTCGTATGGGGGGTGGATATCCTGGGGCCATTCCCCAGGGCCATCGGCGGGTATCGTTTCCTCTTCGTCGCCATTGACAAGTTCACAAAGTGGACAGAGGCTACCCCTATGGTCAATATCACCCAAGGTGCTGTTGTTGCTTTCTCAAGTCGATTGTCTACAGATTTGGGGTCCCAAACCGTATCATTACGGACAACAGGACCCAGTTCAAAAGTTGGCTCTTCCAAGAGTATTGCGAGGGCATTGGCACTCAGCTCTGCTTTGCGTCTGTGGCTCATCCCAGGAGCAACGACCAAGCTGAGAGGGAAAACACAGAAATCCTCAGGGGACTTAAGACACGCACCTATGACTGCTTAAAAAAGCATGGTGCAAATTGGGTCAACGAACTTCTGTCGGTACTATGGGGGAACCGGACCACACCCAACCGAGCTACCGGGGAGACCCCGTTCTTCCTGGTCTACGGGGCCGAAGCCTGTCTTCCCCCAGAAATCCTTATGGGCTCCCCATGGGTCCAGTCTTTCGATGAGTCTATGCAGGAACAGCTACAGCGTGAGGACGTGGACTTCATCGACGAACGCAAATGGCAAGCGGCAATCTGAAATGCACGGTACAACCAAGCACTCAGGCGCTACCACTAGCGGTTTGTGCATAGTAGGGAGCTCAAGGTCGGGGACCTGGTCCTAAGGCGAATTCTAAACCGAGAAGGGCTCCACAAACTCTCCCCCAGTTGGGAAGGACCCATCAAGGTGACAGAAGTATGCCAACCCGGGTGTGTCCGCCTTGCCACAACTGAAGGAGTGTCTCTTCCCAACCCCTGGAACATAAAGCATCTCTATAAGTTCTACCCATAGAAGCAAAACTAGGATATTGAGTTTTTCTTCCTTTGTAACTGGGTTGCGCATATGTGTACGTCAATCCGGTGAGGTCCGTCCTCGTAAACCCGACCTGTTGGTCTACACCCATGTATATCAAGTTATAAGGAAGAGATGTTACCTCCCAGATGTGCTTTTGTGATGGTTTTATCCTGCTACAGTTTTCAGACACTATTTTTTATCTAACCCACCCATACAGTTCCCACCCTTGCTGGTATGATGGCATCCGAATTGAGTAAGCCAGGCTTGCAGTTCAGGACCCCTATACTGCTACAGGGGGTCCAACAACTTGCGGGTCCGGTTCTAGAGAATGGGCGCTCGTTTCCTAGAGTGGTCCAGAGCTGTGTAGCTGCTTAGCCTGGTCCCGTACCCTAAGCCTACACCTCCACCGCTCTGCAACGGGTACCCTAGTATTTTGGGGTTGTGATCCTGTAGGTCCGGGCATAAGGCTTGGCTTCCCAGGCTAAATCCTGCAGGTCCTATTGCATGAATCAAAGGATGGCAGATACCAGACGATGGGTTCTATGGGTGTGCTACTAACACTTCAAGGCTGAAGTTGTGTGTAGGTCCAGGTCCCCGTCCAGAGGTAGGTAGTTTCAAACTGAAGAGACTATTCCCTAGGGACCGGACCATCAACTTTTTCTTTGGTGTACTGGTATCCAGCCTCGACACGTCGAGCCTACATCCCAGGGGGGCCAACTACCAGGGAGAAGTTAGTAACACTATGCACAGCGACGACAAACAACATGCAGATAAGTACCACTTGATTAATGGTTCTTAAAGAATATCTTACAAAACCAAAAATTATTACAAGCTGCTCCCCAGTGGGACCCTTGCCTTCTCTCTGCAGATTCGGCTACTCGTCGTCAGCAGGATCTCGCTGGAAGCGTTCAGCCACCAGTTCCATGGCGTCTTGTACGCCCTCCCGGGCGGCATCTTCAGTGGCGACCACTGGACCAGCGATCACCGGCTCCAAAGATATGGCTGGGTCGTGGCTCCGAAAGCATGTCAAGATATACTCGATCATCGCCCGGCAGAGCCTGCCGCCCTCGGCCTCCAGGCGAGCACCAAGAATCTGGTCCAGGCGTCGGAGGTGGTCGGCGGCGGAGTCCAGCACCGGGAGCACGTCGGAGATAGACGTCGGCAGCTCCGACACCGGGATGGGACTCATCCCTAGCGGCACCAGTGTCGTGCTCGCCTCGCGGGCCCATGCGGCGATGTGTTGGACCCTGGCACGATGCTCTGCCTAAAGGTCTTCAAGGGCCTTCCTGGTGGCCTCCACCGCCTAGGGGCCCGGTACCGCCTGCGCCACCTGGAACTGCCGGATCCGCTCTTCCAGTTTCTTCTCCTTCTCCTCCGTCTCGAGCTCGTGCTCGGCCAGCATCTCGCCCTGCCGGGTGAGCATTTCTTCCCAGAAGGTGAGATCCGTCTCCCGCCTGGAGAGATCCGTCTACCACCTGGCAAGGTCCGTCTCCTGCCTGTCCAAGGACTGCTCCTTTGCCTTGAGTTTCTCCTTGGCGAGGGCGGCATCGCTGGCCTTGCCCTCGAGCTCTTGCTGCAACTTTTGCAGCCTCTCCACAGCCTTGGTCTACTGGATCCGCTGCTCTTCCAGGGTCTGGTCCAGGGCACTCAGCTTGGCCCGGAACTCTGTTGCGAGGGCCTCCCACTGGGACATAGCCTCCTCCCTCCTGGCCAACTTCTTCTCCCTCCGGGACGCCTCCAGCTCCCTGGCGCACACCTTCTGGAGGTCCCTCTTGTACTCCTTGCGGTCCCGCTCGAGTTGGGACCGCTCGGAGAGGAACTGTCGGGACGCCGACTTGGTGCGCTCCTCCAGCTGTATGCGCTAGTCGCTGAGGTGTTGGTGCTCAGCCTCTAGCGCCTCCCACTCCCGCAAATTTGCCGCCCCAGTGTCACTAAGGACCTAGTGGGCGCGGGACAGCATGCGAGGGAGCAGGACTGGCGCCGCTTCTTGCTCGGCACCTGACCGGAGGCATCACCCGAACACCACCTCCATCTCCTCCGGAGCAGGCAGAGGGTTGGAGCTGGACGCGCCTCCTGCGTCACCCCTAGTGTCCGGAGGGGGCGCGGATCCCCCATCGGGGACCTCCTCCGCTGTTGTGACGCCGCTCGACACCGGTGCCGTTGCAGCGCCACCCGACGATGGCACTGCTGCCGCCGGATCCCCGGCTGGAGCATGGGAAGCTGCTGGCGTTGTCTCGGCAGCAGCCGAGGGCGGAATGCCGGCACTACTCCCAGCAGATGCCTGCTGATGAGAGGCAGATCCGTCGGTGGGCCTGGCATCCGGCAGAGGAGGTGTGGTCTTGGGAGCAGAGGGGGAAGAAGCCCTGAAAAACAGACGATGGGTTAAGACTTGTCGACATGACGATTAAGCTCAAAGAAAAAGGGGCTACACTTACTTGGGGCCCTGGACCTTCCAGTGACCCTAGAAGCAGGATCACCACCCTTGCTGTTGCTGTTGCTGTTGCTGGTGCTGGTGCCCCTAGGGAGATCACCCCCAGATGGTGGCGGCGGCGGCGGGTCCGATGGTAGCGGTGGTGGTGGCGGCGGCGGGACCGATGGTGGTGGTGGCAGACTGACGCGCCTCTGCGCGCCGTGGGCCTGGGAGCTCGCCTCCTTGGCCCCGCCTGCGGTCCTCTGGTGCTTCTGGGGAGGCTCCGTAACGAGCAACCCGTCAACGCGATGCAGCTGGTGTCACCTCTCCTCCTCCGACCCCCCAGAACTACCTGGGGCGGGGGCACCGGTGGAGGTACCGCTTGCAGCCCCCTTGCCCTTGTCCAAGGGGCTGGGGGCCACGATGGGAGTGGCACTGCGGGCCGCACCGGTGGGCTGGGGACCTCCAGCCTATGCATCGGAGATCCGGATCCCGCGGAGGGGGTCCCGGCCGCCGGTCTGGCGAACCGCCACGCGCTCTTGTCGATGGTCGGCAGCGTGGCCAAGATCGCCGTCCTCAGCCCTGGGTCATCGCAGAGCGCAGGGATGCCCTGGGGGAGGATCAGGGACTCAGGGATAAAGGTTTCCTCAGTAATCCCTTCCACCAGGACTTCGAGCTCGTCCTAGGACAGGTCGGTCCCTGGCCCGCGCTGGATTCGGTCGATGTCGTTCGGGCTGGTGAACCAGCAGCACAGGTGCGGTCTCCTCTGCAGCGGCGCGATCCGACGCTTTAGGAGGTCGCCGACCATGTGCATCGACGTCAGGACGCCCGTAGCCAAAGCCTTGATCCTGTCCAGTACGGGCAGGAACTCTGGCGCCAGGGATGGCTTGGTCCTCCACAGCTTGCGGTCGAGCGCCGGCCCATTGCTCGGCAAGACGAGGCGCTTGTTGGCCTCGACGCTGGCGATCACCCAGTCGCTACGCCAATTCTCCCACCTCGCTCCACCAAGGGTGGGGATGTAGATGACGGCCGGATCTGGCCTCGTCTGGAAGTAGTAGGCACCAATGTGGTCCCTAGTCTTCCCGGACTTGACAAGCACAAAGAAGTGGCGGAAGAGGGAAGTACAGGGGGCCACACCTACGAACATCTCGCTGAGGTGGACGAAGATGGCCGCCTAGAGGATGGAGTGGGGCGTGAGATGCCGAAGCTGAAGTCCGAACTCCTCCAGTAGTAGCAAGAAGAAGGGCGAGATCGGCAGCACCAACCCGCAGGAGATGTAGGAGACGAACAGCACGAACTCCCCGACGGCGAGATCGCCGAGGGGAGCGACGCCGGCGTGGATCCTCTCGGCGAGCCCCGGCACGCTCCATCCGAGCAGGCCGCGCACCAGGTTGAGTGCTCCCTCAGACTGGAAACGCTCAGGGTGGCCAAGCGAAGCCATGGCGTGTGCGGCGCCGCGAGCGGAGAGCAGAGGAGCACGAAGGCAAAGAGGCGCAAGCGATTGGGAGAGAATGCGAAAAGGTAACTGCTGCACGCGGGGTGATTTCCCTTTTCAAGGAAACCAGAGTCCTTGTTAGGGAAACCCTTCCGCTCGCCCCTCAATCGCCGCAGAAAATCTCGCCCGACGCGCACCAAGGCAACCCAGTCTATGACACGGGGGCCTGGGTCCACAAGTCATACGGATTGTGAGCTGAACTTCGGGTGCGGAAAAAGCGAACCGCCGCGTGCGCCTGTAGAGCGAACCGCCGCACGCGCCCGTAGTGCGCCTCCTTGGGGCCGCTGTAGAAGACAAACCCAGTCTATGACACGGGGGCCCGGGTCCACAAGTCATACGGTTTGTGTGCTGGACTTCGGGTGCGGAAGGAGCGAACCGTCGCGCACGCCTATAGCGCGCCTCCTTGGAGCCGCAGCGGAAGACAAAAGGTAATATTTTAACCAATGCAGCAGCAACGAGGCGCCTCGCGCGTGGCCTGACGAAACCACCAGGAGTTGGGGCCGTGAGTCAGTCAGCCGCGGGGACAGATATGGTAGTTGGCGTGACCGAAGTACAAGCTTTGGCCCCACCTGCAGGCTTGCATCCAATCACCAATCGAGCCATGTTCAGGCGAAGTTCAAGCTTTGACGGTGAGTGCGTCAGCAGACGCATTGAAATAGCGCGCCAATCACCAATCGAGCCATGTTGAGGCGAAGTACAAGCTTTGGCCCCACCTGCAGGCTTGCATCCTCCCCTAAGCTGGGCCTAGGGGCCACTGTCGGTACCCTAAAACTGGAGTACCCCTTACTACTGTATGAAGACACAGTACCCACGCGTCTATCTTTAGTCGCGTGGTAAAGGAGCTGTACGTGGGACCAGACCATGACTCGCCCCAGCCTCGGGCGACTACTCTGGGCCAGCAACAGTGCCTGACCCCACCACGTGGGCGGCTCCGGGGCCGCCACGTGGCCAGAGAAAGTGATATACTCCAAGGCATAAACAGTGAGTCCGGACCCCATGGGAAAGTGTCGGACCCCAGGATATATAGTCCGGACCTCCAAGATGGTCTAGGACCCCCACGTGTACGGACCGGACCCCTAGAATGGGATCCGGACCCCCGTATGGGGTCCGGACCGCCCACAGTGGGGTCCAAAGACCTTACTTAAGGCCCAGGCGGGGGTCCGGAGCTGACACGTGTCCAGACCTGCTCTGGTACGCTCTGGACCTATCCGCACACACTCCTGCTCCCCGCTCAGGCGGAGCCTTGATGCTGCCATGTGGCATACTGCGCGCGGCATAAGCCAACGGGCGGAACACGGCGTGACGCCTCTGGGCTACGCGCGCCTTCATGACGGATAAGACATGCACATGTCCATTCTACTAACAGGCGGCGTGCTCAGTCCACGATTCGTGGGCCGCGCAGTTACTCACCATTACTCCTGCATTACTCGTACGGTAACTGCCCATCAATGCAGCATGGATTGCGGACATCAAGACTCCCGCTGATTTCTCATGTGTTACTCTATCAGCATTAGTTGTTCACATAATGTAATTATTCTATTTGCTCCTGGGCCCGCATGTCGGGGCTCAGCATCCTTGTATGTGCCTCCCTTAAACTATAAAAGGGAAGGCACACAACGTTATAGGGACAAACTGAATTCACTCTCAATACAGCTTACACACAGTGGAGGTAGGGTATTACGCTCCGGCGGTCTGAACCACTCTAAACTATCGTGTCCTCGTGTGTTCATCCACCTCCCAATAGACAGGCAAACCGCTTAGACCTCTCCTCATCTTAGGATTAGGGCGGGTGCGTTCCGCCATCCGGTCGGTGGAATTCTCCCACCAACAGCCACCTACTAAGTTGTTTGGGTTACCTACTAATCTGTCTTAACTACATGTCCCTAACTCGGATGATAGCACCAAGGCACCAAGACCCGAGGAAAGAAGACCAACCTTGTCAGTGAAGGATAAGAGTCAGAGAAGATCTTCAGACAAGTCAGGATCCACCATCTAGAATGGAAGCCTTCTTTGTTATTACCTTTTCTCTTACCCCAACCTTGTCTACTTCTACCTAGACATAAGGTACCCTTGCTTTCTAGCCACTTGTTAATCAGTATTAAAGACATAAAAAAACTTTGGCCTACGAAAACAATTAGAAACTAAAAGCTAAAAAAGACGCAAACCAAACTTACTACATCACTTTCTCTACTAATCTTGAGGACGAGATTATTTTTAAGGTGGTATAATTTGTAACACCACAAAATTCTAATTTTGGGTTTAGGAAATATTTTTCTTAAAGTTTTAAAGTTTAAATATTTTTGTAAGGGATACATAAAATTTTTTTGGATGTGTATTTAAAACTATTTTCTTTGATGAATAAAGGGGTGAAACTATTTTATGTTAATTACTCCTTTCATGAATTATATATTTAGAAGTATTTATATAAATGAGTCAAAAGTTAATAAATTAAATAAAACTTGCATTCATGTTGTGATCTTTGATTGTGCATTTAAAAATCGTGTTTATTCAAACTTGATTTGAAACAAGATTGTTGAATTTATAAAATAGAGAACAGAAATAGAAAAGGGGAATAACCAGTGTGGGCCGAATTCCCTCATCCCGGCCCACCTCTCTTCTTGCAACCGCACAGCCCATCGCGCCTTCTCATCTATTACACTAATGAGTGGGACCCCCAGGTCGGCAGCTCCGCGTCCGCACTAGGTATCTTGCTGGCGGCTACTATGTCTGCCGTGTGACAGTCTAACGGCCACGCCTGCCTCACCAGATGGGAGATGGCCACTGCTGCGTAGGCCCAGATCGTGAGGAGCATCCTTTCTGTCGTGATCTTCACAAATCGGACTCCGCTCGCTCACTGCGCCGCTCGAATCAGCCTCAACCAATTTTCGTTGGCAGGGAGTTCATCGTATCCTCCAAGGATTCTGGATCCTTGGGTTATATATGCAGGCGTCACTCCGCCGTCATCTATCGCATGTCGAGAGCCGCCGAGAGCCCTTCGCCTCTCTATCACCGGTCGCAGAGGGAAGAGAGCACCAGCGGCCGGGTCCATGCAGCCCCGTTTCCGCGACCGTGAGGGAGCAGCACGGCTGCACGGGAGAGCTCGCCAACATCTACAACAGTGCACCGTGGTTCAACCCTTTGGGGAGGTAGCTGCGCAATCGGGCTTTTCATCGGAGAAGACCGCCACCGCGGAACCTCATCCACAGCCAGAGGCCGGGAGCAGGCCGCGGAGATTCACTTTCCTTGGGCGTTTAGGAGTCAAAAATCGGATGAGGTCGGAGGAGCTAAAATCTTATTCTTATTTAAAATTAAATAAGAAGATGATTTTAAACTCTTCAATCTATTTCGATTTTGTGCTTCCAAATTAGTCCTTGGTGAAACGTGTGTAGGTGGTTTTGCGTATGTATGTGGCCGTGGTTCGCGAGTAATTTGTCATTGGCGTTCCGAACTCAACGTAAACCCGCCTACATCGTGGCTAGGGGACAACGTCCTACTCCATTGCCGGTAAATAACTTCATCACGTTCGCAAACTTGTACTACATGTGTAGAACGTTTCGTGGTGAAGGTTGAGGCGCCAGAGCCATGCTCCCTCCGACAATGGCCTCCGCCGCTGGAAGCACTCACGCCATCGTTCCAGCCGTCGTGAGGTGAAGGAAGGGGGATCGTTGATCGGACAATCAACACACGGGATTAGAAGCAATGTACCGATTCGGATCGCTACGATAAGATCTATGATGAGCAGTGGCGGAGCTCCGTAAAAATAACGTTCCGGGTCACTCTACAAATATAATGATGTACTACTCGTGTTTTAATTTTTTGTATTTTAGGGGTAGTGTTGGGGGCCTTCGTCCTCCGAAGGTCCTCAAAAACATGATTTGACAATGTTTTCCAAGTGGATTATATGAACAGGTACCTTCGGACTCAGAATTATGAACATGAAGTACGGTCAGGACGAAGCCTGAACCAGACGAAGGGGGATTGAAATGGAGGACGGGCTGATTACCAAGCTCTACGAAGGATGATGCACACTCGAAGCTGTGCGCAGGAAAGCTTCGTCGCGATAGCAAAAAGGGGAACCGACTTAAAGATGAAAAGACTACTTAGGCCTTGACAGATTTCCATAAGTCATTAGCAAATGTAATGGACATGAATGTAATTTTGTATGGGCTGTGTCTCACGCCTATAAATAGATGAACAGTACTCCCGTACTGTTCACGCTGACTTGGCATTTGCTTTTGCGTCATTCTTGTACTTTTGCCTTCCTGCAGTCCGAAGGTACATTTGTAATTTGAAGTCATTTCTATTTTTACATAGTAATAAAATAGAAATGACATTATGATAAAATTTAAATGTTTACATTACTATTTATGTTATGCATAAGTCCTTCGCCGTAACTTATCGTTCTTACGAAGATATGTTGTTTATGACCTTCGTCCGGAGCACGTTATATCCCGAAGGGAAATAATGTTTCGAAGGACGAAGGACCTTATCATTTAACACTTTTTATGTTGCCTTGTTCTTAATCCAAAGCATTTGAGAACAAGTCACCAACATTGGCGCCCACCTCCGGTGAACTCACCTCCACTTTGAGTTTTTTGAACACCTTCGGAAGCCATAGACCCTCGCTATGGCGCCGAAGAGAGCTTCAGCGACTGGAGCTGCAGCACTGCAACCGCTGGACTCCAACCAGGAGACCGTCTCTCTTCGGGAGGCCCGAAGCCAGAAGAGGAAGGCCGTCAGCCCGACGCTTCAGGAGGATGAACTAGACCAAGAGATCAGGGATATGGAGATGCTTCATCAACAGGTGCAGAGGAAGAAGGAAAAGATGGCCAGGCTAGCTGAGCTGTAGAGGCAGATAGACGAAGCTTCTGAAGAAGTTCGCCATCTTACTCACGATGAGCAGAACAGAAGGCCTCAACAAAAAGACCTTCATCAGGAGGGCTTCTTCAACGAAGATGACTGGTATGACAATTTCCATCATGGAAATTTTGTTTTCGATGATGCTTCTCTCTTGTCCGCTGAGCTGCAGGCTACACCTTGGCCTCCATCCTACAAGCCACCCCAGCTTCCCATGTTCGATGGCCATTCAGACCCGAAGCAGTTTTTGATGAGCTACGAAGCAACAGTGTCTTCGTATGGTGGCAATGCTGCAGTCATGGCAAAGTCTTTTGTTATGGCTGTCAGGAGTGTTGCTCAGACCTGGTATTCCTCCCTTCGACCAGGAACGATTACTTCATGGCAAAAGCTGAAGGATATGTTGCTAACTAGCTTTCAAGGGTTTCAGACGAAGCCGGTTACTGCTCAAGCCTTGTTTCAGTGCACTCAGGATCATGAAGAATACCTTCAGGCGTATGTCAGAAGGTTCTTACGTTTGAGGGCGCAGGCACCAACGGTGCCCAATGAAATTGTCATCGAAGCCATGATCAAGGGGCTCTGACCTGGACCTTCAGCTCAATACTTCGCCAGGAAGCCTCCTCAGACTTTGGAGAAGCTGCTCCAGAAGATGGATGAGTACATTCGTGCCGACAATGATTTTCGCCAAAGAAGGGAGGAGGCTTTCAGATTTTCTGAAATGACCAGGGGCTTTGGAGGAAGATTCTATCCGAGGCATGTCAGGTCCATCCACAACTCTACTCAAAATGATGATAAGGGAGTCAGCAGAACAGGCCGCAGTGCTCCTCACAGGCTTCGGGGCAACAGCAAAGTTTCTTCCGGCCACCAGCTCCAAGAGGCAGAGGCGCCAGGGGCTTCGGCGGAAGATTTGGAGATCAACCAAGGAAACTGTTTTGCTTGTTCTGTGGAGAAAACAAGGGCCATACCACCAGGACGTGCCATGTTACAATCCAGAAGCAAAAGGAAATAGCCGAAGCTGCAGCGCAACAAGCTCAGCTGAAGCAGGTCATGCATACTGCTTCGTATCATCCGCCTTACATCCCACAATACATAGACAACCACCCTGCAGCTTCTGTAGCTTCGGCAAGTCAACCTCAAGCTTCCTGGCAACAGCCTCCGCCTCCACCTCCACTGCAACAAGGTCAACAGCCAGAAGGGAGTCAATATGCCCCACACCAAAGGGACTTCAGAGAACAATCCGAAGCTCGCACAGTCAACAGCACTGTGCCAGAGTCGAAGCACATTTATTGACACATATCCTACCTTTGATAGCAGTCTTTTCTATTCAGTTCTATTTTCTTTGTAACAAAGAACATTGTTAGTTTTCATGTAATAATTTCGTTGTTTCCCACGAGGAAAACCTATTTTCTCCACATGCTTAAGTTGCTGAAGCTTAAAAAATTTGTGTTAACAAGGAGGACCTTCGAATTATTAAAAATCCTTCGAAGCAACAGAAAGTCGTTCTAAGGAACGCAGAGTAAGTTGATGAAGTCACAAAAAGCCGTTCCAAAGGGAGCGCAGTGTAAGTTTTCTGCTCAAAAGTCGTTCCAAAGGGAATGCAGAGCTTACAGCGAAAAGTTAACGCTGATACCGCCTAAGTAAAAGGCGAAGAAGCTCAAAAGACGTTCCTAAGGGAATGCAGAGCTTACAGCGAAAAGTCAACGCTGATACCGCCTAAGTAAAAGGCGAAGAAGCTCCAAAGACGTTCCTAAGGGAATGCAGAGCTTACAGTAAAAGATTGTGTGTTTCACGGGGATATGTGTGTATCTTCGGAATCAAATTCATCTACATAACATAACATCATCACATCATTTTGCATAGCATAAGAATCATACATCATATTGCATATGGCAAAAGAAGGGAGGACAGTATCAACCTTCGGAAGAGTGCTTTGAGAAAGTAAAAATCTTCGGAATATAGCTTCGGAAAATGTTCTCACGAAGTTTGGATATTTTTCATCAGAGCGCTACGGGTTTTGTGACGCATAAAAGTTTTTCTATCTTCACGAAGCATGAAAAGAAGGGAAGGTGTTTTTTCGCCGAAGGCTTAAAAACGGTACGTATGTAAAGTTTCATGCATCGTAAAGAATTGAATAATGAAAAGAAACTTATATATTACATTCAAATGTACAAAATATTACATAGATCACATTTCAAATGTTCTTTCTAATGCCATCTAGTCTTCTCTTAGTACTACTTCGGCAGCCTCATTTAGAAGTTGTTCAACAACTTTATCCATGATAGCTTCGGCCATTTGTTTAATTTCGTCATCCTCTTTCGTGTGAGGGTCAGCAGACGATCCAGTAGGTTCTGAGGGAAGGGAATATGTCTACATTACTATCACAAACCGCGAACAAAGTTTGAAATAAAAATTACAGCACAACAAGAACGACTAATTAATACCTATTTGCCCTTCGGGCTCTGTACTTTTTTCGGCAACTTCTGTCACTTTCCTAGCATCATGGATGCCTTTTTCACTCCTTTGAATAATTTCTTGCGCCATTTCTCGGCCGCCGTTGTCCCAGATATCAGTAAAGAATTTACCGCCAACCATGCTTGCTTCGGTCGAGGGGTCTTTGATGTCTTCAGAGGACAGGGCAGCTTCGGACTGACCTAAGGATTTTACATGCTCACAACCTTTCTTCTCCAAAACAGCAGCAACTCCTCTGGCGCCTGAAAAAGCGCAGATGTCACCGCGGCTGCTCAGGATTTCCTCGAAGGCTTCTGCTTCGTGACTGATCCAGTCCAGTGGACCTTCGGGATTGCCTCTTGAGAAATTCTCTTCACTAGAAAAGGCGCCAACGCTGGCGAAGCTGGATTTTATCTTTTTGACGCATTCTATAGATTTAACATAGCATTTCCTCTGGGATGCGCGAAGCTCCTTAACACTTAACTCTAAATGATTGACCAACTAATCACTAAGCTCTCGTTTTGTTTCCTCAAGCACACGTTCATCTTTAGCTCTAGCTAGCTGTTTCTGAAGATCTTTAATTTCACGTTTTTTGGCTTCGGCCTGGACCTTTGAAGCAGCTTCGTCCTTTTTTACCTTATCTACCAATGTAAGCAGAATTTTATCCTTTTCTAGAGCTTCGTTTCTCAGTTTAATAACTTCTGATCGAAGGTTGTTGAACGCAATTTCATAGCTCTCATCTTCGGCACTCTTTTGTGCTCTTAATGCGTTGCTTAGGATTAAACCCTATATGTAAAAAAGTTGGTATAAGAATAAAAGAATGAGTTACGAATTAAAAAATTTTCAAGCGCTTAATTCCCATACCTTTAGGCTATTGTACGCAAGACTGTCCGCGAGATCCTCCTTCGTCATAGCACATAATCCAGCTTCGAGCTTCGGGAAACCCATACTTCTAGCCATCTCCCGGCAGACAGATAATTCTTTGTTATCAGGGAGGCAGTATAGGAAGTCATCTTCATTTGTCCCATTGAACACTACTGCCCCCTTCGGATACTTTAACTCTCTAGCATAGTGATTGGCTTCATAAGTCTCTTCTTCAGATAATTTCTTCCCTGAAGCATGTCGCACGATGTAATCGCATATGCTGGAAGGAGCTTCGGGGGCGGCAGTGTCAATTTCTTCAACCAAAACTGGTTCTGATATTTTCTCGGTTTCCAGAGATTGTTCCTTGGTGGGCTCTGAAGGCCCAGCTTCAGCTTCAGCTTGTTGCTTCGAAGCTTCAGTAGACGCTTCAGCAAGTTCAACAGTCTTCTTTGGAGTTGTGCTTGAAGACTTAATTGTCTCCAAGACATCTAGTATGTTCACCATTCTTTTTCTTTTTGGGGTCACCAATGGGCCCTTTTGATTTTTTATTGTTTCGACATTTGCTGAAGGACTTAAGATTTCCGATATTTTTGGCCCTTCAATCTTCGGTTTTTCTGCTTTTTCTGCTGAAGGCGCTTCAGTTTTCTCTTCTATCTTCGGCACTGGAGCTGGTTCTGTAGCTTCAGAGGCCAAAGAGACTTCACCAATAAATTCTGGCACTGTGGCCGGCTCAATAAAACGCGCTCGGTGGGTGAGTACCTTCATCTTTTTCCTTTGCGGCGCTGGCTCACTAGTGGCACTCGTGGTAGCTTCTGTCGTAGGACAAGTATTTTTTCTTTTGCGACCCAATACCGGATAGTGATAGTCAGGGTAGACAAACCCGACTGCGTCAAATACCCGGTTGAGCCTTTTCTTCTTTCGGCCTCCGAAGGCTGCTGATAACGCAGTGTTCTCGGCCTTCGAATATGCCCCAAGCAGTTCATCACTTAATGTTTCAATGCTTTTCAACCAGTCGTCATCAGGTTCAACAAACATATCCCCGTATTTGAATGTGTATTTCAGTCTGACCAGTCCGCCTTCGTCGGACTCTTTGATGGTCTCCTTCGGCATTTCCCACTTTCCTGCAAGTGGCCACACCCTGAAGGCAATATGCTCTTGGACCAAGTCCCTTGTCCCAATGAAAGAGCAGATTACGCCGAAGGCTCTTTGGCATTCCTCGGCTGCTTCATCCATTTCAACCTTCGGCCTTCGAAGTCCGAAGCGTTGCCAGATGGGGCGCATAATGATACTCTTGACATCTTTTTGCGCTGTTAAGTCATTCTTTACATAGAACCACTCTGTCATCCAGGCTCCGGGCCACCTCTTCCGAAAGGTTGGCACAGGGGGGCTTGTCCCGGAGCGGGCACCGAAGCTGTAACACCCAAAGTTGTTGTGATATTGTTCTTTCCCCCAGGGCTTCATCTCATATAACAACTCATGAATGTTGCAAAAGCTTTTAGCATTTGGTTCTAAACCTTGGCTTCTCGCAGCCCAGACAAACATCCCCATTCTTATGATAGCTTCGGGAGTAATTTGATGAAGGTAGACTTGAAATGTCTTCAGGACTTCAACAACAAAGTTGCTTAGGGGGAATCGAAGCCCAGCCTTGAGAAAGCTTCGGAAGATTACGACTTCATCTTCTTTGGGGGTGGGAGAAGTCTTTTCTCCAGCATCAGCCCTCACAATAGATATATCTCGAAAATACCTCCCCCTCATATTATCAATATGACTCTGCTTAATAGTGGTTTTCCCGAAAACCGTGTGACTTGGCCGCCATGGTCGATCTTCGGACTCTTCCCCACCACTTTCTACATCATAACTGTCGCTGTCACCAGTATCTTCAGACAAACCTTCCAGAATCTCCTTGGTAATTTTTTCCGTATTGGTCTCTGCCATCGCTATAAGGAACCCCAAGTTCTTCTCTTCGTCAAGGCTCAGCTTCATCTCAGCAGCGACCTTCTTATCTTCAGACATCTTCGGAAACACTAAAAAACTGTTTTCAAAGCCGAAGCTTCAAAACCAAAATATCAGCAAATCTTAGTGCGCAAGAGCTAAAAATTTAGTGGGCGAAAGCAGATGGCAAGCGAGAGTACCAAAATGAGTTTGCGTTACGATCTTATTTATACGCCCAGTGCGTTGAAAATTGAAAGACCCCGCTTGTCAGTGAATGTTGCTATTCTAGCAAAGGGAAGGTGTTTTTTCGGACCTTCGGCTTAAGGCCTTCGTCCATATCGCAATCTGAATTTGCCATTAACAAATTAATATTGCGAGGGGCTACTGTTGGGGGCCTTCGTCCTCCGAAGGTCCTCAAAAACATGATTTGACAATGTTTTCCAAGTGGATTATATGAACAGGTACCTTCGGACTCAGAATTATGAACATGAAGTACGGTCAGGACGAAGCCTGAACCACACGAAGGGGGATTGAAATGGAGGACGGGCTGATTACCAAGCTCTACGAAGGATGATGCACAGCCGAAGCTGTGCGCAGGAAAGCTTCGTCGCGATAGCAAAAAGGGGAACCGACTTAAAGATGAAAAGACTACTTAGGCCTTGACAGATTTCCATAAGTCATTAGCAAATGTAATGGACATGAATGTAATTTTGTATGGGCTGTGTCTCACGCCTATAAATAGATGAACAATACTCCCGTACTGTTCACGCTGACTTGGCATTTGCTTTTGCGTCATTCTTGTACTTTTGCCTTCCTGCAGTCCGAAGGTACATTTGTAATTTGAAGTCATTTCTATTTTTACATAGTAATAAAATAGAAATGACATTGTGATAAAATTTAAATGTTTACATTACTATTTATGTTATGCATAAGTCCTTCGCCGTAACTTATCGTGCTTACGAAGATATGTTGTTTATGACCTTCGTCCGGAGCACGTTATATCCCGAAGGGAAATAATGTTTCGAAGGACGAAGGACCTTATCATTTAACACTTTTTATGTTGCCTTGTTCTTAATCCAAAGCATTTGAGAACAAGTCACCAACAGGTAGAAATATTTAAAACAATTCAGTGGAATTGTGGCATAGAAAAAGTGAATCAAACATTCGGGAACAATTACTCACAATAGAAGAGAATCACGGGCACATAGCAGCAGACAGTCAACACTCAGCACACAACGCTCGCCGTTCAGGTGGTCGCTGCCCATTGGCCAGGGAGGCGCTCCGCCCTCGACTATGAATAAGAAAGAAAAAGAAGGAAATCGGGTTGAGAAAGTTGTATAGTTTGGAAAAGATGTAATGGCAGGGGCGAATTTGGGCGGTGGCGCGTTCTAGTGCAGGCCGCACGCGTCATTGCTACAGGGTCGCAGGGACGCTGGAGGCAGGCTGGCGGAGGTGGAGGTCGGACTGGCGGTGGCGGATGCCTGAGTCAGAGCCCGCCCGGCCGACTCGGAGGTTGCTGTCTTGTGTCCTTGCCGGATTGGTAGAGCCTGTAGGCGTGGAGAGCGATAGAGGACTGAATAAATGCGGCGTGCCGCTAGTAACATAGGAACCGCAGCCGCGCAGGTTTACAAAATAATTGGAAGAGACGACTGAGTGAGGCTGCCAGCGTCAGGCTCAATCGGTGCAAGCATGAGCTCTTTTGGCCACATTTTTGGACTGAAATATATTTACGCTATATTTTTTGGTTGAAAAAAGACTTATATATAAGAGTATTTTTGGGCTACGCCTCGAGCCACGGGCCACGACCCAGGTGGCCCTGAGGCCAAATCCGCCCTTGATGATGAGCGAACGACGTTAGATTAGGCAGTTTTAAAATCCATATCGTAGATCACGGATCCGCCTCGGGTAATGACCGATTGGGTTATAATCTAAGGCGTGCATTCCTGATCGTGTGGCCTATATCCCACGATACTCTTTCGTTGTGTCGGTTTTACTAAAGAGACCTCACATTCATATGAATTGAACCCATCGTCCCTTATTGTTCAAAGAGTATTACTACTGGATCCTACAATTTACAAAACCACCCTTGAGTCCCTAGAAAATGGTGTTCGTAGCCCCGTGAGCTCTGATACTCATAAAATTAAATAAAGATTAATTTTAAAAATAACTATAGAATCTTAGAAAATTCATAACTTAGTCATTTTAACTCTGAATTTAGTGGTTCTTGAATCCACGGATTCGTCTCAACACGTAGAATAATATTACACAAATTTTTTCATGTTTGGTGTAATGTTATTTTTATGTTTTCCTTGTGTGTATGTATTGCTGCGAATAGAAGCGAGGTTACGAGGAACCCGAAGATCAAATTGGAGAAGTTCCTGGAGTTGCACCAAAAAAGGCAAGTTGTGCCCTTGATCACTTTCTTTACCTAATAATGTTCTCGATAATTATTGTGACATGCTCAGGTTAACTTGATGGGACCTAATAGGTTACCCTAGTTTTGTTACCCTACACCTCGCATACAAATGAA
The DNA here is from genome assembly GCA_029449295.1 of Zea luxurians. NCBI lineage: Eukaryota > Viridiplantae > Streptophyta > Magnoliopsida > Poales > Poaceae > Zea > Zea luxurians. The sequence goes on from JAOPSE010000037.1 coordinate 16,473,968, forward strand.
CTATTAGATAGTTTTGTATGCTCTACCTACTTTTGGGTGTTATGTTATAACTGAATTATGATCATGCTTTATTATTATTGTCAATGGATTCTTTATTGATCATGATTAGATTATTTTGTTAATTGGAACAAGGAGCTTAACATGAGAAAACGGTGCTACCACAAGGATGGAATGGGACGCCCTTGGCCAATTAATTAGGAAAACTGGTGAGGGATTACATTTCCCGAGAGGGGCAAGCAGGGAGGCACCGCTGCAGAGTATAGTGTTGGCTGTAATTACTACAATAGGGTTACAGATCGTGGAAAAGGCCTATGCTTACTTCATCCTAGCACCGTAGTAGGTTTCTCGAACTAGTGGAACTTTGTAAATGCCTCGTAGTGAGCTCTTGCCTACTCACCTCAGTAGTGTTTAAGGGTCTGCACAACCCAAGGCAAACAAGGGATCACAACTTATGGGTAAAGGGTACAACCTCTACAGAGTGTAAAACTAGTATATCAATCATGCTCGCTACCAAGAGCAGCTTAGGACTCTCGCATGATTAATTTATGGAATTAAACATAATCTATCATTTGCACTGCATTGTGGGATTTATTATTAATTGCAATCTCTTATTTAATTGGGTTGTTATATACATACACTTAATAATTGCTAATAAAATTTTGACAACTTATTAAAAGCAATGCTTAGCCTTAACCATTTTTTATTGATAAGCCTTACACTACACATGAGCCCCCACCGTAAGTGAGCTCATGCACATTATAGGAAACGTTGACGCCTAAGAGGGGGGTGAATTAGGACTTCTAAAACTTATTTCTAAACTAGACCACAAAGTCATCCCTATAACAAAACATATGCAAATAAGTTAACTAGTGTCGGTGTTTCGGACCTGGGGGACCCTCAACCGGACCGACTAATGAATTTAGTGCCGCGTGCCCCTGTCCAGATGGGTTGATGCAAGATGGAACACAAGAGGGGGAATGAGGCTTATATTATCTTACACCGGGGGTGCTTGCAGTAGGGGTTACAAGCGTCACGAGGGAGAGAGAGAGAGAGAGGATCCGGTCCTGAGGTGAGGTGTCTGAGTTAGCCTCCACCGTGTCTCTCCTACTCTGCTTGCCTCTGCTCGCCCCTTCGTCCTCCCTCCAGGAAGGCCCTGGACATCCCCTTTTATAGATGGAAAGAGATAGTCCAGCTGTACAATGGGGGTGTAGCTATGTGCTAACGTGGCCGGCGGAGAAGTGCCTGAGCCGTGTATATGTGTTAACGTGGCCGTCGGAGAAGTGCTTGAGCCCTGTAGAAGCGCAGCTGGCGGTGCGGCCCGGGGTCCTGCTGACGTTTCTTTGCCTTCGTAGGGGGTTTGAGAACAACCGACGTCATGGACGCATGCAGGGAACCATCATTACCTGTTGCCGGAGTAACTTAGATGGGACACTGGTCTTGTTCCTTCGTAGCCTGAGGCAGCTAGCTAAAGGTAGGGTAATGATGGATCCCTAGTAGCGTAGTTGGTCCGAGGCCGAGGTCGGGCGAGGCGGCGACTCCTCCGAGGCCGAGGCGGAGATTTTCCCCCGAGGCCGAGGCTGAGGCCTGGGGTCGGGCGAGGTGGAGATCTTCTCTCGAGGCCGAGGTTGAGGCCGAGGCCTGAGGCCGGGCAAGGCGGAGCTCCCTGTTGCGCCCGAGGCTGAACTTGGGGGAGGTCATGACTTACTGTTGTTAGTCTCACCCTGGTGGTTTGGCATAGTAGTCGGAGCGAGGCGAATAGTGCTGTTTTCCTGTCAGAACGGTTGAGTGAAAGGGCGAAGTGACTGCGGTCACTTCGACCTTGCCGACTAAGGCGAGCGTGTCAAGATAAGGTGTCAGGCGATCCTCGCATTAAATGCGCATGCGATACGGTCGGTTGGCAAGGCGATTTGGCCAAGGTCGCTGCATGACAAAGTTTGCCTGAGCTGGACTTCGGGCGAACCGAGGGTGCACCCACTGCCTGAGGAGGCCCTCGGGCGAGGCGTGAATCCGTTCGGGACTGCAAGTCTTGCCCGAGGCCGGGCTCGGGCGCGACGAGATCGCGTCCCTGAGGCTTCAACTTTGAACCGCGCTTACCGGTCTTTACGGTTTGTTCTGAAGACATTTTCCAGCCGTGTTTAGGAGTGTTGGGGGTACCCCTAATTATGGTACCCAACAGTAGCCACCGAGCCTTGAAGGGAGTGTAGGTACTCGCTTGGAGGTTCTGCCAGATTTTTGCAAGGGGACTAGCCTTTCTTGGTTACATTTTGTTTCGATGGGTGCGCGTGAGCACACCCGTCGGGTGTAGCTCCCGAGGCCTCGGAGGAGTGGTTTGACTCCTCTGAGGTCTTAATTCTTTTATGATGCCTCGGTCGGCCTTGTTGTTCCCTCATGTGGCCTGGCCGCAGCCTGGGTGCATGGTCAGGCCCCGAGTTTTTAAGCTGGTTTGTCGATGTGGTCGACAATTTGGCTGTAGCCTGGTGCGAGAGCAGCCCCCGAGCCTCTGCACGGAGCGAGAGAACGATCGAGAACCGTCTCGACTTTTGTTGTACGCCCCTTCGTCGCCTTTCCGCAAGGAGGAAGGGGGGAAGGCACCGTGTTGCCCTCAGAGGGCACCGAACACGGTGTTTCTAGTGAGTTGCTAACGGGTGATTCGAGTGGACGCCCGAGACCCATTCGATAAGGGTCGGCTAGTGGCCCAGAGGCACGCTCTAAAAGTACCTATAGGGGATTTGCTGGACCCGGACCCATTTGATAGGGTCCAAGGGCTCGGTGCCTCCCTCCGGTGGGATTCCATTACAAATCGTTCCCGCTGGTCTCGGAAATGTCCTAGGGTACCTCGGGAGTGCAGCCCGAGCCTTGGCCATGTAACGGACGTACCCAGGGTCATCCCTGACTCTGCGTGCTCTGGGGCGGCTGTCGAACCCTTTCGAGGGGCCAGCCATCGAACCCCTGATCAGTAAAGGGCTCGGAGCCCGAGTGCTCTGGGGCGGTTGTCGAACCCCGCAGGGCGCAACCTTCGAACCCCTGATCAGTAGGAGGGCTCAGGGCCCGCTTCCTTCGCTGAGAAGGATCCTTTTGGGATATCCCCTTTTCTCGATCCCTGTGGCAAGAGAGAGAGAGAGAGAGAGAGAGAGAGGAAAAGGAAAAGGATATTAATTTAAATAATGTGGCACACCTTTTTTGATGCGGTCATCATGACGGAGGTGAAACGGCACCCGCTTCGCCTGCCAGAGGTGTCGCTTGCCCTGCCAAGGAGTTAATGCGACGGGACGGGCGATTCGCAGGGCATCTATTGCGCATGCGCGAGTCGTTCGAGGAACAGAAAAACCGTTTCGCCTTCGAGTTTGAATTTCGCGACGGGTCCGGGCGAAGTCTTGGGTGGATCTTGCCCGGGCCTTTATATACTCAGAAGAGGGGCCGTTGGTGGTTCTTTGCCCTACCATTTGCGCTTGCCTTCTGCTTTTGTTTCCGCAACAGAGAAAACCGCGCACCTCATCCCCTCCGCCTCCACCACCTCCGTTCAGCGATGGCTGACAAGGTGACTGTCATTCCGCCGCGCGACCCGTGGCCTTTCTCCACCGTTGCCGTGGAGGATCTAGAGGCCCTTGTTACCGATGGTTTGCTCCGTCCCTCCGGCGAGCCGCAGCCAGAGTGGATGGCCCCCGGGAGTGAGGCCGACCCGACTCCGCCGCCGGGGTACGTGGTCAGTTTCATCCCCTACCATGAGCGGGGGTTTGGAGTGCCAGCGAGCCGCTTCATGTGAGCGCTTCTGCACTACTACGGGATAGAGTTGCATAACTTCAACCCCAACTCTATTGCGCAAGCGGCCATCTTCGCGGCGGTTTGCAAGGGTTTTTTGGGGATTGACCCTCACTGGGACCTGTGGACCCATCTCTTCTCCGCGGAGTTCTTCGCCGCGTCGACGGACGTGAAGAAGGTCCGTATGGTGGTGCGGGCCGGTGGCTGCACCCTCCAGCTGAGGTTGGGGCGCGCTCAGCAGTACATCCCTGCCTCCCTTGTGTCTTCAAACAAGGGGTGGCAGAACTGGTGGTTTTATCTCCGGAACGATGACGGGATGCTTCCGCCGTTTTCTCAACGAGTGGTGATCGCCGCCGGCAATAACTGGCGCTGGGGGGCCACACGCGAGAAACAGGAGAAGCTCCAGCCTATTCTGCGTGCCTTGTAGAAGTTACGTGATGAGGGCCTTACCGCTGCGGGGTCGTCGCCGCTATCCATCGCCGGAGGGTGCTCCCATTGGCGGAGCGGCGGTTGCGACTCTCGGAGATGAAGTCGGGGGCCAATTCAGAGGGCTCATGGATGTCCTCAACCTCCCTCTCCGCCGACGACCTCCGCAGGCGGGTAGCGGGTACGGTAGGGAGGCTGGATGCTGGCGTCCTTAGCTAGCCCTCGATGCGCCCCGACCAGGGGTACGTATCCTTGGTAAGTGTCCGATCCTCCTTCTGTTTTGCACTGAGTTTTTACGTCTTTGATTCCTACTGTTGGGATTTTTGCTCGTCCCTAGGGGTTGAGGGGTTTTAAACTCTCCCGGCCACCGGTCCCGAAGGACGCGGCGGATCGAGCCGCGCATAGGCTCGCCGCAGAGAAGGAAAAGGAGAAGAAGGACGCAGAAAAGGCCCGAGCTCGCGAGAGGATGCGAGCTCGGGAAGCCTTGGAGAAGCGTCGTCGGAGGCAGGCGAGGGAGGGGCTCCCGTTGGAGTCGTCGCCGGATACGCCTGACGACGACGACGATGATGATGATGATGATGACAAAGACAATGACATGGCATCCCGACTTGGCCTCAGCCTGGACCCGAGGCTGGGCCAGGGGTCGCCGAGCCAGTCTCCAAGTGGGCTGGCACCATCAGTGCCTGGGGCCGGGACACCAAGGTCCTGGTCCGAGGTGCGGAGGCAGGCCGAGGGGGTACTTGACCCCTTGACCGAGATGATTGGGGTGACTCCGGGGGGTCAGGCCGAACTGCACGCCCCTCAAGAGCAGGTGCCCGCGCTGGCCATACCAGAGGCCGGTCCCTCGTCCGTCGTGACGACGCCTGGGCAGGCCGCTCCCTCGGCGCCTCGGGCGCCCGAGGTGGAAGCGGCGCTGAAGCCAGCAGCGGGGCAACCCTCGGCAGTGCCTACAGAGACCGGGGCCCGAGGGGTCTCCCCGCAGGCATGACTGGCCTTGCCCTAGAGCGGGTAAGTAACTGAAGATACCTCTGTCTTGGTTTTTTCGATGTGTGTCTTGAACTTGCTCTCTCTCCTTTTCAGCAAGCGGAGGCAGGGCTCGGCCGGTCTGGCCCCCACGAAGGCCCTTAAGACGGGGTCGGCCTCTGCAGCTGGTGCTGCGGCGCGCCATGCCGGTTGGTTGGCCTCCACACAAGGCGCCCTCCGGCGGGGGGCCCAGGCGGCACGAGTTGCCATGGGGCAAGCCTCCCAGGCCGACCCCCCTGTTGGAGTTGCCGTCATGCCGGGGGAGGCTGCTGACGCGGCCGCGGCCCCAAACCCGCCTGACTTGTTGCCAGCGCCGGCATCGACTCCTGCTGGGGCCGTCGCTGATTCACCCGCGGAGCCGCCTGTCGCCGCCGACGTCGGGATGGTTGAGGCGCTGCCGCCCGTGGTCATCCCCGACCTCCCCGTTCTCGGCCATGAGGAGAGGGCGGCCGTCGTTGTCGAGGTCGGTGATCGGAGGCCTGCCGCCTTAGCCGAGGGGAGGCCCAGTACATCGACTGCGGTGGTGCCCGATGCATCGGCTGTAGGGGGACCCGACGCCTTGGTCGAGGGGCACGTAGAACCGTGGCCCGTCGTGGGGGGCGGCGGCCTTACCCCTGCGCAGCTCAATCCCAATGAGTGGGGTGGGCAGCCACTCCGGTTCTGGAGCCACGATGCCTCGGAGCCCCTCCTCTCCCTCAATGATGAGTTGGAGGAGAAGTCTCGGGATAGTTTCCATGAGTATACCAAGGCGGCTATGAGGTCGCTTCGGTCGACCATGGAGATCCTTTCTAGGGACGTTCCCAGGGTCTTCCAGGTGAGGATTTAGACATACACCTTGCGTGACCAGGGCATTCTTTGTAATATCCTGCTTTCCTTCCTCAGGAACTTATGGACGTGAGCACTGCCAAGTCGCTGTTCATCCGCTGCGAGAGCGACGTCTAGGATTCGCTGCGGACCCAAAGGGCCGCGTTTACCGAGGCCAATGAGTGCCTCGCCCAACGGAGCGCCGAGGTGGCGGACCTTCGGTTGCTCTGTGATGAGCTAAAGTTGGAGGCAGCGGCGGCGCGGGCAGAGGCGGCGTCGGCAATGACAGAGGCTTCGTCGGCCCGGGAGCAGGTGGCTTCCTAGGCTGAGGAGATGCAGCAGCGACAGCTGGAGCTTGGCCAGGCCATCGGCGAGCGGGACCAATCTCGGAGCCAAGATGCCGAGTCTGTGAGCCGGGCTGAGGCCCTTAGGGGTCAGTTGGCTGAGGCTACGGAGCGGCTAGCCGAGGCGTCTGCTCGGGCCAGGACCCTTGCGGAGGGCTTGGCCATGGCTATTGGGTCTGCCCAGTCCGCCCAAGCCGTGGCCTCGCAGCAGCGTGCCCAGGCCGAAGGAATGTTTTGCCCGCTTTGCGACTTTGGTTTAGCTTTGTCCTTCTTCACCTCGTGTCTGAAGAACATTGTCCGGCTGTCTGTAGGGTTTGAGACGGCTCTTAACGAGTTCGTCAAGAACTGCAAGGCGCTTGCCCAGGCGGCTGAGCAGAAGGAGGCCGACCGTGTGGCCATGTCTGAGGCTATCTCGGCCTTTTGCCAGGCCTTTGGCCTCGACGACGTCCCCTCGAGTAGCTCCCCCCAGAGTCACCTACGGGCCTTAGGTGGCCATGTGCGCAGTAGACTCCGTGGGGCGCTGCACCACGACGTTAGGCGAGCCTTCGCCGTCTTCGCCTCCCACTACGATGTGGATCTGGAGCGGGTCAGCGAGGGGTACTGCTTACCTGACAAAGAGGAGGCCGCCTTAGCCGAGGTCCAGTGGCTTGACGCGACTGTCGAGGGCCCAAGCGCGGTGCTGGCTTCCTCCTTCGAGGTGGAGGTCCTTCCGCCCGTGTCGCCATCTGAGGCCGGGCCAGATTCCGCTGAGAGTGGAAACGATGCCGAGGGTGCTGCTCCTCCCCCTGCCGATACCTGGGCCTGCAGGAACAGTTTGCTCTAAGTATATGTATGTTTCTCGCGGCCACTGAGGCCTAAACATTTTTAGCGTCAGAGTGTAAAGCTGCGTTTTCTTTCCTCTTGTTTCGAGCATTAGGACTTGTTCAGTAGCAGAGTCACTTATCCGAGCATGAGCTACCCTTCATGGAAGGTGACGAGTGAGGTATCCGTATCTCGGAGGTGTAGGAGTCCCTCGGCTCGGTCGGCCTTGCCGTTCAAGGTCTCTCTCGCTTGTTTTTAGGATTCTGTTATCGGTATAGTCGAAATGGTACGAAAGTTGTTTTCTACCCGAGCGTTAGGACTTGTTCGGTAGCAGAATCATTTGTCCGAGCGTGAGCTGCCTTTCGCGGAAGGTGATGAGTGAGGTATCGGTATCCCGGAGGCGTAGGAGTCCCTCGGCTTGGTCGGCCTTGCCGTTCAAGGTCTCTCGCGTCGTTTTTAGGATTCCGCTAAAGATATAGTCGAAACGCACGAAAGACATTTTGGTAGGAAACTTTTCCGAGGAAAATTTTGACGCAGAGGGGGTTCCCCCCTTCTAGCCCCCGAGGGAGGGTCGGTTTTTGCTGAGGCAAGGCCGATCCTCCCTTGACAGCTAGACTTTTTATTTGTACATGCAAAGGGACCGAGGTACATAAACGACTTGAAACATTTTAAGGGTAAAAGCGACGTAGCTGTTCGATGTTCCAAGCATTGCTGTAGACCTTGCCTTGATCATTGGCCAGCTTGTATGTCCCGGGCTTCAAAATTTTGGCGATGATGAATGGCCCTTCCCAGGGAGGAGTAAGCTTGTGGCGCCCTCGGGCGTCTTGTCATAGCCGAAGCACCAAATCTCCCACTTGGAAGCCTTGGGGCTGAATCCTTCGGGCATGGTAGCGTCGCAGGGACTGCTGATACCGCGCTGAGTGTAGTAAGGCTATGTCCTGAGCCTCTTCTAGCTGGTCCAGTGAATCTTCTTGGCTGGCTTGGTTGGTTCGGTCGTCGTAAGCCTTTGTCCTCGGGGAACCGTATTCCAAGTCCGTGGGTAGGATGGTCTCGGCCCCACAGACTAGGAAAAACGGCGAGAAACTCGTGGCCCGGCTCGGCGTCATCCTCAGACTCCAAACCACCGAGGGTAGCTCTTTTATCCACCGCTTGCCAAACTTGTTGAGGTCGTTGTAGATCCTCGGCTTTAGTCCCTGCAAAATCATGCCATTGGCGTGCTCCACTTGCCCATTTGTCATTGGGTGAGCTACGGCGGCCCAGTCCATGAGCCACAACTCTGGCCTCGTCTCCCCCGAGTACTTGGCGATGGTAGTCGGGGCTCGAAACCAGGCCGGGAACGGCGCACGTCGTATGGCTCGGCTGAAGACCCGCGGGCCTAGTGGTTCGGGTGAGGGGCTTCGATCCTTCTCACTGTCGTAGCGTCCCCCGCGCCTGGGGTGGTAGCCTCGGCGCACCTTTTCCTCGAGGCAGGCTCGACGGTCGTGGTGGCGCTGATCGTCGCCGAGGCGATCCCCGACTGTAGGTGCCTCGTCCCTTGTAGGCTTGGTGTGGACCGGGGCCTCACGCGTGGGTCGGGAGGACGCTACGTGATGCACCGAGGGGCACCCTCACTTTCAGGAGGCGGAGCTCTTGGCTCGACGGGCTACGATGTTTTCCAGGAGGTTCTTGAGTTCGCCCTGGATACGTCGCCCTTCGGTGGTGGATGGCTCCGGCATCATTCGAAGCAATACCGCTGCTTTAGCCAGGTCCTGGCCGGCCCCGTTGATGGCCGGGGGCAGCATTGCCCTAGCATCGTCAACAATGCGGCGCTGGATGTCCAGGGCCCGATGACGTGCTCCTCCGGTGAACACTCAGCCTGCCCACTCTTGCTCGAGGTTTTGTCGAAGCTGCACAAGTCGCTCCGCTTCCTTGTCGAGCTTGGCCTGCATCTCGCAGAGTTGCTCGAGCCGTGAGCCCTGGTCCCCCGTGGAGACCTGGGCCACAGCTAGCTCCCGCGGGATCTCAACGCAAGACGCAGGTGCAAGGGCGTCATCACTTCTTGGCATGCCGAGGTGGTTTTCTCCATCGTGATCTTCCTGATCGATGTGGTAGCACTCGTGAGTTGGGTCGCAACCCTCGTCGTCAAGGCTGTGACTATCATCAGAGCAGTCGGAGAGGCAGTGGTCACATGCGGACATGAAGTCACGCATGGCACTGGGATCACGGAGTCTGGAGAAATCCCAACTGACGTCGGGGTCGTCCTCTTCCTCAGAACCCGCGGGTCCGGAGGTTGAGACGGCCATCAGTTGGTCCCAAGTTGACCACATATGGTACCCCGGAAGGTCAGGATATGCCCTCCCGAAAGCGCTCACCGAAGCGGGGTCGCTTGGTGGGTCAAAGCTGAATCTAAAGGGAACGAGATGGAAAACTGAAGGTACCTGTTGGTTGGTAGACGGCGGTGAAGTTGCATCGGAGGTGGAATGCACCGTTATCTCAGGTGCGAGACTAATGCCCGACAAGTCCCTCGCAAGGGTGCCGACGTCATCAGTCCGCCTGGGGCTGGCATTTTGCTGGGAAGCGACACCCGTCGTTGTCTCAGGTGCGAGGATAATGCCCGACGTGTCCCCCGCAGGGGTGCCAGCATCGTCGACTCGCTCTGGTCCGACAGCCGTCGAGGTGCTGCCCCCTGCCTAGCCATGGTTGCCCCGTCTCCATCTCCTCCGGTGAGGAGGGTGGCGGGGTTGACCCAGGTGTTCCTCTTCTGCCACGTGGAGATGTCGTCGTCATCGAGTTCGTCTCCACCGGGCGAGCCGACGACCGTCGTTGTTGTCGTGCTGCGAGGGGAGCAGTACCATGTCGTAGCCGCCGTCGAGGGACATGAACTCGAGACTTCCGAAGCGGAGCACCGTCCCGGGCTGAAGAGGCTGCTGAAGGCTATCCATCTGGAACTCAACGGGAAAGTATTGTCAACACGCAGCGAGCCCCTACCTGGCGCGCCAACTGTTGGTGTTTCGGACCCGGGGGACCCTCAACCGGACCGAGTAGTGAATTTAGTGCCGCGTGCCCCTGTCCAGATGGGTTGATGCAAGATGGAACACAAGAGGGGGAATGAGGCTTATATTATCTTACACCGGGGGTGCTTGCAGTAGGGGTTACAAGAGTCGCGAGGGAGAGCGAGAGAGAGAGACAGAGGATCCGGTCCTGAGGTGAGGTGTTTGAGTTAGCCTCCACCATGTCTCTCCTACTCTGCCTGCCTCTGCTCGCCCCTCCGTCCTCCCTCCAGGAAGGCCCTGGACATCCCCTTTTATAGATGCAAGGAGATAGTCCAGCTGTACAATGGGGGTGTAGCTATGTGCTAACGTGGCCGGCGGAGAAGTGCCTGAGCCCTGTATATGTGTTAACGTGGTCGTCGGAGAAGTGCTTGAGCCCTGTAGAAGCACAGCTAGCGATGCGGCCCGAGGTCCTGCTGACGTTTCTTTGCCTTCGTAGGGGGTTTGAGAACAATCGACGTCATGGACGCATGCAGGGAACCATCATTACCTGTTGCCGAAGTAACTTAGATGGGACACCGGTCTTGTTCCTTTGTAGCCTGAGGCAGCTAGCTAGGGGTTGAGTAATGATGGATCCCTAGTAGTGTAGTTGGTCCGAGGCCAAGGTCGGGCGAGGCGGCGACTCCTCCGAGGCCGAGGCTAAGGTCAGGCGAGGCAGAGATTTTCCCCCGAGGCCGAGGCTGAGGCCTAGGGTCGGGCGAGGCGGAGATCTGCTCCCGAGGCCGAGGCTGAGGCCGAGGCCTAAGGCCGGGCGAGGCGGAGCTCCCTGTTGCGCCCGAGGCTGAACTTGGGGGAGGTCGTGACTTACTGTTGTTAGTCTCACCCTGGTGGTTTGGCACAGTAGCCGGAGCGGGGCGAACAGTGCTGTTTTCCTGTCAGAACGGTCAGTGAAAGGGCGAAGTGACTGCGGTCACTTCGACCTTGCTGACTGAGGTGCGCGTGTCAGGATAAGGTGTGAGGTGATCCCCGCATTAAATGCGCATGCGATACGGTCGGTTGGCAAGGCGATTTGGCCGAGGTCGCTACACGACAAAGTTTGCCTGAGCTGGACTTCGTGCGAACCGAGGGTGCGCCCACTGCCTGAGGAGGCCCTCGGGCGAGGCGTGAATCCGTCCGGGACTGCAAGTCTTGCCCGAGGCCGGGCTCAGGCATGACGAGATCGTGTCCCTGAGGCTTCAACTTTGAACCGCGCTTACCGGTCTTTACGGTTTGTTCGAAGACATTTTCCAGCCGTGTTTAGGAGTGTTGGGGGTACCCCTAATTACGGTACCCGACAACTAGAATGTGCAAACTAGGTTTTGTCTATGTGTTGCTATCTCTACCGCAAAATGAGTTATGCAACCTAAGTTCCAATCCCATATAATTTAAACTAAGACTAGTAAAGGTTGCAACTTAAGTAGAGAGAGTAAATGCGAAAGATTAAAGAGCTAGTAGAGAAAGCAAACTCTCATGGATGACGCCAGTATTTTTACCGAGGTATCCGGAACCACGCAAGGTCCCAACTAATCCTCTTTGGTACCCCTATGCAAAGAGTAGCCCACGCGAGGGTCAAGCACCACGAACGATTAACTCCATAGAGAGTCGCGGGCCTTCTCCACGCGCAAGTGGTGCTCCGCTTCCGGCTCCTCTCGGGCGCTCCCCGATGTCTCCACTATCGAGCTACCGGCCGAAACGCCACAGACCTTGTTCCCTCCGATACACGGTGGCGACCGTGACACAAACTAGGTTGTCATGGTCTCGTAAGACTCTCGCCCCACTCGATACAATATTACAACGACTCACACAAGAGCCGAGGGGTTATGTGGGGTTTTCTAAACTCACTCAACTAACTAGGATTCACCTAGAGCAAACGCATAAGCGGTCTAACTAACCTAAGAACTTCGCAAGCACCTACGCTAATCACCGAGTGATTCTATTAAGCACTTGATTGTTTGAGCACTTAGAAATGTCTATAGCATGTCTTGGTATGTTGCTTGGGCTCCCACACCTTCAAATGGCTGGATGGAGGGCTATAAATAGCCTCCCCCTCAATTATAGCCGTTGGACAGAGAATTTGTTGCTTCTGTCGTCGGGCGCATTGGACAGTCTAGTGTACACCAAATATGTCCGGTGCCCTGGCCTCGTCAGCCGACCGTTGAGGTCTATAGTAGTTGACCGTTGTGAAGCCGCAGCTGATCGTTTGCCAGATAGTATGATGCACACCGGACAGTGTGGTGCTACATCGCCCGCGAGTCCTCGGTTGTGGACCTCTTTGCACAAACAGTCCGGTGCACACCGGACATGTCTGGTGTTCCACCAGAGCGCTAGCTAACTGTCCTCTTCTTAGATTTCTTCACTATTTCCTTGGGCTTCTTTTGGTTTTGAGTCTTGGACTTCTACACATCTTTTAGGTCTTCTTTTGAGGTGTTGCATCCTTAGAGCCTCAATCCAATCCTCTTTGCATTGTGAGTAATTAATGGGCTATGTTCATGGGCTATGTTGAACTACAAACACAAACATAAACACTAGCAAACACATTAGTTCATGGGCTATGTTGATCATCAAACACCAAAATCAATTAGTCAAATGGGCAAAGGTCCATTTTCCTTACTGTAACACCCCAGGTGTTTATATTCCACTCGACAACGAGTACAGATTTAAGCACGCAATATCAGTGGATAACACGGATTTTAAATTTTAATCATCCTCGCTTATCGCGATTTTTATATCGCATCTGTACCGTCTGTCGCTAGTGCGACATCGTTTTTATTTCCATCTATCTGAGTTCTTCCTAATTTTTCGTGATGTTCGGAACATATCTGTTCTAAAAATCGTGCGTCCGGTGATTATTTAAAATTCATCGCTCGCGCGAATATGAATTCGGAAGCTCGACTCATTCGGATGATTTTATCCCGGACAAATTCATTTGAACTCGACGACTAAAATATTCAAGGCAAAATAATTAGGATTGCGCGTCGTCTGAGTGAAATCGTGCGCGCGAATATGATTCAATTTATCCGTCCGCACGCTGTTTTGACGACGAAGTCGCGTATACATTAGCGGATCTGGTTTCGGCTAATATTAGTCAAATCACGCAGATTAAAATACCGAAGCCGAAGTCCGTTTAATCCAGTCCATTGCTTCTCGCCTCGATCTAAATCAAAACCGTGACTGCGCGTCCGAGAATTATAATTGATCTTCAAGTCTCTGGTAAATTACCGCGACCATGGAATCGTGTGTTCTGACCGCAGATCAAATATATCGTGTTTCGAATAAAAAATCCAACTATGTCGCAAGTACTGTCGATTCTTTTGTGATCACTAAAAATTGAGATTTAAAAATATCTCTGGTTCTCGGTAAAAAAAAACAAAGAAAAGAAAATAAAAAAAATCCTACGTTCCTATCCTATCCACAGCCGCCCTGTTGATTTTTTTCCTCTCTCCTGGCCGCACGGTGCTTATCCTCCCACGCGAGCCTCTCTTTCTCCCTTATCTCCTCTTCTGGCGTGCTCATCTTCTCCGTACCTTGGTTTCAACTGCAGCTTGGAGCTCCATCTCTGGCAAGCGCTGCTTCCCTGTTAGCTGCGACGAACTCGCCCTGACGTCCCATGGCCGAGCGACCTCTGCCCAGCTCATGGAGCTCCCTCTACCGGCCGCCCATTTGTCAGCTCGGATTTTCTCTGCCATCTCCCATGGGGCCTGGCCACCCAGCCCCTCCCCATCCGCGAGCTTGCCGAGCTCTCCCTCTCCCCATGGCCGCGTCGCGCCCTGCTCCCTCTATCTTCCCTAGCGCGCGCTGGTCGTTCCTACCAATTTCTCTGGCCCTGCTCGGTCTGCTGCCTCTGCTCCCTGCGTGTCCAACTCCGTTCGGCCGAGCAATTTTCCCGTCTTTCGTTGCGTCGCGCGCACCTCCCCAGCCGAGGCCCCTGCTCCCAGCGTCACGATCCCCAGCTCCTCTGCTCACTCGGCTGCTCGCCCAGCTCGGCCTCCTCCCCACGCGCGTCCTTGGTTTCCTACTCGCCCAGCCGTTTCTCCCTGCAAGCTTCGGCTCCCTGCGTGTCTGCTCTAGCTCGGCCATGGTCGTCGCAGCCAAGTCCCTTTCCCCAGCCGGTTTTTCTGCGTGCGAAGTTCCTTTGGCCGCGCCCTCCCTTTCTCTTCCAGCTCGCGCAGGTTTGCTGCTCATCTCCCATGGTGGTTGGTCGCTGCTGCGCAGCTTCCTGGTGTCGCGACCCCCGTCGTGATCTCCTCTACCGCGCCGAACTGCGCAGCGCAGTTGACGCCTGCCGATTGTTCGATACTTTGCGCGGCTAGTCGCGGTCATACACAACAGTGCCTGCTCCCAGCTCCACGCCCCAGTCCCTAGTGCCCGACCGTCGTCGTCACTGGTAGTATGCCGGCGCAGCGTTCCTGCACATCAACGCCAACAAGTCGTCATGCCATCGTCTTCGTCGTATGGAGATCGTCGTGCTGTCACGTCAATGCTGTCAATCTCCATCCTCGTCTACCCTAAAGATCCGAGAAGATTAGGCGCGGAGGGAAACAAATTAGTACGTGGCGGGAAAATTCTCGATGTGGAAGAAGAAGTGTGATTCGATGCGACACTCACCGTGTATTCAGGGGAAAAGTTAGAGCTGAAAGACGTCGTCCATTTCATGATTTCAAGCCGAATTTAATTATGGTAAGCTAATTCGCCACTTCCAATAATTGGTTTAATAGATAGATTGCTAGGTACGTATATCACGACGATTATCCCACTTGTAGCTCGGGCACGTATTTATTTGACGCCTGTTGGAATACGGGGCTACATGTAGCGGGGTAATTGTGTCCACAATTGCGAAGTCGTCGTGCTGCGTAGCTAAGTTCGGGTTAGGCGAGAAGGATTAAATCGGTGTTTCGTATCCGATGGGTGGTCGAATTAATAATATAATAGATAGGTTAAACATTTTACCTGGCTAGCTGGTAAGTTCTGACGATGTTGCCAATGCCGATTTAGTTACTTAAATAAATTAATGCTTTGCTTTTAGACATTTTAAGTAGCGGGCGGGTGATGCGAAGTTGTCCGATCAGGTAGTTTAGAATGTTGACGTGCTTCTGTTTTTGTTTTAAGACTCAAATGTCTTAGACTAATGAATTTAGAATTATTAAGTTTCTGGTGTCGAACATTAGTTAAGGAGAGTAAAGCGTGTGTATATTTTATTGTTTTGCGACGTATAAGTTACCTCCGAACAGACTAGAATAGCGTAATTATTGCGCTTAGTCGTATGTCGATAACTAGTATTTCGTATAAAATTGTACAACGCCTCGCCGCTAGGTGTTTAATTCGCTGTCGTATAAGTATTATTTAGGTTTGCGATATTCCTTCTTATATGCATACATGTGCAATTTGCATATCATTCAGGTACGTTAAATAATCGCGTGATGCGGAAGATGGCCCAAGTCGACCCCAAGCGCGGGCTAACCCGTAGGATGATGCAGATGGATAACCCGATCAAGTACCAAGACAAAGGCTACTCGTCAAGCGAACGTCGTCTAACAACACTAACCTAGTGTTACTCAGGCAAGCCCCGGTGCATTTGTCACCTCCTTGTGTTTTAAAAACCTTTTTCACTTGCTTGATGCATTAGGTGATAGGAGTTGATTGCCAAAACAATTCCTGCATTACCTTCCTTGAATTTGATTACCTTCCTTGATCACCCGTTTTACAAAGGATTTTTAATGCTTAGCCTTGCTTTAGAAAAACAAATATTTTGTTTTTACAAAAGATGATGTGGCAAAAGTGGGTGGGATGTTTTTGAAAACAAAACTTGATGGTGGATCCATCATGGCCGTGATGGGTTCAACATCGGAAAAGATGTACCTCTGTCAGGTACCAAACTTTGGGTTGAAATAATTAAGCTGAGACCGGGCGGTTGACTTGCACGAGAAAGGAGTCTCGGTGTAGTGTCTCCGTCTGAGTCGATTAAGGACTGTGCCGATGTAGGCCTGCTGACCGAGGACCCTTTAACTGGTCACATGCCTCGTCATGGGTAAGCCTTGCCTCAGACAGACTAAGGCCAGAATAAAATAACATAGAATGGGCGTGGAGCGGTGGCGAGAGTAGCGTGTACCCTCCATGGCAAGAGGCTAGACGGTGGTGTATCTGTGCTCTCGGTTCGCGTGAACCTGATCTGGTCTTAAGAACCCCGGTGGCGGGTTGACATATGCAAGGGTTAAGTGCTACATATGTCATGTGATCGGAGATCCTCAGCTGAGTATAATCGATTCGGATCGCCGTACCTTCGCAGTTATGAAGACTTGGTCACTGACTTATACGTAGAACTCTAGTAAAGATTAAGGGTTGTTAAGAAATTGGCTAGTGCAGGTCAAGTGCTTGAACTAGGGTAGAAAGAACTCTAGATGCAGGTAACTTTACTTAACCTAACAATAAAATTGGATTTTAAGGATCCACTCGTAGTAAGCTTTTCTGCAAAACAGAGTCTTTGATTCTTGATAAGCCATACCTTGAATCCCTCTAGCCAGCATACCCTTGAGAGTCTTTTCTTTAGTCGGGTAAGTCTTGCTGAGTAATTCCATACTCAGGGTTTTATTCCCTGTTGTTTTTTAGGTCCTAACTTTGTGATGTTGTTGATGGTGTTAAGTGCCGGTGGGCTCGGCCTTCTTATAACTCTAAGTAACCCTTCTATACTTCTTATTGAGGATGGTCATTTGAGCTAGCATATATTTCAAACTTATACTTTTGTAACCACTCCGATAAAATAATATAAAATTTTTGTAACTTGTAAAATTTGGTAATAGTATTTCCGCTGCAAAAATGTTGGTGTGTGATATTTGTGTTACTTAATCCCACGGTTCTGGTTGAAAGTGGTTTATCCGATGTCCTTGGGGCAATCGAACAGATCCTGTTGAGTTATCTGGTGCACATGCATGGTCGTCTGAGGTCTTTGGGACAAGGACAGGTGCATGTGGGCCCAATAACTTGGAGGTTCTGCCACACTTACAATCTCCCCCTTTATGGTGATTGATGACAACACAACCAAAGCAAGCAAATATAACAAATACTTTGATGAAAATATGCAATCTACTTGCTAGGATGCATGAATGTCCCCACAATGTGAGATTATGGACTTAAGCCTCCCCGTAACTCCATAATCCACATACTTCCTATTTTAGACCAAAGATACTTGTTGAACCAAAACTACTTGTAAGCTCAAGATTTTAAATTTTTAAATTGGGTGGTGTTTGGTGTTTGATATATTTTGAATTGCTTTGATCCCTAAAACTTCTCTCCCTTTGGAATCCAGCACCACATAGGAAGACATTAAAAGCATATAGGAAGCAAATAAGAGTTTCCCTCTAAAATATTACTCCTCCTAAAAAAAGTGTTCTCCCACTTTGAAAGAATATTCTCCCCCTTTGTCATAAAAGAAGATATACTCCCCCAGTCGGAGTTCCTCTACTTAGAAAAGGCACATGAGAAAGAGAGGGACAAGATATGATTGATTAGACTAACTCCCCTTATGCATAAGTAAAAGATATATTTTAACAACATATGCATTTATAGTAACACGGGAAGCATAAGATATGTAATATAGTCTAATCAAAATCTGGAGAAGACATGTAAATGATACCGATAGTGGAATGAAAAATATAGTCTAATCAAAATCTGGAGAAGACATGTAAATGATACAGATAGTGGAATGAAACCACTTGCAGAAGTACTTGTAGATTTGCAGTGGAAGCTTATTGTCTTTCTCCTGGGGACTCCATTTTCCTTCAATGAGACTACTACACATAAAAGACTTGAAAACAAGTATTAGTCTCAAAGACTTAGACTATAGAGTAACTTCCCCTAAAAGTGTGCATACAAGTTTTGAATACTTGTAGGAGACATGCACTTTGATTTTAATATCAAGAGGAGTAAATTAACTATAATCCGACATTTGGCACATAGAAGTCAAAATGACACCACTTGGAGAATACCACTAGTAGAATATAGACTTTGAAGCATTAGTGTCATTTACTTAGGAATGTTAAATAAGCTATGTATCATGCTTAACTAAACATTTTAAATCATGTAGGTTTACTCAAGAATATGAATTGAAAATGAGCATTCCTACCATATGTTTGACCTAGTACGCATGCAATTCTAATCACAAGAAAATACAACATGTAAAACTAGGCATGTAAGGTAAAAACTAGGTTAAGAAAATAGATATACGTATCTAAAAACAAAGAAATGCAATAAATCTAGTTACCTTAGTCATGGGTGGGGAATTCAGGTCCAAAGTATTTACTAACCCACTTGGTAATAAACTTGATCCAATATGATGCATCCAATGATATACATCCCAATTTTGCCAAGTCTCCAAATTCCCCGAAGTCCTTCGGACATCTCACTTCCCTCTTGGGACCCAAACCTTCTTGGTGCTTTTCATGGTTGAGATAATCTCCTTTGTCACCCAGATGCATTTGACCCCCTTTCCTTTGTTGGCTTGCTTGTTGGCCTTGATTGCTATAACCTTTCCATTATTTTTCTTCTTGATCAAATATGGTGTAGTGCCCTTTTTGTCCACCTTATTGATGTAGGTGTTGGAGATTTTGCTTGTTGGCCTTTTATTTTGCTTCTCCCCTGTATTCACCTTGCATTAGTAAGACTTGTGGACTTCCTTGTGTCATAGCCTACAAACCATGGTTTCTCCCTCTCCAGTATTGTTCACTCCCACAATGGTGTTATCCTGTGGAGGTTGGGTTTGTTTGGCTTTGCCTTTCTTGTCATACAAAGCCTTGCTTAGGCGAGCCACCTCTTTCCTTAATTGCTCATTCTACATCGCAATCTCATCCGAACATGTTTCTATAACAACATTCTTAACAAGAACATGATTTCAGGGATTAGAATCATCAATTAAATCAAAGCAAGAAGTAGAAGCATCTTCCTTAATAATTTCAGGAATTTCAACTAAAGATGCTCCTGGGGTGCTACTGATGCTCTCTAGCTTACTAGTTAGCTCATTATTGTGTATGCTAAGAATTTCCATTTTCTCTAGCAAGTTTTCAATGGATTCTCGAGAGATAGCTAACTTAGCCTTAAGTTTTTCATTCTTTTTAACAAGGCTATCATCGGTAGTTGAGGATGGAGCATTAGACTCTAATTGCTCAATTTTAGTTGTTAGCTCACAATTCAAATTTGCAAATGTTTCAAATTTTTATAGCAAACATTTATAATCAGTTTGAGAGCTAATCAACTTATTTTTTTCAAAGTTTTAAGTTGAGCCTTTTGTTTAGTGCAAACATCCTCAAAAAACTTAATGGCATGCACAAGTTCATCTACAGAGGGCTTTCCCTCACCATCACACTCAAGATCACTATCATCACTAGAGGATGGGATACTTGTTTTACCTCTTACCATAAGGCATTTGTGAGATCACCATGAAGAGCGTGATGAAGACCGGTGTTGTGAGTCCTTGGAGGATCATCTTCACTTGAAGAATCATCCCAAGTCTTGACACTTGTGAGTGCCTTGCCTTTGCTCCTCTTCTTTGTGGGTTCAACCATATTTGGACAGTTGTCCAGGAAGTGGCCCTTCTCCCCACATGCTAAGCATCCTCTCTTTCTTTGCTTTTTCATGTCAATGTTAAAGAGAAGATCCTCGACCTGTAGGGGCACACCCATTAGATTAATCTTGTGAATCGTCCCATTACCTTTCCGACAAGTCAGACTGTTTATTCATCCTTGGAGGATGATGTTGAGGGTTGATCATCTACTTCTTCATC
This sequence comes from Zea luxurians, assembly GCA_029449295.1. NCBI lineage: Eukaryota > Viridiplantae > Streptophyta > Magnoliopsida > Poales > Poaceae > Zea > Zea luxurians. Next base: position 16,493,902 of record JAOPSE010000037.1, read on the forward strand.
ATCATCTTATTCACTTGAGCTTGGAGCCTTCTTCTTGCCTTTTATTTTTTTGTGTTCATTACATGCAAACACATATGGCTTTGAAGAAGTTGGCTCCTCTTCTTGACCCATTTTATGTGACATTTCAAATGCCACAATTTTCCCTATTACAATGGCTGGGGTCATTTGACTCAAGTCCTCCATAGTGTGAAGGATGGTGATGATGCTCCCATATTTCTTTTGTGGCAATAAGGAAATGATCTTCCTTACAATGTCCACATCACCTAGCTTATTAGTTCCAATAGAATTGAGCTCATTGATAATCAAATTCAAACGAGAGTACATATCTCTAACAATCTCATTTTATTTCATTTGAAAAGAATTATATTCATTCAAGGCTAGGCAATGTTTTTGCTCATAGACATTTGATGTGTCGTCATGGAGCTCATGTAATTTAAGCCAAATCTCATTAGCATTTTTCAAGGTGAATACTTGATTGAAGATTTCTATGCTAAGAGATTCATACAAACAATTTTTGGCTCTAGCATTTAAATGAATTTCTTTTTCGTCCCTCGCGGTGAGCATCTCATGGTTGTTAGGTGGTTTCATCCCGTCACGAGTGACTCTCCAAACACTTACATCATCCGCTTCTAGGTAACAAGCCATTCTAGCACTATAGTATGGGAAGTTAGTGCCTGTTGGGGGCCTTCGGCTTCCGAAGGTCCTCAAAAACATGATTTAACTATGTCTTTGGAGCATAATGTGTAAACAGGTACCTTCGAACACAAATCAAAACCACATCATGAACATGCATAAAGAGTATGAGGGATGGCGCAGAGCCGAAGCTATGCGCAGGGGAGCTTCGGCGTGATAGCAGAAAAAGAAACCGACTTAAAAGGGAAAAGGCTATTTGGACCCCGATGGATTGCTATAGAGTTATTAGCAAATGTAAAGGGCATGGGTGTAATTTTACATGGGCTGCGTCCCGTGCCTATAAATAGATGAACAGTACCCCCGTACTGTTCACGCTGACTCAGCATTTACTTTCGCGTCACAATTGTACCCCTGCTTTCCTTCGAGCCGAAAGTACATTTATAATTAGTTATTGTCGACACAGTCACGAAAATAAAAATAAGTTGATAATAACATTTAAAGTGTTTATATTATTTTTTCATATCTTGTGTATGAATCCTTCTTCATCATCTATTGTGTTTAAGGAGATTTGTTCTTCATAACCTTCGTCCGGAATTCATTATTTCCGAAGGGAGATAATGTTTCAAAGGACGAAGGACTTTAACATTTAACACATTTTATGTTGCCTTGTTCTTAACTCTTAGCATTTGAGAACAAGTCCCCAACATTGGTGCTGTTGGGGACTCGTTCTCAAATACTAAGAGTTAAGAACAAGGCAACATAAAAAGTGTTAAGTGTTAAAGTCCTTCGTCCTTCGAAACATTATTCCCCTTCGGGAAATAATGAGTTTCGGACGAAGGTCACAAGAGACATACCTTCGTAAATATAACAAGTAACGACGAAGGATTCATATAAAGCATGAAATATAATATAAACATCATAGAATCATTTCTATTTTATTAACATGAAGAAATAGAAATGATTTCAAATTACAAATATACCTTCGGTCTTGAGAGAAGATAAAAGTACAAGCGTGACGCAAAAGCAAATGCCAAGTCAGCGTGAACAGTACGGGAGTACTGTTCATCTATTTATAGACGCGGGACGCAGCCCACGTAAAATTACATCCATGTCCATTACATTTGTTAACGATTTATGGAAATCTGTCAAGGCCCACGTAGTCTTTTCATCTTTAAGTCGGTTCCCCTTTCTGCTATCGCGACGAAGCTTCCCTGCGCACAGCTTCGGCTGTGCATCATCCTTCGTGGGGCTTGGTAATCAGCTCGTCCTTCGTCCGGTCCAGGCTTCGTCCTGACCGTACTTCATGTTCATAATTCTGAGTCCGAAAGTACCTGTTCACATAATCCACTTGGAAAACATTGTCAAATCATGTTTTTGAGGACCTTCGGAGGACGAAGGCCCCCAACAGTAGCCCCTCGCAATATTAATTTGTTAATGATAAATTCAGATTGCGATATGGACGAAGGCCTTGAGCCGAAGGTCCGAAAAAACACCTTCCCTTTGCTAGAATAGCATCATTCACTGACAAGTGGGGTCTTTCAATTTTGAACGCCCTGGGCGTATAAATAAGATCATACCGCAAACTTATTTGGTACACGCTCTTGCCATCTGCTTCGGCCCACTACATTTTTAGCTCTTGTGCACTACGATTTGCTGATCTTTTTGTTTTTAAAGCTTCGGCCTTGAAAACAGTTTTTTAGCGCTTCCAAAGATGTCTGAAGGTAAGAAGATCGCTGCCGAGACGAAGCTGAGCCTCGACGAAGAGAAGAACTTGGGGTTCCTTATAGCGATGGCGGAAACCAACACAGAGAAAATCACCAAGGAAATTCTTGAAGGTTTGTCCGAAGATACTGATGACAGCGATAGTTTTGATGTTGAAAGTGGTGGGGAAGAATCCGAAGATCGACCATGGCGACCAAGTCACACGGTTTTCGGGAAAACTACTATTAAGCAGAGCCATATTGATAATATGAGGGGGCGGTATTTTCGAGATATATCTATTGTGAGGGCTGATGCTGGAGAAAAGACTTCTCCCACCCCCGAAGAAGATGAAGTCGTAATTTTCCGAAGCTTTCTCAAGGCTGGGCTTCGATTCCCGCTAAGCAACTTTGTTGTTGAGGTACTGAAAACATTCCAAGTCTACCTTCATCAACTTACTCCCGAAGCTATCATAAGAATGGGGATGTTTGTCTGGGCTGCAAGAAGCCAAGGTTTAGAACCAAATGCTAAAAGTTTTTGCAACATTCATGAGTTGTTATATGAGACGAAGCCCTGGGGAAAAGAACAATATCACAACAATTTTGGGTGTTACTGCTTCGGTGCCCGCTCCGGGTCAAGCCGCCCTGTGCCAACCTTTCGGAAGAGGTGGCCCGGAGCCTGGATGACTGAATGGTTCTATGTAAAGAATGACTTAACGGTGCAAGAAGATGTCAAAAGTATCATTATGCGCCCCATCTGGCAACGCTTCGGACTTCGAAGGCCGAAGGTTGAAATGGATGAAGCAGCCGAGGAATGCCAAAGAGCCTTCGGCGTGGTCTGCTCTTTCATTGGGACAAGGGACTTGGTCCAAGAGCACATTGCCTTCAGGGTATGACCACTTGCAGGAAAGTGGGAAATGCCGAAAGAGACCATCAAAGAGTCCGACGAAGGCGGACTAGTTAGACCGAAATACACATTCAAATACGGAGATAAGTTTGTTGAACCTGATGATGACTGGCTGAAAAGTATTGAAACATTAAGTGACGAACTACTTGGGGCATATTCGAAGGCTGAGAACACTGCGTTATCAGCAGCCTTCGGAGGCCGAAAAAAGAAAAGGCTCAACCGGGTGTTTGACGCAGTCGGGTTTGTCTACCCTGACTATCATTATCCGGTACTGGGTCGCAAAAGAAAAATTACTTCTCCGGCAACAGAAGCTACCACGAGTGCCACTAATGAGCCAGCGTCGCAAAGGAAAAAGATGAAGGTGCTCACCCACCGAGCGCGCTTCATCGAGCCGGCCACAGTGCCAAAATTTATTGGTGAAGTCTCTTTGGCCTCTGAAGCTACAGATCCAGCTCCAGTGCCGAAGATAGAAGAGAAAACTGAAGCGCTTCTGGAAGAAAAAGTAGAAAAACCGAAGATTGAAGGGCCAAAAGCATCGGAAATCTTATGTCCTTCAGCAAATGTCGAAACAATAAAAAGCCAAAAGGGGCCATTGGTGACCCCAAAAAGAAAAAGAATGGTGAACGTACTAGACGTCTTGGAGACAATTAAGTCTTCAAGCACAACTCCAAAGAAGACTGTTGAACTTGCTGAAGCGTCTACCGAAACTTCGAAACAACAAGCTGAAGCTGAAGCTGGGCCTTCAGAGCCCACGAAAAAAACAATCTTTGGATACCGAGAAAATATCAGAACCAGCCTTGGTCAAAGAAATTGACACTGCCGCCCCCGAAGCTCCTTCCAGCACATGCGATTACATCGTGCGACATGCTTCGGGGAAGAAATTAACTGAAGAAGAAACTTATGAAGCGAATTACTATGCTAGAGAGCTAAAGTATCCGAAGGGGGCGATAGTATTCAATGGGACAAATGAAGATGACTTCCTATACTGCCTCCCTGATAACAAAGAATTATCTGTCTGCCGGGAGATGGCTAGAAGTATGGGTTTCCCGAAGCTCGAAGCTGGATTGTGTGCTATGACGAAGGAAGATCTCGCAGACAGTCTTGCATACAATAGCTTAAAGGTATGGGAATTAGACGCTTGATAAAATTTTTATTACGTAATTCTTTCTTTTATTCTTATATAGATTCTTTTTTGTATAGGGTTTAATTCTAAGCAACGCATTAAGAGCACAAAAGAGCGCCGAAGATGAAAGCTATGAAATTGCGTTCAACAATTTACGTTCAGAAGTTATTAAACTGAGAAACGAAGCTCTAGAAAAAGACAAAATTCTGCTTACATTAGTAGACAAGGTAAAAAAGGACGAAGCTGTTGCGAAGATTCAGACCGAAGCTCACAAACGCGAGATTAAAGATCTTCAGAAACAACTGGCCCGGGCGAAAGAAGAGCGCATACTTGAAGAAACAAGACGGGAATGCAGCGACCAATGGGCTGATCATTTGGAGGCAACCGTGGAAGAGCTTCGGTCTTCTAAGAAAAAATGCTACGAAAAATCCATGGAATGCGTGAATAAAATTAAAACCAGCTTCGCCAGCGTGGGCGCCTTTTCCAGCGAAGAGAATTTCTCAAGAGGCAATCCCGAAGGTCCACTGGAATGGATTAGTCACGAAGCAGAGGCCTTCGAGGAGATCCTGAGTAGTCGTGGCGACATCTGCGCTTTTTCGGGCGCCAGGGGAATTGCTTCTGTCTTAGAGAAGAAAGGTTGCGGGCATGTAAAATCTTTAGCTCAGTCCGAAGCTGCCTTATCTTCCGAAGACATCAAAGACCCCTCGGCCGAAGCAAGCGTGGTTGGTGGCAAATTCTTTACTGATATCTGGAACGACGGCGGCCGAGGAATGGCGCAAGAAATCATTCAAAGGAGTGAAAAAGGCATCCATGATGCTAGGAAAGTGACAGACGCTGCCGAAGGGCAAATAGGTATTAATTAGTCGTTCTTATTGTGTTGTAATTTTTATTTCAAACTTTGTTCGCGATTTGTAATAGTAATGAAGAAATGTTCTCCTCCCTCAGAACCTGCTGGATCGACTGCCGACCCTCACACAAAAGGAGATGACGAGATTAAACGAATGGCCGAAGCTATCATGGATAAAGTTGTTGATCAACTTCTAAATGAGGCCGCCGAAGCAGTATTAAGAGAAGACTAAATGTTATTAGAAAAAACATTGGAAGTGTGATCTTTGTAATATTTTGTACATTTGAATGTAATATACAAGTCTCTTTTCATCATTCAATTCTTTACGATGCATGAAATTCTATATACATACCATTTTTGAGCCTTCGGCGAAAAAAACACCTTCCCTTCTTTTCATGCTTCGTGAAGAAAACATTCTCCGTTAAAACTGTTCTGATAAATCACATCCATACTTCGTGTAAACATTCTCCGAAGCTATACAACTTTGATATTACTCTGATGAAGCTCATCCATGCTTCGTAAAAACATCCTCCGAAGCTATTTTCCGAAGATTATCATTGTATTCCCTCGTGACTTTACACAATTTGCTCTTTCTCAAAGCATCCTTTCGAAGGTTGATACTGTGTCCCCTTCTTTTGCCATATGCAACATGATGTATGATGCTTATGCTATGCAAGATGATGTGATGATGTTATGTTATGCAAATGACATTTGTTCCGAAGATATACACAAAATATATTTGTAAGCTCTGCATTCCCTTAGGAACGTCTTTGGAGCTTCTTCGCCTTTTACTTAGGCGGTATCAGCGTTGACTTTTCACTGTATGCTCTGCATTCCCTTAGGAACGTCTTTGGAGCAAAAAACTTACACTGCGCTCCCTCTGGAACGGCTTTTTGTAACTTCGGCAACTTACTCTGCGTTCCTTAGAACGACTTTTTGTTGCTTCGAAGGATTTTTAACAATTCGAAGGTCCTCCTTGTTACCGCAAATATTTAAGCTTCAGCAACTTAAGCCTGTGGAGAAGATAGATTTTCCTCATAACCAACCACGAAACTATTATATGAAAACTGAAATGTTCTTTATTACACAGAAAATAGAACTTAAACGGAAAAACTGTTATCAAAGTAGGATATCTGTCAATAAATGTGCTTCGATTCTGGCACAGTACTATTGACTGTGCGAGCTTCAGATTGCTCTCTGAGATCCCTTTGGTGCGGAACATATTGGCTCCCTTCTGGCTGTTGGCCTTGTTGCAGCGGAGGTGGAGGCGGGGGCTGTTGCCATGAAGCTTGAGGTTGACTCGCCGAAGCTACGGAAACTGCAGGGTGGTTGCCCACATATTCCGGGATGTAAGGCTGATGGTACGAAGCAGTATGCATGACCTGCTTCGGCTGTCCCTGTTGCGCTGCAGCTTCTGCTAGCTCCTTTTGTTTCTGGATGGTGACATGGCACATCCTGGTGGTATGGCCCTTGTTCTCACCGCAGAATAAGCAAAATGTCCTCCTTGGTTGATCTCCAAATCTCCCGCCGAAGCCCCTGGCGCCTCTGCCTCTTGGAGCTGGTGGCCGAAAGAAAGTTTGCTGTTGCCCCGAAGCCTGTGAGGAGCACTGCGGCGTGTTCTGCTGACTCCCCTTATCATCATTTTGAGTGTTGTGGATGGACCTGACATGCCTCGGATAGAATCTTCCCCCGAAGCCCCTGGTCATCTCAGAAAATCTGAAGGCCTCCTCCCTTCTTTGGCGAAAGTCATTATCAGCACGAATGTACTCGTCCATCTTTTGGAGCAGCTTCTCCAGAGTCTGAGGAGGCTTCCTAGCAAAGTATTGGGCTGCAGGTCCAAGACGAAGCCCCTTGATCATGGCTTCGATAACAATTTCATTGGGCACCGTTGGTGCCTGCGCCCTCAAACGCAAGAACCTTCTGACATACGCCTGAAGGTATTCTTCATGATCCTGAGTGCACTGGAACAAGGCTTGAGCAGTGACCGGCTTCGTTTGAAATCCTTGAAAGCTGGTTAACAACATATCCTTCAGCTTCTGCCATGAGGTGATCGTTCCTGGTCGAAGGGAGGAATACCAGGTGTGAGCAACATTCCTGACGGCCATAACGAAAGACTTCGCCATGGCTGCAGCATTGCCCCCATACGAAGACACTGTTGCTTCGTAGCTCATCAGGAACTGCTTCGGGTCTGAGTGGCCATCGAACATGGGAAGCTGGGGTGGCTTATAGGATGGAGGCCAAGGTGTAGCCTGCAGCTCAGCGGACAAAGGAGAAGCATCATCGAAAACAAAATTTCCCTGATGGAAATTGTCATACCAGTCATCTTCGTTGACGAAGCCCTCCTGATGAAGGTCTTTCTGCTGAGGCCTTCTGTTTTGCTCATCGTGAGTAAGATGACGAACTTCCTCAGAGGCTTCGTCTATCTGCCGTTGCAACTCAGCTAGCCGGGCCATCTTCTCCTTCTTCCTCTGCACCTGTTGATGTAGCATCTCCATATCCCTGATTTCTTGGTCTAGCTCTTCCTCCTGAAGCGTCGGGCTGACAGCCTTTCTCTTCTGGCTTCGGGCCTCCCGAAGAGAGACGGTCTCCTGGTTGTGGTCCAGCGGTTGCAGTGCTGCAGCCCCAGTCGCTGAAGCTTTCTTTGGCGCCATGGCGAAGGTCTATAGCTTCCGAAGGTGTTCAAAAAAGCTCGAAGTGGAAGTGAGTTCACCGGAGGTGGGCGCCAATGTTGGGGACTCGTTCTCAAATACTAAGAGTTAAGAACAAGGCAACATAAAAAGTGTTAAGTATTAAAGTCCTTCGTCCTTCGAAACATTATTCCCCTTCGGGAAATAATGAGTTTCGGACGAAGGTCACAAGAGACATACCTTCGTAAATATAACAAGTAACGACGAAGGATTCATATAAAGCATGAAATATAATATAAACATCATAGAATCATTTCTATTTTATTAACATGAAGAAATAGAAATGATTTCAAATTACAAATATACCTTCGGTCTTGAGAGAAGATAAAAGTACAAGCGTGACGCAAAAGCAAATGCCAAGTCAGCGTGAACAGTACGGGAGTACTGTTCATCTATTTATAGACGCGGGACGCAGCCCACGTAAAATTACATCCATGTCCATTACATTTGTTAACGACTTATGGAAATCTGTCAAGGCCCACGTAGTCTTTTCATCTTTAAGTCGGTTCCCCTTTCTGCTATCGCGACGAAGCTTCCCTGCGCACAGCTTCGGCTGTGCATCATCCTTCGTGGGGCTTGGTAATCAGCTCGTCCTTCGTCCGGTCCAGGCTTCGTCCTGACCGTACTTCATGTTCATAATTCTGAGTCCGAAAGTACCTGTTCACATAATCCACTTGGAAAACATTGTCAAATCATGTTTTTGAGGACCTTCGGAGGACGAAGGCCCCCAACAGGTGCCCACCTCCGGTGAACTCACTTCCACTTTTTGAGTTTCGAACACCTTCGACAAGCATAGACCTTCGTCATGCCGCCAAAGAAAGCTTCAGCAACAGGGGCTGCCGCTCTGCAGCCGCTGGACCCCAACCAAGAGACCCTCTCTCTTAGGGAGGCCCGAAGCCAGAAGAGGAAGGCCACCAGTCCAACGCCTCAGGAGGACGACTTGGACCAAGAGATCAGAAATATGGAGATGCTCCATCAGCAAGTGCAAAGGAAGAAGGAAAAGATGGCTAGGCTGGCTGATCTGCAAAGGCAGATAGACGAAGCCTCTGAAGAAGTTCCTCATCTTACTCAAGATGAGCAGAACCGAAGGCCTCAACACAGAGAGCTTCATCAAGAGGGCTTCTTCAACGAGGATGACTGGTATGAGAATTTCCATCATGGGAATTTTGCTTTTGATGATGCTTCTCCTCTGTCAGCAGAAGTGCAGGCTACACCTTGGCCTCCGTCTTACAAGCCACCTCAACTCCCCATGTATGACGGACACTCAGATCCGAAGCAGTTTCTGATGAGCTACGAAGCAACGATATCTTCCTATGGTGGCAATACTGCAGTCATGGCGAAGTCTTTCGTCATGGCCGTCAAGAATGTTGCACAAACCTGGTACTCCTCCCTTCGGCCAGGAACAATCACATCATGGCAGAAGCTGAAGGATATGCTGATCACCAGTTTCCAAGGGTTTCAAACGAAGCCGGTCATCGCTCAAGCCTTATTCCAATGCACCCAAGACCACAAAGAATATCTCCAGACGTATGTGCGAAGGTTCTTACGCCTGAGGGCACAAGCGTCAATAGTGCCCAATGAAATTGTCATTGAGGCCATGATTAAGGGGCTTCGGCCGGGACCTTCAGCTCAATACTTTGCCAGGAAGCCCCCTCAGACTTTGGAGAAACTACTTCAGAAGATGGATGAATACATCCGCGCTGACAATGACTTTCGGCAAAGAAGGGAGGAAGCTTACAGGTTCTTCGAAATAGCCAGGGGCTTTGGAGGGAGAATTCAAAATAGACATGTCAGATCAATTCATTCCGCTCAGAATGATGATAGGGGAAGCCAGCAGCAGAGGCCGCAATATTCCTCCCAGGCTTCGGGGCAGCAGCAGACCTATCCTTGGCCTCTAGCTCCAAGGGGCAGAGGTGCCAGGGGCTTCGGAGGAAGATTTGGGGATCAGCCCAGGAAAATTTATTGCCTATTCTATGGTGAGGACAAGGGCCACACCACCAGGATGTGCCATGTCACTATCCAGAAACAAAAGGAAATAGCAGAAGCTGCAGCCCAACAGACCCAGCCGAAGCAAGTTATGCATACTGCTTCGTACCACTCACCTTATATCCCAGAGTATGTGGTCAACCACCCTGTAGCTTCTGTTGCTTCGGCAAGTCAATCTTAGGCGTCTTGGCAACAGCCTCCGCCTCCACCACCAATGCAACGAGGCCAGCAGCCAGAAGGGAGTCACCATACTCAACACCAACGAGACTTTAGAGAAGAGTCCGAAGCTCGCACAGTCAATAGTACTGTGCCAGAATCAAAGCACATTTACTAACAAATATCCTACCTCGGCAGCAGTTTTTGCATTCGGTATCATTTTCTTTAAGGAACAATTATTGAAAGCCTAAGTGTTTTTTGTTGTTTTCAATTTCTTGTAATAGCTTCCCTCTGCCATAGTACAAATATACATTCTCCACAGAATAACGGAGTCCAAAAAGTTTACGAAGCATAAGAACTTATAGTTACAGGGAGAACCTCCGAAATAACAAAATGTCGTTCTTAAGGGAGCGCAGCGTAAGTTTTCTGCTCAAAAGTCGTTCCTAAGGGAGTGCAGTGTAAGTTTTCTGCTCAAAAGTCGTTCCTAAGGGAATGCAGAGCTTACAGCGAAAAATAAACGCTGATTCCACTGAAGTAAAAGGCGAAGAAGCTCCTAAGGGAGGCTTACAGCGAAAAATAAACGCTGATTCCGCTGAAGTAAAAGGCGAAGAAGCTCCTAAGGGAGGCTTACAGCAAAAAATAAACGCTGATTCCGCTGAAGTAAAAGGCGAAGAAGCTCCTAAGGGAGGCTTACAGCGAAAAATAAACGCTGATTCCGCTGAAGTAAAAGGTGAAGAAGCTCCTAAGGGAGGCTTACAGCGAAAAATAAACGCTGATTCCGTTGAAGTAAAAGGCGAAGAAGCTTCTAAGGGAGGCTTACAGTGAAAAATAAACGTCGACCTTCGGCAAATATAATTTTGCATCACATCACATCATCACATCATGTGCATAGCATAACATCATACATCATATTGCATCAATGACGCAAGAAGGGGGTTCAATGTTAATATTCGGAGATTGTTTCGAAGAAACAGTCCCAAGGCACAAAAATAATTATTGAAGAAGCATACCTTCGTCAAACTCTGAAATGAAAAGATCTATTGGTTACTGATTTCACGAAGATTGGATGTTTTCTATGAAAATACAGATATCATTTACGAAGCATGAAAAGAAGGGAAGGTGTTTTTTCGCCGAAGGCTCAAAAACGGTATGTATGTAAAGTTTAATGCATCGTAAAGAATTGAACCATAAATAGCTTATATATTACATTCAAAGTTACAAAATATTACACATATTGTTCAACAAATATTACATTCCAAATGTTTTCACAATAACATCTAATCTTCCCTTAGAACTACTTGTGCAGCTTCGTTTAGTAGTTGATCAACAACTTTGTCCATGATAGCTTCGGCCATTTTTCTAATCTCGTCATCCCCCTTTACGTTGGGGTCCGCTAATGGCTTGGCGGGCTCTGAGGGAGGAGAAGGTGCGGCTATGTTACAAAGGGTAGGCAGGTTCGAAATCAAAAAGTTACAACAAAAACCCAAAAAGTTGTAGTTAGTACCTATTCGCCCTTCGAGATCCGCACTTTTCTCAGCGGCCTCTGCTACTTTTCTAGCGTCATGAATACCTTTTTCACTTCTTCGTATAATTTCTTGAGCCATCTCCCAGCCACCATTTTCCCAGATGTCGGTGAAAAATTTTCCACCAACTAAACTTGCCTCGGCCGAAGGGCCTTTTATGTCTTCAGAAGATAAATCGGTTTCGGTCTATGCCAAGGATTTCATGTGATCGCAGCCTTTTTTCTCTAAAACAGTAGCAATCCCCCTAGCACCCGAGAAGGCGCATATGTCTCCACGGCTATTGAAGACTTCTTCAAAAGCTTCAGCTTCGTGGCTGATCCACCCAATTGGGCCTTCGGGGTCGCCCCTCATGAAATTTTCTTCGCTTGAGAACGCGCCAAGGCTGGCGAAGCTGGTTCTTATTTTCTTAACACATTTTATAGATTTTTCATAACACCTTTTCTTGGATGCACGAAGCTCTTCAACATTTTTTTCTAAATGATTTGCCCATTGTTCACTAATTTCTCGTTTTGCTTCTTCAACCGTGCATTCTTCTTTAGCTCTGGCTAGCTGTTTCCGAAGATCCTCAAGTTCGTGCTTCTGAGCCTCAGCTTGAGCTTTGAAAGCAACTTCGTCTTCTTTTATTTTATTCACCAACGAATGTAATATTTTATCTTTTTCGAGACCTTCGTTCCTTGGTTCAATTACCTCGGAACGAAGGTTGCTCAAGGCTATGGTACACCCTTCGTCTTCGGCATCTTTTTGTGCCCTGAGGGCATTGCTAAGTATAAGGCCCTGCAAAAAATGCGTTAATAAGTTTAAGCAAATGAAAAATTTTGGTTTCAAGGAATAATACAAAGATCTCATCTTTTCACCTTTAAACTATTGTACGCTAAGCTGTCGGCCAGCTCGTCCTTTGACAACACCGAGAGCCCGTCTTCTAATGTTGGGAATCCGAAGCTCTTGCTCATCTCCCGACAGACAGAAATCTCCTTGCTGTCAGGGAGACAATACAAGAAGTCTTCTTCTCCGCTGCCGTTGAATATCAGCGCCCCTTTTGGATATTTCAATTTTTGCGCATAGAATTGAGCTTCTTTTTTCTTTTTCGCTCAAATTTTTACCCGAAGCATGACGTAATACATAGTCAGAAGCTTCAGAAGATGCTTCGGGAATAGGTGTGGCGATTTTCTCAGATAAAGCTTCTTCTGCAGATTCTTTTTCCGTTTCTTTTTCAATTTCCAAGAAATCCCTCTTGGTAGGCTCTGAAAGCCCAGTTTCAGTTTCCTCTTGACTTTTGACAGCTTCGGCCTCAGTTTGTGTCTTTGAAACTTCGACAGCTATCTTCGGAGTAGCGCTTGAAGATTTTATCGTTTCCAATACATCTAGCACATTAACCATTCTTTTCCTCTTGGGGGTTGTAGTAAGGTATTTTTGTGAAATTGGCATTGGCGTTGGCACCTCAACTCTTGCTGAAGGACTTAAAATTTCCGATGTCTTTGTTTCTTCAGCTCTCACTTCTTTTATTTTTTCCATCTCTAGTATTTTGGCCGGCTCTTCAATATTTGACAGGGGAGTCGGCTCCTTGGCTTCGGTGACCGAAGAGGTCTCACCGACAAACTCAGGCACTGTGGCCGGTTCAATATAGCGTGGCCGGTGTGTTAGAACCTTCATTTTTTTCCTCTTTGGCGCAGGCTCACTAGGAGCGGCTGAAGCAACTTCCTTCACAGAGGCCGTATCTTTCCTTTTTTGACCCCGTGTTGGGTAATGATAGTCAGGATAGACAAACCCAATGGCATCAAATACTCGATTGAGTCTTTTCTTCTTCCGGCCTCCGAAGGCCGCAGACAGTGCAGTATCTTCCGCCTTCGAGTATGGTCCAAGCAGTTCATCGCTTATGGCCTCAATACATTTTAACCAGTCATCATCTGGCTCGACAAACTTATCCCCATATCTGAAGGTGTATCTTAACCTAACTAGTCCACCTTCATCAGGTTTGCTGATGGTTTCCTTTGGCATTTCCCAATCTTCTACAAGTGGCCATACTCTGAAGGCAATGTGTTCCTGGATCAAATCCCTCGTCCCAATGAAAGAGCAAACTACCCCGAAGGCTCTCCGGCATTCTTCGACGGCTTCCTCAATATCCACCTTCGGTTTCCGAAGGCCAAAATGCTGCTAGATGGGGCGCATGATGATACCTTTAATATCTTCTCGCGTTTTCAAGTCATTTTTCACATAGAACCATTCCTTCATCCAATCTCCGAGCCATCTCTTTCAAAAAGTTGGCACGGGACATGTTGGGTTCATGCTTCGTCGCCGAAGGTCCTGCAGGAAGAAAACACCTTCAGCAAGTCTGTTTATATGAGATACCGAAGCTACCACTCACAAAGCTTCGACGCTATAACGTATCCAAAGACGAAGGATCGAACCGACTTAAAGATGGAATTACTTTTTAGTCCATAAGAGTCTAAGTTATGATTGTAATTTTCTATAAGGGGCATGATTGTAATTTCTTACAGGCTGCGTCCTGTGCCTATAAATAGGTGAACAATACTTCTTTGCTGTTCACGCAATCTTGTAATCGCTGACGTGCTACTCTGGAATTAACGTTCTCTGCCAAGGCGAAGGTACAAATGTGCCTAAACATTATATTTTGATATTCAAGTTCACGTGACAAAATAATCAAATAATATTATTTATTCTTCCTATTCTATAACGTTTTATATTTTATTTTGCATTATTTTATCTTTGATCATGAAAGTACCTTCGTGATATTTTATTCAAAACCTTCGTCCGAAGTTCATTAGATCCTTGGGGAAATAATGCTTCAGCGGACGAAGGGCTTTAACATCTGACATTCTATGTTGCCTTGTTCCTAATTCATAGCACTTAAGGACAAGTCCCCAACATTGGCGCCCACCTTCGGTGAACTCACTTCCACTTTTTGAGCTGATGGCTTCGTTCAAGAACCAAGCTGGAACTGCTTCGGCTCCGAAGCTGATTCTCCCGATAACAGGCGGTTCATGCTCAGAGCCGGCTAACAAGAAGCAAAAGAAGGAGGCGCAAAGAAGAGTACAACATGTAGGGGTACAAGGACCCTTCATCGAGTCAAGATGGTCTCACATCCCAATTACCTTCTCTCAAGAGGATCTTCAGCTCAAGGATTACCCACATAATGATGCTATGGTTATCTCTTGTGTGATCAAAGGATTTCTGGTCCACAATGTCTTGGTTGATATAGGCAGTGCAGCGGATATCATATTTGCTAAGGCCTTCAGACAAATGCAAGAGCCCGAAGACAAGATTCATGATGCTACGCACGCTCTTTGTGGCTTCGGAGGGCGACAGATTGTAGCGCTTGGTAAGATTACCATGCTAGTGACCTTCAGATTCGTCAACAACACAAGGACTGAGCAAATTGTGTTTGACATTGTTGACATGGAGTATCCTTACAATGCTATCATTGGTAGCAATTCTTCATCCAACATATCTTTGCATGAAGATACCTTCGGATCAGGGACCTATTGCTATTCATGGGAGTCAGGAAGCCGCCAGAAAGGCCGAGGGGAATTGGACTGATTCAAAGGCAATCCACAACATAGATGAAGCCGAAGCTTGTGAGCAGTACAAGCACAGAAGGGAGAAGGCTGCTTTGGCCGATCAGCCGAAACCCATGCTTTTATGTGAAGATATCGCAGAGCAGAAGGTGCTGCTGGGATCTCAATTGTCTAAGGAACAAGAAAAAACCCTGAGAAGATTCTTGTTCAACAACAAAGATGTCTTTGCATGGTCGGCTAATGATCTTTGTGGCGTCAACAGGGATGTTATTGAACACTCGCTCAATGTTGATCCATCCTTCAGGCCCAGAAAGCAAAGGCTTCGGAAGATGTCTGATGACAAGG
Organism: Zea luxurians; assembly: GCA_029449295.1. NCBI lineage: Eukaryota > Viridiplantae > Streptophyta > Magnoliopsida > Poales > Poaceae > Zea > Zea luxurians. Next base: position 16,509,339 of record JAOPSE010000037.1, read on the forward strand.
CCGAAGGAGCTCGAAATGAAGTAAAAAGACTCCTCAGTGCTGGAGTCACCAGAGAAGTGAAATATCCAGAATGGCTGGCTAACACTGTTATGGTAAAAAAGGCCAACGGCAAATGGAGGATGTGTATTGATTTCACTGATCTCAACAAGGCTTGTCCGAAGGATGAGTTTCCATTGCCAAGGATAGACTCCCTAGTTGATGCAGCAGCTTCATCAGAACTTATGAGTCTCTTGGACTGTTATTCAGGCTATCATCAGATTTGGATGAAGAAGGAGGATGAGCCAAAAACCAGCTTCATAACCCCTAGCGGAACATATTGTTACCTTCGGATGCCTGAAGGGCTTAAAAATGCTGGAGGAAGCTTCAGCAGAATGACAGCAAGGGTTCTTCATTCTCAGATAGGCAGAAATGTGTTAACTTATGTCGATGATATCATTGTAAAAAGCATGAAGCAAGAAAATCACATTGCTGATTTGCAGGAGACTTTCGCTAATTTTAGACAGGCCGGTCTAAAACTGAATCCAGAAAAGTGTGTTTTAGGAGTAAAGAAAGGGAAATTCCTTGGTTGCCTAGTTTCGACAAAAGGGATTGAGGCTAATCCAAGTAAAATTGAAGCTATTCTTCGGATGGAACCACCAAGCACAAAGAAAGGGGCTCAACGATTGACAGGAAGATTGGCATCTCTCAACAGATTCATATCTAGATCAGTAGAGAGAAATTTACTATTCTTCGAAGTGCTAAAATCAGCCGAAGTTTTTCAATGGGGACCAGTTCAGCAGAGAGCCTTCGAAGAGCTGAAGCAATATTTGATAGACTTAACGACGTTAACTCCACCAACGCCAGGGGTTCCTCTGTTGTTATATGTGGCAGCCTCGCACTCAGCGGTAAGTGCGGCACTTGTACAAGAGAAGCTTGAAGGGCAGGTCAAAAAGCAAGCTCCAATATACTTTGTATCTGAAGTTCTTAGTTTATCAAAGAAAAATTATACAGAATTGGAGAAGGTGCTGTATGCTGTTTTGATGGCTTCCAGAAAGCTTCGGCATTATTTTCAAGCATACAATATAATTGTCCCTTCTTCACAACCATTGAAGGACATTATGAGAAATAGAGAAGCTACTGGAAGGATTGGAAAGTGGGCTGCGGAACTCAATGAATTCTGCATTGATTATGTGCACAGATCTTCGATTCAGTCCTAGGCGTTAGCTGACTTCATTGCTGACTGGACGCCAGGGGCTTAGGAAGAAGAAGCGCGTAAAGATGCCGAAGCATGGACAGTATTTTGCGATGGTTCTTGGGGAACTTTCGGGGCAGGAGCAGCCGCTGTGTTGGTCGCACCCTCCAAAGTTAAAACTTGCTACGCAGCAAGACTCGATTTTAGTTGCACGAATAACATTGCTGAGTACGAAGCTTTACTTTTGGGTCTTCGGAAGTTAAAGGCAATGGGAATCAGAAGGGCGGTTCTTAAAACTGATTCCCAGGTTATCTCTGGTCATATTGACAAGAGTTGTAAGGCAAGAGATCCAAAGCTTGAGAAGTATTTAGATACGGTCCGAAGGATTGAAGCTTCCTTTGAAGGGTTTTCTGTAAAAAATATTCCTCGAGGAGAAAATGAACATGCTGATTTGCTAGCCAAGTCAGCAGCACAGGGGTTGCCCTTACCTTCGGAAGTATTTTTTGAAACAATAAAAGCACCTTCGGTTGAACTCCTTGAAAGAGCGGTCCTCAATATATCTCCTGTTTATAGTAAAGACTGGAGAACTGAGATCATCTCCTACCTTTAGGGTAACATCCTTTCAGATGACGAAGCTTATAACAAGAGAATAGAGGCAAGAGCTCGTCCATATGTAATAATAGAAGGGGAGTTGTACAAGCATGGGGTCTGCTCTCCGTTACTCAAATGTTTATCCAGAGCCGAAGGTATAGAATTGATGAAGGAAATACATGCAGGCCTGTGTGGATCTCACATTGGATCTAGGCCTTTGCTCGGAAAAGTTTTTCGCCAAGGATTTTATTGGCCAAAGGCAGCTTCGGATGCAGCGGAGTTAGTCCAAAAGTGCGAAGGTTGTCAGAAATGTGCAAGAGATCAAAAACAACCTTCGTCTCTAACCCAGTTAATACAACCCACTTGGCCATTGCAAAGGTGGGGCCTTGATTTGTTAGGTCCGCTACCACCAGCACAAGGGAACTTAAGATATGTTGTAGTGGCAGTGGAATATTTTTCTAAATGGATTGAGGCAAAGCCTTTAGCCACAATAACTTCGGTTACTGTTCAAAAGTTTTTCTAGCAAAACATTGTCTGTCGCTTCGGAGTACCGAAGGCCATCACTATGGACAATGGAACACAGTTTGATTCCGAAGCTTTCAAAGAATTTTGTGAACAAATTGGCACAAAGATCCATTTTGCATCAGTTCGACATCCGGAATCAAATGGACTAGTTAAAAGGGCTAATGGCATCATAATGACAGGAATAATGAAGTTAATATTCAATCAGCCAAGGGGAAAGTGGCCAGATGAATTAATCAAAGTGGTGTGGAGCCACAACACAACAGTATCAAGGTCAACAAGTTTTACGCCATTCAAATTGCTGTTTGGTGATGAAGCAATAACCCCAGAAGAGGCTAAGGCAGGATCAATAAGAACAGTGGCTTCGGCGAAAGACGAAGCTGATTGCTCTGTGGACAAAGATGCTATAGAAAACATCAATAAATACCAAGCCGAAACAATAAAATGGCGTGATAGAAAGGTTCGGTTGAAGAACATTAAGCCAGGACATTTGGTGCTTCGAAGAGTGGCCAACCCAGACACAGTGGGCAAACTACAGCTAAAGTGGGAAGGCCCTTTTCTGGTAGTATCTTCGTCAAGACCCGGTTCCTACAGATTAAAGGATATGGACGGCAACGACATTCCTAGATCATGGAATGCGGATGAGCTTCGGCGGTATTATGTGTAACCTGATGTAATCTTTTTTATTTTTTATTGTTCTAGTTTTTTCTTATGGCACCCTTTTCCTTTCTAAAGGGGGAGAAAGGTTTTTAATGGGGCCATAGCATGTAATTTCTCTTTTTTCTTATTTCACCTCTATAAGAGCAATATCCCCCAAAGATGTAAATGTAAAAGCTGAGAATGCACCATCGAGTGCAAACAAAAAAGAAAAGAAAATAGGGAGAAGCTCAAAAGTCGTTCCTAAGGGAATGCAGAGCTTGCAGCGAAAAATAAACGCTGATTCCGCTGAAGTAAAAGGCGAAGAAGCTCCTAAGGGAGGCTTGCAGCGAAAAATAAACGCTGATTCCGCTGAAGTAAAAGGCGAAGAAGCTCCTAAGGGAGGCTTACAGCGAAAAGTCAAAGCTGATACACCGAAAAATAAACGGTGAAGCCGAAAAATAAGCGGCAAAAAGATTTGAGTCATCCCTAAGGGAATGAAGTCAATGATTATAGCTTCGAATATATATCCGAATATTCATTTGCACGATACATCACATCATGACATTTGCATTCATAAACATTCATTTAGACATACATAGGATCATTATCATCATATCATTCAGAAAAGATAGATGCTTTGGTTATGAGGATAAAGCTTCGGAGAAAAACAGAAAGAAGGAATTTTCATGCTTCGTTGTGTACGAAAAGAAGGGAAGGTGTTTTTCGCCTTCGGCTCAAAAAGAAAATTTCGTTCACATCAAAGCAGATTGTACATGGACAAAGGGGAAAGATATATTACAAGGTACGCACAAATTTACATAAGTTTGTTTACAATTATATTACAAAATTTTCTCTAATATCTTGTGCAGCAGAGTCTTTCGGGATATCTGTTAAAGCTTCAGCTCCTCATTCTTTAGCTTCATCATCCTGTTCATGTTAAAACGGAATGAGAAAACTACAGAGTTCAAGGAGAAGGTAAAAGTAACAAGTATGAGTTTCTCACTGGCTTGAGGTGGCTCCGAGCTTCGTCACCAGCCATTTTTCGCCCGCCGTTTATCCAAATCTTGGTCATAAACCTGTTTCCTATGCTTCGAGCTAGGCTGGGAATGTCAATTAAATCTGCTGGTGACAAGTTGAAGTTTGGCCTATTGACAATTTTCCCGTGCGTGCAACCAGCCTTCAAGAAAGCAGCAGCTGTGCCTCGAGAAGCTAGCAGGGCGTAGAAATCGGCATGCCCAGCAATAACTTCATCAAGTGCATCAACTTCGCCCTCAATGTATTCGAAGGTGCTTGGCAGGTTTTCAGCTGAAGGTGTAAATTTATCAGAGCTGGCTCCAATTGAGTGAAACACATTCTTCAGCCGCTGCACGCATCGGTTGCCGAAATCTAAGCATTTTTCCTGAAGCTCTTTCAGTAATTTTTGCAAATTTGAATTCTTCTCAATTTCGGCCTTGAGACTTGTTTCAAGATTCTTCTTTTCCTGCTCAGATTTCTCTAATTTTGTGAGCAATTCGTTGTTTAATTTGTCAATTTCAGCTTGAGCTTCAGCTAGCGAGCCCTCCATAGAGTGAATTACGAAGTCCTTTTTCTCCAAGGCAGCCTCGTGATCTTTAGCTTTATGTTCAAGTTCTTGAATGTCGAAGTCCTTTTTCTTCATAGCAGCTTCGTAGCATTCGACTTTATTTTCTAGATCTCTGATAGTAGCTTCGTTTTTCTGGTCTTCGAGATCTTGTTGCATCCTCAGCACTTTACTTAATAATATACTCTGGCAAAACAACCTTCGTCAGGAAACATATTAATTCAAAAAACAGTAAAAGTTGAGAGTTTTTACCTTGAAATTAGCATAGAACAAGCTCCCGGCGATATGTTGTCGCTGGTATCTGCACAAGTCCGCTTTAATCTTCGGCAGACCAACATTCTTTGAGAAAGTTCTAACAACTTTAGCCTCGGTTCGATTCCGAAGGCATCTCAGTTTTCCTTCATTGAGTCCGCCAAACAGCAGAGCCCCTGGTTTGTATCCACAGGATATAGAATATTTCTTTAGTTCTTCTTTTTCAGCTTCTGATAACTCTTGTCCAAGTATATCTTGAAAATTAAAGTTTTCTTCTTCCAAAGTGTCTTCAATCTGCCCTTTTCCTTTCTCAATCGTCGTGTCCACCGCGACCGCAGCAGCTTCTTCTTCAGCCATTTTCAGAAGTATGTTATCAATATCACCAAGTGTGGTTTCTAGATTAGGATCTTCGGTGATCTCAGTTTCGGCTCCAGTGGCTTCAGCTTTGGTGGTTGCTCCGGTGGCTTCGGCTCCGGTAGTTTCGGCTCTGGTGGCTGTGGTTTCGGCAGTAATAGCGCTTTCAATTATTTTCGCCGCCGATGTTGGTGGTGGTGTCTGATGAATAACATCAGCCACTTGCATAATTCTTCTTTTCTTCTTTGGCTTGGCAGGACTTTCTGTTGCCGAAGGTTCTTTTTCCTTTTGAAAAAACTTCGTCAGTTCTGGCGCCAGCGGACTTAGCTTGATAGGCAAAGGTTCAGTCATTACCTTTAGAATCTCCTCCACTTCGGCAGCAGAAGGTGTTGCAGGAGCTTCCTCCTCTTGGGCTGGCGTCTTCGGTTTTGGGGATGCAACCTTTCTTCTCTTTGGAGCAGCTATCTTCAGTTCAGGGCTCAATTTTCTTTTCTCAGAATTTTCTTTGTCCTTTTTAGCCAATTTAGTGCCTTCTTTATCAAGGACGCTGGCAACCCTTTTCTTTTCTGGCCTTCGGCATCTCCGCTCAGTTGCTCATAATCAGGATAATCAAAATTCAAGGTATCCAGCACCCGATTCAATCTTCGTTTCGGATGAGTGCCGAATGCCGCAGTCATTAACTGATCTTCTTTCTTAGAATAGCAGCCGAGAATCTCGTTGCACATAACCTCAATTGTGTCCAACCATTCTTGGCATGGTGCTTTAAAATGTTTCTTAAATTTGTAGTGATAAGGTAATCGAACAAGTTCTCCCTTCTTCTTTTCTCCCTTTAGCTTCGGCATCTCCCAGTCCCTCAGTGTTGGGAACACTTTAAAAGCCAAGAATTCCTGCACTAAGTCCCTAGTGCCGATATGATCTGAAATCACTCGAAATTCAGCCAAAGCAATCTGACTCGGGCTCCCCATTATCATGTTGCATTGGGGCCTTGTTTCTCCGAAGGTCAGCTCTAGCGGACTCTGAACCAATTTATCCTCATCTTCGTCAACTTTAACATAAAACCATTCAGACTTCCATCCGGCTGGCCATTTGCTTCGATAGCTTATCACTGGAAACTTCGTAGTCTTGCGATAAGCAAAGTTGTAGCAGCCAAAATTCTCGTGCAAACCGTCTCCTCTGGCTTTAGTTTGGTAGTGTAATTCATGAACTCAGCAGAAACCCTCACCAAACGGTTCCACTCCCTACCTACGAAGGGCCCAAATATAAACGCTCAACCTAACGATAGCATTAGGGGTCAGCTGGTGAAGGTAAATCCCAAACTTCTTCAGTACAATAGCAATCATCTTGTTAAGGGGGAACCTTAAACCAGCCTTCAGAAAACTTTTGAAGACTACTACCTCATTCTTTCCTGGTTTTGGGATAGTTTCTTCTCCACCAAAACGAATTAATTCTTTCTTGGCCTCGCTAAAATAACCCAGCTTCACCATCCTAGGAAGATCAGCTTCAGAGATGGTGGACCTTCCAAAGTCTAGATTACTAGGTTTACTTGGCATCCCGAAGCTGTACTCATCCTCGGAACCAATTTCTTCAACAATAGCTTGTGTTGCTTCGGCAGCAGGTGTGTCCTCTGATGAAACGAGCCCGGAACACTTCATTGCTTCGGAAATCGGAACAGTTTCGGTGGCTTCGGCCTCGTCTCCCTCACGCTCAATCCTAGCAGTGGAGCACAATCTAGCCATTTGATTATGAATTCCTAAAGTTTTTTGAAATTAATGACCTTTTTTCCGAAGCTCTTCTTGTGACGAAGCAGAGTCCGGAGTGGTGCTTCGTTTGAGTGCAAAGGTCAAGCTTCGGCTATGGTGAAATTTTTGGCAGCAAAACAGTGCAATTGCAATGAATGTTGTGGTAACTTTACACCTACTTATCTGTTTATATAGCACTGCAGGTAAAAAGGTGAATCGTCAAGTCTCCTACACCGGACGAACACTCGCCCGCACCCACTGAACGGTGGGCCACAAAACCCGAGAAGGTAAATATGCATGATGGGACTACTCCACGCTCGGAAGTTGTATCGTTTCTCCGCAACGAGCTCAGGGAAGGTGTTTTTCGGACCTTCGGCTACCCGAAGCTTAAGAGAGTTTTTCACGGGTCAAGCTCGTTACGAAAAACGATCTGGCACCACGAAGGGGCTACTGTTGGGTTCATGCTTCGTCGCCGAAGGTCCTGCAGGAAGAAAACACCTTCAACAAGTCTGTTTATATGAGATACCGAAGCTACCACTCACAAAGCTTTGACGCTATAACGTATCCAAAGACGAAGGATCGAACCGACTTAAAGATGGAATTACTTTTTAGTCCATAAGAGTCTAAGTTATGATTGTAATTTTCTGTAAGGGGCATGATTGTAATTTCTTACAGGCTGCGTCCTGTGCCTATAAATAGGTGAACAGTACTTCTTTGCTATTCACGCAATCTTCTAATCGCTGACGTGCTACTCTGGAATTAACGTTCTCTGCCAAGGCGAAGGTACAAATGTGCCTAAACATTATATTTTGATATTCAAGTTCACATGACAAAATAATCAAATAATATTATTTATTCTTCCTATTCTATAACGTTTTATATTTTATTTTGCATTATTTTATCTTTGATCATGAAAGTACCTTCGTGATATTTTATTCAAAACCTTCGTCCGAAGTTCATTAGATCCTTGGGGAAATAATGCTTCAGCGGACGAAGGGCTTTAACATCTGACATTCTATGTTGCCTTGTTCCTAATTCATAGCACTTAAGAACAAGTCCCCAACAGGACAGCTTGACCCAGAGCGGGCAACGAAGCTGTAACAGCCAAAATTGTTATGATATTGCTCTTTACCCCATGGTTTCGTCTCATATAGTAACTCATGCATACTGCAGAAACTTTTTGCATTTGACTCCAAACCTTGGCTCTTTACGGCCCATACGAAGATTCCCATCCTTATGATTGCTTCGGGAGTAATTTGATGAAGGCAGATTTCAAATATCTTCAAAACTTCTACCACAAAGTTGCTCAAAGGAAACCGAAGCCTAGCCTTGAAGAAACTTCGGAATATCACGACTTCATTCTCCTCGGGAGTTGGACAAGTTTTCTCTCCTTTGTCAGCCCTTACAATAGATAAATCCCGAAAATATCTACCCCTCATATTGACAAGATGGCTTTGCTTTATGCTTGATTTTCCAAAAATTGCATGGCTTGGTCGCCAGGGTCGATCTTCGGAATCTTCACCACCGCTTTCCACATCATAGCTGTCACTATCACCAGTGTCTTCAGATAAACCCTCTAAGATCTCCCTAGTAATCTTCTCTGTATTTGTCTTTGCTATTGATTGAAGAAAGCTGAGATTCATCTCCTCGGAAAGACTCAGCTTTGATTCAGCAACAACTTTCTTATCTTCAGACATCTTTGAAAATGCTGAGAAAGTGCTCTCGAAACCGAAGCCCAAAAATTTAAAAAGCCAAGCAAGTGTTGGTGTGCAAGGGCTAAAAGTTGGATGAGCAAGAAGCAGATGGTGAGAAAGCGTGCCAAATGAACTCGTGGTGAGCTCTTATTTATACGCCTAGTGCGTTAAAAGCTGGAGGGTCCCGCTTGTCAATGACTGTTGCTATTCTAGCAAAGTGAAGGTGTTTTTTCGGACCTTCGGCTTAAGGCCTTCGTCCATGTCGCAATCTGAATTTATTACTTTAACAAATTAATATTGCGAGGGGCTACTGTTGGGGGCCTTCGGCTTCCGAAGGTCCTCAAAAACATGATTTAACTATGTCTCTGGAGCATAATGTGTAAACAGGTACCTTCAGACACAAATTAAAACCACAGCATGAACATGCATAAAGAGTATGAAGGATGGCGCAGAGCGGAAGCTATGCGCAGGGGAGCTTCGGCGTGATAGCAGAAAAAGAAACCGACTTAAAAGGGAAAAGGCTATTTGGACCCCGATGGATTCTATAGAGTTATTAGCAAATGTAAAGGGCATGGGTGTAATTTTACATGGGCTGCGTCCCGTGCCTATAAATAGATGAACAATACTCCCATACTGTTCACGCTGACTCGGCATTTACTTTCGCGTCACAATTGTACCCCTGCTTTCCTTCGAGCCGAAGGTACATTTATAATTAGTTATTGTCGACACAGTCACGAAAATAAAAATAAGTTGATAAGAACATTTAAAGTGTTTTTATTATTTTTTCATATCTTGTGTATGAATCCTTCTTCATCATCTATTGTGTTTAAGGAGATTTGTTCTTCATAACCTTCGTCTAGAATTCATTATTTCTGAAGGGAGATAATGTTTCGAAGGACGAAGGACTTTAACATTTAACACTTTTTATGTTGCCTTGTTCTTAACTCTTAGCATTTGACAACAAGTCCCCAACAGTGTCGTCGAAGTGTGGCAGCCTATGGGTATCCCATCCCCTTCCTCTACAAAGCGTCGACTCGATTAGCGGTGAATCTACAACATTTCAAATGAGCCACAAAGTAATCCCTAGAACAAAACCTATGAAAATAACATGACTAGAATGTGCAAACTAGGTTTTGTCTATGTGTTGCTATCTCTACCGTAAAATGAGTTATGCAACCTAAGTTTCAATCCCATATAATTTATATTAAGGCTAGTAAAGATTGCAACATAAGTAGAGAGAGTAAATGCGGAAGATTAAAGAGCTAGTAGACAAAGCAAACTCTCGTGTACGACGCCTGTATTTTTACTGAGGTATCCAGAACCACGCAAGGTACAAACTAACCATCGTTGGTGCCCCTACGCAAAGGGTCGCCCACGCAAGTGTCAAGCACCACGAACGAGTAACTCCCTTGAGAATCTTGGACCTTCTCCACGCTCAAGTGGTGCTCCGCTTCAGGCTCCTCTCGGACGCTCCCCGTCATCTCCACTATTGAGCTTCTGGCCGAAATGTCATGGGCCTCGTTCCCTCCGGTACATAGTGACGACCGTAACACAAACTCGGTTGTCACGGTCTCACAAGACTCTCGCTCCACTTGGAACAATATTACAATGACTCACACAAGAGTCGAGGGATTATGTGGTTTTTTCTAAACTCACTTGTTGGAGCGAAAGCCGCCCAACCCCTCGATCAGATTTCTTTAACATCTATTGAACATGTTTTGTCATAGGAACAAGAAGCGAAGGGTACCTCAAATGGTACCAGAATCGAGGTCTTCAACTAAAGCTACTAAAGACATCGAAGCAAAGGGCCACACTGTTTAAAGGGGGCTCCTTATAGCTTCACGAAGGCGTCTCCACCGGCTCGGATAGTTCTGAACAACGATAGTCTCGGCAAGGTCGAAGACCCGACTACATAGGGCGAAGGGTGTCACATGTGGGCGAAGGTAGTGCCGCCCAACGGTGGGCCCAGGCCGCGTCCCGCTGTCATTCAGGCCCATTTGTGAGCCCCTCCATGGGGTAGGATCTGGAGTACGTTTAATCAGACTATACTTAACATCGTTGTAATGACCCCGCAAGGGGAATATTCCAGAGATGTAGCAGGTAACCGGGGGCATAACAGTACTTAGGAGGGCACACCCACCTACTCAGTTACCAATAAATACCCCCACACTATACATTGATGGGACATACTTAACAAGACACTACAGTTCCCTACTTACTATTTTGTTGAGCACTTGTGACCCTTCCTTCTCGAGTTTTTGGGCCCACTTGACCACATGTTATTCGGTCTCGACATCACTCAACTAACTAGGATTCACCTAGAGCAAGCACATAAGCGGTCTAACTAAACTAAGCACTTCGCAAAGCACCTACGCTAATCACTGAGTGATTCTATTAAGCACTTGAGTGTTTGAGCACTTAGAAATGTCTATAGCATGTGTCGGTATGTTGCTTGGGCTCCCACACCTTCAAATGGGCAGATGGAGGGGTATAAATAGCCTCCCCCTCAATTATAGTCGTTGGACAGAAAAGTTGCTGCTTCTCTCGTTGGGTGCACCAAACATGTCCAGTGCCCTAGCCACGTCAGCCGATCGTTGAGGTTTGTAGCAATCGACCGCTGTGTAGCCAAAGGGGAACGTTAACCAGACTGTCCAGTGCACACTGGACAATCCGGTGCTACAGCGTCCGAGAGTCCTTGGTTGCGGACCCCTCTGCACAGACTGTCTGGTGCACACCGGACAGTCTGGTCCGCCATCAGAGCGCTAGCTGACTGCCCTCTTCTTGGATTTCTTCACTATTTCCTTGGGCTTCTTTTGGTCTTGAGTCTTGGACTTCTACGCAACTTTTAGGTCTTCTTTTGAGGTGTTGCATCCTTAGAGCTTCAGTCCAATCCTCTTCGCATCTTGTGAACTTCAAAAATAAATACTAGCAAACACATTAGTTCACGGGCTATGTTGATCATCAAACACCAAAATCAATTAGTCAAATGGTCTGAGGTCCATTTTCCTTACACACATTATTCTTCACACTTGCTGAGCGATGACCATATGGGAGCTCACACTTGCTATAATCACACCAGGAGAAAAGTAGGTACCGCCGAAGGATAATTACTACGATGAGATCTAGGCATCGTCTTTGAGTCAACTTTGGCACTGTGGAGATAGTTATCTTAGATTGAATTATTTAATTTCAGGTGTGATAGTATGCTTGTTGGTAGATTTCAATTTGTACACGAGACATAACAACATCTTCCCCAAAGCAAACATGTAGAGCCCAATGTTACCGATCATGGGATCATGGTTTCGCTGGAGGAAATCAAGGCATCAGAACTCATATTCTACCAATTGTTATGGATGGGGAAGATGTGGAATTCTTAAAGGCAATATGTGTCTTCATATAGATCCATCGATGTTCTTTATGAAAGGTATGGAGGCCCTAATAAATGCAACATAAGAACCTTTGTATGGTAAGTCTAAGGGTTGTACCAAAGATTTCACGGCATTGCAATATGTACTAAAGTTGTTGGTGTTAAAATATAGATATGGTATGTTTGATGCTGGCTTCGATGCATTATTGAGTGTTATCACAGACATGCTTCCAAAGTAAAACAAATTGCCTACTAACACATACTACACAAAAAAAGTTAATTAGTCCACTCACTATAGGTGTGGAGAAGATCCACACGTGTAGAAATCATTGTATATGCTATATCGAGAGCTGTCCAAAGTGTGGTGCAAGTAGGTACAAGATGAATAAAGACTATCTAGAGGAAGAGTGTGTTGCCTCCATGTCTAAAGGCAAGAAGCAAATGAAAGCCCAACAGAATACCCAAAAAGTTCAAAACTCATGAGCAAAGAAAAAGAAGTAGACTATTATGCGCTCAAAAAGATTCCAGCTTCGGTGATGTGATACCTTCTGGTTTCAATCAATTAAAGTGTTTGTTTGCTAACCATGAGGATGTCTGTTGGGGACTTCCTCTTTCGAAGGTCCTCAAAAACATAATTAACCATTTGTTTTCAACATAAGCTATTACAGGGAGCTTCGTCTTCAGGATGGAAGCCTTTTCCTCATGATGAAGGCATACGAGATGAAGATATGATCTAAGGATGATAAGAATAAACACCGAAGCTATCACCAGATTGACAGCTTCGAATTATAATGGTAATGAAGTATGGTTGTCACACCCTGATTTTAGGAACCCAGGCACGAACATAAACACCAGGTGTGCTAGGACCAAGTCTCACACATATGATGAATAGTGGTACAGAAATGAATGTCACAACTTTATTATACAATAGGAGTTCTGTACAAAATAAATAAATAAATAATTACATCGTAAGAAGACAATGATCCAGCAACCCAAAGTTGACGGGGAGACGACGACCTAGACCTCTCACGAACACATCGCAGCATCCACCCACTACAGGAAACGCATAAATTTTCGTGGGCCGGGCTATTTTCGTCGGTCGGCCCACGAAAATACAACGTTATTTTCGTCAGCTCTAGTGACCCACGAAAATATGGCCTATTTTCGTGGGCCAGGCTATATTTTCGTCGGCCTGCCGACGAAAATACGAAAGTTATTTTCGTCGGTCTCCACACCGACGAAAATGCTGTCTATTTTCGTCGGTCCTCCTTTCCTCTCTTTTCATTTCCCATCTCTCTCTGCGCCGTCCCGTGCTCCCTCCGCTAGTTCTCCCAATTCCTTCCCCACCTCCTCGGTCGTCGCCTCCCCCAGAGAGCAGGAGCCGCCTCGTCCCTGCCGGTCCCGACCCCGACCCCCATCCCGTCCGCGCCCAACGCCATGAATCCCGAGTAGTAAGTTCCCTATCCCTCCTCGCTTCCGATTGGGTCGGTGATGGGCTCGTCGAATCTAGAGCGTGGTTGGGAAGTTCGGCGGAACGGCCGATCTTTCCGCCGGCCGCCCAGTCGGGTCGTTCGGTCGCCGATTCGGCCCCGATCGTGAGCTTTTAGAGGGTCTCCCTTGTTCCTTTGCTTGGTAGTTGCTGCGCTCTTAGTCCAGTGTTTGGAGTCTTAGTTTTGTTGGTCCCCATGCCGGAAATAGCATATTGTTGGATGCGCCGTCACCGGTAGCCTAGGAATGACCTAGATCCGTGCCTGTGCCTTCGTTCGGTCGCGTTGCTCCCGCGTAGCCTTTTGCTCGGGGCTTTCGGAGCCACTACTATTTTGTTTTACTCTTTGATTTTGTCGTGGATGTGTTCACCAAGTTTGTTGTAGGGTGTGTTGGCTTGTGCCTTGTGGGCAGGAACCGAGATGATATCATGAGATATAGATGCTTCTTCAGGGCGTGTCATCGAGAGTACCCAAACGGGTAAGCAATTGACCCAACCCCCCAACAGAGATGGTTGTAGCATCCCACGGAGATCAAGAGGTCCCTCTTCTTGGACCTGCCTTTGAAGATCCCCTTCTCGTCATTGCGCCGACAAGCACAACAAATCCAAATAGCGAATTTGTTTTGTTGCTTTCTTCCGCTGCGCATCGGGATGTTTTTCAGTAATAAAAAAGTGTATTCTTGGATTTATACAGTACAGTGAATTAAGTGATGATGCCGTTTTAGGTGCTTAAGATATATGTTTTTTTTCATCAGGAAGCTGATTCCACCTGTGTTAGTTCCAATTCGATGCCTCGTGCTATCTATATTATCTCCCTGCACTAATTGACATATCAGAATGTAGATTAGCTGTTCTTGTCTGGAAGAAATGTGCTCAAATACAATATTAGAAGTGCTTAATGCCATAGTCCAAGTGTTCCTAGACTATCAGGAAAACTGCGTTCCCTACCTGTTTCCTTATTTCTTCATTATTACTGTGACAGGGACATAAGCAGTGGCTGGCAGAAGTACAGTTCCTTGGTGTTCTGGAGCACCCAAATCTTGATAATTGTTCTACATCCGGCTTTCACAGGTAGCTAGTGTTTTCTGATTAGGCTAACTAGTTACATGCTCTATCATGGCTTTTCGGAATTAGTGTGGATGAAAATATTGTTTAGCATATACTGGTCAGCATATTGTTTATTATGTAGCTATCGTGTAGTTTTCTGTGTTGGCAACCATCATGTTGTTGTTTATTTGCAGGTTTTAGAAACATCACTTTATAGGGGAGGTGCTGCCGAATTTTTTATTGACAATAATATTTTTTGTACATAGGTGTTCTTCCGACTAGATCTTCTCCACCGTTAGCTAGACTCGTACATTATTCTCAAGTATACATTGTTTTCGTAATTTCTCAGGTATACATTATTCTCAGTTTTAATCGTTAACCGTAGCGAACCGTATGTGTCACCCGTTCGGGAACGGCGAACGTCACACTGGCTTGTGAGGTTTGCCGTTCCGGAATTGTCCACGTATTTTGGACAGCCTGAGAGTGTAGGCCGATGCTTGTGATTTGTGACATGTGCCTTACGATTGACGGGGAATTTCGGTTGTGTAACCCAGTTGTTCTCCAACACACCGTGTTCAGGCGTGTGCTTGGAGAGCAGCGGGGTTATGCTGCCGAAATTTCACGGCAATCGTAGGCTACACGTCACAAATCACAAGCATCGGCCTACACTCTTGGGTGGGTTTAGGGCCTTTACCTAATAGGGAGTTCACCTAAGCCACGGACGATCGTTGATGTTATTTGTCTTTTGTTTAATTAGCCTTTGAAATGGACGGTGATCGGAGGGTGATGTATGACGGGTGGAGAAAGGATGGGGCACATTCGAATGAATGGATGGTTGTAACAAAGGCTTTTCTTGAGCATGCTTTCAAAGACGCAACTGGTCGTCTAGTGAAGTGTCCTTGCTATCGTTGCGAGAACAAGTGGCCTCAGAAGAAGGAAGAAATGGAGAAACACCTTTGCAAAAGTGGGTTTATGCCGAACTACCTTGTATGGTACTGGCATGGAGAGTGTATTAGACACGTTGACGCAGAGGTGGAACTTGATGATGATCATGATAGGATGGACGACATGTTGCATGATCTTGGTAGGGAGGTTGAAATGAACGCTGAGGAGCCGGGGCAGCTTCCACGCGATGCTCAGGAATTCTTCCGGCTACTCGCCGCGGGGGAAGAGAGACTGCACGAGCACACTCAGATGTCAGTTCTTGGGACTCTCACAAGACTAATGGCGATAAAGTCGAAGCACAACATTTCAAACAGTGCTTACAACGACATCGTCCAACTAATGGGCGAGGTTCTCCCGGAGAATCATAAGTTGCCAAAGAATATGTACTTCGCAAAGAAGATGTTGGCTGGTCTTGGGATGACATATGAGAAGATCGACGTGTGTCCCAACAGTTGCATGCTATTCTTTGAGGAGGATGACAAGCTGAACCGTTGTAAGCATTGTGAAGCTTCTAGATATGTCGAGGTGACAAATGATGAGGGTGAATTGGTAGTTACGAAGCTCGCAGCTAAGCAACTTCGTCGGTTGCCCATCATTCCTCGGCTTTCAAGGTTGTTCCTCAACAAGGAAATAGCTCTGCATATGACATGGCCAAAGAATGGTGTACGTCTCGTCACTGATCCAGACATAATGGTCCATCCGTCGGACGGTGATGCGTGGAAGGCAATTAACGAGTTTGATCCCGAATTTGCAAACGACCCTAGGAGTGTACGGCTTGGTCTATCGACGGACGGATTCACACCTTTCAATACCAGTGCAAGCCCTTACTCGTGTTGGCCTGTCTTCATTGTGCCATATAATCTTCCTCCTGAGTTGGTCAATAAAGAAGAGTTCATGTTCCTTGCACTAGTCATCCCAGGCCCCGAGCATCCAGGGCCAAAGCTAAATATGTTTGTTCGCCCTTTAATTGAAGAGCTGAAACAATTGTGGAGAGGTGTGAAGGCTTATGACAGCCATACTGAAAAGGAGTTTACCATGCGCGCTGCTTATTTGTGGTCAGTGCATGATCTGCTGGCGTATGGAGATTGGTCTGGATGGTGTGTTCATGGTCGGTTGTGCTGTCCCATATGTATGAATGATACGGATGCATTTAGATTGAAGCATGGTGGGAAAGTGTCATTCTTTGATGCTCATCGACGTTGGACTCCATTCAAGCATGATTTCAGGAATTCGCTTACTGCATTCAGAAGTGGAGCCAAAATCAGAAATGGGCCACCAAAGAGGCAAACTGCACCGCAGATAATGGCATGGCATGCTTGTCTGAAGCAAGGAGAAAATGATAGGTTTCAAGGCTACGGGGAGGACCACAACTGGACCCATATTTCATCAATATGGGATCTTCCGTATGCAAAAGCCTTGATCATGCCGCACAACATAGACTTGATGCACCAAGAGCGTAATGTTGCTGAAAGCATCATAAGCACATGTTTCGATGTGACTGATAAAACGAAAGATAATATGAAGGCAAGAAAAGACATGGCTGAAATTTGTAAGAGACCGATGCTCGAGTTGAAAGTAAGCGATAAAGGGCATGAGAGTAGGCCGCGAGCTGATTACTGCCTCAAGCCAGATGAAAGGAAAGAAATATTTAAGTGGTTGAAGAATCTGAAATTTCCAGATCGATATGCGGCAAATCTGAAACGGGCAGTCAATCTGAAGACCGGTAAATTGATCGGTTTGAAAAGCCATGACTACCATATTATTATGGAGAGGCTGATGCCCGTGATGTTTCGAGGCTATTTTAAGGATGAGCTTTGGAGCATATTTGCAGAGCTGAGTTACTTCTATAGGGAAGTATGCGCAAAGACGGTATCGAAGAGGTTGATGCAGAAATTTGAGAAAGAAATTCCAATTCTTATTTGTAAATTTGAAAAGGTTTTCCCGCCAGGATTCTTCAATGTGATGCAACATCTAATTGTGCATTTGCCTTGGGAAGCTTTGGTAGGCGGACCAGTGCAATTCAGGTGGATGTATCCTATAGAAAGGGCGTTGAAAAAGCTCAGGGCGTCTGTTCGCAACAAGGCTAGAGTCGAAGGGTGTATTGCGGAGGCTTTTGCCCTTAAGGAGATATCTCAATTCTCAACCAGGTATTTCGCTCGAGCCAACAATGTGTTTGCTCCTTCAGTGCGACTTCATGTCGAAAATGAATCGCCCCAAAGCACCCTTCAAATTTTTGCGAATCCGGGTAAAGCAGTTGGAAAAGGGAGTGTACGTCACATTGAAGGATCAGATTTGAACACGCTAATGCTATATATGTATAGCAATATTGACAGCACACAGGAGGCGTTCGAGTAAGTTTTCCTCATAGTTACTTCCATTTTCTCATCTCATAATTTCTATAGTGTGTAATCTCCATGTTTCTAATATGTCCAGCATGTTTGATGAAGAATGTTGGAAATCTACTAGTAAACCTACGGCCATCCAATTAGAAAATCTTCGACGTGATGGGTTGAAAGGTGGACCAAACTTCGTGCATTGGTTTCGTAATTATGTTAGTAATTGTCGTTCTCTCATTGTCCATACTTAATCTTTGAATTTTGGACTTCGAAGATATAATGCATATACTAATTCCTTGTATAGGGTAGCCTCTGTCGCTTCTACTACCCTGGCATGGTGGAGCTCAATGGCGAGAGGTTCGCGGCTATGCAGTGGGCCGACTGGGGTCTGAAGGACTATGTCCAGCCAGGGGAAAGCAGTAGCGGAGGGGGAAGTTCAGAACAAAAACCAAGGACTTGTCAGGTGGCTGTGTGGGACGAGTTCTGGGTGAGTTTACTTTCGTATATAAGCAATTCACTGCATTATTGCTTCTCCTAATCTTACTTTAACTTAACTTCTCCATTGATATGTAGGGGAGGTTCCAATTGCCGGATGACATCGAGGCGGATCAGGCTCAGTGGGCACGTGTGAAGAGACACTTTCGGAAGTGCGCTGATAAGGTCATCAAGGATGCCATGTACAATGCTTGCATCGCGGCCGTCAACTACTACTACAAGAAGATAAAGGGGCAGAAAATGAGCAAAGCATTAGGGTCTAATGAGATCTACCTCACAGAGGAGCAGTACCTGGAGAGCGTTGTGGATTGGCTGGCGAAGGACATGGAAGCCTGGAGGTGGTTGGCAAAGAGATGGGCGTCGCCTGAGTGGATTGCAGAGTCCAACAAGCACCGTGTCAACCGTGGCACTGAAGGACCAGGGCATAGGTACGGCGCCGATGGACACCTTGGTACCGCACGCCGCATGGTAAGTATATAAATCAAACTTGTATGTTACATCTATGAAAATTCTATGGTTTAACTCTTCTTTTTCATGCAGGAAGCTGAAAGTGGAGTTGCTCCAAGTTTTATGGAGGTTTACGTGCGTGGTCACCGTGGCCCTGATCCGGCTAACCCTGATGTGCTATGCAGCGAGGCGGCAAGGGAGAAAATGGTAAACAAGTTTGTATTTACGAATTAAATTGCATATTTTGTGTCTAACTCCAACTCTAACTTTCTTTGCAGAATGCATATGGGGAGGAAATGACTCAACGCCATGGGCCTGACTTCGACTGGATGCATTCAGACTTAGATGTCTCGGCGTTGTACCACAGTGGTGGGGGTAGAAAGCATGGCAGGTGAGGTGTTTGTGTTTGATTCGACGATTTCATTAACAAGAATGTGTCCACTTAATGGCTCAACTATGTGTATCATGCAGGTTTGCCTTTGGCACCGGCGTTGTGGATTATAACAGGACAATAGGTCAAGGGAAGGCATCGTCTTCGGGAGGGAGTTCTCGCTCCTCCAGGTCTGCTCGAGAGGCTCAGCTGGAGGAGGAGACTCGGGCAGCACAGGAGCAGGCTCGAGCAGCACAGGAGCAGGCTCGAGCAGCGCAGGAGCAGGTTGGGCAGCTGACGCAATATATGGCTTCTTATTTTCAGGTAATTCGTCTATCTCATCACGTGTCGTCATTGAATTCAAAGTATAATGTTGCGATTCTAACGTTGCATCCATTTGCAGGAAATGACTACTAGACTCAGCCCTGATATGAACTTACCCGCTTTTCGCCCTCCCCAGGTAACACTATCTGAACACTTCAATTCCATAGCAACTCTTTTTTATTATCAAAAATGGCTCGCAGGCACAAGGATGGGGACAGTGGCCAGGACAAGCTCCAGCGTCGCAGCCACCCGGGACCGGTGTTGGGTGGACGCAGGCACCTCCAGGCACTTGGACGCCTCCACCACCCCAAGGATCGCAGCCAGTCCGGGGATGGGTGCCACCGGTCTTCCAGCCACCGGCGGGCTCTCAGCCATTTCAAGCGTGGATGGCACCGCCACCGACGGGGTGGGTGCCACCACCTCTGGGGTGGCCAGCACAACAGTACCCGTGGATGCATGCAGGATCACAGGTGATGTTCCATGTTTAATTTTATGCAAATCGTGACCAAACATTAGGGATAGCAATACACAACCTTATTTGAATGCTTGATGAATTGCAGGGTTCAGTGTCAAATGCTCAGGGATCGGAGGGTGCTGCCAACGTCCAAGGCTTCCATGGTTCTGGAGGGAGTGGCCACCTTCCTGGTGGCGGAGGAGGGAGTGGCCAAAACTCCCACAGCCCGCAGGAGTGAGTTTGATTATAGACTATGTATGGACTATGTATACACTTTATTATAGATGTGATTATGGTATTGAAACTGTATGAACTGTATGAACTATGTATGGACTATGTTTGAAACAATTATGGTATTGCTTGTGAATATGGTTTGTGAAATCTGTATTGCTTGTGAAATCTGTATATGTCATTGTGGATTATATGTATTTTGCTGTGAATTAAAAGGTGCAGAAAAATCTGTTTTGGGGGGGGTATCATTAATTTTCGTCGGCCAAAGAGGCCGACAAAAATACAGCAGCTGTATTTTCGTCGGCCAAAGAGGCCCACGAAAATAGCTTGTATTTTCGTCGGCCAAAGGGGCCCACGTAAATAGCTGCTGTATTTTCGTCGGCCTTGGACAAACCGACGAAAATATGTTATTTTCGTCGGTGCCGATGAAAATAGTTGCTTATTTTCGTCTAACATATTTTCGGCGGCTATTTTCGTCGGTATGCCGACGAAAATAATCTATTTTCGTCGGTTTAAGCTTATTTTCGTGGGCTTTTGGCCCATGAAAATTTAGGCGTTTCCTGTAGTGACCATGTGCCTCATCATGTGGTACCTGTCCTTGACCTGTGGGGGGTGTGAGACAGCAAGGGTGAGCTCACATACATTCATAGCTCAACTAGTTGTGGGGAATAATGTGCATGAACTCACTAAAGGTGGGAGCTCAAGTGAGGTGTAAGGCTTACCAAAGAGAATGGTTAAAGCTGAGCATTGCTTTTAAAGTTGGTAAAATTTTTATTAGCAATTGCTAAGTACAAGTAGATATCAAACCATAATAATAATAAACAAAGTTAATAACAAATCCCATGCAATGCAAATGACAAATTGAATTTAGTTCCATAGTTTAATCATGCGAGAGTCCTAAGCTGCTCTTGACCGTGAGCTCGGCTAGTATACCAGTTTTACACTCTACAGAGGTTGTACCCTGTACCCACAAGTCGTGTATCCCATGTCGCCAGGGTTAGCTACCGAGGTGAATGGCTAGGGATCCACTATGAGGCCTTTATAAAGTTCCACTAGCTTCCGAAAACCTGCTACAGTTTATGGGAAGAGCACTTGCAAGAATCCCGCCATCGCAGCAAAATCAACCCGAGAACCTCCTTGCATGCAACTCCCCTATTGCCCTTGCCCCTTTCGGGTAAGGTAGTCTTCCACTAGCTTTCCTAATTAGTTAGCCAATGGCGTCTGTTGGGGTCCTTCGTCCTCCGAAGGTCCTCAAAAATGTGATTTAACAATATTTTCCAAGTGTGACATGTAAACATGTACCTTCGAACTCGGGTCAAAAGCATATATAATACGGAAAGCATGCTCGGGACAAAGGTCGATCGGGATGAAGGTCGAGTCAATCCCAAAGCTATGTGCAAGAAAGCTTCGGCCAAATGGCAGAAAAAGTAACCGACTTAAAGAGGAAAAGGCTATCTAGTCCTCATAGAATCGTACATAAGTTAATAATAAATGTAAAGGGCATGAATGTAATTTCTCACAGGCTGCGTCCTGTGCCTATAAATAGATGAACAGTACCCCGTACTATTCACGCTGACTTGGCATTTGCTTTTGCGTCACGCTTGTACCTTGGTTTTCTGTCAATTCGAAGGTACCAAATGTTATTCAATATTGTCCTTATGTTAACTTACAACTATATACTGATATATATATATATATATATATATATATGATAATATTATTGTTTACATTGTTTCTTATGCTTCACATGCTCCATTCGTTGCTAATATTAATACATATATGTATGATGAGATGATGAAGTGTTGGGGACTTGTTCTCAAATGCTTCGAGTTAAGAACAAGGCAACATAAAAAGTGTTAAATGTTAAAGTCCTTCGTCCTTCGAAGCATTATCTCCCTTCGGATATAATGAATTCCGGACGAAGGTTATGAAGGACAAACCTTCATAAGCACAATAAATGATGAAGAAGGATTCATACACAAGATATGAAAAATAATATAAACATTTTAAATGTTATTATCAACTTATTTTTATCTGCGTTACTGTATTAACAATAACAGATTATAAATGTACCTTCGGCTCGAAGGAAAGCAGGGGTACAAGCGTGACGCGAAAGTAAATGCCAAGTCCGCGTGAACAGTACGGGAGCACTGTTCATCTATTTATAGGTACGGGACGCAACCCATGTAAAATTACACCCATGCCCTTTACATTTGCTAATAACTCTATAACAATCCATCGGGGTCTAAATAGCCTGTTCCCTTTTAAGTCGGTTTCTTTTTCTGCTATCGTGCCGAAGCTCCCCTGCGCATAGCTTCGGCTCTGCGCCATCCTTCATACTCTTTGTGCATCTTCACGCTGTGGTTTTGATTTATGTCCGAAGGTACCTGTTTACACATTATACTCCAGAGGCATAGTTAATCATGTTTTTGAGGACCTTCGGAAGCCGAAGGCCCCCAACAGTATCCCCTCGCAATATTAATTTGTTAAAGTAATAAATTCAGATTGCGACATGGACGAAGGCCTTAAGCCGAAGGTCCGAAAAAAACACCTTCCCATTGCTAGAATAGCAACAGTCATTGACAAGCTGGACCCTCCAGCTTTTAACGCACTAGGCGTATAAATAAGAGCTCACCACGAGTTCATTTGGCACGCTTTCTTGCCATCTGCTTCTTGCTCACCCAACTTTTAGCCCTTGCTTGGCTTTTTAAATTTTTAAGCTTCGGTTTCGAGAGCACTTTCTCAGCATTTTCAAAGATGTCTGAAGATAAGAAAGCTGTCGCTGAATCGAAGCTGAGCCTTTCTGAGGAGATGAATCTCGGCTTTCTTGAATCAATAGCAAAGACAAATATAGAGAAGATTACTAGGGAGATCTTAGAGGGTTTATCTGAAGACACTGGTGATAGTGATAGCTATGATGTGGAAAGTGGTGGTGAAGATTCCGAAGATCGACCCTGGCGACCAAGCCATGCAGTTTTTGGAAAATCAAGCATAAAGCAAAGCCATCTTGTCAATATGAGGGATAGATATTTTCGGGATTTATCTATTGCGAGGGCTGACGAAGGAGAGAAAACTTGTCCGACTCCCGAGGAGAATGAAGTCGTGATATTCCGAAGTTTCTTCAAGGCTGGACTTCGGTTTCCTTTGAGCAACTTTGTGGTAGAAGTTTTGAAGATATTTGAAATCTGCCTTCATCAAATTACTCCCGAAGCAATCATAAGGATGGGAATCTTCGTATGGGCCGTGAAGAGCCAAGGTTTGGAGCCAAATGCAAAAAGTTTCTGCAGTATGCATGAGTTATTATATGAGACGAAACCATGGGGTAAAGAGCAATATCATAACAATTTTGGCTGTTACGGCTTCGGTGCCCGCTCTGGGTCAAGCTGTCCCGTGCCAACTTTTCGAAAGAGATGGCCTGGGGACTGGATGAAGGAATGGTTCTATGTGAAAAACGACTTGAAAACGCGAGAAGATATTAAAGGTATCATCATGCGCCCCATCTGGCAGCGTTTTGGCCTTCGGAAACCGAAGGTGGATATTGACGAAGCAGCCGAAGAATGCCGGAGAGCCTTCGGTGTAGTTTGCTCTTTCATTGGGACGAGGGATTTGATCCAGGAACACATTGCCTTCAGAGTATGGCCACTTGTAGAAAAGTGGGAAATGCCAAAGGAAACAGTCAGAAAACCTGACGAAGGTGGACTAGTTAGGTTAAAATACACCTTCAAATATGGAGATAAGTTTGTCGAGCTAGATGATGACTGGTTAAAATGTATTGAGGCCACAAGCGATGAACTGCTTGGATGATACTCGAAGGCAGAAAATACTGCACTGTCTGCGGCCTTCGGAGGCCGGAAGAAGAAAAGACTCAATCGAGTATTTGATGCCATTGGGTTCGTCTATCCTGACTATCATTACCCAACACGGGGTCAAAAAAGGAAAGATACGGCTTCTGTGAAGGAAGTTGCTTCAGCCGCTCCTAGTGAGCCAGCGCCGAAGAGAAAAAAGATGAAGGTTCTTACACACCGGCCACAGTGCCTGAGTTTGTCGGTAAGACCTCTTCGGCTAGCGAAGCTAAGGAGCCGACTCCCCTGTCGAATATTGAAGAGCCGGCCAAAATGCCGGAGATGGAAAAAATAGAAGAACTGAGAGTTGAAGAAACAAAGACATTGGAAATTTTAAGTCCTTCAGCAAGAGTTGAGGTGCCAATGCCAATGCCGATGACACAAAAAGACCTTACTACAACCCCCAAGAGGAAAAGAATGGTTAACGTGCTAGATGTACTGGAAACAATAAAATCTTCAAGCACTACTCTGAAGATAGCTGCCAAAGTTCCAAAGACACAAACTGAGGCCGAAGCTGCCAAAAGTCAAGCGGAAACTGAAACTGGGCTTTCAGAGCCTACCAAGATGGAATTCTTAGAAATTGAAAAAGAAACGGAAAAAGAATCTGCAGAAGAAGCTTTATCTGAGAAAATCGCCACATCTATTCCCAAAGCATCTTCTGAAGCTTCTGACTATGTATTACGTCATGCTTCGGGTAAAAATCTAAGCGAAAAAGAAAAAAGAGAAGCTCAATTCTATGCGCAAAAATTGAAATATCCAAAAGGGGCGTTGATATTCAACGGCAGCGGAGAAGAAGACTTCTTGTATTGTCTCCCTGACAGCAAGGAGATTTCTGTCTGTCGGGAGATGAGCAAGAGCTTTGGATTCCCAACATTAGAAGACGGGCTCTCGGTGTTGTCGAAGGACGAGCTGGCTGACAGCTTAGCGTACAATATTTTAAAGGTGAAAAAATGAGATCTTTGTATTATTCCTTGAAACCAAAATTTTTCATTTGCTTAAACTTATTAACGCATTTTTTGCAGGGCCTTATACTTAGCAATGCCCTTAGGGCACAAAAAGATGCCGAAGACGAAGGGTGTACCATAGCCTTGAGCAACCTTCGTTCCGAGGTAATTGAACTAAGGAACGAAGGTCTCGAAAAAGATAAAATATTACATTCGTTGGTGAATAAAATAAAAGAAGACAAAGCTGCTTTCAAAGCTCAAGCTGAGGCTCAGAAGCGCGAACTTGAGGATCTTCGGAAACAGCTAGACAGATCTAAAGAAGAATGCACAGTTGAAGAAGCAAAACGAGAAATTAGTGAACAATGGGCAAATCATTTAGAAAAAAACGTTGAAGAGCTTTGTGCATTCAAGAAAAGGTGTTATGAAAAATCTATAGAATGTGTTAAGAAAATAAGAACCAGCTTCGCCAGCGTTGGCGCGTTCTCAAGCGAAGAAAATTTCATAAGGGGCGACCCCGAAGGCTCAATTGGATGGATCAGCCACGAAGCTGAAGCTTTTGAAGAAGTCTTGAATAGTCGCGGAGACATATGTGCCTTCTCGGGTGCTAGGGGGATTGTCACTATTTTGGAGAAAAAAGGTTGCGATCACGTGAAATCCTTGGCACAGACCGAAACCGATTTATCTTCAGAAGACATAAAAGACCCTTCGGCCGAGGCAAGTTTGGTTGGTGGAAAATTTTTCACTGATATCTGGGAAAATGGTGGCCGGGAGATGGCTCAAGAAATTATACGAAGAAGCGAAAAAGGTATTCATGACGCTAGAAAAGTAGCAGAGGCCGCTGAGAAAAGTGTGGATCTCGAAGGGCGAATAGGTATTAACTACTAGTTTTTGGGTTTTTGTTGTAACTTTTTGATTTCGGACTTGTCTACACTTTGTAACATAGCCGCACCTTCTCCTCCCTCAGAGCCCGCCGAGCCATTAGCAGACCCCAATGTAAAGGGGGATGACGAGATTAGAAAAATGGCCGAAGCTATCATGGACAAAGTTGTTGATCAACTACTAAACGAAGCTGCAGAAGTAGTTCTAAGGGAAGATTAGATGTTATTGTAAAAACATTTGGAATGTAATATTTGTTGATCAATATGTGTAATATTTTGTAACTTTGAATGTAATATATAAGCTATTTATGGTTCAATTCTTTACGATGCATGAAACTTTACATACATACCGTTTTTGAGCCTTCGGCGAAAAAACACCTTCCCTTCTTTTCATGCTTCGTAAATAATATCCGTATTTTTATAGAAAACATCCAATCTTCGTAAAATCAGTAACCAATAGATCTTTTCACTTCAGAGTTTTACGAAGGTATGCTTCTTCAATAATTATTTTTGTGCCTTGGCACTGTTTCTTCGAAACAATCTCCGAATATCGACATTGAACCCCCTTCTTGCGTTATTGATGCAATATGATGTATGATGTTATGCTTATGCAAATGATGTGATGATGTGATGTTATGCAAAATGATATTTACCGAAGATCGACATTGATTTTTCACTGTAAGCCTCCCTTAGGAGCTTCTTCGCCTATTACTTCAGCGAAATCAGCATTTATTTTTCGCTGTAAGCCTCCCTTAGGAGCTTCTTCGCCTTTTACTTCAGCGGAATCAGCGTTTATTTTTCGCTGTAAGCCTCCCTTAGGAGCTTCTTCGCCTTTTACTTCAGCGGAATCAGCGTTTATTTTTCGCTGTAAGCTCTGCATTCCCTTCGGAACGACTTTTGAGCAGAAAACTTACGCTGCGCTCCCTTAGGAACGACTTTTGAGCAGAAAACTTATGCTGCGCTCCCTTAGGAACGACTTTTTGTTATTTCGGAGGTTCTCCCTGTAACCATAAGTTCTTATGCTTCGGCAACTTTTTGGACTCCGTTATTCTGTGGAGAAAGTATATTTGTACTATGGCAAAGGCGAAGCTATTACAAGAAATTGAAAACGACAAAAAACACTTAGGCTTTCAATAATTGTTCCTTATTAAAAAGAAAATGATACTGAATGCAAAAACTGCTGCCGAGGTAGGATATTTGTTAGTAAATGTGCTTCGATTCTGGCACAATACTATTGACTGTGCGAGCTTCGGACTCTTCTCTGAAGTCTCGTTGGTGTTGAGTATGCTGACTCCCTTCTGGCTGCTGGCCTCATTGCATTGGTGGTGGAGGTGGAGGCTGTTGCCAAGATGCCTGAGATTGACTTGCCGAAGCAACAGAAGCTGCAGGGTGGTTGCCCACATACTCTGGGATATAAGGCGAGTGGTACAAAGCAGTATGCATAACTTGCTTCGGCTGGGTCTGTTGGGCTGCAGCTTCTGCTATTTCCTTTTGTTTCTGGATGGTGACATGGCACATCCTGGTGGTGTGGCCCTTGTCCTCGCCACAGAATAGGCAATAAATTTTCCTGGGCTGATCCCCAAATCTTCCTCCGAAGCCCCTGGCACCTCTGCCCCTTGGAGCTGGAGGCTGAGGATAGCTCTGCTGCTGCCCCGAAGCCTGGGAGGAATATTGCGGCCTCTGCTGCTGGCTTCCCCTGTCATCATTCTGAGTGGAATGAATCTATCTGACATGTCTAGGATGAATTCTCCCTCCGAAGCCCCTAGCTATTTCGGAGAACCTGTAAGCTTCCTCCCTTCTCTGCCGAAAGTCACTGTCAGCGCGGATGTATTCATCCATCTTCTGAAGTAGTTTCTCCAAAGTCTGAGGGGGCTTCCTGGCAAAGTATTGAGCTGAAGGTCCCGGCCGAAGCCCCTTAATCATGGCCTCAATGACAATTTCATTGGGCATTGTTGGCGCTTGTGCCCTCAGGCGTAAGAACCTTCGGACATACGCCTGAAGATATTCTTCATGGTCTTGGGTGCACTGGAATAAGGCTTGAGCGGTGACCGGCTTCATTTGAAACCCTTGGAAACTAGTGATCAGCATATCCTTCAGCTTTTGCCATGATGTGATTGTTCCTGGCCGAAGGGAGGAGTACCAGGTTTGTGCAACATTCTTGACGGCCATGACGAAAGACTTCGCCATGACTGCAGTATTGCCACCATAGGAAGATATCGTTGCTTCGTAGCTCATCAGAAACTGCTTCAGATCTGAGTGTCCGTCATACATGGGGAGTTGAGGTGGCTTGTCAGACGGAGGCCAAGGTGTAGCCTGCAGTTCTGCTGACAGAGGAGAAGCATCATCAAAAGCAAAATTCCCATGATGGAAATTCTCATACCAGTCATCCTCGTTGAAGAAGCCCTCTTGATGAAGCTCTCTGTGTTGAGGCCTTCGGTTCTTCTCATCTTGAGTAAGATGGCGAACTTCTTCAGAGGCTTCATCTATCTGCCTTTGCAGATCAGCCAGCCTAGCCATCTTTTCCTTCTTCCTTTGCACCTGCTCATGGAGCATCTCCATATTTCTGATCTCTTGGTCCAAGTCGTCCTCCTGAGGCGTTGGACTGGTGGCCTTCCTCTTCTGGCTTCGGGCCTCCCGAAGAGAGAGGGTCTCCTGGTTGGGGTCCAGCGGCTGCAGAGTGACAGCCCCTGTTGCTGAAGCTTTCTTTGGCGGCATGACGAAGGTCTATGCTTGCCGAAGGTGTTCAAAACTCAAAAAGTGGAAGTGAGTTCACCGGAGGTGGGCGCCAATGTTGGGGACTTGTTCTCAAATGCTTCGAGTTAAGAACAAGGCAACATAAAAAGTGTTAAATGTTAAAGTCCTTCATCCTTCGAAGCATTATCTCCCTTCGGATATAATGAATTCCGGACGAAGGTTATGAAGGACAAACCTTCATAAGCACAATAAATGATGAAGAAGGATTCATACACAAGATATGAAAAATAATATAAACACTTTAAATGTTATTATCAACTTATTTTTATCTGCGTTACTGTATTAACAATAACAGATTATAAATGTACCTTCGGCTAAAGGAAAGCAGGGGTACAAGCGTGACGCGAAAGTAAATGCCAAGTCCGCATGAACAGTACGGGAACACTGTTCATCTATTTATAGGTACGGGATGCAGCCCATGTAAAATTACACCCATGCCCTTTACATTTGCTAATAACTCTATAACAATCCATCGGGGTCTAAATAGCCTTTTCCCATTTAAGTCGGTTTCTTTTTCTGCTATCGCGCCGAAGCTCCCCAGCGCGTAGCTTCGGCTCTGCGCCATCCTTCATACTCTTTGTGCATCTTCACACTGTGGTCTTGATTTATGTCCGAAGGTACCTGTTTACACATTATACTCCAGAGGCATAGTTAAATCATGTTTTTGAGGACCTTCGGAAGCCGAAGGCCCCCAACATGAAGGTATGTCCTTCATGACCTTCGTCCAAAGATCATTATATCCTTGGGGAAATAATGCTTCGAAGGACGAAGGGCATTAACAAATAACTTGTTTTGGTGTTGCCTTGTTCTCAATTTATAGCATTTGAGAGCAAGTCCCCAACATTGGCCCCCACCTCCAGTAAACCCTCTTTTCGACCACCTTCGGCAAGCACTGACCTTCGTCATGCCACCGAAGAAAGCTTCAGCGACAGGGGCTACCGCACTGCAGCCACTAGACCCGAACCAGGAGACCCTTTCTCTTCGAGAGGCCCGAAGCCAGAAGAGGAAGGCCACTAGTCCAACACTCCAGGAGGAGGAGTTGGACCAAGAAATCAGAAACATGGAGATTATCCACCAGCAAGTGCAAAGGAAGAAGGAGAAGATGGCCCGACTGGCTGATCTTCAGAGGCAGATCGACGAAGCCACCGAAGAAGTGCGCCATCTTGTTCAAGACGAACAAGATCGAAGGCCCCAACACAGGGAGCTTCATCAAGAAGGCTTGTTCAACAACGATGGATGGTATGATGATTTTAATCATGATACCTTTACTTTTGATGATGTTTCTCCCTTGGCAGCAGAACTGCAGGCTATCCCATGGCCCCCATCATACAAGCCACCTCATCTTCCCATGTATGATGGGCATTCAGACCCGAAGCAGTTTTTGATGAGTTATGAAGCAACTATATCTTCATATGGAGGCAATGCAGCTGTCATGGCCAAGTCCTTCATCATGGCAGTTCGGAATGTGGCCCAAACATGGTATTCTTCTCATTGGCTAGGGACCATTACTTCGTGGCAGAAGCTCAAGGATATGCTAGTGACAAGTTTCCAAGGCTTCCAGACGAAGCCGATCACAGCTCAGGCCTTGTTTCAGTGCACGCAAGATCATGAGGAGTACCTCTAGGCATATGTCCGAAGGTTTTTGTGTCTCAGAGCATAAGCGCCTACAGTGCCTAATGAAATTGTTGTTGAAGCCATGATTAAGGGGCTTCGTCCAGGACCTACTGCTCAGTATTTCGCTAGAAAGCCTCCACAGACTCTGGAGAAGCTACTTCAGAAGATGGATGAGTACATCTGGGCCGATAATGACTTCTGCCAAAGAAGGGAGGAAGCATATAGGTTCTCTAAAATGACCAGGGGCTTCGGAGGAAGAATCCACCAGAGGCATGTCAGGTCCATTCACAACTCCATCCAGAATGATGACAGAGGAAGTCAATAGCAGAGACTGTAGTATTCTTTGCAAGCTTCGGGACAACAACAAAGCTCTTTCCGGCCGCCAGCTCCAAGAGGTAGAGTCGCTAGGGGCTTTAGAGGAAGATATGGGGACCAGCCCAGGAAAATCTACTGTCTATTTTGTGGAGAAGACAAGGGCCACAGTACAAGAACGTGTCAAATCACCATCCAAAAGCAAAAAGAAATTGCAGAAGCCGAAGCCCAGAAAAATTAGCCGAAGCAGGTCCTGCACACTGCTTCGTGTCATTGACCCTACACACCAGAATATGTGGGTAATCATCCCGCAGCTTCTGTTGCTTTGGCCACAGCTTCCACCTCCGCCGCCGCTACAGCCTGCCTACTCATGAGGTCTGCAGCAAGAAGGGAGTCAACAGACCCATCAGCAGCGAGATTTCAGGGAGGGGTCCGAAGCTCACACAGTTAACAACACTGTGCCAGAGTCAAAACACATATATTGAGAGATATCCTACCTTTGGCACAGTTTTACATTCACTGTCGTTTTCTTTTTAATAAGGAACAATCAATGTAAACCTAGTTTTCTTGTTATTTTCTAAAACTCTCTGTACTAGCTTCATTTATGTCAAAATGAAATATACCTTCGTCACAGACTCACGAGAATGCCGAAGCTACAAAGAGATATTCCTTCGAGAATGCAGTGCTAAATAAGCCCTATGTACATGCCAACGTGGCCGTTGGGGGAGAGCTTGGGCCCTGTACATGTGATGGCGTGGCCACCGGAGGAGCGCCTGAGTCCTGTAGGAGCACAGCTGGCAGCGCGGCGAGGATCCTGCTGACGTCTCCTTGCTGTCGTAAGGGGCTGAGAGCCACCGACATCATGGTGCACGCGGGGCACCATCATTACCCGTCGTCGGGGTAAGCCAGATGGGACGCCGGTCTTGTTCCTTGTAGCCTGAGCAGGCTAGGAATAGGGAAATGATGCATCCCCTATTAGCGCGGTCAGTCTGAGCCCAGGGTCGGTCGAGGCGGAGACTTCTCTTGAGAGGCCGAGGCTGGGGTCGGGTGAGGACGCGATTCCTCCTGAGACCGGGGGTCGGGTGAGGCGGAGACCTCCTCCCGAGGCCGGAGCCCGAGGTCGGGCGAGGCGGAGACCTCCTCCCGAGGCCAGAGCATGAGGTCGGGTGAGGCGGAGCTTCCTGTTGCGCCCGAGGCTGAACTCGGTGGTTGATCGTGACTTGTTGTTAGTCATTGCCGGGGTGGCTGACACGACAGTCGGAGCGGAGCGAGCGGCGCTGTTTTCCTGTCATATCAGACAGTAAAGAAGAGGGGCAAAGTGACTGCGGTCACTTCGGCCTAGCCGACTGAGGCGCGTGTGTCAGGATACGGCGTCAGGCATCCCCTGCATTTAATGCGCCTGTGAAGCGGTCGGTTGGTGAGGCGGTCTGACCAAGGTTGCTTCACAACGAAGCCTGCCCGAGTCGGGCCTTGGGAGAGCTAAGGAGGCGCTCGCTGCCTGAGGAGTCCCTCGGGCGAGGCGTGAACTCATCTGAGACTACTGTTCCAACCCGAGGCTGGGCTCGGGTGAGATCGCGTCCCTCGGGTAGACGAAGTCTTGGCTTGAACCGCTACCGTCAGTTGGTCTGAGGGTGTTTACCAGCCATGATTAGGAGCGTTGGGGGTACCCCCTAATTATGGTACCCGGCAGTAGCCCCCGAGCCTCGAAGGGAGTGATGGTACTCGCTTGGAGGCTTTTGCCGCGTTTTTGGTGAGGGGACCGACCTTTCTCGGTTTTTTCCTTGTTCTGGTGGGTGCACGCGAGTGCACCCGCCGGGTGTAGCCCCCGAGGCCTCGGAGGAGTGGTTTGACTCCTCTGAGGTCTGAATGCTTTTCGTGGTGCTTCGGCCGGTCTGATCGTTCCCTCATGCGGCCCGGCCATAGCCTGGGTGCGTGGTCGGGTTCCAAGTTATCAAGCTGGTTTGTTGACGCTGTCAACAGTTTTGGCCGTAGCCGGGTGCGAGAGCAGCCCCCGAGCCTCTACATGGAGCGGGAGGACGACCAAGGACTTTCTCGACTTTTATTATACGCCCCTGCGTCGCCTTTTCGCAAGGAGGAGGGGGGAAAGCGCCATGTTGCCCTTGGAGGGCGCCGAAGATGGTGTTTCCAGTGAGCTGCTAACGGGTGATCCGAGTGGACGCTCGTGCCCCGTTCGTTAGGGGTCGGCTGGTGGCCCAGAGGCGCGCTCCAAAAGTACCTGCGGGTGATTCGCCGGACCCAGACCCCTTCGACAGGGTCCGAGGGCTCGATGCCTCCCTCCGGTGGGATTCCGTTACAAATCGTTCCCGCCGGTCTCGAAAATGTCCTAGGGTACCTCGGGAGCGTAGCCTGAGCCTCGGCTATGTATCGAACGTACCCAGAGTCATCCCTCACTCTGCGTGCTCTGGGGCGACTGTTGAACTCTTCCGAGGGGCCAACCTACGAACCCCTGATCAGTAGTGGGCACGGAGCCCGGGCGCTCTGGGGCGGCTGTCAAACCCTTTCGAGGGGCCAGCCTTCGAACCCCTGATCACTAATGGGCTTGAAGTCCGAGTGCTCTAGGGCGGCTATCGAAACCCTTCCGAGGGGCCAGCCTTCGAACCCCTGATCAGTAGGAGGGCTCGGGGCCTGCTTCCTCCGCCGAGAAGGATCCTTTCCACCACGTCCCCTTTCCCGGTCCCTGTGGCAAGAGAGAGAGAGAAGAGGAGGGTAAGGATATGAATTTAAATAAGGTGGCGCACCTTTTTTGACGCGGTCATTATGGCGAAGGCGAAGCGATGCCCGCCTCGCCTGCCAGAGGTGTCGCCTGCTCCGTCGGGGAGTTAATGCGATGGGACGGGCGATTCGCGTGGCGCCCGTTGCGTGTGCGAGCCGTTTGAGGAACGGGGCACGGGCACGTCGTCTTCACGCCGTGGGAGAGGGCTCTCCCATCGCTTCAGGAGGGGACGCGAGCCTGCAGGCGACTTGACCGCTGCCTTCGCTCGTCTACCACTGCAGTTACTGCCGGCTCGCTTTTGACCATGCCAACCGTCGTGCCTACCCCGCGGCTGACCGGCCCGTGGCCGTCACCTTTAACTGGCATTGTTGGGTCTTGCGCAGGGCTACCTCGAGTTGCGGTACCGGTTCCGCAGTCAAGGAGGCGCAACATTGGTGCGAGTGGCGGTGTAACTTCTTGCACGTCGTAACCGGCACGCCGGTTACATGACATGCAGGCCCGCTTCCTTTGTGCTGGTCCGCCGGATGTGGACGGAGCCGAAGGGGCGCACGGTTGCGGTGCAGTTGGATGCCTGTCGCGTGGCGGTCCACCCTTTCGACCACCGGTTTCTGCAAAGATGGGAGATCGCTTGTAACCGCAGGACGGTTACATGCCTCACGTGCGGCGGTTCGCCTTCTTCATGCTTCGGATCAGCTCGTATGACGTGTGGGTCCCAGCCCCCGTGTCGTGGGGGGAGAACCCTAGAGTATGTCAGTGGGGATTTCGCCCATGACGCTAAGGGGTGCAAGTGAGGAGGTCTACCTATAAAAGGGGGATCGATCCCCTAGGCAGTGGCCATGCCTTCGTTCTCCCCTCATGCATTGCGCCCTTCCGCCTTTTGAGCCCCTGGATGGGGTGCTCCAGCGCCGCCTTGCTCTTGATGTCGTTGGAGGAGCGTGGCCTTGCGGTGATCGGCACCTCTCAGCCATTGCTCGGCTTCAAGGATTTTCGTCATGCAGCCCGGCTGCATTCCCTCACCAATGGGCAGTTTGGTGGGGAGAAGCAAGCCAGGCTGCGGCCTCCGCCCCACCCTCAGCTTCATGGATTTTCGTCATCCGGGCTTAGGCGGAGGAGCGCACCAAGTGGGGGGTTGCCTCCGCGTGGGCCGGTAACCTTTTCTTCCCCCAGCGTTTGGGGGAGAAAGGCATCCTCCAGCCCTGCGGAGGCTTCCTCTAGACATGCGGGGGAAGGCGAACTGCTGCTCCCTGGACAGGGTGCAGCTTTCCGTCCTTCGTCCGAGCGGCGGTCGTGCCGCGCACGGGCTGGCCACGTCCAGGTCTTCCTCGCGTCGTCAGCCACGCCAGAGAGTTGCCCAGCACGTCGTACGCCGCGAGGGCGGTGCTCGTATTCTGGGGTGGCCTCGGCGAGGACGGGAGTGAGGACCTGCCGGTGCGCTTTGGGGCGGCCGCTGTTCGCAGGCGCGGTGTCGGTGGGTTCGAACCCACGGTCAGCGCCCTCCGACTCTTCGGCCCTAGCGGCTTGTCCTTGCCCCTCATGTGGGGACGTGGGCGAGGGCCTCTTCACAGCAGCGTTTGTCCTGAGGTCATCGCTGCTGCTGTTTAGCCGCCCAAGGTGGAGGTCATTATCTCTTCTGCTGCAGAGGTCGCCGGCAAGCCGCTTGGAGTTCGTCATCCCGCGGGCCCCCTGGTGTGGAGGTTGTTCATACCCGTGGGAGCGGAACCGGAGTCCTGTTTGTAAGGAGATATACCGGGTTTTTGGCGGAGCAAAATGTAACCGCTTCAAGTACTTAGACATTTGTCGTAGGTCGGGAGAACCGCCGAGGGTTCTGCCAACGTCTAAGTCTGTGTAGCATAGTTACCCCAGGTATATGTGTTTGTTCTTTGTGGCTGTCGAGGCTTGAACATTTGGGTATTCGAGAATGAAGCTGTGTGTCTTCCTCATTCCGAGCGCTGGGACTTGTCTGTTGGCTAGCCGAACCACTTAACCAAGCATCGGTTGCCTTTCGCGGAAGGTGACGAGTGAGGTGTCCGTATCCCGGAGGCGTAGGAGTCCCTCGGCTCTGTCGGCCTTGCCGCTCTAGGCTTCCCTTGCTCAGTCTTTGGAACCCTCGGCTGCTCTGTGATGAGCCGAAGCCTGAGGTAGCGGTGTTAGCGCGGACAGACGCGGAGTCAGCTCGGAAAGAGGCTTCGTCGGCCCATGAGATGGCGGTTTCCTAGGCCGAGGAAGATGTGGTAGTAGCCGTTGGAGCTTGGCCAAGACATCTGCTAGCACGGTGCTGGCGTCCTCCCTTAGGTGGAGGTCCTTTTGCCCGAGTCGCGGTCCGAGGCTGGGCCCGGTTCCGCCGAGGGTGGAAACAACGCCGAGGGTGCTGCCGCTCCCCCTGCCGATGCCCGAACCTGCAGGAACAGTTTGTCTATAGCATGCACATGCTTTCTCGCGGCCGCCGAGGCCTAAACACTTTATCGTCGTGTTTAAAAAGCTGTGTCTTCTCACCTCTTATTTCGAGCATCACGACTTGTCTGTCAATAACAGAATCGTTTATCCGAACGAGAGTTACTTTTCGTGGAAGGTGATGAGTGAGGTATCCGTATCCTGGAGGCGTAGGAGTCCCTCGGCTCGGTCGGCCTTGCCGCTTACGTGCGCTCTCATTTGGTCGAAGGATTCCATTATTGGTACAGTCGGGAAGGCACGAAAGTCGTTTTCTACCCGAGTGTTAGGACTTGTTCGGTAGCAGGATCGCTTATCCGAGCGTGAGTTACTTCTCGCGGAAGGTGATGAGTGAGGTATCCGTATCCCAGAGGCGTAGGAGTTCCTCGGCTCAGTCGGCCTTGCCGCTTACGTGTACTCTCGTCGTTCTTAGGATCCCGCTATCGATACGAAAGTCGAAAGCACAAAGGTTGTTTTGGTAGAAAATTTTTCCGAGGAAAATTTTGACGCAGAGGGGGTTCCCCCTTCTAGCCCCCGAGGGAGGGTCGGGCTTTGTTGAGGCAAGGCCGACCCTTCCTCGACGGTTAGACTTTGTGTATGTAAACGAGGTACATGAACGACTTAAAACATCTTAAGGGTAGAAGCGACGTAGTTGTTGGATGTTCCAACCGTTGCTGTAGACCTTGCCTTGGTCATTGGCCAGCTTGTATGTTCCGGGATTCAAGATCTTGGCGATGATGAAGGGCCCTTCCCAGGGAGGAGTGAGCTTGTGGCGCCCTCGGGCGTCCTGTCGCAGGCGAAGCACCAAGTCTCCCACTTGGAAGCCTCGGGACCAAATGCTTCGGGCGTGGTAGCGCCGCAGCGACTGCTGGTACCGTGCCGAATGTAGTAAGGCGACGTCCCGAGCCTCCTCGAGTTGGTCCAGCGAGTCTTCTCAGCTGGTCGGGTTGCTTCGGTCGTCGTACGCCTTGGTCCTCGGGGACCCGTATTCTAAGTCCGTGGGGAGGATGGCCTCGGCCCCATAGACTAGAAAGAACGGCGTAAAACCCGTGGCACGGCTCGGCGTCGTCCTCAGACTCTAGACTACCGAGGGTAGCTCTTTCATCCACCGCTTGCCGAACTTGTTGAGGTCGTTGTAGATCCTTGGTTTGAGCCCCTGCAAAATCATACCGTTGGCACACTCCACCTGCCCATTCGTCATAGGATGAGCTACGGCGGCCCAGTCCACACGGATGTGGTGGTCGTCGCAGAAGTCCAAGGACTTTTTTCCGGTGAACTGCATGCCATTGTCGGTGATGATTGAGTTTGGGACCCCGAAGCGATGGATGATGTTGGTGAAGAACGCCACCGCCTGCTCGGACCTGATGCTGTTTAGGGGTCGGACCTTGATCCACTTGGAGGATTTGTCGATAGCGACCAGCAGGTGCGTGAAGCCCCCGGGTGCCTTCTGCAAGGGACCGATGAGGTCTAGACCCCACACAGCAAATGGCCAGGTGATGGGTATCGTCTGCAAGGCCTGAGCGGGCAGATGCGTCTGCTTTGTGTAGAATTGACACCCCCGGCAGGAGCGCACAATCCTAGTGGCGTCGGCCACCGCGGTTGGCCAGTAGAAACCTTGTCGGAAGGCATTCCCCACAAGGACTCGAGGCGCTGCATGGTGGCCGCAAGCCCCCGAGTGTATTTCTTGCAATAGCTCTTGTCCTTGGGCGATAGATATGCATCGTTGGAGGATGCCCGAGGGGCTGCGGTGATAGAGCTCTTTTTCATCACCCAGCAAGACGAATGACTTGGCGCGTCGAGCCAGCCGCCGTGCTTTGGTCTTCGATGGGAAGCTCTCCTCGGAGGAGATATTCCAGGTATGGGGTCTGCCAGTTCGGATCTGGCATGACCCCATTCTGTTCCTCCTCGACGGGCAAGGCCTCTTCCTCAATGGCCGAGGGTACCTCGGGCTCGGCCGAGGGTACCTCGGGCTGGGCCGAGGCTTCCCTAGGCTCGGGCGCGTCGTCGATCTTGACGGATGGTTGATGTAGGTCTCTGGAGAAGACATCCAGGGGAACCGTCATTCACCTCGAGGCTATTTTTGCCAGCTCGTCCGCAGTCTTGTTGTACCATCGGGCGATGTGGTTGAGCTCCAACTCGTAGAACTTGTTTTCCAGGTGCCGGACTTCGTCGCAGTAGGCTTCCATCCTCCGGTCACGGCAGTGGGAGTTCTTCATGACTTGGTCAATGACAAGCTGCGAGTCGCCTCGAGCGTCGAGGCATCGGACCCCTAGCTCGATGGCGATGCGTAGCCCGTTAACCAGTGCCTCGTACTCGGCCACGTTGTTTGATGCCGGAAAATGGAGGCGAATGACGTAGCGAAGATGCTTTCCGAGGGGTGAAACGAAGAGCAGGCCAGCGCCTGCTCCTGTTTTCATGAGTGACCCATCGATGTACATGGTCCAGAGCTCGGGCTGGATTGGAGTTGTCGGTAACTGGGTGTCAGTCCACTCAGCCAGGAAGTCTATCAAGACCTGTGATTTTATGGCCTTCCGAGGAGCGAATGATGGCGTTTCGCCCATAAGCTCCACCGCCCACTTTGCTATCCTACCCAAGGCCTCGCGGCACTGGATGATCCCCCCAGGGGGAAGGATGACACCACACTTACCGGATGAGACTCGAAGTAGTGTCGCAACTTTCGCCGTGTCAAGTTCACTGCGTAGAGCAGCTTCTGGATCTGTGGGTAGCGGACTTTAGTCTCGGAGAGCACTTTGCTGATGAAGTAGACTGGCCTCTGGACGGGCAGTGCATGCCCTTCTTCTCGTCTCTCGACTACGATCGCGGCGCTGACCACCTGAGTAGTCGCGGCTACGTAGATCAAGAGGGCTTCTCCTGCAGCGGGGGGCACCAGGATGGGTGTGTTCGTAAGGAGCGCCTTAAGGTTTCCGAGGGCTTCCTCGGCCTTGGGGGTCCAAGTGAAGCACTCGGCCTTCCTTAAGAGGTGATACAGAGACAAGCCTTTCTCGCCAAGGCGTGAGATGAAGCGGCTCAGAGCCGTAAGGCATCCCATGACCCTCTGTACTCCTTTCAAATCTTTGATCGGTCCCATGTTGGTGATGGCCGCGATTTTCTCCGGGTTGGCCTCGATGCCCCGCTCGGAGACGATGAATCCAAGGAGCATGCCTCAAGGGACTTAGAAGACACACTTCTCGGGATTGAGTTTCACACCTTTCGCTCTTAGACACTTGAATGTTGTTTCAAGGTCAGAGAGGAGGTCGGAGGCTCTCTTTGTCTTGACAACGATGTCATCGACGTAAGCCTCGACCGCTCTGCTGATGTGTTCTCCGAACACGTGGTTCATGCACCTCTGGTAAGTGGCGCCTGCATTCCTCAACCCAAATGGCATTATAGTGTAACGATACATGCCAAAAGGTGTGATGAAAGAAGTCGCGAGCTGGTCGGTCTCTTTCATCTTGATTTGGTGATAGCCTGAGTAGGCATCGAGGAATGACAGGGTTTCACACCTAGTAGTGGAGTCCACGATTTGATCGATGCGAGGTAGAGGGTAGGGAACTTTCGAACATGCTTTGTTTAGACCAGTGTAGTCCACACACATCCTCCATTTCCCATCCTTCTTCTTTACAAGAATAGGGTTAGCTAACCATTCGGGATGGAATACCTCTTTGATAAACCTTGCTGCGAGTAGCTTGTGGATCTCGTCGCCTATGGCCCTGCGGTTTTCTTCGTCGAAACAGTGTAGGGTTTGCTTCACGGGTCGGGCTCCAGCTCTGATGTCCAGTGAGTGCTCGGCGACATCCCTCGGTATGCCGGGCATGTCCGAGGGACTCCACGCAAAGACTTCGGCATTTGCGTGGAGAAAGTCGACTAGCACTGCTTCCTATTTGGGGTCGAGCTCGGAGCCGATCCGAACTTGCTTGCTGGCGTCGTTGCTGGGGTCGAGAGAGACGGACTTGACCGCCTCGACTGGTTCGAAGTTGCCGGCGTGCCGCTTCACGTTTGGCGCCTCCTGGGAGAGGCGTTCCAGGTCGACGATGAGGGCCTCTGACTCGGCGAGAGCCTCGGCGTACTCCACACACTCCACATCGCATTCGTACGCGTGGCGGTACGTGGATCCGACGGTGATGATCCCATTCGGGCCCGACATCTTGAGCTTGAGGTAGGTGTAGTTGGGGATGGCCATGAACTTGGCATAGCACGGTCTTCCCAACACAGCATGGTAGGTTCCTCGGAACCCGATGGCCTTAAAGGTGAGAGCTTCCTTTCGGAAGTTAGAGGGAGTTCTGAAGCAGACTGGTAAGTCGATCCGTCCAAGGGGTAGGATTCGCTTCCCGTGCATGATCCCGTGAAAGGGTGCCGCACTGGCCCGGACCTCGGACCGATCAACCCCTAAGAGTTCCAAGGTCTCGGCGTAGATGATGTTAAGGCTGCTGCCTCCGTCCATGAGGACCTTGGAGAGCCTAACATTGCCGATGATGGGATCGACGACGAGCGGGTACCTTCCCGGGCTTGGCACGAAGTCGAGGTGGTCGCCTTGGTCGAAGGTGATAGGCTTGTCGGACCAGTCTAGGTAGACTGGCGCCGCCACCTTCACCAAGCAGACTTCCCGGCGCTCCTGCTTGCGGTGCCGAGCCGAGGCGTTCGCCGCCTGCCCGCCGTAGATCATGAAGCAGTTATGGACTTCCGGGAATCACTCTTCCTTGCCGCCCTCCTTGTCGTTGTCATGGCCCTTGGCATCCTCCGCCAGGGGCCCGGTCTTATGGAAGTAGCGCCGGAGTATGACACATTCTTCGAGGGTGTGCTTGATGGGCCCCTAGTGATAGGGGCACGGCTCTTTGAGCATCTTGTCGAACGCGCCGAACCCTCCAGGAGGTTTCCGAGGGTTCCTGTGCTCGGCCACAGCGACGAGATTCATGTCTGCGGCGTCGCGCTTCGCTCGCGACTTGTTTTTAGCCTTCTTCTTCGTGCCCCGTTGGGCGGACGCCTCAGGGGCGTCTGTCTTTGGCTCCACCTGAGGCTGCTTGTCCTTCCAGAAGATGGCTTCGACCGCCTCTTGACCTGAGGCGAACATGGTGGCGACGTCCATCAGTTCACTCGCACGGGTGGGTCTTGCGCCCCAGTTTGCTCACCAGGTCTCGACAAGTGGTGCCGGCAAGGAAAGCCCCGATGACATCCGAGTCGGTAACGTTGGGCAGCTCGGTGCGCTACATTGAAAACCACCGGATGTGCTCTCGTAGGGACTCCCCTGGCTGCTGGCGGCAACTTCGAAGGTCCCACGAGTTCCCAGGGTGCACGTATGTGCCTTGGAAGTTTTCCACGAAAGCTTTGACCAGATCGTCCCAGTCGGAGATCTGCGTAGGAGGCAGATGCTCCAGCCAGGCTCGGGCGGCGTCGGAGAGGAAAAGGGGTAGATTACGGATGATGAGGTTGTCATCATCCGCCCCTCCCAACTGGCATGCCAGTCGGTAGTCTGCGAGCCACAGCTCCGGCCTCGTCTCCCCCGAGTACTTGGTGATAGTAGTTGGGGCTCGGAAACGGGCAGGGAACGGCGCTTGTCGTATGGCCCGGCTAAAGACTCACGAACCGGGTGGTTCGGGCGAAGGACTGCGATCCACCTCACTGTTGCAGCGTCTCCCACGCCTGAGATGGTAGCCTCGACGCACCTTCTCGTCGAGGCAGGTTCGATGGTCGAGATGGTGGTGCCCGTTGCCGAGGCGTTCCCGGGCGGCGGGCACCTCGTCCCGCGTACGCTCGGGGTGGACCGAGGCCTCCCGAAGGCACCGGGAGGACACCTCGTGATGCTCCGAGGGGCCAGCTCGCCTGCGGGAGGCGGAGCTCTCGGCTC
Source organism: Zea luxurians (assembly GCA_029449295.1). Classification (NCBI taxonomy): domain Eukaryota; kingdom Viridiplantae; phylum Streptophyta; class Magnoliopsida; order Poales; family Poaceae; genus Zea; species Zea luxurians. The sequence goes on from JAOPSE010000037.1 coordinate 16,550,729, forward strand.
GTCGAACCGCGGTGCCTTCTAGGAGATTCTTGAGTTCGCCCTGGATACACCGTCCCTCAGTGGTGGATGGCTCCGGTATGGCTCGAAGCAGCATCACCGCTGTAGCTAGGTCCTGGCCGGACCCGATGACGGCCGGGGGCAGCGTTGCCCTGGCATTGCCGACGATGCGGTGCCGGATGTCTTGGGGCCGGTGACAGGCTTCTCCGGCGAGTGATCGGCCTGCCCACTCCTGTTCGATGTTCTGTCGGAGCTGTACAAGCCAGCCTGCTTCCCCGTCGACCCGGGCCTACATCTCATGGATTTGCTCGAGCTGTATGTCCTGACCCCCCGCAGGGACTGGGACCATAGCTAGCTCCCGCGGGATGTCAACGCAAGATGCGGGCCCAGGGGGATCGTCAACCTCTGGCATACCGAGGTGGTTGCCTTCGTTGTGATCTCCCTGATCGACGTGGAAACATTCGCGACTTGGGCCGTAACCCTCGTCGTCAAGGTCATGGTGTAACACCACAAAAAGCCATCAACTAAAAAAATAATAATATTTAGATTATTATGTTAAATATGGTAATAATTTTTTTATTAGTGTTTAATTATTTATTTGCATTTTGATCATTTTCTTTGCATGCGCTTGATTGCTTATCGGAATGTTTATTATCAACTTCTTTTTAAAAGAATAACCTAGTGATTAATATAATAATTAAATAATATAATAGTTATTAGTCTAAAAATAAGTATTTTATTTATAAATAGTTTTGGTGTATTTTTTATGAATTTTTGAGCTATTTAAAAATGCCTTTCGGAATTAGAAAAAAAAGAAAAAAAACTAAACCGGCCCACTAGGGGCCCATTACCCTAAAGCCTAGCACCCACCCGCGCGCGCTCCTGGAAAATCCCAGCCGCCACCGCCTCCCCTAATCTCTCTCTCCCTCCTCCTCTCTTCTCTCTCCACTCTCTCGCCTCCCTCTACCGAGTCGCGCGCTCCCTGAAGCAGCGCGCCGCGCCAAAGATCCCAGCCGCGCCTGCACGGCGAGCCGCCCAGGCCCCGCCGCGCCCGAGCCCACCGGCCCTGCGAGCAAGCCGTCCGCGCGACGCGCACCAGAGCCAGCGCGCGAGCGACCCCAGCCGCGCCACCAGCGCCCGCCGAGCCCACCCCACGCTCCAACCGCGAGACACCGAGCCCGGCCGTGACCGACGCGCTCTGCACCAACCGATCCCGACGACCGTTCTTCTTCGCCATTAATGAGCTTCATTTCTTCCGTTTTCTCTCCCCCATACTCCCCTGTAACCGTCGACGCCATTGGTGGTCATGAAGTCCGACTGCGCCCCATTGAAGAGCCTGGCCGACCCTTTCTCTCCCTCCTGCTCTCTATAAAAGGCAGCAGAGCTCTCTCTCTTCTCCTGCCTACCCAAGCTCACCCCATCTCTCTAGCTCGCCAGTACACTACCCGACGTTGTCGTTCGTTGCCGTTCGTCGTCGGAGTTCACGGAGCCCGCAGTCTGTCGCCAGAGCCACGCACTCGGCGTCCGTAGTCGAGCCGTACTCTCCACCCGGCCAAACCCCGTCGAACTCTTCCCGTCGCACGCGCGAACCTAAGGTTGATGACGACCCAAATTATTGTGTTTATTTTATAAAAGTACTTTTTGATTTGATTCATGAGTTGTCTATTTTATTTATTGTAATATGAACACGTGTGATTCGCAATTTATGTGTATGTGCGTTATGGAATTGTTTGGTAGATTCATGCGATTATTAGTACCGTGAGAATTCATGTTAACCGATGCGATGATTTTTGGATTAGAAAATATGACGTAGATTTAATAGTCACATGTTGGTGATAAAAATACTAGATAAGAATTTGTAGTCAAATTTAGTCACAATAAATTTTAGAAACTACTTGGAGAATTATAGTTAGGCGCATTTTATTAGATTTGGAAAATGGCATAAAACTCATGTCATATGAATAATATAGGAATTCTAGAAGATTTAGTTAACTATTTTATTAACATTTTCTTCTTATAAAGAAAGGAGAAAATATCATTAGTAGGATGGAAAATAGATTTTTACTAGTCAAATAATCATGTTCGCAAATTTAGCACTTAAATTTTTAGAGTAATAGTTTATGTCAAAATAACCTCGCTTGTGTTATAAAAAGTTCAATTAGTATTTATAGGGATTTTTAGAATGTTATATTCATTTTTGGCTATACTCAATAATTTGAGTTAGAAATAAAAAAAGATAAAAGGTATTAATTTATTTATTAGTATTAAAGACGATAATTATCATCTAATTTCATTGATGATGTTAAAATATATTAATACTAGTTAAAACAGTATTTATTGCACCCATTCATAAATTCATCATTTAGGACTCACAATAATAGCTATAATTGAATTAATAAGTATTTACGCGATTAGTACGTATTTAAGGCGTGATAAGTGCGATGTGTGTTTATTTGTGTATTGGTGTATGTTTATGTAATGGTGCATGTTTATTTATTTGTGTATGTTTTATTTTTGTATGTACGATATGCGACTCTATTAGAAGCCAACCGTGTGGTAGAGGATTCGAATACGTTCGAAGACGAACCACAAGACTCGCTTGAGCAAGGCAAGTGGATTCTCCCTCTGCATATTCTGTTTGTACCTACTCATTGCATATAATAATGTTTACTTTTTGGATATATTGCATAATTTGATGGGTTAACCTAATTAAGGATTTCCTAGATTTACTACCTGTATTCCTTGTTTAACCTGGAAAATTATTAAGCTTTGCAAAATTTATGCTACCGCTCAACTTAATGATTTTTGATGTCACTCATTAATTGGTTTTAATGTTCCAAAAATTTAATTGGCAATTATGACATTAACCCGATGGTTAAAACAGTATTATTTCAAATTAATTGGAACATGGAGTGACCACCCAGGATAACAGTGCAACCACGAGTGCTATCATGGCTCTGGCTTTGGTAATTAGCTCTATATGCTTAGTGCCTAGCAACCTTACCTGAAATATGAGCAAGAGGGGGAGCGGTAGGTGCTGGCAGCCCACGTTAACATGGAGTCGTATTCTTGGCTAAGGTACTTCACCCAGGGGGCCACCACCATCGTCTTTAGAAACCTTAGCGGGTTGCTTCGTATTAAGTGTATTTTATGAAAGCCTTATAATGGATCCCTAGCCATTCTCCTCGGCAGTGTTTAAGGGTCCGATCAACCCGGGCTAGATGGGATACATGGCTTGTGGGTAAAGTTGTACCACCTCTGCAGAGTGTAAAACTGATATATCAGCCGTGCTCTCGGTTATGAGCGACCTGGACTCCTCACATGATAATTGAACTTGAAGATGGAATTAAATTGAGATCCGATGATCTGCCAATAATTTGCTTAAGTGATTTCACTTAAGTGTTTTTGTTATACTCATATTCCTTTGTTTAAATGGGATATTTGGGATTCACACTTATTAGTAAGACAGGTGTTGTTAATAAAATATTGACCAACTAAAATGCTTACTGCTTAACCTTAGCCTCACCTTGTTATACCTGCATTAATTTTTCCCCCACTTGCTGAGCCCTGACCATAAGTGAGCTCAACCTTGCTAATATTTTGATCAGAGGGTGATGCTGGAGACTTTGATGGAGATTTTATCGACGACGATGAATTTTAAGTCTAACGATGCGCCGATCATCTTCCTGTGGGAGATTGCCCAATTATTTATTTCCGCTTTACTTTGATGTGATACTTGTTAAAGATACAATGTTTCAGATGATGTAATAAAGTATTATACTCTCTTTACGCCTTTATTGCATTGTCTTTTGATATACTACACTTGTGACGTCAACATATGTGTGGAAATGGATCCTAGCACACATATGGTATGCGCTCGGTTCTACCCATGGAACCGGGTGTGACAGAAGTGGTATCAAAGCTATGCTGACCCTAGGTCGTTAGATTAGTTAGAAATGGAAAGCCTAGTTGTTCAAAACTTGCTAATTTCATTCCTATAAATTCCTTTATCACTCTTACCTCTTTGAAATTCAACTGAGTTGACACTTCTCTTGTAGATGGTTCGCACTCTCCAAACCACCCACATCAACACCAGCTATGCCCCTCAGCCCCGGCAGATCCCGATCTACCCAGTGGTAGTCGAGGAAGTTCCAGTGGATCTCCCTCCCATCCAAGTGGAAAATGTAGTCAACCTAGAGGACAGCTCGGAGGAACAGCTGCCGACACCCACCCCGTTGGTAGAGTCCCTGGCCTTCGCAGCTGGGTCATCGACGTCGGCACTGCCTGCACCTGCCTTCCAAGCACCTGCACCCGGAGGCGACGATCCCGACGACTCCGGAGACGACGATGATGAGGATGACGATGACGAAGAAGGTGGAGACGAACACGTCCACGAGGAAGCTGACTATGCCCAGCAGGACAACTTCATGGGGTTTGGTCCTATTGTCGAACATTACACATCAATGTTCGAGACGGGGCACTTCCCCAACCTGCTGCAAGAAGTGCTGCACGCGCTAGGCACCTATGTCCGCCCCCTGTACGAAACAAGGCGAGTGAGCGAGCCTCCCCGGGCTTGCTATTACATCACTCGCATCCACGTTAGGGTGATGGATGAAGGTGACAGGGGATTCAGGACTCTGTCTGCTCACGAGTCCCTGACACCACTGTCCACCTACGCTGCCTCGGTCAGCGATGCTGCCCGTCGGACCCTGTGGTCGCTCAGCCACACCTACCGGCAGCAGCTGCAGAACACGAGGTTCAGACATCTTCCTCAGCGTCTGCGTGGAGGAAGCCAGACCAACATCGTCCTAGGTGAAGCTGGTGAGGATCGCCTCAACACCCTAGCTGGTGTAGTGGCCGGTCTCAACACCGACCTGGGCAGTGCCACCCTGGATCTCTACAGGGTGCACTTGGAGCTAGAGAATGCCCACGCCAGGATTGCAGCCCTGGAAGCCCAACTGCAAGGACTAGATCCGCCCGAAGCTTAGGTCCCCGCCATGGCGTTGCCTCCTCCCCGCAAGAGGCTGCGCTATGGAGAGCCCGGATCCATCACTAGGCTGCTCTAAGTATTTCAAGCTATGATGTAACAAGTTAGTCTTCACGTTAGACGATGATACTCTTTTAAGTTATCATATTAATAAATAACAACCATGTGATGGTGATTGGTTGAAATGTTTTGATTTGGATCTTTGTTTGAGTGCCATGGTCTTATGGAATGATGGCCATAAGATCATATAAAAAAATAACAATAAACTCAGGATATTCCCCTCTAGAATCTTTTCTACTCTTCACTCCTCTAAGATGTTCACTTTCTAACCAATCAGATAGTGAACGCACGCCAAGGACCTAACAACAACAACCGGAACCAGCGTGGTCAACAAGTACCACCACCACCACCGAATCCCAACATGGAACAATTCATCGCCGCCCAGATGCAGATTCTGCAAGGACTCACTACGGTTGTTCAGCAAATACAACCGAACCAATAGAATCAGCAACCCCAGCAGCAGTAGTATGCACCCCCGGCCAGAGATAAACACCGGGATTTCATGAGTCATCACCCGCCGACATTTTCTCACGCGGTTGATCCTCTGGATGCCGATGACTGGCTAAAGGTCATTGGAAAGAAGTTGGACATCACTTAGTGCAACGACCGGGAAAAGGTCTTGTACGCCTCGAGAAGACTCGAGGGTTCCGCGTCTGACTGGTGGGATGCCTTCACAGCGGCACACCCCAACACGGATACAATAACTTGGCAGGAGTTCCAAGAGAACTTTCGCGCTCACCATATTCCCTCGGGAATTATGAAGCTGAAGAAGAAGGAATTCCTTTCCCTTACTCAAGGGAATATGACTGTCAGTGAGTATCGTGATCACTTTACTCAGCTTTCATGTTATGCCCCTGAAGAAGTGGACACAGATGAGAAGCGCCAAGAGCGTTTCCTGGAAGGACTGATTGGACCTCTGAACTATCAACTTCAGAGCCATACATTTCCCAACTTCCAAACACTGCTGAACAAGGCAATTGGCCTTGAGATTAAAAGGAAGGAGCTATCTGACCACAAAAGAAAATTCGAAGGTCAGTCAAGCAGGAACACTCGCCCTAACAACGCTCAAGGTTCGCAGTTCCGCTCTGGAAATCAAGGCGGAAGCAATTATCAAGTGCAACGCTCTGGACAGCAAAGCCAGAGAAATAATCAAAATCAGAACCAGCAAAGGAGCAACTCCCAGACCAACCAGAGGTCTGGTGGAAGTTCACAGAACCGTCAAGGTGGCACCGTGAACACGTAGGCCAGAAACAATGCACCTGTCCAACCCAATGGCTGCTTCAAGTGCGGTGAGCTAGGCCACTATGCTAACAACTGCCCAAGGCGCAACTAGCAGACACCCCAGAAAGGCAATAATCAGAGGGATGACCAGAACACCCCCGCTCGTGGATCTGCTCAGAACAAGACACCGCAGAACCAGATCAGAGGAAGGGTCAATCACGTCACCGCAGAATCAGTGCCTGAGGATGCCGACATAGTGTATGGTATGTTCCTTGTTAACTCCATACCTGCATCAGTTTTATTTGACTCTGGAGCATCGCATTCATTTATAACTGAGTCATTTGTGGAAAAACACAATATACCTAAGTATCCTCTTAAGAAGATATTACACATTAGTTCACCGGGAGGTGACATGAAGGCCACACACTCATGCCCCCATGTTAATATCAAGATTTAAGGAATAGAATTTTCAGTCGACCCAGTGGTCCTAGGATCCAAAGGTATTGATGTGATTCTTGGATGCAACTGGTTGAAAAGTTGTGATGGAGTGATACAGTGTGCCAATGGAACAATTATGTTGACAAGTCCTCAAGGTGAAAGAATCCAATTAACATAGACAAGTCAACAGATGAAAAAGGGAAAACAGTGATCAATCACTTGGAAGAAAAGCCCTTGGAAAATATCAAAGTAGTGTGCGAATAACCCGACGTATTTTTGGAGGAATTACCAGGTATGCCACCTGACCGTGATATAGAGTTTTCTATTGAATTATTACCCGGAACCGCACCTATCTCGAAAATACCATATAGAATGGATGTCAAAGATTTAGTAGAACTGAAGAAACAAATAGAAGAATTACTAGAAAAAGATTTCATTCGCCCAAGTTCATCCCCTTGGGGAGCCCTAGTGCTATTTGTGAACAAGAAGGATGGTTCGAGGAGAATGTGTGTTGATTATAGAAGTTTGAATGAAGTAACCATCAAGAATAAATACCCGTTACCTCGGATTGAAGATTTATTTGATCAGATGAAAGGAGCTAAGATATTCTCGAAGATAGATCTGAGATCGGGATATCATCAGTTAAAGATTCGAGCAGAAGATGTACCCAAGACAGCCTTCACGACAAGATATGGATTATATGAGTTTTTGGTCATGTCGTTTGGACTGACTAATGCACCAGCATACTTCATGAACTTGATGAATAAAGTATTCATCGAATATCTGGATCAGTTTGTGGTCGTATTCATTGACGACATACTGATATATTCTCCGAATGAAGAAACACATGAAGATCATCTAAGGCTAGTCCTACAAAAGCTTCGTGACAACCAACTATATGCAAAGTTCTCGAAGTATGATTTTTGGTTGAAGGAAGTTGCTTTCTTAGGGCATATCGTTACCGATGGTGGAATTAAAGTGGACCCAGGAAAGATGAGTGAGATACTAGATTGGAAGCAACCAAAGGATGCGTCCAAGATCAGAAGTTTTCTTGGATTGGCAGGATACTATAGAAGATTTATTGAAGGTTTTCCAAGTTAGTGAAACCTCTTACCTCTCTACTGGAGAAAGGTAAAGAGTTCAAAGTGGGATGAAGCTTGTCAAAATTGTTTTGAAGAACTCAAGAAAAGGTTAACCACTGCACCAATATTGGTAATGCCAGACATCCACAAGGGATTTGATGTGTATTGCGATGCATCACACCTTGGACTTGGATGTGTGCTAATGCAAGAAGGAAAAGTGATAGCTTATGCCTCAAGACAGTTGAGGAAACATGAGAAGAATTATCCTACGCATGATTTGGAACTAGCTGCCGTAGTGCATGCTTTGAAGATTTGGAGGCACTATATGATTGGAAACAAGTGCAAAATCTTCACGGATCACAAAAGCTTGAAATATATATTCACTCAGAAAGAACTCAACCTCAGACAGAGAAGATGGCTTGAGTTGATTAAGGACTATGATTTGGAAATACAATATCACCCCGGAAAAGCAAATGTAGTAGCTGATGCTTTGAGCCGTAAGGGTCAAGTGAATAACATCACTACTCATTTGATGTCACAAGAATTGTGCTGGGAAATGGAACAACTCAACCTTGGATTTCTCAATAATGTAGAAGCAACGGTGATGGAAGTTGAATCTACTTTGGAAGAAGAGATTCGTAAAGGACAAGAGTCTGATGAGAAAATTAAGGAAATTAAAGCTTTGATTGGTTTAGGTAAAGCCCCAGATTTGACGGAAGATGAACAAGGCATAGTATGGTTTAAGAAGAGAATCTGTGTACCCGAAATCGAGCACTTGCGCCAACTTATCTTGAGAGAAGCTCATGATTCAGCTTACTCTATTCACCCAGGAAGTACAAAGATGTACCAGGATCTCAAGGAAAAGTATTGGTGGTACAGATTAAAAAGAGATGTTGCTACTCATGTTGCATTATGTGACGTGTGTCAGCGAGTTAAAGCCGAACACCAAAGACCAGTAGGATTACTACAACCTCTCAAGGTACCAGAGTGGAAATGGGAAGAAATCAGTATGGATTTCATAGTTGGACTACCCCGTACTCGAGATGGCTATGATTCAATATGGGTCATAGTAGACAGGTTAACTAAAGTAGCACACTTTATACCTGTGAAGACAACTTACTCGGGAGCCCAGTTAGCAGAGTTATACATGTCGAGGATTGTTTGCCTGCATGGAGTATCGAAGAAGATCGTATCAGATCGAGGAACCCAGTTTACCTCGCGCTTTTGGAAAAGACTTCATGAGTCCATGGATACCAAGCTAAATTTTAGTTCAGCTTATCATCCACAGACGGATGGGCAAACAGAAAGAACAAACCAAGTGTTGGAAGATATGCTAAGAGCTTGTGCTCTAAAGCATGGTAGAAGCTAGGATAAAAGTTTGCCTTATGCAGAATTCTCGTATAACAATAGTTATCAAGCAAGTCTCAAAATGGCACCGTTTGAAGCACTTTATGGACGAAAGTGTAGAACACCGCTTTATTGGAATCAGTCTGGAGAAAGCCAAGTATTTGGTCCAGAAATTCTCCAAGAAGCGGAAAACCAAGTGCATATTATCAGAGAAAATTTGAAGTCAGCACAGTCAAGACAGAAAAGCTATGCTGATAATAGAAGAAGAGAGTTGATGTTTGAAGTAGGAGACTTTGTATACCTTAAAGTTTCACCGATGAGAGGAAGGAAAAGGTTTAAGGTAAAAGGAAAATTATCACCTCGCTATATTGGCCCATTCAAGATTTTGGAAAGAAAAGGTGAAGTAGCCTACCAATTAGAGCTACTCGATAGTTTATCAGATGTGCATGACGTATTTCACGTATCACAACTTAAGAGGTGCTTAAGAGTACCAGAAGAACAGTTACCCATGGAAGAACTGAATGTCAATGAGGATTTGACTTATTCGGACTACCCGGTCAGAATTCTAGAAACATCTCGCAGAATTACACGGAGTAAAGTCATTAACATGTGCAAAGTTTAGTGGAGTCATCATTCGAAAGATGAGGCCACTTGGGAAAGAGAAGATGAACTCAGAGCAGAATTTCCCCAGTTATTCTCGGAAGTTTCTTAATCTCGAGGACGAGATTCTTTTTAAGAGGGGTAGGTTTGTAACACCACAAAAAGCCATCAACTAAAAAAATAATAATATTTAGATTATTATGTTAAATATGGTAATAATTTTTTTATTAGTGTTTAATTATTTATTTGCATTTTGATCATTTTCTTTGCATGCGCTTGATTGCTTATCGGAATGTTTATTATCAACTTCTTTTTAAAAGAATAACCTAGTGATTAATATAATAATTAAATAATATAATAGTTATTAGTCTAAAAATAAGTATTTTATTTATAAATAGTTTTGGTGTATTTTTTATGAAATTTTGAGCTATTTAAAAATGCCTTTCAGAATTAGAAAAAAAAGAAAAAAAAACTAAACCTAAACTAAACCGGCCCACTAGGGGCCCATTACCCCAAACCCTAGCACCCACCCCCGCGCGCACTCCTAGAAAATCCCAGCCCTCCTCCTCTCTTCTCTCTCCACTCTCTCGCCTCCCTCTACCGAGCCGCGCGCTCCCTGAAGCAGCGCGCCACGCCGAAGATCCCAGTCGCGCCTGCACGGCGAGCCGCCCAGGCCCCGCCGCGCCCGAGCCGGCCGGCCCTGCGAGCAAGCCGTCCATGCGACGCGCACCAAAGCCAGCGTGCAAGCGACCCCAGCCGCGCCGCCAGCGCCCGCCGAGCCCACCCCACGCTCCAACCACGAGACACCGAGCCCGGCCGTGACCGACGCGCTCTGCACCAACCGACCCCGACGACCGTTCTTCTTCACCATTAATGAGCTTCATTTCTTCCGTTTCCTCTCCCCCTTACTCCCCTGTAACCGTCGATGCCATTGGTGGTCATGAAGTCCGACTGCGCCCCATTGAAGAGCCTGACCGACCCTTTCTCTCCCTCCTGCTCTCTATAAAAGGCAGCAGAGCTCTCTCTCTCTTCTCCTGCCTACCCAAACTCACCCCATCTCTCTAGCTCGCCAGTACAGTACCCGATGTTGCCGTTCGTTGCCGTTCGTCGCCGGAGTTCACGGAGCCCGCAGTCCGTCGCCGGAGCCACGCACTCGGCGTCCGTAGTCGAGCCCTACTCTCCACCCGGCCGAACCCTCTCGAACTCTTCCCGTCGCACGCGCGAACCTAAGGTTGATGACGACCCAAATTATTGTGTGTATTTTATAAAAGTACTTTTTGATTTGATTCATGAGTTGTATATTTTATTTGTTGTAATATGAACACGTGTGATTCGCAATTTATGTGTATGTGCGTTATGGAATTGTTTGGTAGATTCATGCGATTATTAGTACCGTGAGAATTCATGTTAATCGATGCGATGATTTTTGGATTAGAAAATATGACGTAGATTTAATAGTCACACGTTGGTGATAAAAATACTAGATAAGAATTTGTAGTCAAATTTAGTCACAATAAATTTTAGAAACTACTTGGAGAATTATAGTTAGGCGCATTTTATTGGATTTGGAAAATGGCATAGAACTCATGTCATATGAATAATATAGGAATTCTAGATGATTTAGTTAACTATTTTATTAACATTTTCTTCTTATAAAGAAAGGAGAAAATATCATTAGTAGGATGGAAAATAGATTTTTGCTAGTCAAATAATCATGTTCGCAAATTTAGCAGTTAAATTTTTAGAGTAATAGTTTATGTCAAAATAACCTCGCTTGTTGTTGGGGACTTGTTCTCAAGTGCTATGAATTAAGAACAAGGCAACACAAAAAAAGGTTAATGATTAATGCCCTTCGTCCTTCAGAGCATTATCTCCCTTGGGATATAATGATCTTCAGACGAAGGTCATGAAGGACGTACCTTCGGCATTACAATATATCTCAGTGGAAAGAGAAACATATGAGACATGAGAAATAACATGAATGATCTCGTGTCATCATTAATATCATTTAATCATATGACCATGAATGTACTTGAATAATATTGAGTTACATTTTTACCTTCAGCTCGATAGAAGGCAAAAGACCATGCGTGACGCGCGAGTGAATACAAGTCAGCGTGAACAGTACGGGGTACTGTTCATCTATTTATAGACACAGGATACAGCCTGTGACGAATTACAATTATGCCCCTCATAAAAGTTTACAATCATTGACTCAGACCTTTATGGATTAAAAGGTCATTCTATCTCTATGTCGGTTTGTAATGCCGAAGCTTCACGAAAAGGAACCTTCGGCCATCTTCTGGGGACAACTTCAGCCGAAGCTGCTTCTTCCCGTAAGACCTTCGGCTCAACGAAGCATGGCCCCAACAGTAGCCCCTTTCGCGGTGCTAGATCGTTTTTCGTAACGAGCTTGATCCGTGAAAAAAGCCTCTCAAGCTTCGGGAAGCCGAAGGTCCAAAAACACCTTCCCTGAGCTCGTTGCCGAGAAACGATCCAGTTTCCGAGCGCGTGCCAGGCCCACTTTGCAGAGTTACTGTTTGATCTTTGCGGTCCACCGCGCAGCGAGTGCAAGTGACTGCCCGCCTGGTGTAAAAATCCTGGCGCTTCGCCTTCTTACCTGCAGCACTATATAAACAGACGGGTAGGTGTGAAGTTACCACAGCATTCATTGCTATTTGCACTGTTTTGCTGCCAAAATTTTTAACTGTAGCCGAAGCTTGATTCTCAGAATCGAACGAAGGTCTATCTCGAAGTCTGCTTCGTCAGAGAGAAAGGCTTCGGGAGAAAAAAGAAAAAGAAAAAAGTATTCAATTTCCCCAAACTCAGAATCAAATGGCCAGAGTGCGATCCACTGCCAGGGTTGAGCGTGAAGGGAACGAAGCTGAAGGTTCGGAGACTGTTCCCATCTCCGAAGCAATGCAACGATCCGGACTAGTAACCGCAGAAGAAACCCCCGCTGCCGAAGCAGACCCAACAACTGCCGAAGGAGAAGAAGAGAACATTGAAGAAACTGATCCCGAAGATGACTATCGCATTGCCATGCCCAGCAAGCCCAGCCACTTAGACTTCGGAAAGTCGACCATTTCGAAGGCTGATCTCTCGAAGATGGTAAAATCTGGTTATTTCAGTGAAAATCAGAAGAAACTACTTCGCTTCGGGGGAGAAGAGACTACCCCGAAGCCAGAGAAGGACGAGATAGTTATTTTCAAGAGCTTTTTAAAGGCTGGGCTGAGATTCCCCCTTCACGGAATTATTGCAGATGTATTGAAGAAGTTTGGTATTTACTTTCATCAATTGACTCCTAACGCTATCGTTAGGCTTAATGTTTACATCTGGGCCCTCCGAAGCCAGGCTGTGGAACCGTTTGCCGACAGTTTTTGTCGGGTTCATGAGTTACATTACCAAACGAAGGCCAGAAAAGATGGATTACATGATAACTTTGGTTGCTACAATTTTGCCTACCGGAAGACAACAAAGTTTCCTGTTATCAGCTACCGAAGCAAATGGCCAGCAGGCTGGAAATCTGAGTGGTTTTATGTGAAGGTCGACGAAGATGAAGAGAAATTGGTACAAAGCCCACTTGAATTAATCTTTGGAGAGACAAGGCCGCGATGCCACATGACATTAGAAGGTCCCACCTGGGCTGCACTGGGTGAGTTTGAAATTATTTCAGATCATATCGGTACCAGGGATCTGGTTCAAGAATTCTTGGCGTTCAGGGTTTTCCCTACTCTAAAAGAATGGGAAATGCCAAAGCTAGAGGGGGAGAAGAAGAAGGGGGAACTTGTCCGGCTTCCTTACCTTTTCAAATTCAAGAAATACTTTAAAAAACCTTGCAAAGAGTGGCTGGACACAGTTGAGGTAATGTGCAATGAAATTCTTGGGAATTATTCCAAAAAAGAAGATCAACTGATGACGGCGGCCTTCGGCACCCGTCCGAAGCGAAGGCTGAACCGAGTGTTTGATGCGCTGGGTTTCGAGTACCCTGACTATGAACGGTTGAACAAGGGTGCTGAGGGCCAAAAAAGAAAAAGAGTGGCCGAAAGTTTGAACAAAGATGAAGAAGGACCAGCAAAAGAGAAGAAAATTCCAAAGAAGAGAAAAATATCAACTCCAAAGCGAAAATTATCCGATGAAGAGGGAACTCCTGCACCACCTTCTACTAGCGACGTGGAGGAAATCTTAAAGGTAATGACTGAACCTCTGCCCGCGAAGCTAAGTCCATTAGGGCCCCAACTGACGAAGCTTTTTCGAAAGGTGGAGGAGCCGGAAAAAACGAAGATAACCAAAACAAAGAGGCAAAGGATTATTGCAGTGACCGAAGTTATCGACAAGACGCCGCCGAGGGCGTCAATTCGGAAAACACCAGCTGTTGAGGGCACAACAAATGCCGAAGTCGCACCTTCGGAGGTCGCGGCTACCGAAGCCGCTTCAGCCGAAGATTTGAACTTAGAAACTACCATTGAAGACATCGACAAAATTTTACTAGACATGGCCGTAGAAGAAGCTGCCACTGCTGCTGAAGAAACCACGGCCACAGTGCCTGGAAAGGGAAAAGAAATAGCCGAAGATACTTCGGAAGACGAAGCCTACATATTTCAAAATTTAATTGGGCAAAAACTGTCGAAGGCCGAAATAGAAGAGCTTAAAGACTATGCCAAATCTTGCGGATATAGGCCAGGAGCTCTTCTTTTCGGAGGTGTCGACGATGAAAAATTAGGCTGCATCCGAGACCAAACTGGAGCTAAGGTCATCGGTACTCTATCAAAGAGTATCGGTTTTCCGAAGCTGGAAACAGATATCAGCCGCTACCGACGACAACATATCGTCGGCAGTTTATTTTATTCCAATTTCAAGGTAAACAACTTTCTCTCTGACTTCTATTGTTTTTTAATAATGGAAATATTCCTAACGAAGGTTGTTTATTTGCAGAGCATGCTACTAAGCAAAGCTTTGAAGATGCAGCAAGATTTAGAGGATAAAAAACACGAAGCTATAATTGAAAATTTAGAGAGCAAGATAAAAGAACGATCAGCTATTATTGAAAAGAAAGACTTCGAACTCCAATCAACCGAAGGCTTGCTGGCAGAGACTGAAGCTAAAGTAGCAGAATTGAAATCGAAGCTTCTCTGCCAATCAAAACAATTTGAACAAGAGAAGCTAGAGCTTAATTCGAAACTTGAAGCCGAAGTCCAAACCAACTCAGACTTGAAGAAATCATTAACAAGCCTTCAAGACAAGTGCTTGAAATTTAGTAACAACTGTATCCAACAATTAAAGAAGATCTTTCACTCAGTTGGAGCCAGCAGTGGGAAGTTCAACCCTGCAGCTGAAAATTTGCCAAGAGCCTTCGAACATATTGAAGCTGAAATTGATGAGCTGGACGAAGTTATAGCTGGGCACGGTGACTTCTGTGCCTGGGTAGCTTCTCGGGGCACAGCTGCAGCGTTCCTGAAGGCCGGCTGTGATCATGGAAAAATCGTCAACAGGTCGAATTTCACTCTGTCTCCATCAATTTTAGACGATATTCCTGACCTCGCCCGAAGCATATCAAACAGATTTATAAAAATGATATGGACAAAAGGCGGGCGAGAGAAGGCTGGGGACGAAGCTCGAAGTCATCTTGAACCGGTAAGAAATCATACCTTGCGCTTACCTTCTCCTTCACACTTGATTTTTACTCGCAATACCTTGATTCATGTAGGATGACGAAGCTGAAGGTGATACTTGAAGAATATGCCGCCGAAGCGGAAGCCTGACGAAGATTAGTAGGAGTAGACTAGAAAAACTCAAGAGACTTTTGTAACAACTTTTGTAAATACAGCTAAACTGTTCTTAATGACCTTTGTTCATACCTTGTAATATATCCTTACCCTTCCATTGAGGTGCTTTGATGTGGACGAAAGTAATATTTTGAGCTGAAAGCGAAAAAAACACCTTCCCTTCTTTTCGTACACAACGAAGCATAAAAGATCGCTTCTTCTTTTTTGCCGAAACCTCTCTTTTTTGTACACAACGAAGCATAAAAGACCGCTTCTTCTTTTTTGCCGAAACAACCACGTATGCCATGAATGAATGTTTATGAATGCGAATGCTATGATGCCATGTGATGTGCGAATGAATGTCCAAACACATGTCCGAAGCCATACCCTCAGCCATTATTTCCTTAGAAACAACCACACATTAGCTCTGCATTCCCTTAGGAACGTCTTTTGAGCTTCTTCGCCTTTTACTTTCGGCGGAATCAGCGTTGACTTTTCGCTGTAAGCTCTGCATTCCCTTAGGAACGTCTTTTGAGCTTCTTCGCCTTTTACTTTCGGCGGAATCAGCGTTGACTTTTCGCTGTAAGCTCTGCATTCCCTTAGGAACGTCTTTTGAGCTTCTTTGCCTTTTCAGTTTCGGCACTCGATGGTGCGTTCTCAGCTTTTACATTTACATTCTTTGGGGGCTTTTGCTCTTATAAAACTAAAAAGGAAATTACATATGATGGCCCCATTAAAAACCTTTCTCCCCCTTTAGAAAGGAAAAGGGTGCCATGAAAAAGAAAAGAAAAACATAAAAAGTTACATCAAGTTATACATAATATCGCCGAAGCTCATCCGCATTCCAAGATCTTGCAATTTCGTTGCCGTCCATGTCCTTTAATCTGTACGAACCAGGCCTTGACGAAGATACTACTATGAAAGGTCCTTCCCATTTCAACTGTAACTTGCCCACTGTGTCTGGGTTGGCCACTCTCCGAAGCACCAAGTGTCCCGGCTCAATATTTTTTAGCCGGACCTTTCTATCTCGCCATTTGACTGTTTCAGCCTGGTATTTATTGATATTCTCCACAGCTTGAAGCCTGATCCCTTCTAAAGCATCTTTTTCCACAAGACAGGCATCTTCAGGACCTGGTTCTGCCGAAGCTACTACTCTTATTGATCCAGCTTTAGCTTCTTCCGGAGTTATTGCTTCGTCACCGAACAATAACTTGAATGGAGTAAAGCCTGTAGACCTTGATGTTGTTGTATTGTGGCTCCACACCACTTTGGTTAACTGATCTGGCCACTTTCCCCTGGGTTGATTGAAGATTAACTTCATTATTCCTGTCATTATAATGCCGTTGGCCCTTTCAACGAGCCCATTCGACTCCGGATGCCTGACTGATGCAAAATGGATCTTCGTTCCAATTTGATCACAGAAATTTCTGAAAGCTTCGGAGTCGAATTGCGTTCCATTATCTACAGTGATGGCCTTCGGTACTCCGAAGCGACAGACAATATTCTGCCAGAAAAACTTTTGGACAGTGGCCGAAGTTATTGTGGCTAATGGCTTCGCCTCAATCCATTTAGAAAAATACTCCACGGCCACTATAACATATTTTAGATTCCCTTGAGCCGGTGGTAATGGACCTAACAAGTCAAGGCCCCACCTTTGCAATGGCCAGATGGGTTGTATCAGCTGTGTCAAAGACGAAGGTTGCTTTTGATCTCTTGCACATTTCTGACAACCTTCGCACTTTTGAACTAACTCCGCTACATCCGAAGCTGCCTTCGGCCAATAAAATCCTTGGCGGAAAACTTTTCCAAGTAACGGCCTAGATCCGATGTGGGATCCACACAGGCCTGCATGTATTTCTTTCATCAACTCTATACCTTCGGTTCTAGATAAGCACTTGAGCAGCGGAGCGCAAACTCCATGTTTGTATAACTCCCCTTCTATCATGACATATGGACGAGCTCTTGCCTCTATCCTTTTATTATAAGCTTCGTCATCTGAAAGGAACTTACCCTGAAGGTAAGAAATGATTTCAGTTCTCCAATCTTCGATGAAAACAGGAGATATGTTGAGGACTGCTCTTTCAAGGAGCTCCACTGAAGGTGCCTTTATTGTTTCGAAGAACACATCCGAAGGTAACGGCAGCCCCTGTGCCGCAGACTTGGCTAGCAAATTAGCATGCTCATTTTGTCCTCGAGGGATATTCTTGACAGAAAATCCTTCGAAGGAGGCTTCGATCCTTCGGACCGTGTCTAGATATTTTTCAAGCTTCGGATCTTTAGCCTTGCAACTTTTGTCAATATGACCCGAAACAACCTGGGAATCAGTTTTAAGAATCGCCCTTCTGATTCCCATTGCCTTTAATTTCCGAAGGCCCAGGAGCAGGGCTTCGTACTCAGTAATATTGTTTGTACAGCTGAAGTCAAGTCTTGCTGCATAACAAGTTTTAACCTTGGATGGTGAGACCAACATAGCAGCTGCACCTGCTCCGAAGGTTCCCCAAGAGCCATCACAAAACACTGTCCACACTTTGGCATCTTTATTTGCTTCTTCATCCTGAGCCCCTGGCGTCCAGTCGGCAATGAAATCTGCCAATGCTTGAGACTGGATCGAGGATCTATGCATATAATCAATGTAAAATTCATTGAGCTCTGCAGCCCATTTTCCAATCCGTCCAGTAGCTTCTCTATTTCTCATGATATCCTTCAACGGCTGCGAAGAAGGAACAATAATATTGTATGCCTGAAAATAATGCCGAAGCTTCCTGGATGCCATTAAAACGGCATATAATACCTTCTCCAGCTCCGTATAATTTTTCTTTGATACACTAAGGACTTCAGATACAAAATATACTGGAACCTGCTTCTTGATTTGTCCATCAAGCTTCTCCTGGACAAGTGCTGCACTTACTGCCGAGTGCGAAGCTGCCACATATAACAACAAAGGAGCCCCTGGCGTTGGTGGAGTTAACGTTGTTAGATCTATCAAGTATTGCTTCAGCTCTTCGAAGGCTTTTTGTTGACTTGGACCCCATTGAAAGACTTCAGCTGACTTCAGCACCTCGAAGAATGGTAGATTTCTTTCTGCTGAAGTGGATATGAATCTGTTGAGAGATGCCAGCCTTCCTGTCAATCTTTGGGCCCCCTTTCTTGTAGTTGGTGGCTCCATTCGAAGTATAGCTTCGATTTTATTTGGATTAGCTTCAATTCCCTTTGTTGAAACCAAGCATCCAAGAAATTTCCCCTTCTTCACTCCGAAGACACATTTTTCTGGATTCAGCTTCAAACCAGCTTGTCTGAAACTGGCGAAGGTCTCCTGTAAATCAGCAATATGATTTTCCTGCTTCGTGCTTTTTACAATAATGTCATCAACATAAGTCAACACATTTCTGCCTATCTGAGACTGGAGAACCTTCGCAGTCATTCTGCTGAAACTCCCTCCAGCATTTTTGAGCCCCTCAGGCATCCGAAGATAGCAATATGTGCCACTTGGGGTTATGAAGCTAGTCTTCGGCTCATCTTCCTTCTTCATCCAGATTTGATGATAGCCTGAGTAGCAGTCTAGGAGACTCATGAGCTCTGAAGAAGCTGCTGCATCGACTAAAGAGTCTATACTTGGCAGCGGGAATTCGTCCTTCGGACAAGCCTTGTTGAGATCTGTGAAATCGATACACATTCTCCACTTGCCATTGGCCTTCTTCACCATAACAGTGTTAGCTAGCCACTCTGGATACTTTACTTCTCTGATAACTCCTACACTGAGGAGTCTTTTTACTTCATTGTGAGCCCCTTCGGCCTTGTCATCAGACATTTTCCGAAGCCTCTGCTTTCGGGGTCTGAAGGATGGGTCAACATTGAGCGAATGTTCAATAACATCCCGATTTACTCCACAGAGATCATTAGCTGACCATGCAAAAACATCTTTGTTGTTGAACAAAAACCTTATCAAGGTTTTCTCCTGGTCTTCAGATAATTGCGAGCCCAACAACACTTTCTGCTCTGCTATATCCTCACACAATAGCATGGGCTTCGGCTGATCTGCTGAAGCTGCTTTCTCCCTTCTAAATTTGTACTGTTCACAAGCTTCAGCTCCATCTATGCTATGGATTGCTTTGGAGTCAGTCCAGCTTCCTTCGGCCCTTCTAGCAGCTTCCTGGCTTCCATGAATAGCAATAGGCCCTTGGTCCGAAGGTATCTTCATGCAGAGGTAAGCTGGGTGAAGAATTGCTTCGAAGGCATTGAGAGTACCGCGACCAATGATAGCATTGTAAGGATACTCCATGTCAACAATATCAAACACAATTTGCTCAGTCCTTGTGTTATTAACAAATCCGAAGGTTACTGGCATGGTAATCTTCCCAAATGCTGCAATCTGCCGTCCTCCGAAGCCACAAAGAGGGTGTGTAGCATCATGGACCTTGTCTTCGGGCTCTTGCATTTGTCTGAAGGCCTTAGCAAATATAATATCAGCTGCACTGCCTGTATCAACTAAGACATTGTGGACCAGAAATCCTTTGATCACGCAAGAGATAACCATGGCATCATTGTGAGGATAATCCTTAAGCTGAAGGTCTTCCTGAGAGAAAGTGATTGGAATGTGGGACCATTTTGACTTGATGAAGGGTCCCTGTACTCCAACATGCTGCACCCTTCTCTGAGCCTCCTTCTTTTGCTTCTTGTTAGCCGGCTCTGAGCAAGAACCGCCTGTTATCGGGAGCACCAGCTTCGAAGCCGAAGCAGCTTCAGCTTGATTGTTGAACGAAGCCATCAGCTCGGAAAAGTGGAAGTGAGTTCACCGGAGGTGGGCGCCAATGTTGGGGACTTGTTCTCAAGTGCTATGAATTAAGAACAAGGCAACACAAAAAAAAGGTTAATGATTAATGCCCTTCGTCCTTCAGAGCATTATCTCCCTTGGGATATAATGATCTTCAGATGAAGGTCATGAAGGACGTACCTTCGGCATTACAATATATCTCAGTGGAAAGAGAAACATATGAGACATGAGAAATAACATGAATGATCTCGTGTCATCATTAATATCATTTAATCATATGACCATGAATGTACTTGAATAATATTGAGTTACATTTTTACCTTCAGCTCGACAGAAGGCAAAAGACCATGCGTGACGCGCGAGTGAATACAAGTCAGCGTGAACAGTACGGGGTACTGTTCATCTATTTATAGACACAGGACACAGCCTGTGACGAATTACAATTATGCCCCTCATAAAAGTTTACAATCATTGACTCAGACCTTTATGGATTAAAAGGTCATTCTATCTCTATGTCGGTTTGTAATGCCGAAGCTTCACGAAAAGGAACCTTCGGCCATCTTCTGGGGACAACTTCAACCGAAGCTGCTTCTTCCCGTAAGACCTTCGGCTCAACGAAGCATGGCCCCAACACTTGTGTTATAAAAAGTTCAATTAGTATTTATAGGGATTTTTAGAATGTTATATTCATTTTTGGTTATACTCAATAATTTGAGTTAGAAATAAAAAAAAGACAAAAGGTATTAATTTTTTTATTAGTATTAAAGACGATAATTATCATCTAATTTCATTGATGATGTTAAAATATATTAATACTAGTTAAAACAGTATTTATTGCACCCATTCATAAATTCATCATTTAGGACTCACAATAATAGCTATAATTGAATTAATAAGTATTTACGCGATTAGTACGTATTTAAGGCGTGATAAGTGCGATGTGTGTTTATTTGTGTATTGGTGTATGTTTATGTAATGGTGCTTGTTTATTTATTTGTGTATGTTTTATTTTTGTATGTACGATATGCGACTCTATTAGAAGCCAACCGTGTGGTAGAGGATTCGAATACGTTCGAAGACGAACCACAAGACTCGCTTGAGCAAGGCAAGTGGATTCTCCCTCTGTATATTCTGTTTGTACCTACTCATTGCATATAATAATGTTTACTTTTTGGATATATTGCATAATTTGATGGGTTAACCTAATTAAGGATTTCCTAGATTTACTACCTGTATTCCTTGTTTAACCTGGAAAATTATTAAGCTTTGCAAAATTTATGCTACCGCTCAACTTAATGATTTTTGATGTCACTCATTAATTGGGTTTAATGTTCCAAAAATTTAATTGGAAATTATGACATTAACCCGATGGTTAAAACAGTATTATTTCAAATTAATTGGAACATGGAGTGACCACCCAGGATAACAGTGCAACCACGAGTGCTATCATGGCTCTGGCTTTGGTAATTAGCTCTATATGCTTAGTGCCTAGCAACCTTACCTGAAATAAGGGCAAGAGGGGGAGCGGTAGGTGCTGGCAGCCCACGTTGACATGGGGTCGTATTCTTGGCTAAGGTACTTCACCTAGGGGGCCACCACCATCGTCTTTAGAAACCTTAGCGGGTTGCTTCGTATTAAGTGTATTTTGTGAAAGCCTCATAATGGATCCCTAGCCATTCACCTCGGCAGTGTTTAAGGGTTCGATCAACCCGGGCTAGATGGAATACATGGCTTGTGGGTAAAGTTGTACCACCTCTGCAGAGTGTAAAACTGATATATCAGCCGTGCTCCCGGTTACGAGCGACCTAGACTCTTCACATGATAATTGAACTTGAAGATGGAATTAAATTGAGATCCGATGATCTGCCAATAATTTGCTTAAGTGATTTCACTTAAGTGTTTTTGTTATACTCATATTCCTTTGTTTAAATGGGATATTTGTGATTCACACTTATTAGTAAGACAGGTGTTGTTAATAAAATATTGACCAACTAAAATGCTTACTGCTCAATCTTAGCCTCACCTTGTTATACCTGCATTAATTTTTCCCCCACTTGCTGAGCCCCGACCATAAGTGAGCTCACCCTTGTTAATATTTTGATCAGAGGGTGATGCTGGAGACTTTGATGGAGATTTTATCGACGACGACGAATTTTAAGTCTAACGATGCGCCGGTCATCTTCCTGTGGGAGATTGCCGAGTTGTTTATTTCTGCTTTACTTTGATGTGATACTTGTTAAATATACAATATTTCAAATGATGTAATAAAGTATTATACTCTCTTTACGCCCTTATTGCATTGTCTTTTGATATACTACACTTGTGACGTCAACATATGTGTGGAAATGGATCCTGGCACACATATGGTATGCGCTCGGTTCTACCCCTGGAACCGGGTGTGACACATGGCCATCGCCAGAACAATCGGAGAGGCAGTGGTCACATGCGGACATGAAGCCCCGCATGGCACCAGGGTCATTGAGGGCAGAGAAGTCCCAACCGGAGTCGGGGTCGTCCTCTTCCTCAGAACCCACCGGTCCGAAGGTTGAGACGGTTGTCAGTCGGTCCCAGGTCGACCACATGTGGTATCCCGGAAGGTTTGGATACGCCTTTATGAAGGCGCTCACCACAGCAGGGTCGCTAGGTGGATCGAATCTGAACCGAAAAGGTACGGGATGGAAAACGGACGGTACCTCTTGGTCATTGGACGGTGGTGAAGTCGCGTCGGGGGCGGAGCACACCGTCATCTCAGGTACGAGGGTAACACCCAGCAGGTCCTTCGCGAGGGTGCTGGCGTCATCAGCCCGCTTGGGGCTGACACGTCACGGGGAAGTGACACCCACTGTCGTCTCTGGTGCGAGGACGATGTCCGACATGTCCCCCGGGGGAGTGCCGGCGTCGTCGACTCGCTCTGGTGTGACAACCGACAAGGTGCCGCCTCCTATGTGGCCATGGTTGTCTCGTCTCTGCCTCCTCCGACAAGGAGGGTGGCGGGGACGACCGGAGTGCTCCTCTTCTGCAGCGGGGAGATGCTATCGTAGAGCTCACCGCCACCGGGCGAGTCGGAGACCGTCGTTGTCGTCACGCCGCGGGGGGAGGAGTACCATGTCATAGCTGCCGTCGAGGGACATGAACTCGAGACTCCCGAAGCGGAGCATCGTCCCGGGCTGGAGAGGTTGCTGAAGATTCCCCATCTGGATCTCAACGGGAAGATGTTCGTTAACACGCAGCAGGCCCCTACCTGGCACGCCAACTGTCGACGTTTCGACCTGGGGGGTCCCTGGACCGATGAGTGAATTATTGCTGCATGTCCCTGCCCAGATGTGTTGGCGTGGGATGGAACACAAGAGGTGGGACAAGCCTTGTATTATCCTGCACCAGGGGTGCTGCTCGCAGTAGGGGTTACAAGCGTGTCGCGTGAGAGAGAGAGGGGACACAGAGCTCGTCCGCCGCTTCCCTCGCGCGAACCCCCCTCAGGGTGGCCCTGGATCTCCCTTTTATAGAGGCAAGGAGAGAGTCCAGATGTACAACGGGGGGCATAGCTATGCGCTAACGTGTCCGGCAGTGGAGTGCCTAAGCCCTGTGTACATGCCAACATGGCCGTTGGGGGAGAGCTTGGGCCCTGTACATGTGATGGCGTGGCCGCCGGAGGAGCACCTGAGTCCTATAGGAGCATAGCTGGCAGCACGGCGAGGATCCTACTGACGTCTCCTTGCTGTCGTAAGGGGCTGAGAGCCACCGACGTCATGGTGCACGCGGGGCAACATCATTACCCATCGCCGGGGTAAGCCAGATGGGACGCTGGTCTTGTTCCTTGTAGCCTGAGTAGGCTAGGAATAGGGAAATGATGCATCCCCTATTAGCGCTGTCAGTCCGAGCCCAGGGTCGATCGTGGCGGAGACTTCTCTTGAGGCCGAGGTCGGGGTCGGGCGAGGACGTGATTCCTCCCGAGACCGGGGTCAAGGCCGAGTCCGGGGGTCGGGCGAGGCAGAGACCTCCTCCCGAGGCCGGAGCTTGAGGTCGGGCGAGGCAGAGACCTCCTCCCGAGGCTGGAGCATTAGGTCGGGCGAGGCGGAGCTTCCTGTTGCGCCTGAGGCTGAACTCGGTGGTTGATCGTGACTTGTTGTCAGTCGTTGTCGGGGTGGCTGACACGACAGTCGGAGCGGAGCGAGCGGCGCTGTTTTCCTGTCATATCGGACAATAAAGAAGAGGGGCGAAGTGACTACGGTCACTTCGGCCTAGCCGACTGAGGCGCGTGTGTCAGGATATGACGTCAGGCATCCCCTGCATTTAATGCGCCTGCGAAGCGGTCGGTTGGTGAGGCAGTCTGACCAAGGTTGCTTCACAACGAAGCCTACCCGAGCCGGGCCTCGGGAGAGCCGATGAGGCGCCCGCTGCCTGAGGAGGCCCTCGGGCGAGGCGTGAACTCGTCTGGGACTACTGTTCCAACCCGAGTCTTGGCTTGAACCGCAACCGTCAGTTGGTCTGAGGGTGTTTACCAGCCATGATTAGGAGCGTTGGGGGTACCCCTAATTATGGTACCCGACATAGCCGAAAAGTAAACGGCAAAGAGATTTCAGTCATTCCTTAGGGAATGAAGGTTGTGGAGGAAGCTTCGGATGTGTGTGTTTGGGCATTCATTTACACCATACATTAGCATAATTCATTGCATCATATCGCACAGCATCACATCATACATCATGTGACATCAATGACATCAATTGAAAATGAGGCCGATCTTCGGGCAATGCTTTACAAAGTAAGCTGAGAATCATAGCTTCATCAGTTCTGATGCGGAAAAAGGGATCTATTGTTTACGAAGTATTGATGTTTTACAAAGCATCGATGATTTTACGAAGCATAAAAGCTCTTATTTACGAAGCATGAAAAGAAGGGAAGATGTTTTTTCGCCACAGGCTCAAAAACGGTATGTACAAGAAGTTTCATGCATCACAAAGAACTAAATTACAAACCGCTCATATATTACCTTCAAATCTATAAGCACTGAATATTACAAACATAGTTTAGCAAATATTACATCAATATTCTAGGAAATGTTTTTACAATAGCTACTCTTCTTCCTTCAGAATTTTTTCTGCAGCTTCGGTTAGAAGCTTCGTAACAACTTTATCTACAATAGCTTCGGCCATATTAATAATTTCTATTGTCTTCTTTGTCTCTGGGTCAGCCAGTGGGTCGAATGGCTCTAGAGGAGGAGATAGTTCAGCTGCAGTAGAAGACATAACTTAGTTCGAAGTTACAAAAATAAACAACAAAGTCAAAAGTCATTATGTAATACCTATCCGTCTTTCAAGTTCCGCAGCTTTTTCAGCCGCTTTTGTTGCCTCTCGAGCGTCATGAATATCTTTTTCGCTCTTCTTCATTATTTCATGGGCCATCCCTCGGCCGCCATTTTCCCAGATATCAGTAAAAAATTTTCCGCCTATTGAGCTTGCTTCGACCGAGGGGTCCTTCGTATCGTCAATAGAGAAGCCAGCTTCGGCCTGGGCCAAAGTTTTAACATGTTCGCACCCTGCCTTCTCCAAACTAGCTGCAACTCCCCTCGCTCCAGAAAATGCACAGACGTCCCCGCGGTCACTCAATATCTCTTCAAAAGCTTCGACTTCACTGTTGATCCACTCGATTATGCCCTCAGGATCGCCCCTTATGAAATTGTCTTCGCTCGAGTACGCGCCCACGCTGGCAAAGCTAGTTTTTATCTTTTTTACGCATTCTACAGATTTTTCAAAACATCTTTCTTTTGACGAGCGAAGCTCTGCAACTGTTTTTTTAAAATAATTTTTCCAATACTCATTGGCATCTCGGTCAGCTTCGGCAACAGCACATTTTAATTTAGCTTCAGCCAGTTGTTTTTGAAGGTTTTCAATATCATTCCTTTGGATTTCAGATTGAGCCTTGAAGTTAGCTTCATCCACCTTTACTTTGTCCACCAATGTGAGTAGAATTTTGTCTTTTTCCAAGGCTTCGTTTCTCAGCTTGATAACCTCTGTTCGAAGGTTGTTGAGAGCAATAGTGCAGCTCTCATCTTCAGCATTCTTTTGTGCCCTTAAGGCGTTGCTAAATATCCAGCCCTATACAAAAGAATGAATGGATTAACATAAGAATAAAAGACTAATTCAAAATTCATAAACTTCAAAATTCACAATTTTTGTACCTTCAGACTATTGTATGCAAGGCTATCCGCAAGATCGTCCTTCGTCATGGCACAGAGGCCAGCCTCAAGCTTCAGAAACCCCATACTTCTGGCCATTTCCCGGCAGACGGATAATTCTTTGTTGTCTGGGAGGCAGTACAAGAAATCATCTTCATCTGTACCATTAAACACTAAGGCCCCTTTCGGGTACTTTAGTTCTCGGGCATAGTGTTTAGCTTCAAAAAATTCTTCTTCAGATAATCTTTTTCCCAAAGCATGTCGAATAATATAATCAAGGTCTTCGGAAGGTGCTTCGGGAGTAGGAGCGGCAGCTTTTTCAGGCAAAATTCTTTCTATAGCCTTTTCCTCCGGTGCCTTTTCTCCAGTTTCCAAGGGTTTCTCCTTGGTAGGCTCTGAAGGCCCATCTTCGACGCTAGCCTGGCTCACTGAAGCTTCGGCTTTGGTCGGTTTTGTTTCGGGTTCAATTTGCACTTTCGAAGCCTTGGCAACTTTCCCTGGAGTAGAGCTTGAAGCCTTTATCGTCTCTAGCACATCTAGTACACTGGCCATCCTTTTTCTCTTGGGGGTCGCTACAAGACCTTTTTGTGCCTTCGGCATTGTCACTTCTACCGAAGGGCTTAAAACTTCTAATATTTTTGTCCCCTCGATTCTTGATTCCTTAGCTTTATCAGTTTTCGGCTCAGCTAACTTGGCTGAGGTTGCCTTCGGCAAGGTGGCAGGTTCCTCAGCTTTCTATGAAGGAATTGGTTCCTTTGGAATAGCAGCTGAAGAAGTTTTCCGCCAAACTCAGGCACTATGGCCGGTTCAATGTAGCGCGGTCGGTGGGTAAGGACCTTCAACTTTTTTCTCTTCAGCGCAGGCTCGCTTGGAGCAGCCGAAGCAGCAACCTTTCCAGAAGTTGCACCCTTTCTTTTCTGCCCCCATGGCGGGTAGCGATAGTCAGGGTACATAAATCCAATAGCATCAAAAATCCTATTTAATCTTTTCTTTTTTTGGCTCCCGAAGGCCGTAGATAGTGCATTATCTTCAGACTTGGAGTATGCTCCAAGTAGCTCATCACTAGTATTTTCAACACACTTCAGCCAACCGTCATCTGGTTCAATAAACTAGTCTCCAAACCTGAAGGTATATTTCAATCGAACTAGACCACCTTCGCTAGGGTTAGTGACTGATTCTTTTGGCATTTCCCAGTTGTCTATCAGTGGCCATATCCTGTAGGCTACATGTTCTTGAACTAAGTCTCTTGTCCCAATAAAAGAGCAAACCGTGCTGAAGGCCCTTCGGCATGCTTCGGCTGCCTCATCAATTTCTACCTTCGGCTTTCGGAGGTCGAAGCGGGACCAACTGGGTTGCGTGATGATTTCTTTAATATCTTCTCTTGCCTTCATATCATTTTTCACGTAAAACCACTCTTCCATCCAGGCCCCGGGCCACCTCTTCCGAAACGTTGGCACTGAGTAGCTTGAGCTAGAGCAAGCAACGAAGCTATAACAACCAAAATTGTTATGATACTGTTCTTTACCCCAGGGCTTCGTCTCGTACGAAAGTTCGTGCATGCTGCAAAAACATTTTGCACATGGCTCTAGACCTTGACTCCTCACAGCCCAGACGAAGATCCCCATTCTAATAACTGCTTCGGGAGTGATCTGATGAAGGAAAATCTGGTACATCTTCAAAACTTCAACCACAAATCTGCTCAACGAAAACCGAAGTCCAGCTTTGAAGAAGCTTCGATAGATTACAACTTCATTTTCTTCGGGAGCAGGAACGGCTCTGTCTGCGTCAGCCCTCACAATAGACATATCTCGAAAATACCTTCCTCTCATATTATCAAGACGACTCTGTTTGATAGTTGATTTCCCCAAGACTGCATGACTTGGTCGCCAGGGCCGATCTTCAGAGTCTTCGCCCACACTCTCCACGTCATAGCTGTCACTATCATCAGTATCTTCAGACAAGCCTTCCAGAATTTCTTTAGTAATCTTCTCTGTATTTGTTTTCGCTATTGACTCAACAAATCCAGCAGTCTTCTCCTCAAGAAGCTTCTCCTCTTCGGATAGCTTCGTCTCAACAACTGTCTTCTTGTCTTGAAACATCTTATCTTCGGAACTGACGAAAACGTGTCCTTCAAACCGAAGCTAAAAAGCTTGAGAGCTATCAAGCGCTAGTAAGCACAAGTTAACAAATTAAGAAAATAAGGCAAATGGCACAAGCAGTGTATCAAATGCAGGCGGTGTGAGATCCTATTTATACGCCTAGCACGCTCCAAGTTGGAGGGCCCCGTCTGTCATTGACTGTTGCTATTCTAGCAAAGGGAAGGTGTTTTTTTGGACCTTCGACTTAGGGCCTTCATCCATGTCGCAATCTGAATTCGTTATTCTAAACAATATAATATTGCGAGGGGCTACTGTTGGGGGCCTTCGTCCTCCGAAGGTCCTCAAAAATGTGATTTAACAATATTTTCCAAGTGTGACATGTAAATAGGTACCTTCGGACTCGGGTCAAAAGCATATATAATACGGAAAGCATGATCGAGATGAAAGTCGATCGGGACGAAGGTTGAGTCAATCCCAAAGCTATGTGCAAGAAAGCTTCGGCCAAATGGCAGAAAAATGAACCAACTTAAAGAGGAAAAGGCTATCTAGTCCTCATAGAATCGTACATAAGTTCATAATAAATGCAAAGGGCATGAATGTAATTTCTCACAGGCTGCGTCCTGTGCCTATAAATAGATGAACAGTACCCCCGTACTATTCACGCTAACTTGGCATTTGCTTTTGCCTCACGCTTGTACCTTGGTTTTCTGTTAATCCGAAGGTACCAAATGTTATTCAATATTGTCCTTATGTTAACTTACAACTATATACTGAGAAATATATATGATAATGTTATTGTTTACATTGTTTCTTATGCTTCACATGCTCCATTCGTTGCTAATATTAATACATATATGTATGATGAGATGATGAAGGTATGTCCTTCATGACCTTCATCCGAAGATCATTATATCCCTGGGGAAATAATGCTTCGAAGGACGAAGGGCATTAACAAATAACTTGTTTTGGTGTTGCCTTGTTCTCAATTTATAGCATTTGAGAGCAAGTCCCCAACAGCGTCCCATTCCACCCTTGTGGTGGCACGTGTTTCTCAAGTTAAGCTCCATGTTCCAATTAACATTAATGATCTTGACATGAACATAAATAGAATAAAAAAAATAATTGGAACAGGGATATAATGAAATATTAACCCAAAACCATGTAAAGCAATAGCATAACTACCCAAATGATTCATGGGTAAACAAGGTAAAATGGATAAACAGACTAGGGTGACCTATTGGGTCCCATCAAAATTAAACTTGTGCATTGAATAGTGATAATAAAGAACATTATTGGGTAACAAAAATGTATCAAGGGCACAACTTGCCTGGCACTTGAGATTCCAGGTACCACTTGCTCTTCAAGTGACTCATAACCTCGCTGCTAATCGTAGCAATACAAACAAACATGGTATAGACAAAATTAACATCACACCAAACCTAAGTACAAACTGAATAGTAATGATCTACGCGAAGTTACAGGATAGCGGGTTTGAGAACCACTAAAGTCGAAGTTACGATTAAGGAGTTATGATTCTATAGAAGATCTATGTGAGTAAAATATCAAACTATATTATAAATTGGTTAGTATAAATCATATGAGAGGTTATTCTATAAATAATTATCTCACTTTTAATCTAAGTTATAAACTGATCATAAATCATATTTTGGTAGATTATAATGATAAGTAGATCAACAAGACTAATTCCACATAAGTTGAATAAAGATCTAATTATAAAATAATAAGACATGGTATAATTTATGATGTTACTGCATAGTAAATATTTATACGAATCGAACACTACTGGAACGGGTCAATTCGGAGTTGAAACAGAGGAGTTATGAATTTCCAAAGGTTTTATGTATTTGATACAAGATTAATGAGGATATTAATTTTAATGTGGCTTTCATGTCCAAAAAGTGGAACTAATTGATAAACAATAATATTATAAAATTATAGGAACTGGAATGGACTCATTTGGGCTTAATATGGATTTTCTATGGATTTAATAAGATTCTGGAATTGTTTTTATATAAGAAATTCATTTTCTAATTCATTTTCTCTGTTTTTCCCATTCACTGAACTGCGCCTCAATTAAACAGAAATCCAGGGTTCTCACACCCCACACAGGAGAAGAACAGGTGGTCGAAGAGGAGCCGCCTAACACTGAGGCTTTCGACTTGATCTAGGTGGCGTCTCCCAGTCAGCTTAGTGGCGCCAAGGAATAATAATTAGTTCGCTTTATTTTATCATTTATTTTTTGTGTAAGACTTCCGCTATGTAATAAGTACATTTATGATATTTATGACATTTATCTCTATGCACTCTGTTATTATGTGTGTTGTTCTTCCTTGGCGCACATATGAGATGCACCCGACTTTGTTCCTTAAAACCGGGTGTGACAGAAGTGGTATCAAAGGAAATATTGACTGTAGGACGAAACCTAGATAGAAATGGACAAAACTCTTCCCTACTTACCTTCTTCTGATACATTATATACTTACCTAACTCTGATTCTCTCTATACTTATCTTGATCCTGTCTCACCTTCTACTGTTCTACTATGATGATTCTTACCTTTTCTACTCTGAGACAAGATGGATTTCACACCTTGGAATCCTACATTTATGACCTTTTTAAGAGATAGGAGACCTAAGACAAAAATTAAAATTATTTTCTCTATTAAAAATGTTGGTTGATTGTTCTGATGATCAATGCCTGATTTGCTTCTTTGATTGATTGAAATAGTATAGACGGGCATCTTAGCATGTACCACCATAAGGTAATGAATTAGCTTTAGTAGGTGACACACTTAGCTAATAAATTCCCCAAAGTAACATGCTTCGTAATCACTGTCTTGTCTACAATCCTTTCTTTCATACCCTGTGTTTCTAACCCAGATGGGCTACCCCTATAGTGTTAGAAGAGAGCACTATAGATGTGATCCTTGGCATGTCATGGTTAAGAAAGGCAAAGGTTGTTTATACACTGTGGTAAAGGAACCATAGAGCTCACCAATTCCAAAGGAGAAAGATTTGAAGTTGGAATTGCAGTAACTACCGCCACCAAACTAGCGGCATTCTTAGTCAATGAGAAGTTTGTTGGTGACAACATCCATGTGGTTAAGGATTTTCCGGATGTCTTTCCAGAGGAGTTACCAGGGATGCCACTAGATACGGAAGTTGAGTTTGTCATAGATCTCTTACTTGGAACTGCTCCTATTTCTAAATGGACATATAGTGTCACACCCGGTTTTAGAAGGCAAACCGAATGCGAACCATGTACGTGCCAGGATCAGCAATTCACGTACACAGCAGTTACATAACTGGACATCATCACACAGTGCTCAAATAATAACATAAAAGGGTAATAATAGTCGATTACATCATATGTCTGAGACATCCACATAGTCTTTACAATAATCAAAGTGCGGAAAAGAAACGTAGATACACGCGGCCTTCACAGGCAGCCGATTGGGGGTTGCCGCTAAACCACGCCTAGAACTCGTCATAATCTTGGAACTCCTGGTGGTCTCCTCCCACGGCTTCATCTTCTCCTGAGCAGTGGTTGCAATGCTGACAACCTGGGGATGGGCGGTTTGGTGTGTAGAGCAAGGGTGAGTACACATCAACATACTCAGCAAGTGTCCTGTTTGGCTGTAGTGGACTAGCTTTATGAGGTGGTAAGTCATGCAGTTGCTTTTAGTTGGTCAAATTATTATTACTAGTAGAGAAAGCCATGTTTTAGAATTAACCCATGTTATTAACCCAAACGTACTCCTTTCCAAACGGAAAGAGTACCACTTACCATTACTAGAGTCAATACCAAAACCATCAATCTCATTGCCACCTGTAATCCGAACATCTCTGATCAAGTACCACTAATCACTGGAGCTCCCTTGGCCGCTCATAACCGCGAGCACAGCTAATATATCAGTTTTCATACACTCTGCAGAGGTTGCGCACTTTACCCACAAGCCGTGATTTCCCTTTCTGCCCGGAGATCATGACTCTCCATTGATCACTACCAAGGTGACCCGGCAGGGTATCACTATGTAGCCTTTACAAAGATTCCCCGGGGCTATAGCCGCCCATTAGGTTTCCTAAATGTACCGCACTCCTCCCCAAGGGGCGAACCAAACTTGGCAGAGCGAGCCGCATACACCGAGCCCCATTGACGGCACGACGGCTAAGCGAACTACACCCTGGTTCCTCTAATTATTTAGCTAAGGGCATCCCATTCCACCCTCATAGTTGCACTATTTTCCCGGGCGGTCATCCAACGAACAGGTCCTTACGGAGAGGCACTCGAGAAACCGCTCGAGTCCCCTTGAATGCCACAAGTATAACATCATAATAAAGAGGGGAAACATCGTATCATTGATAAATCTCATCATGTTCATTGATTAGTGTTGAGCAATAGCATAAAGCTAAACAATAATAATCCAACCCAAATAGGTAAACAAGGACATGGATAACAAAAGCTAGTCAATCCTTATGTATAACTGTGTAAATGCGGGAAGTGAATTATAGAATGTATAGGACAAAGATAGGTGGCGGGAGGGGCAGGGCACGCGCGGCCGAGCGCGGGGGCGAGTGGCTCGCCGGGGCACGGGACGGGGAGGGGAGGGGCGCGCGAGCAGGGGAGGAACGCGCGCGGCCGAGGAGGGCGCGCGAGTAGGGCACGGTGCTCGAGCAGGGGAGGAACGCGCGCGTGGCCAGGGGAAGAAGAAAGGGAGGGGGAGGGAGAGAGAGAAGGGAAGGGGAGGGGAAAACTCACCTCCGGGGACCCAAACTCCGGCGATCACGTCTCCAAACCCTAGGGCACCACGGGGAGAGAGAGAGAGAGGTGGAAGAGGGAGAGGGAGGTTACTGCGCGGGAGAAAATCAAATGAGACAAAGGGATTAGGGGGAGGGGGTGTGCGCATGGGGAGGGCAGGGGGCACCAGGGGCGCGCGGGCCGGACCAGGCCGGGCTGGGCTAGGTTGTGACACATCGCGGATCGAAACCCATGACACGCAGGACCACTAAAAGGAATCCGATCGCGAACCAAAAATCCAAAACGGGTCGAGACAAACACGCGACATCAGACAAAGAAATGTGCTTCGGCATGATGCAACACCCATGACACTTAGGTTTTGTTTATACATGACACGGACACCCGTCACTATACTCGTTTGAAATTGGGAAGCAGGAGCGAAACAGGAAGAGAAAAGAGAGTAACGCCCAAATTTGGTGAGTGAAAAGAAGAAAAAAATTCTACTCCCAAATTCAGGGCGTTACATATAGGATGTCTGTAGAAGAGTTAAAAGAACTCAAGAAGCACTTAACGGAGTTGCAAGAGGCTGGGTACATTCGTCCGAGTCTTCACCTTGGAGAACACCGATTTTGTTTGTACAAAAGAAGGATGGATCATGTTGGGACTATGCTTCGTCGCCGAAGGTCTTGTAGGAATAAGCGGTTCTCAGCTGAAGCTGTTTGTATGAGTTGGCCGAAGGTTCCTCTTCATGAAGCTTCGGTATTACAAACCGACTTAAAGATAGAATGACCTTTTAGTCCATAAAGGTCTGAGTCAATGTTGTAAACTTTTATGAGGGGCATAATTGTAATTCTTCACAGGCTGTGTCTTGTGTCTATAAATAGATGAACAGTACCCCCGTACTGTTCACGCTGACTTGTATTCGCTCGTGCGTCACGCTTGTATTTTTGCCTTCTATCAAGCCGAAGGTACAAATGTAATTCAATATTGTTCTTATTCTTCCATGATTATATAATAAGGACATGTAATAATGTTATGTGATTATTCATGTTATTCTCTCATGTTTCATATGCTTCTCCTTTTATCAATATAAACTGTGATGATGAAGGTATGTCCTTCATGACCTTCGTCTAAAGATCGTTATATCCTAAGGGAAATAATGCTTCGAAGGACGAAGGGCATTAACCATTAACTTCTTTCTGTGTTGCCTTGTTCTTAATTCATAACATTTGAGAACAAGTCTCCAACATTGGCGCCCACCTCCGGTGAACTCACTTCCATTTTTTTTGAGCTGATGGCTTCGTTCAACGATCAAGATGGACCTGCTTCGGCTCCGAAGCTGCTACTCCCGATAACAGGCGGTTCATGTTCAGAGCCAGCCAACAAGAAGCAGAAGAAGGAAGCACAGAGAAGGGTACAGCATGTTGGGGTGCAAGGACCCTTCATCAAGTCGAGATGGTCTCACATTCCTATTACCTTCTCCCAAGAGGACCTTCAACTCAAGGATTACCCACACAACGATGCCATGGTTATCTCTTGTGTTATCAAAGGATTTCTGGTCCACAATGTCTTGGTTGATACAGGCAGTGCAGCTGATATCATATTTGCTAAGGCCT
This sequence comes from Zea luxurians, assembly GCA_029449295.1. Lineage (NCBI taxonomy): Eukaryota > Viridiplantae > Streptophyta > Magnoliopsida > Poales > Poaceae > Zea > Zea luxurians. The sequence continues at coordinate 16,585,641 of JAOPSE010000037.1, forward strand.
TCAGGCAAATGCAAGAGCCAGAAGATAAGATTCATGATGCTACGCACCCTCTCTGTGGCTTCGGAGGAAGACAGATTGTAGCACTGGGCAAGATCACCATGTCAGTGACCTTCGGGTTCATCAACAACACTAGAACTGAGCAAGTTGTGTTTGACATTGTTGACATGGAATACCCTTACAATGCAATTATTGGTCGTGGCACCCTCAATGCTTTCGAAGCAATTCTTCATCCTGCCTATCTTTGCATGAAGATACCTTCGGATCAAGGACCCATCGCTATTCATGGAAGTCAGGAAGCTGCCAGAAGGGCCGAAGGAAACTGGACTGACTCAAAAGCAATCCATAACATAGATGGAGCTGAAGCTTGTGAACAGTACAAATTCAGAAGGGAGAAAGCAGCTTCAGCAGATCAGCCGAAGCCCATGCTCTTATGTGAGGACATAGCAGAGCAGAAGGTGCTGTTGGGTTCTCAATTATCCGAAGAGCAGGAGAAAACCTTGATAAGGTTTTTGTTCAACAACAAAGATGTTTTTGCATGGTCAGCCAATGACCTCTGCGGAGTAAATAGGGATGTTATTGAACACTCGCTCAATGTTGACCCATCCTTCAGACCCAGAAAGTAGAGGCTTCGGAAAATGTCTGATGATAAGGCCGAAGGTGCTCGTAATGAAGTCAAAAGACTCCTCAGTGCAGGAGTTATCAGAGAAGTAAAGTACCCAGAATGGCTAGCTAACACTGTTATGGTAAAAAAGGCCAATGGCAAGTGGCGAATGTGTATCGATTTTATAGATCTCAACAAGGCTTGTCCGAAGGATGAATTCCCATTGCCAAGGATAGACTCTTTAGTTGATGCAGCAGCTTCTTCAGAGCTCATGAGTCTGCTAGACTGTTACTCAGGCTATCACCAAATCTGGATGAAGAAGGAAGATGAGCCGAAGACTAGCTTCATAACCCCAAGTGGCACATATTGCTATCTTCGGATGCCTGAGGGGCTCAAAAACGCTGGAGGAAGTTTCAGCAGAATGACTGCGAAGGTTCTCCAGTCTCAGATAGGCAGAAATGTGCTAACTTATGTTGATGACATCATTGTAAAAAACACGAAACAGGAAAATCATATTGCTGATTTGCAGGAGACCTTCGCCAGTTTCAGACAAGCTGGCTTAAAGTTGAATCCAGAAAAATGTGTCTTCGGAGTAAAGAAGGGGAAATTTCTTGGATGCTTGGTTTCAACAAAGGGAATTGAAGCTAATCCAAGTAAAATTGAAACTATACTTCGAATGGAGCCACCAACTACAAAAAAGGGGGCCCAAAGATTAACAGGGAGGTTGGCATCTCTTAATAGATTTATATCCAGATCAGCAGAAAGAAATTTACCATTCTTCGAAGTGCTGAAATCAGCCGAAGTCTTTCAATGGGGACTAAGCCAACAAAAAGCCTTCGAGGAACTGAAGCAATATCTGATAGATTTAACAACATTAACTCCACCAACGCCAGGGGCTCCTTTGTTATTATATGTGGCAGCTTCGCACTCAGCGGTAAGTGCAGCACTTGTCCAAGAGAAGCTTGATGGCCAAGTCAAGAAGCAGGTCCCAGTGTATTTTGTATCTGAAGTTCTTAGTATATCAAAGAAAAACTATACAGAATTAGAGAAGGTGTTATATGCTGTTTTGATGGCATCCAGGAAGCTTCGGCACTACTTTCAAGCATACAATATTGTTGTTCCTTCTTCGCAGCCGTTGAAGGATATTATGAGAAATAGAGAAGCTACTGGGCGAATTGGAAAATGGGCTGCAGAGCTCAATGAATTTTGCATTGATTATGTGCATAGATCCTCGATCCAGTCCCAGACGTTAGAAGACTTCATTGCTGACTGGACGCCAGGGCTCAGGATGAAGAAACAAATAAAGATGCCGAAGTTTGGACAGTGTTTTGCGATGGGTCTTGGGGAACCTTCGGGGCAGGAGCAGCTGCTGTGTTGGTCTCGCCATCCAAAGTTAAAACTTGTTATGCGGCAAGACTCGATTTCAGTTGTACAAACAATATTACTGAGTACAAAGCCTTGCTTTTGGGTCTTCGGAAGCTAAAAGCAATGGGAATCAGAAGGGCCATTCTTAAAACTGATTCCCAAGTTGTTTCGGGTCATATTGACAAGAGTTGCAAGGCTAAAGATCCGAAGCTTGAAAGATATCTAGACATGGTTCGAAGAGTCGAAGCTTCTTTCGAAGGATTTTCTGTCAAAAATATCCCTCGAGGACAAAATGAGCATGCTGATTTGCTAGCTAGGTCAGCAGCACAGGGGCTGCCTTTACCTTCGGATGTGTTCTTCGAAACAATAAAGGCACCTTCAGTGGAACTCCTTGAAAGAGCAGTCCTCAATATATCTCCTGTTTATAGCGAAGATTGGAGAACTGAGATCATCTCTTACCTTCAGGGTAAATTCCTTTCAGATGACGAAGCTTATAACAGGAGGATAGAGGCAAGAGCTCGTCCATATGTCATGATAGAAGGGGAGTTGTACAAGCATGGAGTTTGCGCTCCGCTACTCAAGTGTTTATCTAGAACCGAAGGTATAGAGTTGATGAAAGAAATACATGCAGGCCTATGTGGATCTCACATTGGATCTAGGCTGTTACTTGGAAAAGTTTTCCGCCAAGGGTTTTATTGGCCAAAGGCAGCTTCGGATGCAGCGGAATTAGTTCAAAAGTGCGAAGGCTGTCAGAAATGTGCAAGAGATCAAAAAACAACCTTCGTCCTTAACACAGCTCATACAACCCATCTGGCCATTGCAAAGGTGGGGCCTTGACTTGTTAGGTCCATTACCACCGGCCCAAGGGAACTTAATATATGTTGTAGTGGCTGTGGAATATTTTTCTAAATGGATTGAGGCAAAGCCTTTAGCCACAATAACTTCGGCCACTGTCCAAAAGTTTTTCTGGCAGAATATTGTTTGTCGTTTCGGGGTACCAAAGGCCATCACTGTAGATAATGGAACACAATTCGACTGCGAAGCTTTCAGAGATTTTTGTGATCAAATTGGTACGAAGATCCATTTTGCATCAGTCAGGCATCCGGAGTCAAATGGGCTCGTTGAAAGAGCCAATGGCATTATAATGACAGGAATAATGAAGTTAATCTTCAATCAACCCAGGGGAAAGTGGCCAGACCAGTTAATCAAAGTGGTGTGGAGCCACAATACAACAACATCAAGGTCTACAGGCTTTACTCCATTCAAGTTATTATTCGGTGACGAAGCAATAACTCCGGAAGAAGCTAAAACTGGATCAATAAGAGTAGTAGCTTCGGCAGAATCAGGTTCTGAAGATGCTTGTTCTGTGGAAAAAGATGCTTTAGAAGGGATCAGGCTTCAAGCTGTGGAGAATATCAATAAATACCAAGCCGAAACAGTCAAATGGCGAGATAGAAAAGTTCGGCTAAAGAATATTGAGTCAGGACATTTGGTGCTTCGGAGAGTGGCCAACCCAGACACAGTGGGCAAGTTACAGTTGAAATGGGAGGGACCTTTCTTAGTAGCATCTTCGTCAAGACCCGGTTCATACAGATTGAAGGATATGGACGGCAACGACATTCCTAGATCTTGGAATGCGGATGAGCTTCGGCGATATTATGTGTAACTTGATGTAACTTTTTATGTCTTTTCTTTTTCATGGCACCCTTTTCCTTTCTAAAGGGGGAGAAAGGTTTTTAATGGGGCCATCATATGTAATTTCCTTTTTTAGTTCTATAAGAGCAAAATCCCCCAAGGAATGTAAATGTAAAAGCTGAGAACGCACCATTGAGTGCCGAAAAGTAAAAAGCGAAGAAGCTCCAAAGTCGTTCCTAAGGGAATGCAGAGCTTACAGCGAAAAGTCAACGCTGATTCCGCCAAAAGTAAAAGGCGAAGAAGCTCCAAAGTCGTTCCTAAGGGAATGCAGAGCTTACAGCGAAAAGTCAACGCTGATTCCGCCAAAAGTAAAAGGCGAAGAAGCTCCAAAGTCGTTCCTAAGGGAATGCAGAGCTTACAGCGAAAAGTCAACGCTGATTACGCCGAAAGTAAAAGGCGAAGAAGCTCCAAAGTCGTTCCTAAGGGAATGCAGAGCTGATGTGTGATTGTTTCTAAGGAAATAATGGCTGAGGGTATGGCTTCGGATATGTGTTTGGACATTCATTCGCACATCACATTACATCATAGCATTTGCATTCATAAACATTCATCCAGGCATATGTAGGATAATCATCATCATGGCATAAGTGGTTGCTTTGGCATAAGAGAAGAGCTTCTTCGCGTACAAAAAGGAGAGCTTCGGAAGAAAGGGAAATGTTGTTTTCTATGCTTCGCTGTGTACGAAAAGAAGGGAAGGTGTTTTTTCGCCTTCGGCTCAAAAAAGATAATTTCGTCCACAACAAAGCACTTCACATACATTAATAGAAGGGTAAGAGCATAATACAAGGTATGAACAGAACTCATTAAAGACAAGTTTAGTTACATTTACACAAGTTATCTCAAAAGTTTCCTGAGTCTGTCTACAGGCTACTCCTACTTAATCTTCGAGGGATTTTAGCTTCGGCGTCACTCTTTTTTCATCGACTTCGGCTTCGTCATCCTACATGAATTAAGTTGTTGTAAGTCAAAATCGAGCTTGAAGGAAGAGGTAAGCACAAGGTATGATTTCTTACTGGTTCAAGATGACTCCGAGCTTCATCTCCAGCCTTTTCTCGCCTGCCTTTTGTCCATATCATTTTTATAAATCTATTGGAAATACTTCGGGCGAGATCAGTGATGTTATCTAGGATTGATGGTGATAAAGTGAAATTGGGCCTATTGACAATCTTTCCATGGTCGCAGCCAGCTTTTAGGAAAGCTGCAGCAGTGCCCCGAGAAGCTACCCAGGCACAGAAGTCACCGTGCCCAGCTATAACTTCGTCGAGCTCGTCAATTTCACCCTCAATATGTTCGAAGGTCTTCGGTAAATCTTCAGCTGAGGGGGTGAATTTCTCACTGCTGGCTCCAACTGAGTGAAAAATTTTTCTTAGTCGTTGAATGCATTTGTTGCTAAATTCCAAACATTTTTCTTGAAGGTCCGCCAATAGTTTTTTCAAATCTGAATTTTGTTGAGCTTCGGCTTCAAGTTTTGCAGTAAGTTCTTGCTTTTCTTGTTCAAACTGCTCAGATTGGCAGAGAAGCTTCGTGTTCAGTTCTGTTATTTTTGCTTCGGCTTCCGCCAATAAACCTTAAGTTGCCTGGAGCTCAAAGTTTTTCTTCTCAATAGCAGCTGATTGCTCCTTTATTTTGTTTTCTAAATTTTCAATTATAACTTCGTGTTTCTTGTCTTCAAAATCTTGCTGCATTTTCAAGGCTTTGCTCAACAGCATACTCTGCACGAAAACAACCTTCGTTAGACATGTTTTCATTATTAAAAACAATATAAGTTAAGGGAAAAGTAGTTCACCTTGAAATTGGAATAAAATAAACTACCAACGATATGTTGTCGTCGGTAGCGGCTAATGTCCGTTTCTAGCTTCGGAAAACCGATACTCTTTGACAGAGTACTGATAACTTTGGCTCCAGTTTGGTTTCGGATACAATCTAATTTTTCATCATCAATACCTCCGAAGAGGAGTGCTCCTGGTTTGTACCCGCAAGATTTGGCATACTCTTTAAGCTCTTCTATTTCGGGTTTTGACAATTTTTCTCCAACTAAATTTTGAAACATGAAGGCTTCGTTCTCTGAAGCTTCGTCAGCAATTTCCTTTCCTTTCCCCGACGCTGCGGCCGCGGCCTCTTCGGCGGCAGTGGTAGCTTCTTCTGTGGCCATGTCTAGCAGTATTTTGTCGATGTGTTCGATTGTGCTTTCCAGGTTCACATCTTCAATTGAGGCAGCTTCGACAGCCGCGACCTCCGAAGGTGTGATCTCAATATCTGTTCTTTCCTCAGCCGCTGGTGTCTTCTGAGCCGAAGCTCTTGGTGGTGTCTTGTCAATGACCTCTGTCACAGTGATAATTCTTTGTCTCTTTGCTTTAGTCGTTTTCTTCGTCTTTTTGGGCTCCTTTTCCTTCTGAAAAAACTTTGTTAGTTGAGGCCCCAATGGACTTAGCTTCGAAGGCAGGGATTCAGTCATTACCTTCAAAATTTCCTCCACGTCAGTGGCCGAGGGTGATGCGGGGGTTTCTTCTTCGTCAGATATTTTTTGCTTCGGAGAAGACGCTTTCCTCTTCTTCGGAATTCTCTTCTTTGATGGTTCTTTCTCATCTTCATTTAAGGCTTCAGTTGTCCTTTTCCTTTTCTGGCCCTCGACACCTTTGTTCAGATTTTCATAGTCAGGGTATTCAAAACCCAGGGCGTCCAGCACTCGATTCAGTCTTCGCTTCGGACGGGTGCCGAAGGCCGCAGTCATCAATTAATCTTCTTTTTTGGAGTAATTGCCAAGTATTTCATTGCACATTACTTCAATTGTATCCAGCCACTCTTGGCAAGGTGTTTTAAAGTATTTCTTAAACTTGAAATAGTAAGGTAAACGCACAAGTTCACCTTCTTTCTTCTCCTCCTTTAGCTTCGGCATTTCCCATTCTTTTAAACTAGGAAAAACCTTGAAAGCCAAAAACTCCTGAACCAGGTCTCTTGTACTGATATGCTCTGCAATAATTCTGAATTCATTCAATGCCTGTTGTGTTGGACCTTCTGGTGTCATGTTGCAGCGAGGTCGGGTTTCTCCGAAGATTAGTTCGAGTGGACTTTGCACAAGCTTCTCCTTATCGTCATCAACCTTGACATAGAACCACTCCGACTTCCAGCCTGCTGCCCATTTGCTCCGGTAGCTGATTACAGGAAACTTTGTGGTTTTCCGATAAGCAAAATTATAGCAACCAAAATTGTCATGCAATCCATCTTTTCTAGCCTTCGTCTGATAGTGCAGTTCGTGAACTCGACAAAAGCTGTCTGCAAACGGCTCCACCGCTTGGCTTCGGAGGGCCCAGATATAAACGCTAAGCCTAACGATAGCGTTAGGAGTTAACTGATGAAAGTAGATACCAAACCTCTTCAGTACCTCTGCAATAATCTCATGTAGGGGGAATCTTAATCCAGCCTTTAGAAAGCTCTTGAAAATGACAATTTCATCCTTCTCCGGCTTAGGGGTAGTCTCTTCTCCCCCGAAGCGTAATAGCTTCTTCTGATTCTCATTGAAAAAGCCCGACTTTACCATTTTGGAGAGATCAGCCTTCGAAACAGTAGACTTTCCGAAGTCCAAGTGGCTGGGCTTGCTTGGCATGGCAATACGATAATCGTCTTCGGGATCAGTTTCCTCAATATCTTCTTCTTCTGCTTCGGCAATTGCTTGTTCTGCATCATCACTGGGGATCTTTTCCGAAGTTACCAGTCCGGACCTTTGCATCGCTTCGGAGATGGGAACAGTCTCCGAACCTTCAACTTCGCCCCCCTCACGCTCAACCCTAGCGGTAGATCGCACTCTGGCCATTTAATTCTGAGTTTGTGGAAATTAAATACTTTTTTCTTCCAAAGTTTTTCCTTCTGACGAAGCAGGCTTCAAGTTGGAGCTTCGTTCGATTCCGAGAGTCAAGCTTCGGTGATGGTTAAAAATTTTGGCAGCAAAACAGTGCAAATAGCAATGAATGCTGTGGTAACTTCACACCTACTCGTCTGTTTATATAGTACTGCAGGTAAGAAGGCGAACCGCCAGGATTTTTACACCAGGCGAACACCCGCTTGCACTCGCTGCGTGGTGGACCGCAGAGACAAACAGTAATTCTGCAAGGTGGGACCGATACGCGCTGGGAAACTGAATCGTTTCTCGACAACGAGCTCGGGGAAGGTGTTTTTCGGACCTTCGGCTCCCCGAAGCTTAAGAGACTTTTTTTCACGGATCAAGCTCGTTACGAAAAACGATCTAGCACCGCAAAAGGGGCTACTGTTGGGACTATGCTTCGTCGCCGAAGGTCTTGTAGGAATAAGCGATTCTTAGCTGAAGCTGTTTGTATGAGTTGGCCGAAGGTTCCTCTTCATGAAGCTTCGGTATTACAAATCGACTTAAAGATAGAATGACCTTTTAGTCCATAAAGGTCTGAGTCAATGTTGTAAACTTTTATGAGGGGCATAATTGTAATTCTTCACAGGCTGTGTCTTGTGTCTATAAATAGATGAACAGCACCCCCGTACTGTTCACGCTGACTTGTATTCGCTCGTGTGTCACGCTTGTATTTTTGCCTTCTATCAAGCCGAAGGTACAAATGTAATTCAATATTGTTCTTATTCTTCCATGATTATATAATAAGGACATGTAATAATGTTATGTGATTATTCATGTTATTCTCTCACACTACAGGAAACGCATAAAATTTCGTGGGCCCAGATATTTTCGTCGGCCGACCCACGAAAATAAGGAAGCTATTTTCGTCGGCCTTGTTACCGACGAAAATACAGAGTATTTTCGTGGGCCAGGGGCTATGTTCGTCGGCAGGCCGACGAAAATACTGAATATATGTTCGTCGGCCTCGTAACCGACGAAAATAGGTGTTATTTACGTGGGCCGAAGCCGTGCCGACGAAAATACGTCAACTATTTTCATCGGCCCCATGAGGCCGACGAAAATACGACCACTATTTTCGTCGGCTCCAATACGGCCGACGAAAATAAAAGACCTAAATCTCCGCGCCCGCACCTTCTCTCTCGCTCTCGCTCGTTTCTCTCGCTCGCTCGCTTTTTTGTGTTCGCCGCGCCGCCGCACGCCTCGCCGCCACCGCACGCCGCGCCGCCGCCGCACGCCGCGCCGTGCCCCGTCCCCGCGCCGCCACCGCACGCCGCGCCGCCACCGCACGCCGCGCCGCCACCGCACGCCGCGCCGCCGCACGCACGGACGCCGCACGCCGCGCCGTGCCCCTTCCCCGCGCCGCCCGTTCGCCGTGGCTTGTCCCCGCGCCGCCCCTTCGCTGTGCCCCGTCCCCGCACTCCCCTCGCTGTGGCCGCCTCGTCGCCGTGCCCCGTCCCCGCGTATCCCCTCGCCTCGCCCGACCCTCTCCGTGCCCGCGTCCTCGCCGTGCCCCATCGCCGTGCCCCATCAGTGTGCCCGGCCCTCGCCGTGCCCGCCTACTCGTCGTGCCCCATAGCCGTGACCCATCGCCATCGCCGCCTCCTCGCCGTGCCTCCTCGCCGTGACCCATCGTCGTGCCGCCCCTCGCCGCGCCGCCCATCGCCGAGTAACAAGGTACTTACTTAGTCGTTTTTTATTTTCATTAATTGTTATCTTGTTATCTTGTCATCTTGTGATTATGATTTGAGTTAAATTGTCGAGTTTAACTGTTGATTGCTTTAATTCAAATTCATATTTGTCTCCGAGATATTTTTTTAATGTTTAGAGTTTAGTTTTAATCGTTAACCGTAGCGAACCGTATGCGTCACCCGTTCGGGAACGACGAACGTCACATTGGCTTGTGAGGTTCGCCGTTCCGGAATTGTCCACGTATTTTGGACAGCCTGAGAGTGTAAGCCGATGCTTGTGATTTGTGACATGTGCCTTACGATTGACGCGGAATTTCAGTTTTGTAACCCAGTTGTTCTCCAACACACCATGTTCAGGCGTGTGCTTGGAGAGCAGCGGGGTTATGCTGCCGAAATTTCGCGGCAATCGTAGGATACACGTCATAAATCACAAGTATCGGCCTACACTCTTGGGTGGGTTTAGGGCCTTTACCTAATAGGGAGTTCACCTAAATAAGCCACGGACGATCGTTGATGTTCTTTGACTTTTGTTTAGCCTTTGAAATGGACGGTGATCGGAGGGTGATGTATGACGGGTGGAGAAAGGATGGGGCACATTCGAATGAATGGATGGGTGTAACAAAGGATTTTCTTGAGCACGCTTTCAAAGATGCAACTGGTCGTCTAGTGAAGTGTCCTTGCAATCGCTGCGAGAACAAGTGGCCTCAGAAGAAGGAAGAAATGGAGAAACACCTTTGCAAAAGTGGGTTTATGCCGAACTACCTTGTATGGTACCGGCATGGAGAGTCTATTAGACAAGTTGACGCGGATGTGGAGCTTGATGACGATCATGATAGGATGGACGATATGTTGCATGATCTTGGTAGGGAGGTTGAAATGAACGCTGAGGAGCCGGGGCAGCTTCCACGCGATGCTCAAGAATTCTTCCGGCTACTCGCCGCAGGAGAAGAGAGACTGCACGAGCACACTCAGATGTCAGTTCTTGGGACTCTCACAAGACTAATGGCGATAAAGTCGAAGCACAACATTTCAAACAGTGCTTACAACGACATCGTCCAACTTATGGGAGAGGTTCTACCGGAGAATCATAAGTTGCCAAAAAATATGTACTTCGCAAAGAAGATGTTGGCTGGTCTTGGGATGACATATGAGAAGATCGACGTGTGTCCCAACAGTTGCATGCTATTCTTTGAGGAGGATGACAAGCTGGACCGTTGTAAGCATTGTGAAGCTTCTAGATATGTCGAGGTGACAAATGATGAGGGTGAATTGGTAGTTACGAAGGTCGCAGCTAAGCAACTTCGTCGGTTGCCCATCATTCCTCGGCTTTCAAGGTTGTTCCTCAACAAGGAAATAGCTCTGCATACGACATGGCCAAATAATGGTGTACGTCTCGTCACTGATCCAGACATAATGGTCCATCCGTCGGACGGTGATGCGTGGAAGGCAATTGACGAGTTTGATCCCGAATTTGCAAACGACCCTAGGAGTGTACGGCTTGGTCTATCGACGGACGGATTCACACCTTTCAATACCAGTGCAAGCCCTTACTCGTGTTGGCCTGTCTTCATTGTGCCATATAATCTTCCTCCTGAGTTGGTCAATAAAGAAGAGTTCATGTTCCTTGTACTAGTCATCCCAGGCCCCGAGCATCCAGGGCCAAAGCTGAATATGTTTGTTCGCCCTTTACTTGAAGAGCTGAAACAATTGTGGAGAGGTGTGAAGGCTTATGACAGCCATACTGAAAAGGAGTTTACCATGCGCGCTGCTTATTTGTGGTCAGTGCATGATCTGCTGGCGTATGGAGATTGGTCTGGATGGTGTGTTCATGGTCGGTTGTGCTGTCCCATATGTATGAATGATACGGATGCATTCAGATTGAAGCATGGTGGGAAAGTGTCATTCTTTGATGCTCATCGACGTTGGACTCCATTCAAGCATGATTTCAGGAATTCGCTTACTGCATTCAGAAGTGGAGCCAAAATCAGAAATGGGCCACCAAAGAGGCAAACTGCACCGCAGATAATGGCATGGCATGCTTGTCTGAAGCAAGGAGAAAATGATAGGTTTCAAGGCTACGGGGAGGACCACAACTGGACCCATATTTCATCAATATGGGAGCTTCCGTATGCAAAAGCCTTGATCATGCCGCACAACATAGACTTGATGCACCAAGAGCGTAATGTTGCTGAAAGCATCATAAGCACATGTTTCGATGTGACTGATAAAACGAAAGATAATATGAAGGCAAGAAAAGACATGGCTGAAATTTGTAAGAGACCGATGCTCGAGTTGAAAGTAAGCGATAAAGGGCATGAGAGTAGGCCGCGAGCTGATTACTGCCTCAAGCCAGATGAAAGGAAAGAAATATTTAAGTGGTTGAAGAATCTGAAATTTCCAGATCGATATGCGGCAAATCTGAAACGGGCAGTCAATCTGAAGACCGGTAAATTGATCGGTTTGAAAAGCCATGACTACCATATTATTATGGAGAGGCTGATGCCCGTGATGTTTCGAGGCTATTTTAAGGATGAGCTTTGGAGCATATTTGCAGAGTTGAGTTACTTCTATAGGGAAGTATGCGCAAAGACGGTATCGAAGAGGTTGATGCAGAAATTTGAGAAAGAAATTCCAATTCTTATTTGTAAATTTGAAAAGGTTTTCCCGCCAGGATTCTTCAATGTGATGCAACATCTAATTGTGCATTTGCCTTGGGAAGCTTTGGTAGGCGGACCAGTGCAATTCAGGTGGATGTATCCTATAGAAAGGGCGTTGAAAAAGCTCAGGGCGTCTGTTCGCAACAAGGCTAGAGTCGAAGGGTGTATTGCGGAGGCTTTTGCCCTTAAGGAGATATCTCAATTCTCAACCAGGTATTTCGCTCGAGCCAACAATGTGTTTGCGCCTTCAGTGCGACTTCATGTCGAAAATGAATCACCCCAAAGCACCCTTCAAATTTTTGCGAATCCGGGTAAAGCAGTTGGAAAAGGGAGTGTACGTCACATTGAAGCATCAGATTTGAACACGCTAATGCTATATATGTATAGCAATATTGACAGCACACAGGAGGCGTTCGAGTAAGTTTTCCTCATAGTTACGTCCATTTTCTCATCTCATAATTTCTATAGTGTGTAATCTCCATGTTTGTAATATGTCCAGCATGTTTGATGAAGAATGTTGGAAATCTACTAGTAAACCTACGGCCATCCAATTAGAAAATCTTCGACGTGATGGGTTGAAAGGTGGACCAAACTTCGTGCAGTGGTTTCGTAATTATGTTAGTAATTGTCGTTCTCTCATTGTCCATACTTAATCTTTGAATTTTGGACTTGGAAGATATAATGCATATACTAATTACTTGTATAGGTTTCCAAAAACTCTGTGCACCCGGACTTGCAGCAAATGGCACATACCTCTGTGTCCGTCCGAAACTATACTCGCTATGATGTAAATGGATATCGCTTCCGAACCGCGAAATTGGAGAAGAGTCGACCATTGGCAGCCACCACCAATAGTGGTGTGTTGGCAAGTTCATATGTTGACGATGACAAAGTAGTGGACTATTACGGTGTTCTTCAAAACATTGTAGAGTTGATTTTCGATGGCCCCAAAGAACTTAAAGTCGTGTTTTTCGAGTGCGACTGGTTTGATGCTCATAGTGGGACTCGTATCGACAAGTATGGTAATGTCGAGGTGAAGCATAGCTCTAGGATTCCGAGCAGTATGAGCGATGTTGTCCTTGCAAATCAGGCAAAACAGGTGTACTACCTGCCATATCCTCACCCAAGCCTTAGGGCTTGGTGGGTTGCAATCAAAGTCAACCCACAAGTCGTCGCTCCAGAGAGTGCTGACTACGTGAGTACGATCAGGGACAACGATGATGCTGTTTTTCAACCAGAAGCGACGTCGAATCAAGACATAGCTCACCGATTCCATGTGACCAATGGAGAAGGACTCGAAAATCTCTGTTGCAATTCAAGCGACTTAATTGAAGAACCTAGGTCAAAGCGCAAACGACCTGTCGTCGTTAGAAGATCAGTAAGGATCCAACGAAATCAAGAGCGTATGAATAAACAACGAGCCGAAGAAGCATCATCGGATGCGGATGACTTTTGATTAGTATGTTTCTTTTAGTTAATCAATTAAGCTATGTATTCCAATTTCCACATTATTAATTTTCATATTATTTGTTTCATATACTGTGGTTTGACATTAATTTATCTACAGTTGAACATGTTCAAGCATAGGAGATCGAGGAGGAGTGGGGGCAGCGCGGCCAGCGAGGACAGCTCGGGCAGTGGGCTTTTTCAGGGCACCTCACAGAGCCGACAGAGGCAGCAGCAACTTCTCGACTGTCTAGACGAAGTGCAGGGTGAGGAGGGTGAGCAGGAGACTCCTCAGCAGGATGCTCATGTGCAGGATGAGGAGGGTGAGCAGGATGAGGAGGGTGAGCAGGATGAGGAGGTTGACCCAATGGGGGCAGGCAGCGCGGGCGACGCGTCAGATGGTTCTACGTCCTTCAGGTATTATTATGCATATTAGTTTAACTAGTCACAATGCCAGTACAATGGGCGGGACACGTTGTCGTACACCCACCTTCCCCTGGACCAGCTGCTATCGCCTTGTGACTGGACTCTGTAGATGTGAGTATCATGAGTTCTCCAGATATTATCTACCTGTCACTAGTATTTTCCTTTTCAAAAAAAAGGGACAAAAATGTTAGAATATCCATAATGTAGAAGTGCTTGTTTCTGTCACCGACGGCTGTGCCAATCCACCCACACCAACCATTATAGATAGGACTGTAGCATGCCAATAAACAATGGGTGTGTCACCTCCAAAAGACCACTGAGTGCATCTCAAGCAACGAGAAAAGGTGATGTGCTGATGGCCAGCACCCTCGCCTAGCACATGAATGATGATTAGCCTTTGCCACTTAAGCAAATGTTAAGTAAAACTTTCTGTTTACAGTGGTTCATTTGACGACCATCTATGTCATCTGTAGCAAGTATTCAAGCTCCTGGCTAAAGATCAGTGGAAGGTCAAGTTGTCCAAATGTGCCTTTGCCCAACAGCAAGTTTTATATCTCGGTCATATCATCAATTCCTAGGGAGTGGCCACTGATCCTATCATAGTGCAAGCAATTGCAGATGGGCCTATTCCGACGTCAGTCAAAGAGTTGCGTAGTTTTCTGGGCCTGTCTAGCTACCATCGAAAATTCATCAAACACTTTGGCATTATTGCATAGCCCTTGACAGCCTTGCTTAAGAATGGTGCCCTGTATATTTGGACCAGTGAGCATGACTTGGCATTCTTGACCCTAAAGAAGGCTTTGATGTCAGCACCAGTTTTATTTCTGCCCAACTTTGCTGATACATTCTTCATAGAAACTGATGCTAGCGTCGTAGGAGTGGGAGCTGTTCTCATGCAGCGTGGTCACCTTCTTGCATTCATCTGCAAGGCATTAGGGCCTAAGAACCATGGACTATCAACCTATGAAAAAGAATACCTTGCTGTTATTCTGATTGTACAACAGTGGAGATCTTATTTACAACACAATGAATTTGTTATAGTCACTAATCACAAAAGTCTGACCCAGCTCAATGAGCAGCGTCTCCACACCACGTGGCAACACAAAGTCTTCACCAAATTGCTCGGATTACAGTATAAAATTCAGTATAGGCCAAGGTCTGAGAACCGGGTAGCTGATGCTCTGTCGCGCTACCCTTTGATTGATCATTGGGACATGTCGGTTGCTGTCCCTCAGTAGCTCGCTGACGTACATGCAAGTTATACTAGTGATCCTGCAGCTCGGTCTTTGCTCTCCAAGTTATCAGTTGACCTAGCTTTAGTTCCACACTTTGTTCTCAAAGATGTTCTGTTACGTTATAAAGGACATATTTGGTTGGGGGATGATGAACAGTTGAAACACTGTATCCTGTCAGCTGTACATTGTTCGACTGTCAGGGGTCACTCGAGGATTCCAGTTACCACCAGCCATGTTAAAAGCTTGTTTGCTTAGCCTAAACTGAAGTTGTCTGTGCAATCCTTCGTGAACCACTGCGAAGTCTTCCTGTAGGCTAAGCCTGATTGTGCAGCATACCCCGGCAAGCTACAACCTTCATCGGTTCCCGCATCAACCTGGCATACAATTTCACTGGATTCCATAGAAGGTTTGCCTCGCTCTGGCTCAGTTGATTGCATCATGGTTGTAGTAGATAAGTTCAGTAAGTTCAGGCATTTTATCCTCGACTCCCATCCATATACTGCTGCTACCATTTCCCAACTCTTTCTGTACAATGTATATCGTTTACATGGCTTACCAGTGGTTGTTGTGTCTGATAGAGATCCAATATTCACTAGCAAATTTTGGCAACATTTGTTCAAGCTGGTTGGCAACATTTGATCCAATATACAGATTTGTCAGTTTCAGTCCACCGTGATCACTACTTGCTCATGTTCACTACAGCTAGCTGCTGAGTCGAAATCCAAGCTGATTTCAGGTGCACTTGCACTGACTGTACCACTAGGATCCATATCACAGTGAGCAGTGAGCAGCAGAAACCTTTTCAGGTACGGTGTTACACTGACATTAGGTTTCGGGTACCCATTACTATCTCAAGAGTCCAAATAAAATCTAATGGCCGCTGGCATCCAATTTCTAAAATGGATGAGGTCAAGGATCAGGTTCATAAGAGAGCATTGGGACCCATAATTGCACTAAGGTTTCTGTTTGTTTAATTGCACTAAGGTTTCTGTTTGTTTCTGCAATTTCTATTTGGCACTAGAAAACAGTTGAGAGATCAGATGATGGTCTGGTTCTCGGGTGCATAAGAGGCTGAATCAAGCTGCCCCATCTGCTCAGTGATCTGATCAACATTGTCCTGGAGACGAGGACAGCAGCGGTCTACGGCATTCTTCACATCTTGTTTTGCTTCTATTGCCTCGCTTTTACCCTCGGCGGCGTCTGTGAGAAACCGCTCCCAGAATACATCGTTCACTTTGGCCGGCACATGGGAACCTCCAGTTTCACTGGTGGTATCATCTTGCGAGGTGTCGCCGGTTGTGGTGTCAGAGTTCATATCGACTCCAGCAGCTGTCCTATGGGCATGATGTTCATGGAGCTGTGCCATCGGCAGCATCGGGCTCTGGGCGTAGTAGCTCGGGGGTTCTGCCAACGGAGAAGACGACTGGTCTTGCCCTGAGGTGGAAGCGAAGGGATTCTGGCAAGCTGATGGCTGCAGATCGATCTCGGTATCCATTGGTGCCGAGAGCACCTCGCCAAGAGCCAGAGCAGGGCTGGGTTCAGCAACACCAGCGGCGTACAACATGCCTTGAGCAGCAGACGTATGGGCTGTTGCCCTCTGCAAGAAACTCTCCAGCGACACCAGGGCCAGCTCCATCTTTTGAAACGGCTCGGCGCTCAGAAGGCGGATCGGAGACATGTCAGGGGTAGAAAACAGTTTAATGTTAAATGAACTGAACTGATATCTGAAGTGTAAAGAAATGGAGAAGCTAACAGACACATGAGAAAAACAGTAATGCACATTTACTTCTGATCAAAGTATAACATCAGGAACTGCCCCCCCCCAACACACACACACACACACACACAACCCCTGTTCAAAGTATATCATCCACGTGGCAAGAGATCTTCAATATTTTTGTCCAAGTTTTATAGGACAGAGGTGACGCCTTAATTATATATATAAATATTAAAAATTAGACTAAATATTATTTATATATATAGCTTAATAGTAGTAGAGATTGATATTAGTTTCTAATCATTTCATCATATTGAATTTACTTGTATACTTAGGTATAAGAAGAGCAATGCGCTTGGTCCGAGACCTGCCGAGCGGAGGCTCATCCGGCCGCATGGAGAATGGTGGGGCTTATTTCTGTTGTGTTAATTTTTTAATGTGAACGTGATTGCACTAGTTTACTTGTTTTATTAATTTTTGTAGGTCATGGGAAGACTTGACTTGGGACGGTACAGGCAGACGTCCCAAGGTGAACGCGGTGTTGGGTAGCCTCTGTCGCTTCTACTACCCTGGCATGGTGGAGCTGAATGGCGAGAGGTTCGCGGCTATGCAGTGGGCTGACTGGGGTCTAAAGGACTATGTCGAGCCAGGGGAGTCAGGGGAAAGCAGTAGCGGAGGGGGAAGTTCGGAAAAAAAACGAAGGACTTGTCAGGTGGCTGTGTGGGACGAGTTCTGGGTGAGTTTACTTTCGTATATAAGCAATTCATTGAATTATTGCTTATCCTAATCTTACTTTAACTTAAATTGTACATTGATATGTAGGGGAGGTTCCAATTGCCGGATGACATCGAGGAGGATCAGGCTCAGTGGACACGTGTGAAGAGGCACTTTCGGAAGTGCGCTGATAAGATAATCAAGGATGCCATGTACAATGCTCGCATCGCGGCCGTCAACTACTACTACAAGAAGATAAAGGGTCAGAAAATGAGCAAAGCATTAGGGGCCAATGAGATCTACCTCACAGAGGAGCAGTACCTGGAGAGCGTTGTGGATTGGCTGTCGAAGGACATGGAAGCCTGGAGGTGGTTGGCTAAGAGATGGGCGTCGCCTGAGTGGATTGCAGAGTCCAACAAGCACCGTGCCAACCGTGGCACTGAAGGACCGGGGCACAGGTACGGCGCCGATGGACACCTTGGTACCGCACGCCGCATGGTAAGTATATAAATCAAACTTGTATGTTACATCTATGAAAATTATATGGTTTAACTCTTCTTTTTCATGCAGGAAGCTGAAAGTGGAGTTGCTCCAAGTTTTATGGAGGTTTACGTCCGTGGTCACCGTGGCCCTGATCCGGCGAACCCTGATGTGCTATGCAGCGAGGCGGCAAGGGAGAAAATGGTAAACAAGTTTGTATTTACGAATTAAATTGCATGTTTTGTGTTTAACTCCAACTCCAACTTTCTTTGCAAAATGCATATGGGGAGGAAATGACTCAACGCCATGGGCCTGACTTCGACTGGATGCATTCAGACTTAGATGCCTCGGCGTTGTACCACAGTGGTGGGGGTAGAAAGCATGGCAGGTGAGGTGTTTGTGTTTGATTCGACGATTTCATTAACAAGAATGTGTCCACTTAATGGCTCAACTATGTGTATCATGCAGGTTTGCCTTTGGCACCGGCGTTGTGGAATATAACAGGACAATAGGTCAAGGGAAGGCATCGTCTTCGGGAGGGAGTTCTCGCTCCTCCAGGTCTGCTCGAGAGGCTCAGCTGGAGGAGGAGACTCGGGCAGCACAGGAGCAGGCTCGAGCAGCACAGGAGCAGGCTCGAGCAGCGCAGGAGCAGGTTGGACAGCTGACGCAATATATGGCTTCTTATTTTCAGGTAATCCGTCTATCTCATCACGTGTCGTCGTTGAATTCAAAGTATAATGTTGTGATTCTAACGTTGCATCCATTTGCAGGAAATGACTACTCGACTCGGCCCTGATATGAACTTGCCCGCTTTTCGCCCTCCCCAGGTAACACTATCTGAACACTTCAATTCCATAGCAACTCTTTTTTTATTATCAAAAATGGCTCACAGGCACAAGGATGGGGACAGTGGCCAGGACAAGCTCCAGCGTCGCAGCCACAGTGGACCGGTGTTGGGTGGACGCAGGCACCTCCAGGCACTTGGACGCCTCCACCCCAAGGATCGCAGCCAGTCCCGGGATGGGTGCCACCGGTCTCCCAGCCACCGGTGGGCTCTCAGCCATTTCAAGCGTGGATGGCACCGCCACCGACGGGGTGGGTGCCACCACCTATGGGGTGGCCAGCACAACAGTACCCATGGATGCATGCACAACCTCCTACTCACCATGGATCACAGGTGACGTTCCATGTTTAGTTTTATGCAAATATTGACCAAACACAGCAATGTATATGTATACAGCCTTATTTGAATGATTGATGAATTGCAGGGTTCAGCGTCACATGCTCATGGATCGGAGGGTGGTGTTGGAGGGAGTGGCCACCATCCTGGTGGCGGAGGAGGGAGTGGCCAAAACTCCCATAGCCCGCCGGAGTGATCAGTGAGGAGAGAGTAGTGAGTAGTTATTAGCTTATGGACTTATGGATAGACTTATGGACTAGAGTTTTGTGAATTGTGTATTTGAATGGACAATGGACTTTTGGACTTATGGAAACTCTAGACTTATTTGAATGGACTAGTTATGTATATGTGAATGTGTTTTGTGAATTATGTATTAGGCTTGTGAATCTGTATATGTGAATTGTGATATTGTGTATATTGCTGTGAATTATTAATAGGTGCAGAAAAATCTGTTTTGGGGGGGGGACCATCAATTTTCGTCGGCCTCGGTGGTGGCCGACGAAAATATGTTCCCAGGCTATTTTCGTCGGCCACCACCTAGGCCGACGAAAATACGCCAGGATATTTTCGTCAGCCACCACCTAGGCCGACGAAAATATCCTGGCGTATTTTTGTCGGCCACCACCGGCCGACGAAAATAAATTGTCGACTCACTATTTTCGTCGGTCTTGCGAAAACCGACGAAAATAGGTTATTTTCGTCGGTACCGACGAAAATAGGCGTCTATTTTCGTCGAACTTATTTTCGGCGGCTATACTATATTTTCGTCGGTTTAGGCTTATTTTCGTGGGTTTTTGGCCCACGAAAATTTAGGTGTTTCCTGTAGTGTCATGTTTCATATGCTTCTCCTTTTATCAATATAAACTGTGATGATGAAGGTATGTCCTTCATGACCTTCGTCTGAAGATCGTTATATCCTAAGGGAAATAATGCTTCAAAGGACGGAGGGCATTAACCATTAACTTCTTTCTGTGTTGCCTTGTTCTTAATTCATAGCATTTGAGAACAAGTCTCCAACACAGCGGATGTGTGTGGATTATAGATCACTTAATGATGTTACTGTGAAGAACAAGTATCCATTACCCCATATTGAGGATTTATTTGATTAGATGAGAGGTGCTAGGGTATTCTCGAAGATTGATCTCCGATCGGGATACCATCAAATGAAGATTAGAACATCGGATATTCCTAAGACGACTTTCTCAACCCGATATGGATTATATGAGTTCACTATTATGTCGTTTGGATTAACCAATGCACCAGCTTATTTTATGAATTTGATGAATAAGGTGTTTATGGAGTATTTGGACAGATTCGTCGTGGTGTTCATCGACGATATTCTTATCTATTCTAAGAGTGAAAGTGATCATGAAGGACATCTAAGGTTGGTGCTACAGAAGCTACGAGATAATGAACTCTACGCCAAGTTTAGCAAGTGCGAGTTTTGGATTGACAAGGTGCCATTCCTTGGACATATTATTTCTAATGGAGGAATAGTAATGGATCCTGCTAAAGTGAAGGAGATAATGGAATGGAGCATGCCCACTACCGTCACTGAGATTCGGAGTTTCTTGGGGCTTGCAGGATATTATCGGAGATTTATTGAAGGGTTCTCTAAGATTGCCAAGCCTATGACCTCGCTTCTGGAGAAAGGAAGAAAATTTAAGTAGGATGAGAGTGCCAAGAAAGCTTTGATCAATTAAAGAAGAGATTGATGTCATCACCAGTGTTGATTATGTTAGATCTACAGAAGGGATTTGACATGTATTGTGATGCATGTGGCCAAGGACTGGGATGTGTGCTCATGCAAGAAGGACATGTGATCGCCTATGCGTCTCGTTAGTTGCGGAAACATGAATTGAACTACCCCATTCATGACTTAGAACTGGCAGCCGTTGTGCATGCGCTTAAGATTTGGAGACATTATATTATGGGAACCAAGTATCAAAAATATACGGATCATAAGAGTTTGAAGTATATATTCACTCAGAAGGATCTCAACCTTAGGCAACGCCGCTGGATGGAGCTTATTAAGGACTGCGATTTGGAAATTCACTATCACCTGGGCAAGGCGAATTTGGTTGCAGATGCCTTGAGTCGAAAGGAGCATGTTCATTCAGCTGTTGTTGCCCAGCTACCCAATGAGATTGTTGAGGATTTCAAGAGACTTAACCTGGGGATAGTTGCTCACACTAAAGGAGTTATTATTGATGTGGAACCTACTTTGGAGCAAGAAATCCACAAAGAACAAATTGGTGATACTAAGATACGAAAGATTAAGGATCTGATTACTGAAGGTCGAGGTCCAGAATTCACAGAAGAGGAGCAAGGCACTATATGGTTCAAGGACAGGATATGTGTTCCTGATATTGAAAGTCTTCGTGAGACTATTTTAAAGGAGGCCCATGACTCGGATTATTCTATTCGTACTGGGAGTAACAAGATGTATCAGGATTTGAAGCAAAAATACGGGTGGTATGGACTTCATTACTGGATTGCCTCGCACCTCGAAAGGATATGGTTCTATATGGGTTATGGTGGATAGACTGACCAAAATGACTCATTTCATCCCGGTTAAGACTACTTATAAGGGATCACAATTGGCTAAGTTATACATGTCTCAGATTGGGTCTCTACACGGTGTACCGAAGAAGATCGTTTTGGATAGAGGATCGTAGTTTACCTCCAGATTTTGGAAAAGTTTTCATGAGAATATGGTTACGAAGTTGAATTTTAGTTCGGCCTACCAATGTCAGATTGATGGACAGACTGAAAGGACTAATCAAGTATTGGAGGACATGTTGAGAGCTTGTGCCATTCAGCATGGTAGTAGTTAGGACAAGAGTCTACCTTATGCTGAGTTCTCATATAATAATAGTTACCATGCCAGTCTGAAGATGTCACCGTTCGAGGCTCTATATGGCAGGAAGTGCAGGACTCCTCTATATTAGGACCAGACTGGAGGAAGACTGTTCTTTTGACCTGAACTTATTCAAGAGGTAGAAGAACAAGTCTGTATAATCATGGAGAAATTGAGGGTAGCTCAGACCAGGCAAAAGAGCTACGCTGATAATAGAAGAAGACCACTGGAGTTTGAGGAAGGTGATACCTCAAGGTGTCACCACTCCGGGGTATGAAAAGATTTAAAGTCAAAGGGAAGTTGTCCCCTCGCTTCATTGGACCCTTCTTGATCTTAAAGCGAGTGGGAGAGGTGGCATATCAATTGGAGTTACCGGATCATCTTGCGGATGTTCATGACGTCTTTCATGTATCTCAGCTGAAGAAATGTCTTAGGGTACCTGAAGAGCAGCTACCAATGGAAGACCTTAGTGTTCAAGATGACCTGACTTATGCTGAGTATCCTATAAAGATTCTTGATACACTAACTTGTGTCATGAGGAATAAGGTTATAAAGATGTGCAAAGTGCAATGGAGTCACCACGGTGAAGATGAAGCTACTTGGAAGAGAGAAGAAGAGCTTCACATAGATTTTCCCCATCTTTTCCCTAGATCTTCCTAAATCTCGAGGACGAGATTCTTTGTAAGGGGGGTAGGATTTGTAATACTCAAAATTGTATAAAAGGATTATATAGTGATATCCTTATTTTATGCGTCAAATTTGCATCATGAAAAGAACATACATATAATTATGAGGGATTAATTAAAACAAATGATACTAAAATAAAATAAAGTGCATCTTGTTGGAGTTTTATATGCTTGTGCATTAAATAAAATAATGAGGATAAAAATAATAAGATAATAAACACTAGAAGTGGAATTAAAACCCTAGATTTGAAAGTAGGGTTTTAAAAATAAGAAAGAGAGAAAGATGATATAAATAATACAAATAATTATATTTCAAAAATTGGTATTTTTCATTTCACAATATGATTGGAGGATAAAATTTGCACAATGTTTGAATTCAAAATTCGAATTCGAATTGGACTTGGAAAAAGAAAATAGAAAGAAAAGAAAAAGAAGAGAATAAAAGCTTCATGGGCTGCCTGCCTCCATTTAGGCCCAATTCTCGTTTCCTCTGCGCGGCCCAAGACCAATCCGCTGCGCCGCGTGCGCTCGCCACTCTGCGCTGTCATGCGGGCCCGCCCAGGTCAGCCAGTAGCTTGTGCGCGCGTCACTGCGACACCAGACCCACCTCTCAGCTTCATCCCCTCAACCACCTCACGACAACCCCGACGGATCGTGCCGCACCGTGTGCCCACTTCGCGCCTGCTGCCACCGACCTCTCTAGGGCATAAAACCCTGCGCTCGATGTCCCTCACCCCCTTCTTCATCTCCCCATAGCCCTTAGGTCACCTCGGAGAGTTGGGCGCCGTAGTTACGCACGGAGCCACTGCCGCCGCTGCTTGCCAAGTTCGCGACCAAGTGTTTGTGTGTGACTCTAGGGACCTCGGGTGCTCGGTGACCTTCGGTCTGGTGCATGGATCCAATTAGTGGAGGGATTGACGCCCGCGAGACCTTTGCGCGGCATGAATTGCTCACTATAGCGCGTCCGCGGCGGAGAACATCACCTCTTTGTGGCCAGGGCACTGCGGGTCGCAATTGTCGGTGAGCAGCTATCCGAACTCTTCCCTTTAGCTTGTGCATCGTGTAGCGCCGATTGAATCCGAGTTTAGGTCACGCTAGCGTCGTATCGTCGTGAGCGGGCAATGGCATTGCAACGGCGCTCGGGTTTCTGTCGTTCGCCGCCGGTGAACGAGGGTGTAGGGTAGAAGCCACGCGAACCGTTGGCTCTGCGATGTAGGGCCAAGATTAGAAGTGGTCATACCGCTTCGCCAGGTGGATGGTGACCATTGATCCCGATCGCATATGATCCCGTCCTTTGGTCGATGATCCGATGGTCCGTGGGACATATCAGTTCAGATAGGACTCAAGTTAATCTCACATGATCAACCCTGATCCAACGGCCCATAATGCATCGTACCTCTTCGCAGAAGCGTTTTGCATAAGAAACCCCGCAGAAGTTAAGTATCAACCCGCCATCCAGAGAGTACTATTCACTGTGTCTTGGGGATCTTACACCGAGGCCTCTAACCTTTCTGGTTATTGAGGCGCAATCCAGAGAAGGGAAAATCAGATTAAATGAATTAGGAAATGCATTTTTAATACAAAAATAATTCCTAGAACTTAATTAATTCATAGAAAATTCATTTTTAGTCCAAATTGATCCATTCAAGTTTCTAAAATTTTGTAATATTATTTTTTATCACCTAGAGTCTCTGTTTTAACATGAAAACAGTAAAAAAATTTATTTCTCATTTAATCCTATTTCAAGCACATTAAACCTTTGGAAATTCATAACTTAAAATCCATAATTCCAATTATAATGATTCCAGTTCCTATGATCTCATTTTAATGTGTAGATTTTTATTGTATATTTTATTTACCTGTTTGGTGCAATGTTAATTTTTGCTATACTATGTATGTATTGTGTTGATGCGAGTAGACGAGCAAGCCACTGTGGATTCTGAGGTTCAGCAAGTAGAAGTAGCTGAGCAGGAGCTCATTGAAGGCAAGTTGTGCCCTTGATCACTTACTTTTTCTCAGCCATGTTCTTATTAATTATAATGATCTGCATAGGGTAATTTTGATGGGATCCAATAGGTTACCCCAGTTTTGGCTATCTTTATACCTTGTTTTACCACTGAAATATTTTTTAGTAGTACTTGCTATCGCTTATTGTGGTTTTGGGTATGGAGATACACTATTCATTACTACACTTTTATTATCTGTTTATTATTACTATTCATGATAATATCATTATGTTAATGGGAACATGGAGCGACCACCCGGAAAAACAGTGCTACCACAAGGGTTTAATGGGGCGCCCTTGGCTGATTAACTAGGAAAGCTAGTGGATGACTTCCTTACCCGAAAGGGGCAAGGGCAGTAGGGGAGTGGTCAGTGTAGGGAGGTCCTTGGGTTGATTTTGCTGCGATGGAGGTCAGGCGAGAGATTCCTGCACTGGAGATTCCTATAAATTGTAGCGGGATTTATGAAGCTAGTGGAACTTTGTAAAGGCCTCGTAGTGTTACCCTGCCTCGCCTCCTCGGTAGAGGTGTATCGGATTGGCCATCTCTTGGCAGATGGGTAACATGACTTGTGGGTAAAGATGCGCAACTGCTTCAGAGTGTAAAACTGGTATACTAGCCGTGCTCACGGTCATGAGCAGCTCGGACCCTCACATGATTAATTTATGGAACTTAAATTTAATTTGACATTTGCATCACATTTAGGATTATTTTACTATTACTTTTCTTTATTATTATTAAGGTTTGGTATTTACTTACACTTAGTAATTGCTAATAAAATTTTGACCAACTTATAAAAGCAACGCTCAGCTTCAGCCTTTATTTTGTTGATCAGCCTTACACTTCACTTGAACTCCCACCTTTGGTGAGTTCATGCACATTATTCCCCACAACTTGTTGAGCTATGATTGTATGTGAGCTCACTATTGCTGTCTCACACCCCCCAACAGGAGAAGAACAGGTGGTCGAAGAGGAGCCGCCTAACACTGAGGCTTTTGACTTGATCTAGGTGGCGTCTCCTAGTCAGCTTTGTGGCGCCAGGGAATAATAATTAGTTCGCTTTATTTTATCATTTATTTTTTTAAGACTTCCGCTATGTAATAAGTACATTTATGATATTTATGACATTTATCTCTATGCACTATGTTATTATGTGTGTTGTTCTTCCTTGGCGCACATATGAGATGCACGCGGCTTTGTTCCTTAAAACAGGGTGTGACAAGGGGCTAACATGAAAAGCATCCTAGACTCAGTCTACTCCCACAGTGGACGACGGGTTGATACCTAAATACTTCGGGGGCCTATGTGCAAATCTACACCCGCGAAGGGGTATCCCGAGTCTACAGCCGTCCGATTAGAAATGAACGGCCCAGATTGGATAGGTTATTAACTGAACCGGTATGAAGCTACGATCGTCCGATATCAATCCGATGGTCAAGATTTTATGAAGCAAGACTAAACCACACCCGTCCGATTAGTAGATCAACGACTTGGATTCCAGCAGTGAATGGGTATGCGACCACCTAATCTAGGCCGCATAACATCGAACGGATGATCAGATGCCTACCCCCCTTTCCGTTGGCCGGAGCAGCGGCGCCACCCCAAACCGCAACGAAGGCACACCGGCGAGCATGCCGACTGGTGACCCACGACTCCAAACGCGGACCCGAGGGTACCCACACAATCCCAATGAAATAGTGAATGTAGTAGGAGCGTTAGTACTGTGAATCACAGCGTCGTAATCCCTGGTCACAGTAGAGCACAAGCACATCGACTTCTCTAATTCCGGTGAGGAATTCCCGTGGGTTCGAAGCTTTCCCCGCAAATTGGGGTCACACACAGGTGCGAGAAGGGCAGGCGAAGCTTCCTGACCATCGATTATGGCCAATCCATCAACGGGTGTGAAGGTCCCCGAAAACGGCATCACTCAAATCTCTCTGCTTCATTAATGGCGGACGCGATTAGAAAGTGGTGGCGAGGAAGCAACGGTGGTCAGCCTTGGCGGTGATTGTGGTTGAGGCTCGGAGTCTAGGAACCCACCTGCCCCCTTATGAACCTGGAGCCCAGGTGGTCAGCAGGTCGCGCCATGCGCGGAAGCCGTTGAGCACGGTTTCAATGGACGCGACCCGCGGCACAGGGGATAAGGTCCAACCACCCCCGATGGCGACGGGATGGCAACAACTCGCTCGAGTTCTTCTCCCTCCCCTGCGGACCGAAATGGGTCAGCGCCCGCGGAGCTCATGCAGAGCTGCGGATTGCTCGATCCACGCTTCGGAGAGGAACACAACTGTTTCGGTTGAGAAGAACGGACGGAGCGAGGAAGAGGCTGACGAGGTGGGGTCGTGTTGGCAGCCAAGAAGTGAACTACGTGGGCGCGATTTAGGCAACTGGGCCCACTTGATAGGGTGATCGCGCGCGCGGGCTGAGAGGGGCGCACGGAGAAGATAGACTCGTGTGCGGAAGAGCTGACTCATATGGCCCACCTGTCAGTGTCGCGGTGGAAAAAGAAAAGGGGAGGGAATGGAGTGGGCCGCGCGGGATGAGATGTGGAGATGGGCCAGAAATGAGGGTCGCAGCGCAGATAAGTTTTTCCCATTTTCTTTTTCATGTTCTATTTTATTTTATTTTTTTTCTAGAAATTCAAATTCAAAATTGAGTTCAACTTGCAAACCAGATTTATGTCTAAAATCAAATAATAGATAGTAATACATTTTATTGATTTTAGGGAATTATCATTTTTTTGAGTGTGTGATCAGAAAAATTACTTCAAATGATTAATTGTCGATTACTTGTTTGTGAAAGAGGGATAAGAAGTAAAAGTTACTTCAACACTGAATATCCATGTAAATAAATGTTTATGGTGCATCATTTATTGAAATGAATAGTCATTTAGTTGAATTGAACACCTTTCTACTACTCAAGTATAATTCGAGGTTTCTGAATTTACTATTTTATTTATTTATTATTTTTCCTTATACACATTTTGGGCCTTACAAATCCTACCCCCCTTAATAGAAATCTCGTCCTCAAGATTTGTAAGAAAAGGGTGTATATTTATATTGTCTCAACACATATGCATAAACAAAAATCTCAGCATGATGCACAATTTATTAGCAGCACATGGGGTCAAATAGACATTATGATTCCTCCTAAAATAGTATCATACCAACCACTAACTAAAGTAACATTTAGGTCTTACAAATAGTAGTAACATTTATGTAGCTTGATGGAGCTGGTGGTGGTGGAGGTTGTTGTTGTCGTTGTCTTTCCAACTGTGCTTGCCATATTTGTCAACGTATCTCCAGCTGGTCCTGACGTATTTCCTCGCGTTCTTGTCTTATCTGATTTTGCAATTGGGTAACCATGTTTGCCATTTGTTGTATTATCATCATTTGGGTGGCAACCACTTGATCGATTCCAACAGGTGGAGGATTTGGAGGATTTATTTCTGTTTGCTGTTGCCTGATAATCTTCCCTTCCTGGTATTGACCATGAGAGTTAGAAGCATATGGTAGGATAGTTTTGCAATGAAAAGTATTTGGTAAGCAAAATGAATATGCTATTAGCTAGTTATGATATGAAGATTCTTTAGGAGGGCTTAATCTTTGTTTTATGTCCAAATTGGGGTAACTAGTCGTATAAGGTGAATGTTCAAAGGTAGGATAGACTTTTGTCAAGATGAGATAGTATACATGATGTAGGTTAAAAGTTTGTTTGATGTTAGGTGAGGATAAACAAATTATATAATCCATCATGACTCTATTGGTTGGGTTAGCTCTAATTTAGGTTTGAGTTGGCTTAATGCACTAATTTAGGTTTAAGTGCATGAGGGGAGAACAAGGTTTATAGGAGTAGGATCTAGTTTATTTCACTAGTGTTAACTTTTTAAGTGACCCACATTAGATTGAATAAGATCTCGATTAGTATAAGTTGAGGGGGTCATGTCAAATTCTAGTTGCGTGGCTTTGTGTTAGGTCGGACTTGAAAAAGAAAAATGATGCATATCACTAGAAAGACATAGGTCAAGATGGTAGATTAGAATCTCACTCTTTTTTATAGATAGATTAAGAAATTTATCAAGAAGGTGTAGGTCATGGGTATATGACTGAGTTGATCCAAGACACCAATTTAGGTTTGAAACCCATTTATAGGAATATGGTCTAATCCATGTTACCTGTATTAACAAACTTGTTTATGTAACCCCCTTTTGATTGGATCATATCAGATTGGGTAGAGTCGAGATTAAGTCAGATATGACTAGATTAGACTAGTTTAAGTTAGATAGATCTGCTAAGGTAGAATAAATATTATTAGGGTATGTTAGAATCTTTTGAGATAGGATAGATTATATGATGTGGGTAAGTACGAATCTCTGTTAGGTTAAAACAGAAGGGTTATGCAACCACGGATGGTTAAGGTAGTTGCATAAGGATGAGTTGGTTTGTCGTTCTTAATTCAGTGCAGAGTGAACTAAGTTAAAACATATTTTTATAGGAGTAGAGTCTCATTTATCCCATCGGTATTTTCCTTCTTGTTAAGCAAGTTACATTAGATTAGCTCCACTTTAGCCTTCATTAGGTTAGATTAATCTATCATATTAGATCAGATCTAAGTATGACTAGCTTCGACTAGACAAGATCCAATTAATTTGGGTTAGATCATGATCATGGTGGGATAAGTCATGTGGTTTTAGTCACGCAAATATAACTTAGATCTGATCAGATTATTTTGGATTAGATCCTAGTTGTTACTTTAGTATGAGATAAGTAAAGTGGTTAGGATAAGACAAATCTTTCAAGATAAGATGAATCAATTAAGATAAGAGAGAATCTTGTAAGATAAGATGGATCTATATATATTTTAATGGGGAGTATTCTTAGTTTGTATAGTCATCTTATAATTTTTTTATATATTTATGCCTATACGTATATGCAGATGTAATCACTCCACCACTCATCACACTCAATCAAAGATCTAAATCAAACAAGTATCATAAGAACAAACACTTAAGCGTATAGATACCTATAAAAATAGTTTTGTTTTTGTTCCTAATAGTAGGTCTCCTAGTCCTAAAGGTCACTTTAGGCACAGGATTTCAAAGTGTGAAATCCACTTTTGTCTTTAGAAGGAACAGGTAAGAGTAATCAGAATAAAGCGGAAATAGATGAGAAAAGATTAAGAAAAGTTTAGAAAAGAATCAGAGTAAGGTAAGTAGGTCAGAGTTTTGTCCATTTCTATCTATGTTTCGTCCTACAGTCAACATTCCTCTAATACCACTTCTGTCACACCCGGATTTTAGGAACCCGGGCACGAACATAAACACCAGGTGTGCTGGGACCAAGTCTCACACATATGATGAATAATGGTACAGAAATGAATGTCACAACTTTATTATACAATAGGAGTTCTGTACAAAATAAATAAATAATTACATCGTAAGGAGATAACGATCCAGCAACCCAAAGTTGACGGGGAGACGACGACCTAGACCTCTCACGAACACATCGCAGCATCCACCATGTGCCGCATCATGTGGTACCTGTCCTTAAACTATGGGGTGTGTGAGACAGCAAAGGTGAGCTCACATATGTTCATAGCTCAACAAGTTGTGGGGAATAATGTGCATGAACTCACCAAAGGTGGGAGCTCAAGTGAGGTGTAAGCTTACCAAAGAGAATGGTTAAAGCTGAGCATTGCTTTTAAAGTTGGTCAAAATTTTATTAGCAATTACTAAGTACAAGTAGATATCAAACCATAATAATAATAAAACAAAGTTAATAACAAATCCCATGCAATGCAATTGAATTTAGTTCCATAGTTTAATCATGCGAGAGTCCTAAGATGCTCATGACCGTGAGCTCAGCTAGTATACCAGTTTTACACTCTGCAGAGGTTGTACCCTGTACCCACAAGTTGTGTATCCCATGTCGCCAGGGTTAGCTAGACCCTTAGACACTACCAAGGTGAATGGCTAGGGATCCACTACGAGGCCTTTACAAAGTTCCACTAGCTTCCGAAAACCCACTACAGTTTATGGGAAGAGCACTTGCAAGAATCCCTCGTCTGACCGCCATCGCAACAAAATCAACCCGAGAACCTCCTTGCATGCAACTCCCCTACTGCCCTTGCCCCTTTCGGGTAAGGTAGTCTTCCACTAGCTTCCCTAATTAGTTAGCCAAGGGCGTCCCATTCCACCCTTGTGGTGGCACGTGTTTCTCAAGTTAAGCTCCATGTTCCAATTAACATTAATGATCTTGACATGAACATAAATAGAATAATAAAATAATTGCAACATGCATATAATGAAATATTAACCCAAAACCATGTAAAGCAATAGCATAACTACCCAAATGATTTAGGGATAAACAAGGTAAAATGGATAAACATACTAGGGTGACCTATTGGGTCCCATCAAAATTAAACATGTGCATTGAATAGTGATAATAAAGAACATTATTGGGTTACAAAAGTGTATCAAGGGCACAACTTGCCTGGCACTTGAGATTCCATGTACCACTTGCTCTTCAAGTGACTCGTAACCTCACTGCTAGTCATAGCAATACAAACAAACATGGTATAGACAAAATTAACATCACACCAAACCTAAGTACAAACTGAATAGTAATGATCTACGCAAAGTTACGGGATCGCGGGTTCGAGAACCACTAAAATCAAAGTTATGATTAAGGAGTTATGATTCTATAGAAGATCTATGTGAGTAAAATATCAAACTATATTATAAATTGGTTAGTATAAATCATATGAGAGGTTATTCTATAAATAATTATCTCACTTTTAATCTAAGTTATAAACTGATCATAAATCATATTTTAGTAGATTATAATGATAAGCAGATCAACAAGACTAATTCCACATAAGTTGAATAAAGATATAATTATAAAAGAATAAGACATGGTATAATTTATGATGTTACTGCATAGTAAATATTTATACGAAGCTAACACAACTGGAACGGGTCAATTCGGAGTTGAAACAGAGGAGTTATGAATTTCCGAAGGTTTTATGTATTTGATACAAGATTAATGAGGATATTAATTTTAGTGTGGCTTTCATATCCAAACAGTGGCACTAATTGATAAACAATAATATTATAAAATTATAGGAACTGGAATGGACTCATTTGGGCTTAATATGAATTTTCTATGGATTTAACAAGATTCTGGAATTGTTTTTATATAAGAAATTCATTTTCTCTGTTTTCTCATTCACTGAACTGTGCCTCAATTAAACAGAAATGCAGGGCCTAACATGAAAAGTATCCTAGACTCAGTCTACTCCCACCGTGGACGGCGGGTTGATACCTAAATACTTCGGGGGCCTATGTGCAAATCTACACCCGCGAAGGGGTATCCCGAGTCTATAGCCGTTCAATTAGAAATGAACGACCTAGATTGGCTCTGTTATTAACTGAACCGGTATGATGCTACGATCGTCCGATATCAATCCGATGGTCAAGATTTTATGAAGTGAGACTAAACCACACCCGTCCGATTGGTAGATCAACTACTTGGATTCCAGCATTGAATGGGTATGCGACCACATAATCTAGGCCGCATAACATCGAACGGATGATCAGATGCCTACCCCCTGTTCCGTTGGACGGAGCAGCGGCGCCACCCCAAACCGCGACGGAGGCAGACCAGCGAGCATGCCGACTGGTGACCCACTGCCCCAAACGCGGACCCGAGGGTACCCACACAATCCCAATGAAATAGTGAATGCAGCAGGAGCATTAGTACCATGAATCGTAGCGCCGCAATCCCTGGCCATAGCAGAGCACAAGCACAGCGACTTCTCCAATTCCGGTGAGGAATTCCCATAGGTCCGAAGCTTTCCCCGCAAATTGGGGTCACACATAGGTGCGGGAAGGGCAGGCGAAGCTTCATGACCACCGATTATGGTCAATCCATCGATGGGTGTGAAGGTCCCCGACAACGGCATCACAAAAATCTCTCGGCTTCGTTAATGGCGGACGCGATTAGAAAGTGGCAGCGAGGAAGCAACGGTGGCCGGCCTTGGCGGCAATTATGGTTGAGGCTAAGAGTCTGGGAATCCACCTGCCCCACTTATGAACCCGGAGCCCAGGCGGTTAGCAGGCTGCGCCATGCGCGGAAGCCGTTGAGCGTGGTTTCAATGGAGGCGACCCACGGCGCAGGGGATAAGATCCATCCACCCCCGATGGCGATGGGATGGCAACAACTCACGCGAGTTCTTCTCCCTCCCCTGCGGACCGGAATGGGTCAGCGCCCGCGGAGGTCACGCGGAGCTGCGGATTGCTCGGTCCATGCTTCGGAGAGGAACACGGCTGTTTCGGTTGAGAAGAACGGACGAAGCGGGGAATAGGCTGACGAGGTGGGATCGTGTTAGCAGCGAAGGAGTGAGCGACGTGGGCACGATTTATGCGACCAGGCCCACTTGACAGGGTGATCGCACGCGCGGGCTAAGAGGGGCGCGCGGAAGAGACAGACTCGCGCGCTGAAGAGCTGACTCATATGGCCCACCTGTTAGTGTCGCGGTGGAAAAAGAAAAGGGGAGAGAATGGAGTGCGCCGCGCGGGATAAGATGTGGAGATGGGCCAGAAATGAGGGTCGCGGCCTAGATAAGTTTTTCCCATTTTCTTTTTCATGTTCTATTTTATTTTAGTTTTTTCTAGATATTCAAATTCAAAATTGAGTTCAACATGCAAACCAGATTTATGTCCAAACACATGCAGTAAAATATATTTGGTTATTTATTTAACCATTTTTATTATTATACTCCTTTAATTAAATGTCCCAAATCAAATAATAGATAGTAATTCATTTTGTTGATTTTAGGGAATTATCATTTTTTGAGTGTGTGATCAGAAAAATTACTTCAAATGATTATTTGTCGATTACTTGTTTTTGAAAGAGTGATAAGAAGTAAAAGTTACTTCAACACTGAATATCCATGTAAATAAATGTTTATGGTGCATCATTTATTGAAATGAATAGTCATTTAGTTGAATTGAACACCTTTCTACTACTTCTCTTAATATGATTCTTGGTTTTCAAAATTCAGTCCTCGATTCTCAGTACTCAAGTATCATTGAAGATTTCTGAATTTACTATTGTATTTTTTTTCATTATACACATTTTGGGCCTTAAAATGGTGGTGATGCTGACCGAAGGGGAAAAAGACTACTTAGTCCTTAATGAATTATATTATGATCATATGTGAATATCAGGGACATAAATGTACTTTTACTCGGGCTGCGTCCCGTGCCTATACATAGAAGAACAGTAGCACCGTGTTGTTCACGCTTATTTGTAATCTCTCTCGCATCAACACCTTCGAGCAAGCCAAAGGTATCATTGTAATATAAATCTTATTAATATTCATACATGTTCTGTGGAATGCAAATACGAATGAATGAATGGAATACACTTGTTTGTTTTCGTCTCTTTGCATTCTCGTTTATCTATGAAATGATGAAGGCATGTCCTTCATGACCTTCGTCTGATGATCATTATGTCCATGGGGAGATAATGCTTCAGAAGACGAAGGTCTCTAATACTTAACAATTGTGTTGCCTTGTTCTTGATTCATAACATTTGAGAACAAGTGACCAACAATGCCAAACTTATGAGCTGGCATGATTCTGATGAGCACAAAAATGATGGGATGCTTTGACATCTAGCCAATGGCAAGCAGCGGCAAGATTTTAATTACAACCACGAAAAATTTGCCGATGGGCCAAAAGATATTAGGTTCGCATTGAGGCTCTGTTTGGTTCATCTGTAGATTCCTAAAAATGTGACACCCCAGTGTCACCTAGGGTTTCTCTCAAAGTGCTAACCCATGAACCATCATCTTATGGGAACCCAATTTAAGTATGAACATCACATTGACTTAAGAATAAAGGATCCACCAAGCTTATACTTAAAAGTATCATGTGCAAAACAAAGGGGTTTTTAAAAAGGCAACATGAACAACCCCAATAAAAACCCTAATTGAGCCCTATGAGCAAAAATCAAGAGAATGGGGAAAAGGGCATGAAATATTTAAAATCATGGCTTGGGCCAATTATAAACATTGAAATACATTTAATAAGAAACAATAAAGATTGAGGAAGCTTGGCCAAAACAATTCAAATAAAACCCCAAAACAAGCTTCTCATGTGAGGACTCAATAGGGAATTCTGAATTTCAGAATTTTGAATTTCAGACCTTGAGCCAAAGATCAAGCGTGTTCACCTTGATCCCTAACTCAAACCCTAATGGCCCCATTAACAAAAACATGCCTAACTAACCCCTCTGTCGCATGGCAGAAGATGGCATTGGGACGCGAGCCCTAGACACGACAAAACCTTGGATTTGCCTCGGATTTGAGCAGGGAGACAAACCAGATTTCTGGGCTCCATATCTCTGCAACCAGTAGGCAAAATCCTATGACCCCCACACTAGATCGGTAGCTTGTAGGGAGGGGAAGAGGTTTTGTGCACTGACCAAGGCGAGAGCAGGCTCGGATGAGTGACCACACGCGCCAGAACTTGGGCAGAATGCACGGGCACACGTGTTCGAACCTGGTCGGCACGCCGGCGCTCGCCCAACCCACGCGCGCGCTCGCCCCGGCGTTCGGTCAAGTCCGCCGTGCGCCCTTGCCCTCGGTCGTGCCCGCCCGAGCCTATAAAGCCTCCCCGGGCGCGCCTCACTTCACCCCGCGCTCACCATCACCGGCCAGCCACCCCTCCTTAGCTCCGGCGAGCTCTTTTCCGCCCGCCATTGCCGCCAGAGCTTCGGCCACTGTGGCCAGCCCACTCCAGTCGCCCTCAAGTCGCGCCAGTGCTTCGGTTAGTTCTGCCATAGGCCCGTGAAGCTCTCCAAGCCCTCGGACCCGGCAGGACTTCACCGGAAGCCCGAGATCGCCCTCGCCGGACTTCGGTCGCCCGCCCCCGCGTGTGGACCGAGCTCTCCGGTGAGCCATTCTTCAATTCCTCGCGTGCACCCCTTCATTGAACCCTGGTGAAGCTCTCTGACCCGTTTGATTGGTCAATTTCGCCCTAGATAGGCCGGACTCCTCGCCGCCGACGAGCTCCCCCGCCTGCGCACACGGACCGGCCAACTCCGACCACCCCCGATGGCGACCCGCACATCGTTGTGATCCCCGAGACCTCCCCTACGTCCTCGACCACCCCACCGGAGCAATCTCACCACCGGTAAGCCCCTCCGCCCTTTCTTCCGCCGCGGTTACTGTTTAAGTTAGGAGAAGGACCTCGGGTTAGGATTAGAAGAACCCGGGGGGTTTTCTGCAATGTCAGTGTCTCATATGAATAGTAGCCCAGGGACTGATTCGTGAGGAAAAACTTGAAACACCCGTGTTGGGGGCCTTCGGCTTTCGAAGGTCCTCAAAAATATGATTTAACAGTGTTTCTGGAGTATAATGTGTGAACTGGTATCTTCGGACTCGAATCAGCACCACAGTGGGAGAAGAATACGAAGGTTGATACAGCGCCGAAGCTGTGAGCAGGAAAGCTTCGGCACGATAGCAGAAAAGGAAACCGACTTAAAGATGAAAATGCTATTTAGGCCTCGGTGGATTACTATAGAATCACTACCAAATGTAAAGGGCATGGATGTAATTTTACATGGGCTGTGTCCCGTGCCTATAAATAGGTGAACAGTGCCCCCGTACTGTTCACGCTGACTTGGCATTTTACTTTTGCGTCACGCTTGTACTTACATCTTCCTTCAAGCCGAAGGTACATTTGTTATTGGATATCATTTCTATTTTTCCATAATAATATAAAAAATGAGTTGATGATTATACATAATTGTTTACGTTATTCTTTATATTTTATATGATTCTTTCTTCATTATTATATGTTGTGTAGATGAAGGTATGTCCTTCATAACCTTCGTCCGAAAATCATTATATCCCAAGGGAAATAATGCTTCGAAGGACGAAGGACTTTATCACTTAGCATTTTTTGTGTTGCCTTGTTCTTAACTCATAGCATTTGAGAACAAGTCCCCAACATTGGCGCCCACCTCTGGTGAACTCACTTCCACTCTGAGTTTTGAACATCTTCGGCAACCATAAACCTTCGCTATGGCGCCGAAGAAAGCTTCTGCAACTGGGGCTGCAGTTCTGCAACCGCTGGACCCCAATCAGGAGACTCTCTCTCTTCGGGAGGCCCGAAGCCAGAAGAGGAAGGCTGTCAGCCCGACACCGCAAGAGGATGAGCTAGACCAAGAAATCAGAGACATGGAGGTGCTTCATCAGCAGGTGCAGAGGAAGAAGGAAAAGATGGCCAGGCTAGCAGAACTGCAAAGGCAGATAGACGAAGCCTCTGAAGAAGTTCGTCATCTTACTCAGGATGAGCAGAACCGAAGGCCTCAGCACAAGGATCTTCATCAGGAGGGTTTCTTCAATGAAGATGACTGGTATGAGAATTTCCACCATGGAAATTTTGCTTTTGATGATGCTTCTCCTCTGTCCGCTGAGCTGCAGGCTACACCTTGGCCTTCATCCTACAAGCCGCCCCAGCTTCCCATGTTCAACGGCCATTCAGACCCGAAGCAGTTTTTGATGAGCTACGAAGCAACAGTATCTTCGTATGGTGGCAATACTGCAGTCATGGCAAAATCTTTTGTTATGGCTGTCAGGAGTGTTGCTCAAACCTGGTATTCCTCCCTTCGACCAGGAACGATCACTTCATGGCAAAAGCTGAAGGACATGTTGTTAACCAGCTTCCAGGGGTTTCAGACGAAGCCGGTCACTGCTCAAGCTCTATTCCAGTGCACCCAGGATCACGAAGAATACCTTCAGGCGTATGTCCGGAGGTTCTTACGATTGAGGGCACAGGCGCCAACAGTGCCCAACGAAATTGTAATTGAGGCCATGATCAAGGGACTTCGGCCGGGACCTTCAGCTCAGTACTTTGCTAGGAAACCTCCTCAAACTTTGGAGAAGCTGCTCCAGAAGATGGACGAGTATATTCGGGCCGACAATGATTTTCGTCAAAGAAGGGAGGAAGCTTTCAGGTTTTCCGAAATGACCAGGGGCTTCGGAGGAAGATTTTATCCGAGGCACGTCAGGTCAATTCACAACTCTACTCAAAATGATGATAAGGGGAGTCAGCAGCAAAGGCCACAATGCTCCTCACAAGCTTCGGGGCAACAGCAAAGCTTCTTCCGGCCGCCAGCTCCAAGAGGCAGAGGCGCCAGGGGCTTCGGCGGAAGATTTGGAGATCAACCAAGGAGAACATTTTGCTTGTTCTGTGGTGAAAACAAGGGCCATACCACCAGGATGTGCCATGTTACCATCTAGAAGCAAAAGGAGATAACCGAAGCTGCAGCACAACAGGGTCAGCCGAAGCAGATTATGCACACTGCTTCGTATCATTCGCCTTACATCCCAGAATATGTAGGCAATCACCCTGCAGTTTCTGTTGCTTCAGCGAGTCAACCTCAAGCTTCCTGGCAACAGCCTCCGCCTCCACCACCACTGCAACAAGGCTAGCAGCCAGAAGGGGGCCAATATGTTCAACAGCAAAGGGACTTCAGAGAACAGTCTGAAGCTCGCACAGTCAATAGCACTGTGCCAGAGTCGAAGCACATTTATTGACAAATATCCTACTTTGATAGTAGTCTTTTCCATTCAGTTTTATTTTCTGTGTAATAAAGGACAATTTTTAAATCTCATGTAATAGTTTCGTTGATTGCCACAAGGAAAGTATATCTTCTACACAGGCTTAAGTTGTTGAAGCTTAAAGATTTGCGATAGCAAGGAGGATCTTCGAATTATCAAAAATTTATTTTAAAAGGCACGGCATGAATTCTTCGAAGCATCAAAAAGTCGTTCTAAGGAACGCAGAGTAAGTTTGCTGAAGTTACAAAAAGCCGTTCCAAAGGGAGCGCAGTGTAAGTTTTCTGCTCAGAAGTCGTTCCATAGGGAATGCAGAGCTTACAGCGAAAAATAAACGCTGATACTGCCTAAGTAAAAGGTGAAGCGCGAAAAGTCAACGCGAATACCGCCGAAAGTAAAAGGCGAAGAAGCTCCTAAGGGAGGCTTACAGCGAAAAATAAACGCTGATTCCGCTGAAGTAAAAGGTGAAGAAGCTCCTAAGGGAGGCTTACAGCGAAAAGTCAACGCTGATTTAAAAAGATTATGTGTTTTATTGCAGGGATGTGAGTGTATCTTCGGAATAAATACCATTTTACATAACATAACATCATCACATCATTTCGCATAGCATAAGCATCATACATCATGCTGCATATGGCACAAGAAGGGGGCACAATATCGATCTTCGGAAAAATGCTTTGAAAAAGGGAAAATTATGCAAAGTCACAAGGAGATACAATATTGATCTTCGGAGCGTAGCTTCGGAAAATATTTTCACGAAGCTTGGAAATTCTTCATCAGAGCACTATGGATATCGTTGTGATGAATGAAAATTCTTCTTCACGAAGCATGAAAAGAAGGGAAGGTGTTTTTTCGTCAGACTCAAAAACGGTATGTATGCAAAATTTCATGCATCATAAAGAATTGAACCATAAAAAACAAGTATA
The DNA here is from genome assembly GCA_029449295.1 of Zea luxurians. NCBI lineage: Eukaryota > Viridiplantae > Streptophyta > Magnoliopsida > Poales > Poaceae > Zea > Zea luxurians. The sequence continues at coordinate 16,624,832 of JAOPSE010000037.1, forward strand.
TTACATTCAGGGTTACAAGATATTACACATATTACATTTCAGATGTTTTTACAATAGTACCTAGTCTTCCCTAAGTACTACTTCTGCAGCTTCGTTCAGGAGTTGATTGACAACTTGATCCATGATAGCTTCGGCCATCTTTTTGATTTCATCGTCGTCCTTCGGGTGAGGGCCCGGAGGCGTTTTAGCAGGATCTGAGGGAGGACAGGATACGGCTACATTGCTATTACAATTGGCGAACGAAGTTTGAAATCAAAAATTACAACACAATAAAAACCATTAGTTAATACCTATTTGCCCTTCGGGCTCTGCGCTTTTCTCAGCAGCCTCGGCCACTTTTCTAGCATCATGAATGCCTTTTTCGCTTTTTTGGATAATTTCTCGGGCCATTTCTCGACTACCATTATCCCAGATATCGGTGAAAAATTTTCCACCAACTATGCTAGCTTCAGCCGAAGGGTCTTTAGCGTCTTCGAAGGACAAGGCAGTTTCGGATTGTGCTAAAATTTTTACATGTTCGCAGCCTTTCCTTTCTAAAATGGTGGCAATCCCCCTGGCACACGAAAAAGCGCATATGTCTCCGCGACTATTTAAAATTTCTTCAAAGGCCTCAGCTTCATGATTAATCCATTCAATGGGACCTTCGGGGTTGCCTCTCGTAAAGTTTTCTTCACTCGAAAATGCGCCAACGCTGGCGAAGCTAGCTTTCATTTTCTTAACACACTCCATAGATTTGTCATAGCATCTTTTCTTGGACGAACGAAGCTCTTCGACAGTTCCTTCTAAATGATTTGCCCATTGGTCGCTAAGTTCTAGCTTCGTTTCTTCAAGTATGCGTTCTTCTTTAGCCCGGGCTAATTGCTTCCGAAGATCGTCAATCTCGTGCTTTTGAGCTGCAACTTGTGCTTTAGACGCAGCTTCATTCTCCTTTATTTTATCCACCAATGTAACTAGAATTTTGTCCTTTTCCAAGGCTTCATTCCTTAGTTTGATAACCTCTGTTCGAAGGTTGTTGAAAGCAATTTCATAGCTCTCGTCTTCGGCATCCTTTTGCGCTCTCAGCGCGTTGCTAAGTATTAAACCCTATATGAAAAAGAGTTAGTATAAGAATAAAACAATAGATTTCAAATCATAAAGTTTCTAAATGCGCAGATCTCGTACCTTCAGGCTATTATAAGCAAGGCTGTCCACAAGATTGTCCTTTGTCATCGCGCAGAGGCCAGCCTCCAGCTTAGGAAACCCCATGCTTCGGGCCATTTCCCGGCAGACGAGTAATTCTTTGTTATCCGGGAGGCAGTATAGGAAATCTTCTTCATCTGTACCATTGAACACTAGTGCCCCCTTCGGATATTTCAATTCTTTGGCATAGTGATTAGCTTCAAAAACTTCTTCTTCTGATAACTTTTCCCCGAAGTGTGCCGAACAATATAATCAAGGACTTTGGAGGATGCTTCGGGGGCAACAGCACTGACTTCTTCAACAAGAATTGGCTCCGTCATTTTTTCTTCCTCGGTTTCCAAGGATTTTACCTTTGTGGGCTCTGAAGGCCCAGCCTCAGTCTCAGTTTGTTGCTTTGGAACTTTAGTGTCAAAGATTTCAGTTTCCACTTCGGAAGTTTGAAAAGTCTTCTTCGGAGTCGTGCTTGAAGACTTAATTGTCTCCAGTACATCTAGCACATTGACCATTCTTTTTCTTTTCGGGGTCACTGCTGGGCCTTTTTGGTTTTTTATTGTCTCAACACTTGCTGAAGGACTTAAAATTTCCAATTTTTTCGTTCCTTCAGTTCTCGGTTTTTCTGCTTTCTCTGCTGAGGGTGCTTCAGTTTTTTCTTCGATCTTCGACACTGAAGTTGGTTCTTTAGTTACGGTGGCCGAAGAGGTTTCACCGCTGAACTCAGGCACTGTAGCTGGTTCAATGTAGCGTGGCCGGTGTGTGAGAACCTTTACCCTTTGTCCCTTCGGCATTGGCTCGCTGGGAGCGGCTGAAGCAGTTTCTTGTGCAGAGGTTGCGCTTTTTCTTTTTTGGCCCCGCGCTGGATAGTGGTAGTCAGGGTACACGAACCCAATTGCGTCAAACACTCGGTTCAGTCTTTTCTTTTTCCGGCCTCCGAAGGCTGCTGACAATGCAGTATCTTCGGCCTTTGAATAAACCCCAAGTAGTTCATCACTTAAATTTTCAATGCTTTTTAGCCAGTCATCATCTGGCTCAATGAATTTATCTCCAAACTTAAAAGTATACTTCAGCCTGATAAGTCCAGCTTCGTCAGCCTCCTTTATGGTTTCCTGCGGCATTTCCCATTTTTCCGCGAGCGGCCATACTCTGAAGGCAATATGCTCTTGGACCAAATCCCTCGTTCCAATAAAAGAGCAAATAACTCCGAAGGCTCTCTGGCATTCTTCGGCAGCTTCATTCATTTCAACCTTCGGCTTCCGCAGGCCGAAGCGTTGCCAAATAGGACGCATAATTATACCTTTAACATCTTCCCGTGTTTCCAGGTCATTCTTCACATAAAACCATTCTGTCATCCAGTCGCCGGGCCATTTCTTCCGAAAGGTTGGCACGGGGCAGCTTGACCTAGACCGAGCGACGAAGCTGTAGCAGCCGAAATTATTGTGATACTGTTCCTTACCCCAGGGCTTTGTCTCGTATAACAATTCGTGTATGTTGCAGAAACTTTTCGCATCCGGTTCCAGACCTTGGCTTCTCACCGCCCACACGAAGATATTCATCCTTATGATTGCTTCGGGGGTAAGTTGGTGAAGATAAATTTCAAATATTTTCAGCACCTCTACGACAAAGCTGCTCAGGGGAAATCGTAGTCCAGCTTTCAAAAAGCTTCAGAACGCTACGACTTCGTTTTCCTCAGGAGTCGGATAAGTCTTCTCTCCTTCGTCGGCCCTCACAACGGACAAGTCCCGGAAATATCTTCCCCTCATATTGACAAGATGATTTTCTTTGATACTCGATTTGCCGAAAACCGCATGGCTTGGTCGCCAAGGGCGATCTTCGAAGTCTTCACCACCACTATCCACATCATAACTGTCGCTGTCATCAGTATCTTTAGATAAACCTTCTAAAATCTCTTTGGTGATTTTTTCTGTATTGGTCTTCGACATTGCTTCAAGAAACCCCAGGTTTTTCTCTTCAGAAAGACTCAGCTTCATCTCGGCAGCAGCCTTTTTACCTTCAGACATCTTCGAAAATGCTAAAAACTGTTTTCAGAGCCGAAGCTTAAAAACTTAAAAAACTAAGCAGTTGGTGCGCAAGAGCTAAAAAATTAAGCAAGAGCAGACGGCAAGAAAGCGTACCAAATAAGTTCGTGGTATGCTCTTATTTATATGCCCAGTGCATTGAAAATTGGGAGACCCTACTTGTCAGTGAATGTTGCTATTCTAGCAAAGGGAAGGTGTTTTTTCGGACCTTCGGCTTAAGGCCTTCGTCCATGTCGCAATCTAAATTTATCATTCTAACAAATTAATATTGCGAGGGGCTACTGTTGGGGCCTTCGGCTTCCGAAGGTCCTCAAAAATATGATTTAACAGTGTTTCTGGAGTATAATGTGTGAACAGGTATCTTCGGACTCGAATCAGCACCACAGTGGGAGAAGAATACGAAGGTTGATACAGCGCCGAAGCTGTGAGCAGGAAAGCTTCGGCAGAAAAGGAAACCGACTTAAAGATGAAAATGCTATTTAGGCCTCGGTGGATTACTATAGAATCACTACCAAATGTAAAGGGCATGGATGTAATTTTACATGGGCTGTGTCCCGTGCCTATAAATAGGTGAACAGTGCCCCCGTACTGTTCACGCTGACTTGGCATTTTACTTTTGCGTCACGCTTTTACTTACATCTTCCTTCAAGCCGAAGGTACATTTGTTTTTGGATATCATTTCTATTTTTCCATAATAATAATATAAAAAATGAGTTGATGATTATACATAATTGTTTACGTTATTCTTTATATTTTATATGATTCTTTCTTCATTATTATATGTTGTGTTGATGAAGGTATGTCCTTCATAACCTTCGTCCGAGAATCATTATATCCCAAGGGAAATAATGCTTCGAAGGACGAAGGACTTTATCACTTAGCATTTTTTGTGTTGCCTTGTTCTTAACTCATAGCATTTGAGAACAAGTCCCCAACAACCCGCCAGGGACCCCAATGCAAAGTAGTTTTCCCTTTAATCAATTCTATTAATCTTTTTAAATAACCAGAGAACTTAGGAAATCCATAACTTGATGAATTCTTAATCAAAAGTTGTCAAACTAATTTTGCTAGATCCTAAATATTATGAACTATCATTTAAAAATAATAAACCCTATGCTTTCTATTCTAATTTTTAGAGTTTAAAATTAAAAACAGAAACTGACCAAACCTTGTTTAATTCAGGAAAATTAGTTTTGCTTCTATGCTGAACCTAAGAAAATTTGTAGATGTTCAACCCTCATTTAAGCACTGTTTAAAAATAGTAGGAGCCCCAGTATTGAAGAATATAGTACAAATATTCATTAAAAACCATTTCTGCCCAAAACTTAGGAAAATCATAAAGGCATTAGAAATTAATGAACAGTGAGTGAAATTATTTTTCCTAGTTTGCTTAAGTAACAGAGAACCTAGGAAAAATAAAGAGACCCTTAGTCCAGATAAGTTTTAGAATAAAATGTTTTATTTAGCATTATTCCAACTGGAAATCAATTATTAAAATTACAAAACCAGACCCAAAATTGATAATAAAAATCCAGTGGACTTGTAACCACCATAACCCCACTACAAAAATAATAAACACCCCAACCCATCATTTTAAGTAGGGTAAATAAATATAATATGATAATGAGTCATTTTCCAAATAAATCATGAGTAACCCATAATAATACAATAATAGGCAAATAAAATTTTGCTAGGTCAATAATGAGATAGGCCACCAGAGAAAAATGCAAACCCATTAAAAAGATGCAAAATAATACCTATTGCTAATATTTTATAAGAAAGGCCATTTAATCCAATTAATGCATACCACCCCTTCCCTTAAGCAAAAAGATGCCAAACTTCAGAATGATTGCTCTTGCACAAAATAGAAGCTAAGAAAAATCAGAAATTTGTTGTTTGATATTTTTTCAAATATAGTGGCAATAGAAAGCACCTCCTTGGCTAGAAACTTGAGAAAACCCTAGTGAAATAATTAATAGGTAATAAAGACTAGAAATTTGTGTCAAGTCATGTTATAGCACCTAAAAGCCAGCAAAAAATAAATTTTAGAGAATTACCTGCTGTTAAGTAATAGTTGTAGTTCAAATCACCCCTTCTGCCCTGAAATTTGGTAATTTTGTCCAGAGAAAACTATTCACTTTTTGAACCCTAAATTTTGAGACAGAATTATACACCAGTAATAGGCCACTGTAATTTTTACAGGATTTTTGGAATTTTATTAAAACAACTTGTAGTTCAAACCCACTCCAAAAACCTTAGGAGAAGAAAGAAGAAATAAACCTCACTCCAATAAGTGCAACTTGAATTCTTGTCAAACTCACTAAGGCTTTAAAAAGAATTCAGTGGAACCCCAAAGAAAATAAACCTACCACTTACTTAGCTAAGTTTGACCCAATTTACCAAGTATACCACCCAAAAGTCTTACATAAGTAAGGTTTAACCTTGTCTAACTCAAGTAGATCATACATCGTCAAAAGTTGTAAATTCTAAAGCACATATCATATCATGCATATATCTTACGCATTGCATTCATTAGATTGTAACCTTGCCGATGGAGAGTACGTGCTCATCCCCGAGCCAGGATCTGTCCAAGAGGAGGACCAGGAGCAAGCTTCCGAGGCTGCTATCGAGGATCTCTCTACAGCCCCAGCTATTAAAGGCAAGCCCTGGTTTATATGCATAACCGTATTATTATATGCTAATTTACTACACTTAATGCTTGTAGGATTGTAATGTGCACTTAAGTGTAGGAGTTGCTTGAAACCTCTAGTTGCATGAACTTAGGATTCCTTTTTGAGATGGATACTAGTCTGCTAGGTCGAGTAGCTGCTTGCTAATCAGGATCTCGGTAGAAGTCGAGTGATTTTTCTAGCACTCGCGCGAGGTCAGGAATTGATAATCATCTTGATAACAGGATCTATGTTAGTCTATGGACTTGGATCCAGGGAGGATGCCTTGTCCATAAGACGGGGAAAAAGAATTAAGGATTAATGTGTGGATACCTGAGTCAAGCTTTTGAACGTACTAAGCACATGCCGGGAAAAATGGTAACCGGTAAACCTAGTACCTGAATGAAGCCGGGCATGGACTTTATCCCTCATGCGACCTGAGACTGGGTCTCCCATGCTAGCTATGGTGGGTACAAGTGCGGCCACTGCACGGCGGCAGCCGGGGTCAGTGGAGCATTGTATGCCAAGGCGGTGAGGCCTAGACGCGAACAGGGAATCGATGGGGACGGTTGTCATGTGTGGGGTCGGAGTACCCTGACATGCCGTGTGTTTAGGTTTACCTTGCAAGGATAAAACTCGATTCGAATCATCTGCTTCTCGCAGCTAATGAGACTGCTTGACCCCTTGTACTGCATCGAGTAAGAAGTGAAATGAGGTTACATGAGATAACTTGTTGATTGAACTAAATGATTGTCACCATGAATGCTTAGAAGGAGCAAATCTAGCTAAGTTAATGATGATAGAAATTGAAAAGCTAAAAATTGATTTTAGAAACAGCTAGTGCTTTTGGCAAACCAAACCCCCCTCAGCCAAACAGCTGCATAGTCTAGAGGTAGAGGAGTAGACTCCTCACACCGGGTAAGTCTAGCTGAGTATTAGTATACTCAGCCTTGCTTGTGGCATAATTTTTGCAGGTACCATTCAGGAAATGATTGATGGTGTGACTTGGCCTGCCACCCTGCCACCGGGTTGGACGGTCGAGTGGGATGCTGCTCCGGCAGGAGAGGAGCACGAGGAGTAGTGGGCTAGGCCTTGCCCATTTCCTCGATACCGACGACATCGATTATCCGCTGCATTTTATTTCGTGAACTCTTATTTGCTACTCAAAACTCTGACCCATGTAATAATTCAGCACTTAATTTGAGGTTTCCTGTTTTATTGAATTTTTTCTGTGACTCACCTTCGAGTGAGATTGTGGAATTTGATCCTGGTTAAGTGGCTCCATCAGACTAGATCTGAGGGACTGACGGGTTATTCCGATTTAAGTGTGTTGCAGCTCGTGAGGCGTGACTTAGGCACTTAAGCTGGAATAATTCGGGTGGTTCCGCCACTGCTGGTATCGGAGCAAATTCCACCACAGAGAAGGACAATAAATCATGAATACCAATTTTCAAAATCTAAAACTTGCCTAGAAACTGCTACGGATCGTCAGGACTAGATCGCTAGACCTAGGACGAAAGGCCTTAGGCATAGAGGGAGAAATAGGTGGCTAATTAATTAGGCCCGTGGGCCCGTACTTATATTTTTAAGGATGCCCTAAAAGCACCCTATTTTTGGAGAGGCAACGTTACCTTCAGCATGCATGCATTATAAACACAAAAGGGAATTAAAAACTTGAGCTAACCCACTTTCTTTAAAACCATCCGGGCTCTCTTTTTCTTTTTCCTTCCACCATAATCTTTACCTTTGGTTCCCTTCCGTAGATGAATTCACCCACCCCCGCCAGTGGAGGAGACACTCGTTTCAGCTCTGACTTCCTTTCCCGCGATGGCTTTCCTTCCATCTTATGGGAAGTACTTAACTCCGCCGGTTACCCAACGCCCCCTTTGTACACGGTGCAGTTGTATGAGGAGCATCGGGTACCTCGTTGTCGGGTCTGGCTGACTTTGGAGGCTCATCCCCTTTAGCCGGGTTGGCGTTCTCTTGATTCCGAGACGATTGGACTCAGGACGGACGACACCGTTGAAGTAGTAGCCATGAAGACTCTGACGACTTTTTGTGGCTACCATCCCCTGGAGATGGTGATGCACCCCTTGGGACTCTTCCCTGCTGAGAAGAGAGATGATCCCATGTGGTGTAACCGCGTGAGCCATGTGAAGGATGTGTGGGCAATGTATCCTGACTTGGTTGGGAGGGTCACCGTTCAGTGCATGAGTGCGCTGTACCGCCTTCAGGCCCTTCAGAGCGACGCTATGGCACTCCTTGCTAACATCGCTCAGACCGCCAAGCTCACTCTCGACAGTCAGGAAGATTTTGTGGTCGATTTATCCACCGAGTTGGTAGAGAAGGATCTGCAGGTGGAAAGGCTGAGCCAGCGCATTACCACCTTGGAGCAGCAGGTGGAGATCCGAGACAACACCATTGATGTTTTGGAGAACCAGCTTCACGATGTGCAGAGGGAACTCGATGAAGAAAATGACCACCTGGGCATGCACCACTTGGAGATGGAGGCCAATGAAGCCGGAAAAGAGGGAGAAGAGGCTCCCGAGGAGCTAGGACCAGCCCCTGGTGCCAATGGGACTACCTCCGTGATGCCTCCTTCACCCGTATCCAGTGTCGCTTCCACTGCTCAGGGTTAAACAGTCACTTTGACACTTTTAGGCGGATAGAAACCTATGCGAGCTTAATTAATGTCAGATTTTGGACTAGGCTTACGGGTACTTTCCCCTGATTGATGTAACCCTGTGAACTTTTGAAATCTGTGGGATGTTTGTCACCATGTTATCTTAATTTCGAACCTAATATTATGACTATGGCATTTTTCCTTCCATATGAGATGATATCTTGTCGTTCGAAACAGTGAAATGGGATAACAATGGCGGCAATCTCTGTTTTCAGATGGCAGCTAGGCAGCGTCGCGGGCATAACGAGCAGGTTCCCCCACCACGTCCTCCAGCTCCCACAGTGCAGGAACTGATGGCCCAGTAGAATGAGGTTCTGCGACAGCTCTTGCAGCGCCAGCCCCACCCTCAGCAGCATGGTGGAGGCCAGCATCAGCAACCTCCGGCAATGGCAACTTACCAGGAGTTTCTGAGCACGTAGCCACCCTTGTTCACCAAGGCAGAGGATCCGTTGGACGGCGAAGTGTGGCTTCGCGTCGTCGAGTCCAAGTTTCCCCTCCTCACGGGAGACTGCCCTGATGCTACCAAGACTTGCTTCGCCGCGCAGCAGCTTCGCGGATCTGCTCGGACTTGGTGGGACCACTTCCGTGCTATGCTCCCCGCTGATCGTGAGGTGTCTTGGGAGGAATTCAAGACTGCCTTCAGAGGACACCACATCCCAGCTGGCATTCTTGATCGCAAGCTGAATGAATTTCTGGCCCTTAATCAAGGAACCCACACGGTACTGTAGTATGCGCAAGCCTTCAACGACTTATGCCAGTATGCAGGGTACCATGCTGATTCTGATGAGAAGAAGAGAGACCGCTTCCGCAGGGGTCTTAATACCAAGCTGCGGGAACGACTCAACACTGTCCGGGCTGATAGCTTCAATGAGTTGATCAACCTGGCCATCTCCCAGGAGGACTGCATTGTAACTCACCGGGCAGAGAAGAAGAGAATGGCACCAATGGCAGCACCATCCGCTCAGGCCCAGAGGTTCCGGATTGTTTCTCACAATCAGAGCAGGGGTTTCCAGCAGCCGGCAGGCAGATGGGTGATCAGGCCACCTCAACAGCAGCAGCCGGCACCCAACCGCTTTCCAGCTCCCGCCCTAAGGAACAATCAGCCTCCGCAGCAGCAGCAGTTCCGCCAGGGCAATGGGAACAAGTGTTTCACTTGTGGCAATGTGGGCCACTATGCCAAGAATTGTCCCAGGAACCAGCAGAGGCAGATGCCAGCACCAAATCAAGACAAGGGAAGAAAGCAGAAGGTACAAGTCAGGCAAGGGAAGCTCAACTTCACTACTCTGGAGGAAGTACCTGAGGGAGCTCCTATCATGACTGGTATCTTTTCAGTTTATAATCAACCTGCTTTAATTCTGTTTGATTCTGGTGCATCTCATAGTTTCATTAGCCAGAGGTTCAGTGCTAAATGTGAACTGCCATTCTCTCACTCAAAAGGGTCATTCATGATAGTCACACCTGGGGGTAAAATTTCAAATAATCAATTAAACCAAAGTGTGTCTATTCAACTAGGGAGCCACATTGTCAAAACCACTCTTCTTGTGTTGGGTTTGGAAAATGTGGACATTATTCTGGGAGCTAATTGGATGACCTTGCACCAAGTTGTGCTTGATATAGCCAGCCGTACCGTGGAAATTAATTCTCCGTTCTGTGGGAACTTCACCTTAATTCTGCCTAGTCAAGGTTCTACTCAGTCATGTGCTTTCTCTATGACGGAGTTACCTCTAAAGAAAATCTCAGTGGTCTGTGAGTATGCAGATGTCTTTCCTGATGAATTGCCAGGGATGCCACCAGACCGGGATATTGAATTTGCCATCGAGTTGCAACAGGGAACGACCCCAATTTCCAAGAGGCCCTACCGAATGCCACCCGCTGAGTTGGCAGAATTGAAGAAGCAGTTGCAGGAGTTGCTGGATAAGGGATTTATTCGCCCGAGTACTTCGCCTTGGGGAGGTCCAGCACTATTTGTGAAGAAGGATGAAAGCTTGAGGCTGTGTATAGATTACCGCCCTCTTAATGCGGTAACTATCAAGAACAAGTATCCTTTGCCTCGTATTGATGTTCTTTTTGACCAGTTGGTCAGGGCCAAGGTGTTTTCCAAGATAGACCTTCGCTCTGGCTACCATCAGATCAAGATACGAGCAAGCGATATTTCGAAGACGACATTCTCAACCAGATACGAGCTATATGAATTTTTGGTGATGTCATTCGGGTTGACAAATGCACCAGCATATTTCATGTATCTGATGAATTCTGTTTTCATGCCTGAATTGGACAAATTTGTAGTGGTGTTCATCAATGATATCTTGGTGTACTCAAGGAACAAAGAAGAACATGTCGGGCATTTGCATGTAGTACTTCAACGTCTGCGAGAGCACCACCTTTATGCCAAGTTGTCCAAGTGTGATTTTTGGCTGAAGGAAATCAAATCCTTGGGTCACACTATCTCTCAGGCAGGAATAGCTGTTGATCCTAATAAAGTGCAAGAGGTGATGAACTGGAACCACCAACGACTGTCCGTCAGATTCGGAGTTTTCTGGGATTAGCTGGTTATTACCGAAGATTTATCCGGATTTCTCTCAAATTGCGAAGCCTATAACTGAGTTGGTGAAGAAAGAAGCCACGTTTGTTTGGAGTCAGAAGTGCGAAGATGCCTTCCATGCATTAAGGCAGCATCTGACCACAGCACCAGTGTTAGCACAACCCGACAACAGCAAGCCTTTTGATGTATATTGTGATGCCTCTAGCATTGGACTAGGTTGTGTCTTGATGCAAGACAACCAAGTCATCGCTTATGCCTTAAGAGCACTCAGGCCTCATGAGCAAAATTATCCCACTCATGACCTCGAGTTGGCAGCAGTGGTTCATGCATTAAAAATGTGGAGGCACTATTTAATGGGGACCCACTGCAACATCTTCACTGATCATAAGAGCCTTAAGTACATCTTTACTCAGGCTGATCTCAACATGAGGTAGAGAAGATGGCTAGAGCTGATCAAGGATTATGACCTAGAGGTACATTACCACCCAGGAAAGGCCAATGTGGTAGCAGATGCCTTGAGTCAGAAGTTGCAATGCAATTGTATTCTGATGGATTCTCGCATTAACACCTTGTGTGATGAGTTGAGCAAGATGCAAATAGAAGTGATTCCTTCTAGTTTGTTGTCTCACATTTCTGTTGAGCCAACTTTGCAAGACCAGATCATCATGGCCCAGCTCAGTGACAAGGGAGTGCAGATTATCAAGAAGAATCTCCATCAGAAGATTGAGAAGTATAGTTGCTTCCGCCAAGATGAAAAGGGTGTGTTATGGTTCAAAAGCAGATTGGTGATTCCTAAAAACCAGGACCTCAAGAGGAAAATCTTGGATGAGGCTCATCTCTCCAAATTCTCTATGCATCCGGGAAGCACCAAAATGTACCATGACCTGAAGCCTTTGTATTGGTGGACCAGAATGAAGAGGGAGATAGCCCAGTATGTATCGGAATGTGACACCTGTCAGAGGGTGAAGGCAAGCCACTTGAAATCAGCTGGAGCTTTGTAACCCCTATCTATACCTTCGTGGAAATGGGATGACATCAGCATGGATTTCATTGTGGGTCTGCCCAACACCTCTCGTCATCATGATTCGATTTGGGTTATTGTGGATCGATTGACGAAAGTGGCACATTTTCTTCCTGTGCACACCACTGATAAGGCCTAGAAGTATGCAGAATTGTATATTGACCGGATCGTGTGTTTGCACGGATTACCTCGGACCATTGTTTCTGACCGAGGAGCCCAATTTGTTGCCAGATTTTGGGAACAACTGCAGGAGTCTTTGGGAACTAAGCTAATCAGAAGTTCAGCTTACCACCCGCAGACTGATGGTCAGACGGAAAGGGTAAACCAAATTCTGGAGGATATGCTGAGAGCTTGTGCGATCGATTGTGGCAAGAACTGGGATAAGCACCTCTCCTTGGTAGAGTTTGCTTATAACAGCAATTATCAATCCAGCCTCAGGATGGCACCTTTTGAAGCTCTCTATGGAAGAAGGTGCAGGACACCACTCAATTGTTCTCAGCCTGGAGAAAAAGGAGTTTTTGGACCTGACTTAGTGACTGAAGCCGAAAGGAAGGTCAAACTAATCAGGAAGAATCTAGAAGCTGCTCAGGCCAGGCAGAAGAGTTACCATGATAGAAGAAGGAAACCTCTCAAATTCGAGGTGGGAGATTTCGTGTACCTCAAGGTATCACCCACCAAGGGAGTGCAGAGGTTTGGAATTAAAGGCAAGCTAGCCCCTCGTTACATTGGACCTTATGAGATCATCGAAGCATGTGGACCCGTGGCATATAAGTTGAAGTTACCTTCAAAAATGTCCACCATTCACAGTGTGTTCCATGTATCTCAGCTGAAGAAATGTGTTCGATTACCGACAGATATCCTAGCAGAGCCAAAATTAGAGATAGAACCAGGTCTATCGTACCAAGAGTACCCTTCCAAGATTCTGGATTGCAGGGAAAGATCGACTCGGGCTAAATCGATCAAGATGTACAAGGTCCAGTGGAGTAATCACTCAGAGGAAGAAGCTACTTGGGAGACTGAGGAATTCTTGAGATCCAACTTCCCCGATTGCCTACCTAAGGAAATTGGTACGTAATCACACCCAACCCCTCCTCCTGCCCTTCGAATCTAAATTCTAAAAATATAATCTTAATTCAGGATAAAGTAATCACGAAACAAAATGTAAGAAGGACTTCCTTCTGAAGTTGCAAAGAGAATGACATTCGAAGAGCAAATTGCCCTGATAATAACAATAATCACCCACTTCCTATAAGTCTCATCCTTCGCTTCACCCCTGGAGGACTCTGGCCCGAATCTCGGGACGAGATTCCTTTAAGGGGGAAGGCTGTGACACCCCAGTGTCACCTAGGGTTTCTCTCAGAGTGCTAACCCATGAACCATCATCTTATGTGAACCCAATTTAAGTATGAACATCAAATTGACTTAAGAATAAAGGATCCACCAAGCTTATACTTAAAAGTATCATGTGCAAAACAGAGGGGTTTTTAAAAAGGCAACATGAACAACCCCAATAAAAACCCTAATTGAGCCCTATGAGCAAAAATCAAGAGAATGGGGAAAAGGGAATGAAATATTTAAAATCATGGCTTGGGCCAATTATAAACATTGAAATACATTTAATAAGCAACAATAAAGATTGAGGAAGCTTGGCCAAAACAATTCAAATAAAACCCCAAAACAAGCTTCTCATGTGGGGACTCAATAGGGAATTCTGAATTTCAGAATTCTGAATTTCAGACCTTGAGCCAAAGATCAAGCGTGTTCACCTTGATCCCTAACTCAAATCCTAATGGCCTCATTAACAAAAACGTGCCTAACTAACCCCTCTGTCGCATGCCAGAAGATGGCATTAGGACGCGAGCCCTAGACACGACAAAACCTTGGATTTGCCTCGGATTTGAGCAGGGAGACAAACCGGATTTCCGGGCAACATATCTCTGCAACCAGTAGGAAAAATCCTATGACCCCCACACAAGATCGGTTCGACCCTGGTCGGCACGCCGGCGCTCGCCCAACCCACGCGCGCGCTCGCCCCGGCGTTCGGTCAAGTTCGCCGTGCGCCGTTGCCCTCGGCCGTGCCCACCCGCGCCTATAAAGCCTCCCCGAGCGCGCCTCACTTCACCCCGCGCTCACCATCACCGGCCAGCCACCCCTCCTTAGCTCCAGCGAGCTCTTTTCCGCCCGCCATTGCCGCCAGAGCTTCGGCCACTGTGGCCAGCCCACTCCAGTCGCCCTCTGGGACGGAACCTCCCAAGTCATTAGGCCCACCTACAGTTGTCCTTGTCCAACGGACATCAGACAACCCTATAGATGTTCCTGAATCACTTGACAAGTTCGGTATCTTTATCCTTACCTTTCCAGGAACGTTTCACCCGTCTGACAGACAATATGTTCATCGGAGATGCGGAAATGCGGAAGTGATTACATAAACTTACATTTATTTAAAAGTAAGAGTAAGTTATTTGTACAGACCAGAGAGTGCTGAAAAGTATTATTACAATACCTGGGAGGTAAAAACTCCTCCCATTAAGTTCTTTACACAAAAGTTTTTAAGGAGGACCCGGTCCTCCGGCAGCTTCATTCTTGATTATCTTCACTTTTCACCACCTTGGTACAAAAACAACAAAAGTTTGTTGTCTCCTCACCTAAAAACAACGGGGAAATAAACCCTGAGTATGGGATTACTCAGCAAGTCTTACCCGACTAAAGAAAAGACTCTCAAGGGTATGCTGGTTATATGGGAGTCAAGGTAAGGCTTTTCAATAATCAAAGACTCCGTTTTGCCGAAAGCTTACTATGAGTGGATCCTTAAAATTCCAATTTTACTTGTCAGGTTAAGTAAAGTTACCTGCATCTAGAGTTCTGTCTACCCTAGTTCAAGCACTTGTCCTGCACTAGCCAATTTCTTATCAACCCTTCACCTTCACTGGATTGCTACGTATAAGTCAGTGGCCAAGTCTCCATAACCGCGGAGGTACGGCGATCCGAATCGATTATACTCAGCTGAGGATCTCCGATCACACGACAAATGTAGCACTTAACCCTTGCATATGTCAACCCGCCACCGAGTTTCTTAAGACCAGATCAGGTTCACGCAAACCGAGAGCACAGATACACCACCGTCCAGCCTCTTGCCACGGAGGGTACACGCTACTCTCACCACCGCTCCACGCCCATTTCGTGTTATCTTATTCTGGCCTTAGTCCACCCGAGGCAAAGCTTACCCATGACGAGGCATGTGACCAGTTAAAGGGTCCTCGGTCAGCAGGCCTACATCGACAAGGTCCTTAATCGACTCAGACGGAGACACTACACCGAGACTCTCTTTCTCGTGCAAGTCACCCGCCCGGTCTCAGCTGTAATACCCAATTTGGAAATAATAAGAAAAGGGGTGGATGTCATTAGGTGTTTTGATCTTCTACTCATTATCACATGGGAATACCTAAACTTATGTGAACACTTATTTAATAAAATACTTTATACATCATGTGGGAATTTTGTTTGTGCATTTAATAACAATAGCAATAACATTAATAAAAATGTATAAATAGTTGAAGAGTTAGAGTAAAACCTAAATTTGAATTTGGGATTTAAGATGGAAAAGAAGAGAGGAATATTATACAATACGAATTAAATTTATAAATAAATAACTTCCTCACATTGTGGGATGATCAAATTAAACAGTTAATCTAAGTGCAAATCTGCCACAAGGTTTAAATTTAAATTTGAATTGAACTTCTAAAATTAGAAATAAACATAAAAGAATAAACAAAAGAATAACTCGTTTGGGCCCAAGTTCTCGCGCGGCCCACTACCGAAATCCCTTCCCGGCCCAATTCTCCACGATCGGCTGTCCGCGCGCGCGCCGTGGCCTACTCTGCTGCCGCTGACGGCGCAGGCCCACTGGCCAGAGAAATCTTGCGCGCGCCTTGGACACCTGCTGGTGGGCCCGATTTGTCATCCTCGGTTCACCTCTGCGCGTTTCCCTTTTGTGTCACTGCCGGTGGGGCCCATCCACCAGGTCTGTCTTCCTCGCGCGCTCCCTGAACGGACTCCGCTTCGTGCGGAGTGATTGCAGGGTGGACTCCGCGCTCTGGTGCGTGGTATCCGGTTGGGGCCGCAGCTCTTTGGGCCATAAATGACGACCGTCGTGACCCCCCCCTCATCTCATCCACCTGTGCCCCCATCCGTGCGCACACCGTGGCCGCCGGTGCGATTCCGCGATTCACCAGCGCTAGCACCTCGGTGTCAAGTTTAGGGACCGCACCAAGTCGCGTGGGATCGGATTGTGATTTCGCTTGGGCGGATTGAACTCTGCTCAATCCGGAATTGCTCGCCGGCCTTTACCGTCCGCCGTGAAGCCGCCCCGCTTCGTGGACAGACTTGTCTTCAAGCCATTTGTGAGTACCAACCCCCTCCCTAGGTCCGCCGTCGTCCTAGCTTTATTTGGCACCTAGCGTCTCGGTTATCGGTGCACCGTAGGGGAGGAATCGGGTTACTCCGGCGATGCGCCGCCGCGTCCGTCGCGGGCGCCGCCGTCGGGTCACCAGAGTTCGGGGAAACGATTCTGGCCGTTAGATCTGTTGCCAACGCATAGGATTAGATATGGATGGCGCATCGTCCGCGTCCGTTGGATGTCGATCGGATGGCTCGGGGTGGACTTCTGGTATTTAAAATCTGGTGCGTTGATCTCTGATCGAACGGTTTGGAGTGGATCTTAGTGTTTTAAATCTAGGCGGTCGATCCCAGATCTAGTGGATAATATTGCGTACCGCTTCGAGATCACGCCGATCTAATCCAGACCCTAGATTTGAGATCGGACGGCCAAAATACCACCGTACCTCTTCGGCTAGCGCAATTCGCAAAAGAGACCCCGTGCTATTCATGAATAAACCCGCAGTCCACCTGATGGGTCACCTGAGTCTCAGATTTCTTGCGCAAACGTCCCTGTTGTTTCCTGTTTTAGTGCGCCCAGTCCCAGGAATTAAGAAATCAGATAAAAGGTTTTAGAAAATGATTTTTAATGCAAAAATAAAGGCTAGAATTTGTTTAATTCATAAGAAATTCATATGTAGTTCAAATTAATCCATTCAAATTCCAATAATTTTGTAATATTATTGTTTATCCTTTTGTACCACTGTTTTTACATGAAATACACATTAAAATTTATTTCTCACTTAACCCTATATTAAATGCATAAAATCTTTGGAAATTCATAATTTGAAATCTATAACTCCAAATTTAATGATTCCAGTTCCTGTGATCTCATTTTAATGTATAGATTTTTATTGTGTATTTTATTTACATGTTTGGTGTGATGTTAATCTTATCTATACCATGTATGTCTATATTGCTACGTTTAGCGGTGAGGACACGTGTCACCTGAAGAGCAAGTTGGTACCTGGAATCTCAAGGCCCAGGCAAGTTGTGCCCTTGATCACTTCTTTTTACCCACTCATGTTCTAATTAATCATAATGATCTGCATAGGTTAATTTTGATGGGACCCAATAGGTTACCCTAGTTTGTCTATCTTTATACCTTGATTACCACTGAACTTTTTGGATAGTACCTGCTATTGCTTTATGAGGTTTTGGGTATGAAGGTTACACTATTCATGATTATACTTTTGTTATCAGTTGTTATTTATGGTTCATGTTAAGATCATTATGTTAATTGGAACATGGAGAACCACCCGGGAAAACAGTGCTACCACAAGGGTTTAATGGGACGCCCTTGGCCGATTAATTAGGAAAGCTAGTGGAATACTACCTTACCCGAAAGGGGCAAGGGCAGTAGGGGAGTGGTCAGTGTAGGGAGGCCCTCGGGAGGATTTTGCTGCGATGGCGGTCCTGCAAGGGATTCCTGCATTGGAACTTCCTATAAACTGTAGCGGGTTTTCTGAAGCTAGTGGAACTTTGTAAAGGCCTCGTAGTGTTACCCTGCCTCGCCTCCTCGGTAGAGGTGTATGGGAAGTCGCGATCCCTTGGCAGATGGGTAACATGACTTGTGGGTAAAGATGCGCAACCTCTGCAGAGTGTAAAATTGGTATACTAGCCGTGCTCACGGTCATGAGCAGCTCGGACACTCACATGATTAAATTATGGAACTAAATTCAATTTGTCATATGCATTGCATCGCAGGTGAAGTTGTTACTTTTGTTCTACTACTTAATTGGGTTTGGTATTTACTTATACTTAGTAACTGCTAATAAAATTTTGACTAACTTTAAAAGCAATGCTCAGCTCTAACCATCCTCTTTGGTAAGCCTTACACTTCACGTGAGCTCCCACCTTTGGCAAGTTCATGCACATTATTCCCCACAACTTGTTGAGCTATGAACGTATGTGAGCTCACTCTTGCTGTCTCACACCCCCCACAGGTCAAGAACAGGTACCGCAAGATGAGGTGCATGGAGGATGCTGTGATGAGTTCGTGAGAGGTCTAGGCCGTTGTCTCCCAGTCAACTTTGGGTTGCTGGACCGTTGTCTCCTTATAATGTAATTATTTATTTTATATAGAACTCCTGTTATGTAGTAAAGATGTGACATTCGATCCTGTGCCACTATACATCATATGTGTGAGACTTGGTCCCAGCATACCTGGTGTTTATGTTCGCGCCCGGGTCTTGGTGTCCCTAAAACCCGGGTGTGACAGAAGTGGTATCAGAGGAATGTTGACTGTAGGACGAAACCTAGATAGAACTGGACAACCATTCTTTACTTACCTTACTCTGATTCTTTCTAAACTTCTCTTAATCTTTTCTCATCTATTTCCGCTTTACTCTGATTACTCTTACTTTCTGCTTCCAAAGACAAATGTGGATTTCACACTTTGAAATCGTGTGCCTAAAGTGATTTTAGGAATAGGAGAACTAATCTTAGGAACAAAAACAAAACTATTTTTGTAGGTATTTATACGCTTGAGTGCTTGTTCTTATGATACTTGTCTGATTTGGATCTTTGATTGATTGTGATGGGTTGTGGAGTAATGTCCATAATTACATCTGCATATACATATAAACATAAATAGAATTTATAAGATAACTAGACAATCTAGATTATCCCCCTTAGAAAAAAATAAAAAATAAAAAATATAGTATTTCGTATCTATCTCATCTTGACATATTCTATCTTACCTTTGGACATTCACCTCGTACAACTAGATACCCTAGTCTTGACATAAAATATCTGGTCAAGCCCTACCAAAGAATCTTCAGTACATAACCAACTATTAGCTCATTCATTCCGCCTACCAAATGATTCCCTTGCAAAACTATCTTACCATATGTATCTAACTCAGATGGTCAATACTAGGCGGGGTGGTGGAATTGATTTACCTCCTAATCGACACACTCGACGGATATATAGACAACCCCAGCCACAGCCAGCAGAGATGAATCCTCCTAATCCTCCACCAGGCGGAGTTGACCCACTGATTGCAGCTCAAATGACGATGATGCAGCAAATGGCTGACACTATGGCAGATATGCGCGCCCAAATGCAGCAAGAACGCCAGGAAATGCGCCAGGAAAGAGAGGATGCACGTCGGGAGATGCACCAAGAGCGGGAAGAGATACGCCAGGAGAGAAGGGTGCAACAACAGCAGCTGCAACAACAACTTCAACAGCAGCAGCAACAGCAACAGGTGCCATTGCCTCCACCTCCACCACCAGTTCCACCCCGAGATAAGCATCGGGAATTCATGAGCCACAAACCACCAACCTTCTCCAACTCCACGGATCCACTACAAGCTGATGACTGGCTAAAGTCTATAGAGAAGATGCTCAACATAGCACAGTGCTCGGACCGAGAGAAAGTACTCTACGCATCAGGTCGTCTTGCTGGTCCTGCTGCAGATTGGTGGGATGCGTACTGCGCTGCTCATGCTGCTGTCGATACAATTACCTGGGCAGAATTCTCCACACAATTCAAGAATTACCATATTCCTGCTGGACTCATGAAGATTAAGAGAAAGGAGTTTCTCTCCCTCAAGCAAGGAAGTATGTCCGTGAGCGAATATAGGGACAAATTCATCCAGTTATCTCGATATGCTCCTAGAGATGTTGAGGATGATGAGCAAAAGCAGGAGCTTTTTCTGAACGGTTTGATTGGACCCTTGCAATATCAACTGGTATCGCACACATTCCCATCCTTCCAAAGGCTACTTGACAAAGCTATTGCTGTAGAAAACAAGAGGAGTATATTTGGAGAGAAAAGAAAGGCTGCTAACCAAGGGCAGACTGGAAGTAGTTCCCGTCCTCGCTATACTACCACTCCAAGTACACCAGCTAGTGGCAGTCCTGGACAACAAACTCAACAGGCACCAACTGCTCCTCCAAAAGCAAGCACTCCAGCAGGACCCATTGCTCCTAACACAACCACCAACAGGGCATGCTTCAAGTGTGGACAACCGGGACACTACGCCAACTACTGTCCCAACAGAGCTGCCTACACTACACCGGCTCCGATGAAGCAAGGACAAGCCTCAGCAGGAAAGAGTCAGCCCCTATCTATCAACCGGGGACATGCCCATCATGCAGAAGTAGAGGTTGAACCAGGTGAACATGAAATTCAAGAAGAAGAGCTAGTTGAAGATGAAGTAGTCGGTGAAGAAGTCAACGAACAACAAGAATAGAGATAAACATAAACATAGATACATATTTTACTATTTGTAAGGCATAAATATTAGTTTAGCTAGTAGTAGTATTTTACTCTTTTAGTAATAATAATAAGGTCTGTTGACCCTATGTTTTGTTAAAGAATTATGCATCATGCCAAGATTTCTTTGTTTGTGCATATGTTCCGAGAACAATATGAATTTTACATCCTTGTTCTTACAAATCTCGAGGACGAGATTATTTTTAAGGGGGGTAGGATTTGTAATACCCAATTTGGAAATAATAAGAAAAGGGGTGGATGTCATTAGGTGTTTTGATCTTCTACTCATTATCACATGGGAATACCTAAACTTATGTGAACACTTATTTAATAAAATACTTTATACATCATGTGGGAATTTTGTTTGTGCATTTAATAACAATAGCAATAACATTAATAAAAATGTAATAAATAGTTGAAGAGTTAGAGTAAAACCTAAATTTGAATTTGGGATTTAAGATGGAAAAGAAGAGAGAAATATTATACAATACGAATTAAATTTATAAATAAATAACTTCCTCACATTGTGGGATGATCAAATTAAACAGTTAATCTAAGTGCAAATCTGCCACAAGGTTTAAATTTAAATTTGAATTGAACTTCTAAAATTAGAAATAAACATAAAAGAATAAACAAAAGAATAACTCGTTTGGGCCCAAGTTCTCGCGCGGCCCACTACCGAAATCCCTTCCCGGCCCAATTCTCCACGATCGGCTGTCCGCGCGCGCGCCGTGGCCTACTCTGCTGCCGCTGACGGCGCAGGCCCACTAGCCAGAGAAATCTTGCGCGCGCCTTGGACACCTGCTGGTGGGCCCGATTTGTCATCCTCGGTTCACCTCTGCGCGTTTCCCTTTTGTGTCACTGCCGGTGGGGCCCATCCACCAGGTCCGTCTTCCTCGCGCGCTCCCTGAACGGACTCCGCTTCGTGCGGAGTGATTGTAGGGCGGACTCCACGCTCTGGTGCGTGGTATCCGGTTGGCGCCGCAGCTCTTTGGGCCATAAATGACGACCGTCGTGACCCCCCCCTCATCTCATCCACCTGTGCCCCCATCCGTGCGCACACCGTGGCCGCCGGTGCGATTCCGCGATTCACCAGCGCTAGCACCTCGGTGTCAAGTTTAGGGACCGCACCAAGTCGCGTGGGATCGGATTGTGATTTCGCCTGGGCGGATTGAACTCTGCTCAATCCGGAATTGCTCGCCGGCCTTTACCGTCCGCCGTGAAGCCGCCCCGCTTCGTGGACAGACTTGTCTTCAAGCCATTTGTGAGTACCAACCCCGTCCCTAGGTCCGCCGTCGTCCTAGCTTTATTTGGCACCTAGCGTCTCGGTTATCGGTGCACCGTAGGGGAGGAATCGGGTTACTCCGGCGATGCGCCGCCGCGTCCGTCGCGGGCGCCGCCGTCGGGTCACCAGAGTTGGGGGAAATGATTCTGGCCGTTAGATCTGTTGCCAACGCATAGGATTAGATATGGATGGCGCATCGTCCGCGTCCGTTGGATGTCGATCGGATGGCTCGGGGTGGACTTCTGGTATTTAAAATCTGGTGCGTTGATCTCTGATCGAACGGTTTGGAGTGGATCTCAGTGTTTTAAATCTAGGCGGTCGATCCCAGATCTAGTGGATAATATTGCGTACCGCTTCGAGATCACGCCGATCTAATCCAGACCCTAGATTTGAGATCGGACGGTCAGAATACCACCGTACCTCTTCGGCTAGCGCAATTCGCAAAAGAGACCCCGTGCTATTCATGAATATACCCGCAGTCCACCTGATGGGTCACCTGAGTCTCAGATTTCTTGCGCAAACGTCCCTGTCGTTTCCTGTTTTAGTGCGCCCAGTCCCAGGAATTAAGAAATCAGATAAAAGGTTTTAGAAAATGATTTTTAATGCAAAAATAAAGGCTAGAATTTGTTTAATTCATAAGAAATTCATATGTAGTTCAAATTAATCCATTCAAATTCCAATAATTTTGTAATATTATTGTTTATCCTTTTGAACCACTGTTTTTACATGAAATACACATTAAAATTTATTTCTCACTTAACCCTATATTAAAAGCATAAAATCTTTGGAAATTCATAATTTGAAATCTATAACTCCAAATTTAATGATTCCAGTTCCTGTGATCTCATTTTAATGTATAGATTTTTATTGTGTATTTTATTTACATGTTTGGTGTGATGTTAATCTTATCTATACCATGTATGTCTGTATTGCTACGTTTAGCGGTGAGGACACGTGTCACCTGAAGAGCAAGTTGGTACCTGGAATCTCAAGGCCCAGGCAAGTTGTGCCCTTGATCACTTCTTTTTACCCACTCATGTTCTAATTAATCATAATGATCTGCATAGGTTAATTTTGATGGGACCCAATAGGTTACCCTAGTTTGTCTATCTTTATACCTTGATTACCACTGAACTTTTTGGATAGTACCTGCTATTGCTTTATGAGGTTTTGGGTATGAAGGTTACACTATTCATGATTATACTTTTGTTATCAGTTGTTATTTATGGTTCATGTTAAGATCATTATGTTAATTGGAACATGGAGAACCACCCGGGAAAACAGTGCTACCACAAGGGTTTAATGGGACGCCCTTGGCCGATTAATTAGGAAAGCTAGTGGAAGACTACCTTACCCGAAAGGGGCAAGGGCAGTAGGGGAGTGGTCAGTGTAGGGAGGCCCTCGGGAGGATTTTGCTGCGATGGCAGTCCTGCAAGGGATTCCTGCTAGGGAGGCCCTCGGGAGGATTTTCCTGCGATGGCGGTCCTGCAAGGGATTCCTGCATTGGAACTTCCTATAAACTGTAGCGGGTTTTCTGAAGCTAGTGGAACTTTGTAAAGGCCTCGTAGTGTTACCCTGCCTCGCCTCCTCGGTAGAGGTGTATGGGAAGTCGCGATCCCTTGGCAGATGGGTAACATGACTTGTGGGTAAAGATGCGCAACCTCTGCAGAGTGTAAAACTGGTATACTAGTCGTGCTCACGGTCATGAGCAGCTCGGACACTCACATGATTAAATTATGGAACTAAATTCAATTTGTCATATGCATTGCATCGCAGGTGAAGTTGTTACTTTTGTTCTACTACTTAATTGGGTTTGGTATTTACTTATACTTAGTAACTGCTAATAAAATTTTGACTAACTTTAAAAGCAATGCTCAGCTCTAACCATCCTCTTTGGTAAGCCTTACACTTCACGTGAGCTCCCACCTTTGGCAAGTTCATGCACATTATTCCCCACAACTTGTTGAGCTATGAACGTATGTGAGCTCACTCTTGCTGTCTCACACCCCCCACAGGTCAAGAACAGGTACCGCAAGATGAGGTGCATGGAGGATGCTGTGATGAGTTCGTGAGAGGTCTAGGCCGTCGTCTCCCAGTCAACTTTGGGTTGCTGGACCGTTGTCTCCTTATAATGTAATTATTTATTTTGTATAGAACTCCTATTATGTAGTAAAGATGTGACATTCGATCCTGTGCCACTATATATCATATGTGTGAGACTTGGTCCCAGCATACCTGGTGTTTATGTTCACGCCCGGGTCTTGGTGTCCCTAAAACCCGGGTGTGACATCAGCTTAATCATTTAACCCCAAAGGTTGGTACCTGGCAGAGGTACATCTTTTCCGATGTTGAATCCATCAAGGCCTTTGACAGATTCACCATCAAGTTTTGTTTTGAAAACAACCCTCCCACTTTGCAAACATCTTTTGTAAAACAAATCCTTTTGCTTTTCTATAGCAATACTAAGCATAGAAAAACCTTTTTATAAAAACAGGGTATCAAGGAAAGTAATCAATTCCAAGGAAAGTAATGCAGGAATTGTTTTAAGCAATCAACACCTATCACCTAGTGCATCAAGCAAGTGAGAAAGATTTTAAAACACAAGGGGGTGGCAAATGCACCGGGGCTTGCCTTTGTTTATGGGTGAGTCAGGCTTAGATCCACAAATATCGAAGTAGAAACAGTTCTCAGCCTGTGTTTCCAAAGGTGGTGGTACTTGCTCTTCAGTGGTTTCCACTTCTTCTTCGTGTTCTAATCATAACCATACATATGTGTATAAGAATGAATGCCATGTAATGCTCATGAGGGTGCAAAGATAATATAAACTTATTATCTAAGTCTTGAATACAATTTTCCTTCACGGAACTCCGAGAACTTAGGGTTTCCGGAGTCAGTAAAGGAGTTCATAGGGCAGGGGGTGTTTTGGGGTTTGGTGATCAAACAAGGTCCAAATCAATCCAAATTCTACCCAAGGCTTCTAAATAATATGAGGAACTCATATAAAAATTTTGAGCATTTTTGGGATTACCATTTATCTTTTAAAAATCCAGAACTACTACCTTAAACTATTTTAAATACCTTAAAATTCCTAATTTACCGTAAAAATCATGAAACTATTTTTATTAAATTCTAGGAAAAATAAGAAGCCTAGGAAAATTAGTTTCACAATTTTACCATTTTTCTACAATTTTCTACATATTTCAAAACTTGGACTGGAAAAAGAAAAGAGAAAAGATATAACAGTGCTGGGCCAAATCTGGTCCAGACGGCCCAACAATGGGCAGAAGCGCGCCCGCGCCCGCGCGCTAGCAACTTTGCATAGGGGCCCTCGCGTTTCTGTCTAACTGCGAACGGGTTCGGTCACTATTCTTAAGGGTCTCTGACGATTTGCAAATAGGTCCTTCATCTTCTAATTCTTTACAGGGGAAGGTCCCCGACGACGGCAGCGCGCTGAGGAGCTCCGGCGAGCCACTGTACCGGCCGATTGAGGCGATGACCGGCGCTCCCGAGCGACAGACACCAAATCGGATCTACCCTAAGCCTTTCCCCCAACTCAATTGCATCTAAGACCATCTGAGGAGCTCTGGCCTCGGTGACTGAGAGCATGGCGGTTAAAGTGTTGTGTTCCCGGCGATAGGTGATGGTACAGTGCAATTAAAGGGGTCGGAGAGCTTAAGGGGGACCTAGGGATGCTAGAACAATCAACAGAGGAGTATGAATTCACCTGGAATGGGCTGGCCGCGGTGAAGTGTTCTTGCGGGGTGTTCAAACCGATTTGGGGGAAAACCCGAATTACGGAGCTACCGTGAACGAGTGGAGATGAGAGTGGGTGCTATAGCTTGACGATTACATGGCGCAACTGACCTAGCCCTCAATTTATAGGCTCCGGGGGCGGTGTCCTAGGAATTTCGGATGGCGCGGTGGCGGTCGGAGAGTCAAAAGAGTGCTGGCGTGCGTGAGTGCGTGTCTCTGGTCGTGGCGAGCTCACCGGCGACGATGGGACGGCTATAAGGAGTCACGGCGACGCGGTAGAAAGACTCGGACACGCGGCGGATACCGAGATGGCACGACGGCGGCGAGCGGCTTTATCTACGGCGGTGAGCAAGGGGGAAGGAATGGCGGCTAGCCGGAGTGGCTTCCTAGTCACCGGCGGCGAAGATATTTTGACCCCGCGACGTTATCGTCTCACCCCGAGAGTGAATCACGACGCCAGCGACGCGAATCGCGGCGGGGAGGTCACCGGCGGTGAAAGTTTGCTGGCGATCTGATCTTCTTCAGTTGTACACTGTACCATGGCCAAAACAGGATTCAGACACTCTGACAGATCACTTTGAAGCTTGATTTTCTCTTAGATTTAGATGACAACACATACCAGACTCTGCAGCAAACTTGTAGAGCTATAAACCAGCAATAATTCGACTATAGGGCTCAAACTCATTTGAGCACTGGATCAAGGTTAAAATGGCTCTCAAACTTGGAGCAAAGTCACTGTCATCTTGAGATTCAGACTATATTAGTCTGACAGTCCAAGTTTGAGCATGATTATCTCCAAATTTCTCACAAGAACATGGTTTGCTCTCTTCAGCAAAATTGTTCTCCTTTGATTGGTCTGCAAACTTGTTGTGGTCACTTAGGGCAGAAACCCTATATTTTAAAAGATACAGGGCTCCAAAGTTGAGCCCACTAAACTGAATTTCAGACTTAGAATAGAGCTTAAGTGAGGTCCATTTTGCATTTAAGTCCCAAAATCCAATATTTGGCTTACAAGTCCACACATTTGTGAACCAAATGATTTAAGATACTTATTTGACTTGGTTTTTGCACTTTAGTCCAAAAGTGGACTACTTTTACACATAGGTCCTTAGGGTTTGGTTTTAGGGTTTTTCCAGGGTTCCAATTAGGGTTTCTAGTATCCTAGGGGTCTAAGTGTAATTCTACATAAGTCTTGGGATCATTTTATGACATTTCCCCTAAAATCTTTAGGTTTTCTTCATCTTGGGTTAAGTTTTACCCCTTTGAGCCTGATTTAGGGTCAGGTTTCCTATCCAGGGTCCCATTTGCAAAACACCAAAAACAATACACTTGTTTGAAATTGTTACCTAGTGAATGCACTCTAGGTGTGTCAAACATATGAAATGCCAATGTTTATGATGTCATGCTCAAGTTTTAGTTATAGTAACACCAGGGGTGTTACATCCTTCCCCCCATAAAAGAATCTCGTCCCGAGATTTAAAGTCCTAGGGTGAGTAATGGAAAAGGAAATGTGTCACATCTTTATTCCCTTATTTCTGGTACAAGGCAGGGGTGGTGTGGGGGTCACTTCTTTATTACAATACTAAATATACTTTACAAATTACATGAGGCTAGAAAGCCTGGGAAATTTTTATCTAAAAAGTCTTGAGTTTCCCACGTAGCCTCTTCCTCAGAATGTTGGTTCCATTGTATCTTATAGAACTTGAGAGTCTTTCTCCGGGTAACCCTGTCCTTTTGATCCAGAACTCGAATAGGATGCTCCAAGTATGTTAGATCTGGTTTCAGGACAACATCTGTTACTTCAACGGTTCGATCGGGAAACCGAAGACACTTCTTTAATTGCGACACATGGAACACATTATGAATAGCAGACGGAATTTCGGGGAGCTGCAGTCGATATGCCACTGGTCCACATTGCTCAAGTACCGGAAATGGACCAATGTACCTGGGTGCAAGTTTCCCTTTAACCCCGAAACGCGATACTCCCTTTATGGGTGAAACTTTCAGGTAGACATAGTCCCCTTCATGAAAATATAAGGGCATTCGCCGTTTGTCTGCATAACCCTTCTGACGAGCTTGTGCTTTCTTCATATTATGAATAATTTTCTGAACCTTTTCCTCGGCCTCCTTCACAATATCAGGCCTAAAGAAATACCTTTCTCCAGGTTCAGACCAATTTAGCGGAGTTCGACACCGTCGCCCATATAAAGCTTCAAAAGGTGCCATCTTGATACTTTCTTGATAGTTGTTATTATATGAAAACTCCGCCAAAGGCAAACATTCGTCCCATTTTGGTGAGAATTCCAGAACACATGCTCGCAACATATCTTCGAGTATTTGATTAATCCTCTCAGTCTGTCCACTGGTTTGTGGATGATATGCCGAACTATGGAGCAACTTAGTGCCCAAGGATTTGTGAATCGCTTCCCAAAACTTGGCTACGAATTGGGATCCACGATCCGACACAATGGTCTTCGGAACACCATGCAGACTAAGAATACGAGCAATGTACAATTGGGCATAGACAGTAACCGGGTAATTTGTCTTGACCGGTAAAAAGTGAGCAATCTTCGTAAGCCGATCAATGATAACCCAGATAGAATCATACTCTTTTGCAGTCCTGGGCAATCCCACGATAAAGTCCATACTTATATCTTCCCATTTCCATGTTGGGATCGGCAAAGATTGTAATGGACCAGCAGTTTTCATGTGTATGGCTTTGACAAGTCTCCAAGTGTCACACTTAGCCACATAGCATGCAATTTCAATTTTCATCATCGTCCACCAGTAGTGCTGCTTTAGATCATGATACATCTTAGTGCTTCCCGGATGAATAGAATAGCGACTAAGATGCGCTTCATCTAAGATTTGCTGGCGGAGTTCTTCATTCTTTGGCACTACTATGCGGTTATTGAACCATATCACACCTTGATCGTCTTCCTTGAAACATTTGGCTGTTCCAGCCCTTATCTTTTCCCGTATGTGCTTCATACCCACATTACCCTTTTGAGCATCAATTATCCTTTGCAAGATGATAGACTCAAGCTTTAGCTAATTCAGGGTCCCTTGTTGGACCATCCCCAGGTTTAGCTTTTCCATCTCTTGACATAAAGTGTTGTCAGAGGTCTTCACCATAAGACAGTGGCAGGAAGCCTTACGGCTCAGTGCATTTGCCACAACATTGGCTTTGCCTGGGTGATAATGAATTTCCAGTTCATAGTCCTTAATAAGCTCAAGCCATCGTCTTTGTCTCATATTTAATTCTGACTGGGTGAAGATATACTTCAAACTTTTATGATCTGTATATATGTGACAGATATTTCCCAGCAGATAGTGACGCCAAATTTTCAGGGCATGAACCACAGCAGCTAGCTCCAGATCATGAGTTGGGTAATGCTCCTCATGTCGGCGCAACTACCTTGAAGCATATGCAATTACTCGGCCCTCTTGTATTAATACACAGCCGAGTCCACTGCCTGACGCATCACAATATACATCAAAAGGTTTGGTGATGTCCGGTTGAGCCAATACCGGAGCAGTGGTTAATAATGTCTTCAATTGTTCAAAAGCTTCATTACACTTAAAAGACCAATTGAATTTAATGTCATTCTTCAATAAACTTGTGATTGGCTTCACAAGTTTAGAAAAATCTGGTATGAATCTGCGATAATATCCAGCTAGTCCAAGAAAACTCCGGACTTGGTGAACAGTGGTTGGGGGTTTCCACTCCAAAATATCCTTGACTTTGCTAGGATCTACCGCAATTCCCTTGGCAGATAACACGTGCCCCAAAAAATGAATTTCCTCCAGCCAAAACGCGCACTTGCTGAACTTGGCATACAGCTGATGTTCCCTCAAGCGTGTTAATACAATCCGTAGATGTTGGGCATGCTCCTCTTCATTTTTGGAGTATATCAAGATATCGTCAATGAAGACCACCACGAACTTGTCCAACTTGGGCATGAACACCGAGTTCATCAAATAAGTGAAATGGGCAGGAGCATTTGTTAGCCCAAAGGACATTACTAAATATTCAAATAAACCATACCGCATAGTGAACGCGGTCTTCAGTATATCCTCGGGCCGAATACGGATTTGGTGATAGCCCGACCTGAGATCAATTTTGGAAAATACCCTCGCCCCAGTCAGTTGATCAAATAAGATGTCGATCCTTGGAAGAGGGTACTTGTTCTTCATGGTGACCTCATTCAGGGGTCGATAATCCACGCACATTCGTAAGGTTTGGTCCTTCTTTTTAACAAATATGGCGAGGCAACCCCAAGGAGACGAGCTTGGCCGGATGAATCCCTTATTCAGTAGATCTTGTAATTGAATCTTCAATTCCGCCAACTCATTAGGGGGCATACGGTACGATCTTCGGGAAATGGGAGCCGTACCGGGCTTTAGTTCAATTACAAATTCTACATCTCTCTCTGGGGGCAGTCCAGGCAAATCTTCTGGAAATACATCTGGAAACTCACATACTACCAGAATATCCTTGATCTCCGGTACAATGGCTTCATATACTCTACCAGAAGCTTTGGCTGGATTGGTTACGGGGATAGATAAAAGAATCTCTTCTTGATTATAGCTCAACCTGACGGTTCTTAGTTCAGTGTTGAGAATTGCCTTGTGTTGGGTTAACCAATTCATACCCAAAATCACATCTATATCCTGGCCTTTCAGAACAATCATGTTAGCAGGAAAGTTCCGTCCGGCCATTGTTACTGGCACATGATAGGCCACTTCTCTAGTAAAAATGTGTCCCCTAGGTGAATGAATTTTAAATCCTTCTTTTGATTCATGGCATGAAATGTGATGTTGCTCCACAAATGTCTTGTTAATGAATGTATGCGAAGCACCAGAATCAAAAAGAATAATAGCAGGGTGACTGGCCACGAGAAACGTACCCATCATCACCGGTTCACCTTCCGGTGTAGTGGCCACTTGAGTATAGTATACCCGCCCTGTCTTCTTTGCATTCTTCCCCACGTTATTTCCCTTGGGCTGAGCTGATTTCCCAGATCCTTGCGGAGCATTTGATTGATTCTGCTTGGGATATGGGCAGTCTTTGATGAAATGTCCAGACTTGCCACAATTAAAACACCCGGTTGAGGAGCTGAGCAAAGCAGGGAATCGAGTGCCCGGGGCACCCGGCTGATTTGGGGTAGTGGGGGCATTGTTGGGGCGAATAATGATTGGCTGCTTGAAGGGAAATGAGGGCGGTCGAGAAAAAGAGCGATTTTGGCTAGAAGGCCGGATCACAAACCGTTGCCTCTTTGCCTGGCCCTGATTAGGCTTCTCACCACCAAATCCCTTGTTCTTCCCGGAACCTGCATATTTTGCTTCAACAGATAGGGCTGTGCTGACAGCCTTTCCATACGTGAGATTTATGCAGGTGGCCATTTTTCTCTGCAATCGATCATTCAGACCCCTCATAAAGTAGTTCTTCTTCTTTAAGTCAGTATTCACCTGATCGATGGCATACTGCGACAGGTGATTAAACTTGTTGAGATACTGATTGACGGTATCTCCTCCTTGTTTCAGCTTCATGAACTCTTCTTGCTTCATATGCAGAACACCTTCGGGTATGTAGTGCTCGCGGAAGGCCACTTTAAATTCTTCCCACGTGACTTGATGGTTGGCAGGTTGAATAGCCACAAAATTCCCCCACCAGGTACTGGCAGGGCCGCGCAGTTGTTGCACTGCGAACAACGGCTTCTGTGTCTCTGAACAGCGGAGAAGACCAAATTTTTGCTCAATAACCCGTATCCACTCATCAGCTTCCAACGGGTCCTCAGCCTTGACAAATAGTGGTGGACGGGTTTTAGAGAAATCCAGATATGTGGTTTCACGGGGGCCTTGCTGATAACCCCTT
Organism: Zea luxurians; assembly: GCA_029449295.1. NCBI lineage: Eukaryota > Viridiplantae > Streptophyta > Magnoliopsida > Poales > Poaceae > Zea > Zea luxurians. Next base: position 16,656,533 of record JAOPSE010000037.1, read on the forward strand.
CCACCCTGCTGCTGGAATTGTTGGCCTGCCATTTCTCTAAGAAAGCGGGTATTGTCTGCAGTTGCGTTCACCAAGGCGGCAATCGCCTCGGCCAATGTGGGAGGAACCGGAGGTGGATTTGGGGTAACATCCCGTCCCCCAGAAGTTCCTGCTGCATCCTGTCCTCGAGTCCTGGTAGGCATCTGAGGCAAAGAACATTTGAAGTAAACATAATATGCCAGAGAAACCTTCCATTTTACATTACTATAAAAAGTAATGATACAGACTCGATGTTATACAACAGGATACATTATCCATTATACAATAGTTCAACCTATTATACAACACACTACTTCTATTTCTACAAGCTATACTACTACTCCTGCTTCTGGTTGCTCTTGGCAGCTTCATCGTCAGGTGTGGGAGACCATACGTCGACCAGCCTCATAGAAGGAGGGGGCCTAAAAAGGTCTAACTCCCCACCAAGCGCTTCTCTCGCATTATGCGAGGGTCCGGCTTCTGACCTGACAGGATCCGCAGGGACATGTGGGTGTAATTGCGAATATAGTACATGAACTTCCTCATGTAAAGTATTGCAATATACCTGCAAGTTATCAATAGCAGTGCTAAGTTCTTTGACTCGTGCTCGAGCCTTCGCTTCCTTAGCCCAAGCTACTGAACGAGACTGTACTGCCCAATCAAGCGCCAAATCTCGATCAGCTAGTTGATCTTGCAGGGTACGGATGTAACTTCTTAACTCATTTATTCGGTCACCATCCGCAACCCATAAATTGGTCCTGCGTTGTAACTCTGCTTGAAGTTGATTCACGCGAGCTTCGAGATCACCAATAGGATCGTTGCTCCCGCTACTGCTATCTTGTTCCCGTGGGGCAAGTTGGTGTCGAGGTACACCAATAGGTCCAGTATGCTTTCGCGCCGTTTTCCTTGTACGCGGCGGCATTTTCTAAGGGGAAAATTTATTAGTACAATTCTTAGCATGTTGCATGAATAATTATAGAATCAACCTTAGTTGATTCAACCTTCTATACATTGCACTCTTCCTATCTGGTCTTTGAAATAAACTCTTCAGAAATACTTAGGTAAGAAGAGAAGAAATTTTCTAGATAAATCTTAGAAAATCCTTTTGAAGATGCTACATAGTATCTATCAAGAAGGGCTACGCTCCGATACCAGCTGGGATGGAACCTCCCAAGTCATTAGGCCCACCTACAGTTGTCCTTGTCCAACAGACATCAGACAACCCTGTAGATGTTCCTGAATCACTTGACAAGTTCGGTATCTTTATCCTTACCTTTCCAGGAACGTTTCACCCGTCTAACAGACAATATGTTCATCGGAGATGCGGAAATGCGGAAGTGATTACATAAACTTACATTTATTTAAAAGTAAGAGTAAGTTATTTGTACAGACCAGAGAGTGCTGAAAAGTATTATTACAATACCTGGGAGGTAAAAACTCCTCCCATTAAGTTCTTTACACAAAAGTTTTTAAGGAGGACCCGGTCCTCCGGCAGCTTCATTCTTGATTATCTTCACTTTTCACCACCTTGGTACAAAAACAACAAAAGTTTGTTGTCTCCTCACCTAAAAACAACGGGGAAATAAACCCTGAGTATGGGATTACTCAGCAAGTCTTACCCGACTAAAGAAAAGACTCTCAAGGGTATACTGGTTATATGGGAGTCAAGGTAAGGCTTTTCAATAATCAAAGACTCTGTTTTGCAGAAAAGCTTACTATGAGTGGATCCTTAAAATTCCAATTTTACTTGTCAGGTTAAGTAAAGTTACCTGCATCTAGAGTTCTGTCTACCCTAGTTCAAGCACTTGTCCTGCACTAGCCAATTTCTTATCAACCCTTCATCTTCACTGGATTGCTACGTGTAAGTCAGTGGCCAAGTCTCCATAACCGCGGAGGTACGGCGATCCGAATCGATTATACTCAGCTGAGGATCTCCGATCACACGACATATGTAGCACTTAACCCTTGCATATGTCAACCCGCCACCGAGTTTCTTAAGATCAGATCAGGTTCACGCAAACCGAGAGCACAGATACACCACCGTCCAGCCTCTTGCCACGGAGGGTACACACTACTCTCGCCACCACTCCACGCCCATTTCGTGTTATCTTATTCTGGCCTTAGTCCACCCGAGGCAAAGCTTACCCATGATGAGGCATGTGACCAGTTAAAGGGTCCTCGGTCAGCAGGCCTACATCGACAAGGTCCTTAATCGACTCAGACGGAGACACTACACCGAGACTCTCTTTCTCGTGCAAGTCACCCGCTCGGTCTCAGCTTAATCATTTAACCCCAAAGGTTGGTACCTGGCAGAGGTACATCTTTTCCGATGTTGAATCCATCAAGGCCTTTGACAGATTCACCATCAAGTTTTGTTTTGAAAACAACCCTCCCACTTTGCAAACATCTTTTGTAAAACAAATCCTTTTGCTTTTCTAGAGCAATACTAAGCATAGAAAAACCTTTTTATAAAAACAGGGTATCAAGGAAAGTAATCAATTCCAAGGAAAATAATGCAGGAATTGTTTTAAGCAATCAACACCTATCACCTAGTGCATCAAGCAAGTGAGAAAGATTTTAAAACACAAGGGGGTGGCAAATGCACCGGGGCTTGCCTTTGTTTATGGGTGAGTCAGGCTCAGATCCACAAATATCGAAGTAGAAACAGTTCTCAGCCTGTGTTTCCAAAGGTGGTGGTACTTGCTCTTCAGTGGCTTCCACTTCTTCGTGTTCTAATCATAACCATACATATGTGTATAAGAATGAATGCCATGTAATGCTCATGAGGGTGCAAAGATAATATAAACTTATTATCTAAGTCTTGAATACAATTTTCCTTCACGGAACTCCGAGAACTTAGGGTTTCCGGAGTCAGTAAAGGAGTTCATAGGGCAGGGGTGGTGTTTTGGGGTTTGGTGATCAAACAAGGTCCAAATCAACCCAAATTCTACCCAAGGCTTCTAAATAATATGAGGAACTCATATAAAAATTTTGAGCATTTTTGGGATTACCATTTATCTTTTAAAAATCCAGAACTACTACCTTAAACTATTTTAAGTACCTTAAAATTCCTAATTTACCCTAAAAATCATGAAACTATTTTTATTAAATTCTAGGAAAAATAAGAAGCCTAGGAAAATTAGTTTCACAATTTTACCATTTTTCTACAATTTTCTACATATTTCTAAACTTGGACAGGAAAAAGAAAAGAGAAAAGATATAACAGTGCTGGGCCAAATCTGGTCCAGACGGCCCAACAATGGGCAGAAGCGCGCCCGCGCCCGCGCGCTGGCTACTTTGCATAGGGGCCCTCGCGTTTCTGTCTAACTGCGAACGGGTTCAGTCACTATTCTTAAGGGTCTCTGACGATTTGCAAATAGGTCCTTCATCTTCTAATTCTTTATAGGGGAAGGTCCCCGACGACGGCAGCGCGCTGAGGAGCTCCGGCGAGCCACTGTACCGGCCGATTGAGGCGATGACCGGCGCTCCCGAGCGACAGACACCAAATCGGATCTACCCTAAGCCTTTCCCCCAACTCAATTGCATCTAAGACCATCTGCGGAGCTCTGGCCACGGTGACTGAGAGCATGGCGGTTAAAGTGTTGTGTTCCCGGCGATAGGTGATGGTATAGTGCAATTAAAGGGGTCGGAGAGCTTAAGGGGGACCTAGGGATGCTAGAACAATCAACAGAGGAGTATGAATTCACCTGGAATGGGCTGGCCGCGGTGAAGTGTTCTTACGGGGTGTTCAAACCGATTTGGGGGAAAACCCGAATTACGGAGCTACGGTGAACGAGTGGAGATGAGAGTGGGTGCTATAGCTTGACGATTACATGGCGCAACTGACCTAGCCCTCAATTTATAGGCTCCGGGGGCGGTGGCCTGGGAATTTCGGATGGTGCGGTGGCGGTCGGAGAGTGAAAAGAGTGCTGGCGTGCGTGAGTGCGTGTCTCCGGTCGTGGCAAGCTCACCGGCGACGATGGGATGGCTATAAGGAGTCATGGCGATGCGGTAGAAAGACTCGGACACACGGCGGATACCGAGATGGCATGACGGCGGCGAGCGGCTTTATCTACGGCGGTGAGCAAGGGGGAATGAATGGCGGCTAGCCGGAGTGGCTTCCTAGTCACCGGCGGCGAAGATATTTTGACCCCGCGACATTATCGTCTCACCCCGAGCATGAATCACGACACCAGCGACGCGAATCGCGGCGGGGAGGTCACCGGCGGTGAAAGTTTGCTGGCGATCTGATCTTCTTCAGTTGTACACTGTACCATGGCCAAAACAGGATTCAGACACTCTGACAGATCACTTTGAAGCTTGATTTTCTCTTAGATTTCGATGACAACACATACCAGACTCTGTAGCAAACTTGTAGAGCTATAAACCAGCAATAATTCGACTATAGGGCTCAAACTCATTTGAGCACTGGATCAAGGTTAAAATGGCTCTCAAACTTGGAGCAAAGTCATTGTCATCTTGAGATTCAGACTATATTAGTCTGACATCCAAGTTTGAGCATGATTATCTCCAAATTTCTCAGAAGAACATGGTTTGCTCTCTTCAGCAAAATTGTTCTCCTTTGATTGGTCTGCAAACTTGTTGTGGTCACTTAGGGCAGAAACCCTATATTTTAAAAGATACAGGGCTCCAAAGTTGAGCCCACTAAACTGAATTTCAGACTTAGAATAGAGCTTAAGTGAGGTCCATTTTGCATTTAAGTCCCAAAATCCAATATTTGGCTTACAAGTCCACACATTTGTGAACCAAATGATTTAAGATACTTATTTGACTTGGTTTTTGCACTTTAGTCCAAAAGTGGACTACTTTTACACATAGGTCCTTAGGGTTTGGTTTTAGGGTTTTTCCAGGGTTCCAATTAGGGTTTCTAGTATCCCAGGGGTCTAAGTGTAATTCTACTTAAGTCTTGGGATCATTTTATGACATTTCCCCTAAAATCTTTAGGTTTTCTTCATCTTGGGTTAAGTTTTACCCCTTTGAGCCTGATTTAGGGTCAGGTTTCCTATCCAGGGTCCCATTTGCAAAATACCAAAAACAATACACTTGTTTGAAATTGTTACCTAGTGAATGCACTCTAGGTGTGTCAAACATATGAAATGCCAATGTTTATGATGTCATGCTCAAGTTTTAGTTACAGTAACACCAGGGGTGTTACACCCTCAAGTCGCGCCAGTGCTTCGGTTAGTTCCACCATAGGCCCGTGAAGCTCTCCAAGCCCTTGGACCCGGCAGGACTTCACCGGAAGCCCGAGATTGCCCTCGCCGGACTTCGGTCGCCCGCCCCCGCGTGTGGACCGAGCTATCCGGTGAGCCATTCTTCAATTCCTCGCGTGCACCCCTTCATTGATCCCTGGTGAAGCTCTCTGACCCGTTTGATTGGTTAATTTCGCCCTGGATAGGCCGGACTCCTCTCCGCCGACGAGCTCCCCCGCCTGCGCACGCGGACCAGCCAACTCCGACCACCCCCGACGGCGACCCGCACATCGTTGTGATCCCCGAGACCTCCCCTACGTCCTCGACCACCCCACCGGAGCAATCTTGCCGCCGGTAAGCCCCTCCGCCCTTTCTTCCGCCACGGTTACTGTTTAAGTTAGGAGAAGGACCTCGGGTTAGGATTAGAAGAACCCAGGGGGTTTTCTGCAATGTCAGTGTCTCATGTGAATAGTAGCCCAGGGACTGATTCGTGAGGAAAAACTTGAAACACCCGCCAGGGACCCCAGTGCAAAGTAGTTTTCCCTTTAATCAATTCTGTTAATCTTTTTAAATAACTAGAGAACTTAGGAAATCCATAACTTGATGAATTCTTAATCAAAAGTTGTCAAATTAATTTTGCTAGATCCTAAATATTATGAACTATCATTTAAAAATAATAAACCCTATGCTTTCTATTCTAATTTTTAGAGTTTAAAATTAAAAACAGAAACTGACCAAACCTTGTTTAATTCAGGAAAATTAGTTTTGCTTCTGTGCTGAACCTAAGAAAATTTGTAAATGTTCAACCCTCATTTAAGCACTGTTTAAAAATAGTAGGAGCCCCAGTATTGAAGAATATAGTATAAATATTCATTAAAAACCATTTCTGCCCAAAACTTAGGAAAATCAGAAAGGCATTAGAAATTAATGAACAGTGAGTGAAATTATTTTTCCTAGTTTGCTTAAGTAACAGAGAACCTAGGAAAAATAAAGAGACCCTTAGTCCAGATCAGTTTTAGAATAAAATGTTTTATTTAGCATTATTCCAACTGGAAATCAATTATTAAAATTACAAAACCAGACCCAAAATTGATAATAAAAATCCAGTGGACATGTAACCACCAGAACCCCACTACAAAAATAATAAACACCCCAGCCCATCATTTTAAGTAGGGTAAATAAATATAATATGATAATGAGTCATTTTCCAAATAAATCATGAGTAACCCATAATAATATAATAATGGGCAAATAAAATTTTGCTAGGTCAATAATGAGATAGGCCACCAGAGAAAAATGCAAACCCATTAAAAAGATGCAAAATAATACCTATTGCTAATATTTTATAAGAAAGGCCATTTAATCCAATTAATGCATACCACCCCTTCCCTTAAGCAAAAAGATGCCAAACTTCAGAATAATTGCTCTTGCACAAAATAGAAGATAAGAAAAATCAGAAATCTGTTGTTTGATATTTTTTCAAATATAGTGGTAATAGAAAGCACCTCCTTGGCTAGAAACTTGAGAAAACCCTAGTGAAATAATTAATAGGTAATAAAGACAAGAAATTTGTGTCAAGTCATGTTATAGCACCTAAAAGCCAGCAAAAAATAAATTTTAGAGAATTACCTGCTGTTAAGTAATAGTTGTAGTTCAAATCACCCCTTCTGCCCTGAAATTTGGTAATTTTGTCCAGAGAAAACTATTCACTTTTTGAACCCCAAACTTTGAGACAGAGAATTATACACCAGAAATAGGCCACTGTAATTTTTACAGGATTTTTGTAATTTTATTAAAACAACTTGTAGTTCAAACCCACTCCAAAAACCTTAGGAGAAGAAAGAAGAAATAAACCTCACTCCAATAAGTCCAACTTGAATTCTTGTCAAACTCACTAAGACTTTAAAAAGAATTCAGTGGAACCCCAAAGAAAATAAACCTACCACTTACTTAGCTAAGTTTGACCCAATTTACCAAGTATACCACCCAAAAGTCTTACATAAGTAAGGTTTAACCTTGTCTAACTCAAGTAGATCATACACCGTCAAAAGTTGTAAATTCTAAAGCACATATCATATCATGCATATATCTTACGCATTGCATTCATTAGATTGTAACCTTGCCGACGAAGAGTACGTGCTCATCCCCGAGCCAGGATCTGTCCAAGAGGAGGACCAGGAGCAAGCTTCCGAGGCTGCTATCGAGGATCTCCCTGCAGCCCCAGCTATTGAAGGCAAGCCCCGGTTTATATGCATAACCGTATTATTATATGCTACTTTACTACATTTAATGCTTGTAGGATTGTAATGTGCACTTAAGTGTAGGAGTTGCTTGAAACCTCTAGTTGCGTGAACTTAGGATCCCTTTTTGAGATGGATACTAGTCTGCTAGGTCGAGTAGCTGCTTGCTAATCAGGATCTCGGTAGAAGTCGAGTGATTTTTCTAGCACTCACGCGAGGTCAGGAATTGATTGTATTCATCTTGATAACGAGATCTATGTTAGTCTATGGACTTGGATCCAGGGAGGATGCCTTGTCCATAAGACGGGGAAGAAGAATTAAGGATTAATGTGTGGATACCTGAGTCAAGCTTTTGAACGTACTAAGCACATGTCGGGAAAAATAGTAACCGGTAAACCTAGTACCTGAGTGAAGCCGGGCGCGGACTTTATCCCTCATGCGACCTAAGACTGGGTCTCCCATGCTAGCTATGGTGGGTACAAGTGCGGCCACTGCACGGCGGCAGCCGGGGTCAGTGGAGCATTGTATGCCAAGGCGGTGAGGCCTGGACGCGAACGGGAAATCGATGGGGATGGTTGTCATGTGTGGGGTCGGAGTACCCTGACATGCCATGTGTTTAGGTTTACCTTGCAAGGATAAAACTCGATTCGAATCGTCTGCTTCTCACAGCTAATGAGACTGCTTGACCCCTTGTACTGCATCAAGTAAGAAGTGAAATGAGGTTACATGAGATAACTTGTTGATTGAACTAAATGATTGTCACCATGAATGCTTAGAAGGAGCAAATCTAGCTAAGTTAATGATGATAGAAATTGAAAAGCTAAAAATTGATTTTAGAAACAGCTAGTGCTTTTGGCAAACCAAACCCCCCTCAGCCAAACAGCTGCATACTCTAGAGGTAGAGGAGTAGACTCCTCACACCGGGTAAGTCTAGCTGAGTATTAGTATACTCAGCCTTGCTTGTGGTATAATTTTTGCAGGTACCATTCAGGAAATGGTTGATGGTGTGACTTGGCCTGCCACCCTGCCACCGGGTTGGATGGTCAAGTGGGATGCTGCTCCGGTAGGAGAGGAGCACGAGGAGTAGTGGGCTAGGCCTTGCCCATTTCCTCGATACCGACGACATCGATTATCCGCTGCATTTTATTTCGTGAACTCTTATTTGCTACTCAAAACTCCGACCCATGTAATAATTCAGCACTTAATTTGAGGTTTCCTATTTTATTGAATTTCTTCTGTGACTCACCTTTGAGTGAGATTGTGGAATTTGATCCTGGTTAAGTGGCTCCATCAGACTAGATCTGAGGGACTGACGGGTTATTCCGATTTAAGTGTGTTGCAGCCCTTGAGGCGTGACTTAGGCACTTAAGCTGGAATAATTCGGGTGGTTCCGCCACACTGGTTTTAGTTGTGAGCTATAAGATAAATGTTGTGAGATGACAATTGTGGAAAAACTAAAATTTGTTTTGTTAAAACAACTATCAATTGTAGATTTTGTAAAAGCATGACAGCTTGTAACATGGACGACATGAATCTAGAAAATCTAGGGTAGGAGGTGATTCTGAATTGAACAAGAGGAATTTATAGATTTTTAGGAATCGATTCTGCTGTTGTATCTATTGGGGGCCTTCATCCTTCGAAGGTCCTCAAAACACTAATTAACCATTGTTTCCGGATACATCTCTAAAAGTATTACAGGTGGTTCAGTAAAAACCACCTTCAGAATGAATCAAGCAAAAAATAAGGTATAAGCTTTAGGACAACCATGTAAAAAGATGAATAGAGAAGCTAGAAGAAGCTGGAAGACACTGCTACCCTTATCATGTTTAATAGTCTAAATGTTTAGGATTCAGTGCACAATTGTAATTCTACCGAAGATGTATTCCACACCTATAAATAGGTGAACAGTGCCCCATACAATTCCACATTTTGGGGGGGGGTTCAACTTTGTTGTATCTATTCTGTGAAATATCTTCGTGTTACTTTGTATCAAGGAGCCAAAGGTATGTTTATAATTTTGTTGTATCTATTTTGTAAATATCTTCAGGACTATTGACTTATACCAGGAAAGGCAAGATGGAATAAAAACACTATGAAACATGAGATGAGTTTACATTCTATGGTTCATTTATGTTTCTATTAAAAGTAGTTCCATCTTCATCTTCTCTCAACTTTTGTCTTCGAGTTAACACTCCAAAGAGGTGTAAACTTGAAGACAAAGGTTCAAACTCCTAAATCTGTGTTGTCTTGTTTTTGATGTCGTATAGGAACTGAAAACAAGATCACAACATTGGCGCCCACCTCTGTTGAACCCACTTACATGGCTACATACTGCTTTGTCATGCCACCATAGAAGACGACGGCACCAGGTGCCGTCCTTACTCCTCTGGATCCTAATCAAGGAGATGTAGTACTCCTAAGGGACACACAAAGCCAGAAAAGGAAGGCTATCAACCCAACAGCACAAGATGATGCACTAAATAAAGAGATCAATGATCTTGAAGCTATCCATTAGCAAGTGGAGAAGCATAAAGAGAAGATGCTTCGACTTTCTGAACTTCTGAAGAAGAATGATGATGCAACCAAAGAGATGTGCAACATTGCACAAAACACTGAACGACAAGAACATCAGCAAAATTAGAAAGACCTTTGGCATGAAGGCCACAATCACGAAGACATGTGGTACAAAGTATTCAGCCATGATAATTTTGCTTATGGTGATGCTTCTCCTTTAGCTATAGAGTTCTAGGCCATACCATGACCACCTTCATACAAACCACCTCAATTGCCTATGTATGATGGTCATTCTGACTCAAAGCATTTCTTGATGAGCTATGAAGCAACAATATCATCTTACGGAGGCAACATAGCTGTCATGGCCAAATCCTTTATCATGGCGGTCACGAGTGTTGCTTAGACATGATATTCTTCTCTTCGGCCAAGGACAATAACCACTTGGCAGAAATTGAAGGACATGTTGATGACAAGCTTTCAAGGTTTCCACATGAAGCCAGTCACTGCTCAAGCTGTATTCGAATGTATACAAGATCATAATGATTACCTGCAAGCTTATGTCCAAAGATTCCTCTAGCTTCGAGATCAAGCACCAACAGCCCCAAATGAAAAAGTTATAGAGGCCATGATCAAGGTACCCACAATCTGATCGTGTTGCTAGTGTGGCTGCTACATATCGAGAAGTATGTGATGCATATCTCCAAGTTCGACAACCTCCTCAGCCGCCTGTCGCATTAGTAGTACCGCTTCTCTAGGAGGTACCTTCTAACTGTAGTTGCCACAACTATTCAGGCTGCATTGTGAATACCCAGTAAAACTAATTTTCATACATTAGGTCATTGATGGGAGGAACAAGAAGACCAAGCGCACAATGCCCAAGTTTGATGATGTTTACCTCAAGCTCCTTGTCAAGGTATGCCTCGTATAGTGATTTCTGACTTTCCCGAGTGAGACCACGATGTTGGCTTCTATAGAACTTCTCATGATCATGTTGTTTGGATCTAAAAATGCCTTGTGAGTTGTATTCTTGTAGTGTTATAATAACAATAGCATCATTTTCGCAAGGATTTGCTTGTTACCTTGATGTAGTAATCCTGTAAGCTTCATCAACCTAGAAAGATTTTGTATGGATAAAGGATTTCTTTTCTTTTTTATGCATTTGTTTCATAGATAAATAGATGTGCAAAACTTGTTTTCGAGGTATCTACTTGCCCTTTGTCAAAAGTGTCATCTGCATTTTGATTCATGTGCCATGATTTTGATGTATTGTGCTGGGGGTAGCTCTATAGTTTCTTGGTCAGGAGGACCAAGATAAACTTCAATGTTGTCATCCGCAAGAGGCTCTTCATGATCAAAACAAACTGCCCACCAATCCCTATGGTGTTTGTGAGCGCGGAAAGGAGGGAGACTATGAGTCAGCGCACACAAACTCTTTGTCATCGGATTGCTCCGCCGCCGACGCCGATGACAACGTATCAGTGAACATGAGCATGGTGAGGAGGGACCGTCTATCGTTCTTAGTTCAACCAACTTGACCTACAACTGAAATGTATGATATGCAGCTCATACCCTACACCTATTTTGGTTTATGAACAATTTACATGAAAGGATAGAAGACATTACATATTGGCTACTTGAAGTTTGTTATTGAAAACTTGCCAAACTCGTGTGTCGCTCAACAACCTTTACATTTTGAAATGCATTTGTTGCTCTGTTTATTATGATATGATAACTGAATATGCAGATATTGAACCCAACTTTTTTTCTAGAATACATAGATATCGAACCCAACAGTTGTAATCATGAAAGAAAGATAGGCACTTTAAATTTTTGTTTTGCTATTCATGAATGGAGTAGTAATAGTGATTTGTGAATGGAGTAGTAGTAGTGGTTTTTGAACTACAAAGGATCTGCTTTTCTGAGTTGCAAAGTTGGTTTGTGATTGTACATCTACAATATCGTCACTTGTAATGATTATTCTCTATCTAGGGCATATATCTCGATGTAGCAAAGGCAGAGTCATGGTCTACTCAATACACACCATCATAATTAATTGGCTGCACTTTTTCTATTTTTAATACAGTAATTGCTTAAAATGCATAAAGGATGTTAATCTTGCACAATATAAATTTTATGTGGGTAGTGAGTAGTGAATGAGTGGATCCAATGATATGGAAGGATGTATAGTTGTGCTAGAGGACATATTGAAGGTTGCTCAAATGAAGAGGACTACTGGCAAGGTAGTGAAGGTAGTGCCTTTGCTAGGTGTCCTGGAAGCTTGATTGACTGACTTCGCCTTTTTATGCGTAACTCTGCTTGTTAATTGTGGCATACTATAGCATTTAGACACCATATAGTTGCTTTTGGTAGTGAGTAGTGAATGAGTGGATCCAATGATATGGAAGGATGTATAATAATGCTATAAGAGATATTGAAGGGTGCTCAGATGAAGAGGACTACTGACAAGGTAGTGAAGGTAGTGCCTTTGCTGGGTGTCTTGGAAGCTTGGTTGATTGACTTTACCTTTTTTATGTGTAATTATGCTTGTTAATTATTGCATATTATAGCATCTAGACACCACATAGTTGTTTATCTAACATTTTTTGCTTATTTTTTTGCCATTATAATGTAGTGTCATCAAATTTATTTTTGGTTCTCTAACGTGATGCAGCTTGTTGACTCTAGAAATAATCAACTAAACCATTGAGTTGGCTCTCATCTGTTCCAAGCATTAAAGAGCAGGTTCTTATTACTACCCCTTGGAATTCGAAATGATTATACCGAGTCTGCTACATATATAACTGCTACATATATAATAAAACCACCTTGTGTTAGTAAGGATGAAATGAGTAAAGCATCATATTATCACTACTGCAACATACATATGTATAAATATAGTATGGTAATATATTGCGGAGATCAAATCTGGGATCCATATTGTTATTGCTGGCCACAAACAAAAGAATGACACCTCCTGTAGTTATATCAATTCCATTAATATAACTTTTGTTGGGGCCCTACCTTGTTGAAGGTCCTCAAGGCGCCTTTACTTCGGTGTAAACAAATGTGTTTCAGGCATAAAGTGAAGGACAGGCGAAGCTAGCCTTCGGCCAAAGTGGTGTAAAGAAGCTTCGTCCATACACGCAAGCAGTGAAAACGCGAGTCAAGGTCGCAAGCCTCGGCATAAAGAAAGCTTCGGATACAAAGCGATGAAGGAGAAGAAGTCTAATACTTGTGCAACAAGAAAGAAAGAGAAAAGACAATGATGTCCATGTATCTTTTGTAAATCATATGTGTAAACTTTGTGGGCATGTTTGTAATTTCCAACGAAGCTATTCAACTTCCCAATAAATAGGTGAACTATGCCCTACATAGAGGGATCCTTTTGGGAAGGCCTTAAGCTTCATTTTGCTCAGCCTTCAAAGTATGTTCGAGCTATCTTTTGCAAACAAGCCAAAGGTATGTTTGTAAACTTGTATAATACGAAGGAAGATGGAATAAAAAAATGCTAAGGCGCAAGAGATGAGTCTCTTACTTTATTGTCCATTGTTCTTTCATTCAATACAGTTTCATTCGTATCCCCTTTTAAAAACCTTCATCCTCAAGATAACACTTTGAAGAAGTGATGACTTAAGGACGAAGGTCTAGACTTCTCAACTTGTGTTGCCTTGTTTTTGATGCCATGTAGCAATTGAAAACAAGTGACCAACAATGGTGCCCACCTCTGGTGATTCCACGACCACAACCACATACATCATGCCACCGAAGAAGGCAGTGGTGACTGGCTCTGTCCTCAGGACCTCGGACCCCAACCAAGGGCGATTCAAATTGTTTACTGACCAGCTGGTGGGGTATTCCTAACACGAATCATACCCACAGTACTTCGTGAGATACAATCATCACCACACTCATTCCAGTAGCAGCCTCGCTGCACATCGTGGATTCCACAGGGGTCACCATACCTAGGGACCGCCCGACTACTAGAGGGTCAAAGCGTACCATACACCATGGGTCATCTCGTCGTGTCCCTGTCACTCCTCACCCACACCAGTAATTGAACCATGAGGTTGAATCCGGCTAGAATAGTGCACCACGGTCGGAATGAATTATCCGACCAGCTAAGTGTTTAGGCATAAATTCAACATGACTCAAGGGACCACAATGGTACAGTCCTTAATCGACACATGCGGGATCACTATGGCCTATATTATGCCCATAAGACCCCGCCTGGTCTCAAATTTAACCATTACACTACCATGGATATCACCCGATGACTTTATCCTAACCAAGCAAGAGGTAACCACCTATATCTCACAGGTGACATGAAACCACCCGACTTCTACCGTCTAAGCAGGCCTAAGCATTTTCAAGCATACTTAAATTAACCAGGTGGCAGGGATAGGGTAAACAAGGTAGTCAAGGATAAATGCAACAATTGTTTCCAAACAACTCCTACACCTAATGCAACAATCATATGCAGGTAGTGCTTAAATTAATTACTGTAAAACATAGGATTAGATGCCAGGGCTTGCCTTTCTCGAAGGATCTAGGGCAGTGATCAGGACACTCCTGAGCTTCGGCTTCCGGTTCACCCTCTTCCACAAGAATTCCCTATAGCTCCTCGGCAATCCCTACTAGCACTTCCTCCTACGATCATGTATGATGCATGGATACAGTATGAGGATAGGTGATGCTTAATGCAAGAGGTGCATGATGCTTTTGGGTGTATGCGGTTTGCAACATTCTTTAAGGTTTACTTTTCAGAGGTTACTACAAATTGATTTCTACAAGATAGTCTACATTGTCTAGAACATGCAGTCTGTATTTTCTTGGTGGGTCCTAATTATCGTTTTAAGAAATCATACAGTCTATCACCATTTACACAACAAGGTATTCCTACCTAGTAGGGTTGACAGGTATACTCCTATTCCAAATCACATTGTGCATACAAGTGCACACACACACATTCAATATACTACACTTAGTTTTAAGAGTTGTTCATCACTTAGTGAGAAGGACTTACTAAATAATTGGACTATCATAACAATAAGTGTTTTTATTAATTAATCAAGTCTTAATCATAACTAAACCAAGATTCACCTACAATTACTTAAATTCTTATACTCTATTTAATTGGACTTACATAGTAACTATTAATTAGACTTCTCAAAAAAATACTACAAAAATTATAGTGAGCATGGTTCATCTATCATACTTCACCACAGAAATATCAACTTACTTGGACTATTATTTTTTACTGTACAAATATAACAAGAAACAGGATAGAAAGCATTTTAAACTACTTTGTATTACCAAACTAGCCAAACAATAAGTATTATAATTTTTCTAGGATTTACTTAGCAAAATAACATGGCAAAAAAGTTTACATAGATATTTTCATTATAAATCTTTTTCCATGATTTTCGAAAGAAAACAACCTTTTCGGTTTTTAAATCCTAACTCAAAATCTTTCCATACAATAAGTGGCTTATATTTAATTCAGGGGTGACAAATCACACAAGTCATGCTCACAAAAAATTTCACACAAATACCAGAGAGTTTGCTACTTATTTCCTAATTTCTAAGAAATCAACAACTTCATTTTTAATTCATAAAAATCATTTTATCTGCAAAACATACCCCTAATATAATTATCACATATAGATAATCTTATGAGAAACCTAAAAATTATAATCATATTTTTTTACCATTGATCCAATCACTAAAATTTTTAGAAGAAAACTCGATTTCCTTGTTTAAATCATAATCGTGCATAAAAGTATCAAGAACTCAACATGCAACATTTTTGAACCATAGATCCATTACAAAGGAGTACCACAAAATTTATTTCATGAATTTTTGTGCTCTAAAACTCGAGTTATGAATTTTCCAAGGTTTTCTACGGTTTAAACCGAAAGAAAAGAAAAGAGAAAAGGAAAAACCACTTTGCATGCTAGCCCTTCGGGTTTCAACCAAATAGTAATCTTTCCTTATAGGTTCTCGTACACTATTCACTTGAGTCGATGACGGTTTACAGAAAACTCCTTCCCCTTTCCTCTATTTAAACCTGATGCCCTTATTCTCGTTTCACAAGTAGAGGAAGAGGACGACAACGTTCGGCTCGGGCTCACCGATGGCAGAGGAAAGCTGGGTGAGGTGGCGAGCAGGCGCGGGGTCAGCGACGAAGTCGGTGGCGTCCTTGGTTCGACAGATGGCGGACAGAGACGCTTTGTCCACGCACGCTGTCGTGAACCAAAGCACGACAACGTCGACGACAAAGCTTCGACGTCCTTCGGGCTCAGGAAAGAGGCAATGAGGCTTGCACACATGACAATGGAGCGGGTGTGGTGTTTGTCTCGGACAGAGGAGGACGAAGGGAGTGCGGCCGCGGAGTTTATCCACTGGCGTCCATGGAGGCACGCGTCGGAGTGGAGGAAGGAAAGGACAGAGAGAGAGAGAGAGAGCGAGCGAGAGGGCACGAAGGGGAGCTAAGAGAGGTGAGAGCGATGGCATGCTTGGCCGAATTGGAGCAGGCGCGGCTGTGGGCTTTCCCACGCGCGGTGACAAGGCGCGGCGTCCACGCGTCCCGATGAGTGCCACCTGGCGGACTCAATCTGCTGGTCTTACAGGCGCAAAAGAGACAATAGGATGAGCTCCAAAGCGTCGGCCACTGCAGTCGAATTGCTCCTCTCTCGACTGGCTATAATTTTGTTATAGGGTCTAGGGTGATTAGGTTGCTGGATTTTAAACTAATGACTTTCAAACTTGGGTTTGTTAGAGCTCCGCAAATCAGTGGAAATTGGCCGTCTAGCCATGTCAAACGACTTCAAAAGTTTGCAAACTTTTTATAGGGTGTAACTCAAGTAATTATCTACAAATTTTGTAATTGGAGAAATTTGATTTGAAGATTACTTTTAGATGAACATGTCGACCTTTGAAGAGAGGTCAATAAATGGACTTAGAAAAATCAGATGTTTCCCATATCTTCTAACACATTTCTCCCAACCTTATTACTATTGAAATTAATTTCTTTTATAATTTGAGTCCATCTACTTAGTAGCTTTATGGAGTTAGATACCTACTGCTTAGGTTGTGGTTCTTAGCAATATCATTACTCATTAAGCAAAACATTTACTAAGCCACCCATATCACATACAATTGAGAAACTATCATCACATGAAATCAAAGGTTGAAAGACTAACCAATAAAAACCTAAATTTCTTCAAGTTGGTTTATCTATGCATACAAGTACTTCTTAATAATCTAGGATTCTAAAACATAGGCTTTCTATTAATTCAAGCATGAAATCACTTCACGCCAAACAACAAACAATTCAAGATTTGGATGTAAGTGATGAATGGTTAATGATGCTTATGATGATGCTTTCATGATGCATATGAAATGTATAAGCATGCTTAACACCAGGGGTGTTACATCAACGACCTTAAAGCAATCCATCAACAAATGGAAAAGTGAAGGAAGAAGATGCTTTGTCTCTCTGAGCTTCAAAAGAAGATCGACGAGCAGTTGAAGAAATGCGCAACATCGAAGTGCACGAAGATCAGTACAACTGCAAGGACCAGAATCACAAGGGCCATAGTCATGACAACAATCTTCATCATGAGGCATTCAACTTCCAAGATTTCCTTTATGACGAAGCTTCACCGCTGACACCAGAGCTACAGGCTACACCTTGGCCACCGCTGTATAGACCTCCAACACTACCAATGTATGATGGTTTATCCAACCTAAAGCAGTTCCTCATGAGCTACGAAGCTACCATATCTTATATGGTGGTAACTCAGCAGTCATGGCAAAGTCATTCATCATGGCAGTCAGGAATGTGGTCTAGACTTGGTACTCATCACTTCGGCCATGGACTGTCACTTCGTGGTAGAAGCTTCAGGAAATGCTTCTCACTAGCTTCCAAGGATTCTTATCAAATCCATCACTACAAAAGCCTTGTTCCAATGCACTCAAGATTCGGATGAATATCTCCAGTCGTCCGTCCGAAGGTTTCTCCACCTTCGAGCCCAAGCACCAGGAGTCCAAGATGACATCGTGAACAAAGCTATGGTTAAGGGGTTTAGGCCAGGATCGATAGCCTAATTGTCACACTCGGTTTAGGAAGGTAAACCGAATGCAAACCATGTATGTGCCAGGATTTGAAATTCACATACACAATGATTACATAATTGGACATCATCACACATTGCACAAACAAATAGCGGAAATAATTACTTTATTACATCACAATGTCTGAAACATCCACAAAGTCATTAAATTAAACCATCATCAGAGTGCTGAATGAAACACAGTACGATAAGGCCTTCACAGGCAACTGACTGGGGGTTTGCCACTAATCTATTCTAGAACTCGTCGAAGTCCTGAAACTCCTAAAATTCCTCCATGTTGCCTTCATCTTCTCCTGAGCACTGGTTGCAATGGGGACAACCTGGTGTTTGGTGTTTTAAGCAAGGGTGAGTACACATCAACGTACTCAGCAAATGTCCCATTTGGCTAAAGTGGACTAGCTGTATATGGGGTTAAGCTTAAAGCAGTTGCTTTTAGTTGGTCAGGTATTTATTACTAGTAGAGAGCCAAGTTTTAGCAATAATCCCAAGTTATTAACCCAAATAGTACTCCCTCTAAGAGGAAATACTAGAATCCATAATTATAATCACAATCATTAAGCATCATCATAAAGGTATCCATAGTAACTCTAATCAAAGGAGCTCCCAAGGCTGCTCATAACCGTGAGCATGACTGATATACCAGTTTCTAACCCTCTGCAGAGGCCGCATACTTTACCCATGAGTCATGATCCTTTTACAGCCTGGGTTTGCAAGACTCGATCTTCACCACCAAGGTGAATTGCTAGGGATTCACTATGTAGCCTTTACAAAGATTCCGTAGAGGTCATAGCCGTCTGTTAGGTTTCTCCAGTTTGATAAATACAGTACCTCTCCCCACATGAAGGGTGACTAACAAAAGCAACACGAAATAACCTCGGCACCCAGCCTCGGTATAGCAAGTGTTATGCCCGGACCCCATTGATGGCACGACGGTGAAGTCGACTACACCTCAAGTTCCTCTAATTAATCAGCTAAGGGTGTCCTATACCACCCTCATGGTTGTACTATTTTCCTGGGTGGTCATCCAATGAACAGGTCCTTACAGAGAGGTACTTGGGAAACAACCTGAGTCCCCTAAAGTATCACAAGTTCATCATCATATCTAGAAAAACATCATCGTATCATAAACATTATCATCATGTTCATTGATTAAAGTAGAGCAATAGCATGATACTAATCATAGTAACCAATTCCCAAAGGATAACCAAGGATAGGAAAAACAAAACACTAGTCAATCCTTTGGTTGATCATGATATGCGGGACAATGAATTATAAAGTAAGTAGGACATAATGGGTCAGAGGACACTTGCCTTCACCAGGTTGTTGCTCAGGGAAGTCTCGTACAACACACTCGGGAACCACAAACTGCTTGTTGTCTACGCAAAGCAATCATTCATTCAACACACTTGGGGAATAACAAAAGAACAGTACAACAAACATATGCAATAGGGTAAACACAGGTTCAATAGGAAGGTAAAGACATACATGTGTATTCTAA
Organism: Zea luxurians; assembly: GCA_029449295.1. Lineage (NCBI taxonomy): Eukaryota > Viridiplantae > Streptophyta > Magnoliopsida > Poales > Poaceae > Zea > Zea luxurians. Next base: position 16,676,151 of record JAOPSE010000037.1, read on the forward strand.
GTTTGGGGTAGATTACTATGCCAAGTGGTCTATTGTTCTCTAATTAAGTCTATCTTAGTCAATTACCTACTCATATAAAGTTATTTCATGGATGGGGTCATACATTAAATGGGGTTGGGTCTACAAAGTTAGGCACTTGAACACTCATTAGGGTTTTATCTTTATTTTATTTCTAATAAAGTTTCTATAGCCTTACTCTAACCTAGAGACCAACTATAAAATTGAGACATAGAAACAATGGATCAACATAATTTTAAAAGATAGAAAATAACATAATGAACATTTTGCAATTTGAACCATCCAATTTGGAGTTCATATAACAAAGTTATGAATTTTGGAAGTTTTAGAATTCAAAAACCCTAATTTATACCCATTTTGTGATTTAAATAAAGTCTAGGGTTCTCTCCGTAAGAAACCAGGGGCTCAGACGAAAGAAAATAGGACGATGGGTTTATTTCTAAAAAGTTGGGGGTCTCTTTAAGAAAATGACTAGGCGAAAGGGTATCGAGTGTTCTTGGCCCACAGATATTCAAATTAACGGCCGAGAACAAATCAGCTCGCGGGCTCGCGGGCGCGGGCGCGAGCGCGTACTGATAGGCGGGCCAGGGCGGTCAGCGGCTTGGGGTGAGGGCGGTGCTGACCTGTCGGGCCCAGCGCCAGGGGCGCAGGCAACCAACGAGCGGGCCCAGGTGCAGGGGTGCCAACGCGAACCGGTATCCAGGGTTTGTGCCGTTGGATCAGGGACGGGCGATTGAGATCAAGCGCCCAAGGGGTTAACGGCTTCGGGCGGCGCCACTCTCTCTCGCGGCAGTGAAGTCGCCGGAGACGAGACGGACACGGGTTCTAGGGGGTCTAGGGTCGTCAGAGCGGGCCAGGGCCGGTGAGGGGAACCTGGTGAACTCGGTGGCGGTGTTTTGGCCATGAGAGCAGGGATAGAAATGGGTGCATGGAGGAGGGGTGTTTCGGGCGGGTCGGGGGTACTCCAGTGAGCAATCTCGACCTTGGGGAGGGGCGATCGAAAACACCAAGGCGGCGTGGGCTCCGGTGAGGGGTTTGGGACATCTAGTGCCAAAACGAAGGCATGAGGCGAAGCTGCATTGGTCGGACACCGCGGGGGTGCGGCAGACCGACGTGCAGCAGTGTTGGCAAGCTCAAATTCAATACAGGGGAGAGTAAACGGGGCAAACAAGGAGCGAGGGTGGTTCCTTACCTCGAGACAGCGCTTCGGGGGCTTGGCGTGGCGTCTGGAGATTCGGGCAGTCGGTACGATGGGTATGCGTCACCGGCGAGCTCAGGCGGTGGCGACTGTGCACGAGAGGGGCTGGGAGTGCACGAAATGAGGCAGGGGAGAGAGGGTAGGCATGCACGAGGCTAAAAAAGGAGCTGCGGGTCATGGGGTGCGACGTGGGCCGGCTCTCTCGGCATGCGTGCGCACTAGGGGAGCGGCGGTTGCGAGGATGACGGGGCTCACAAGCGGGGCCCGTGGCGCAGAAGAACGGGCGCGAGAGGGGGGAACAGGCAACGACACTGACAGGCTAGGCCTGCGCCACATAGAGCAGGGGAAGCGCGCGTGGGGAAGAGGTCGGCGTCGATATGTGGGACCCACCGGGCAGAGGGAGTGGGGGGAAGAGCGGGCGCACTGCGCGGGCGACCTAGGCCTAATGGGCCGAAAGGCCAAGCAGGGGCGGGTTGCAAGCTGCTTTGCCTTTTCTTTTTATTCTGAATTTTATATTCCCTTTTCTTTTTATTTTCTCTATTGAATTCAAATCCAACCAAGCCACAAATTCAAATTTGAATATTTCAAGCATATGCATCAAACAAAGATCAAAGTTTAATCTCAGCATGATGCAACATTTCATGTCTCTCCTAGGGTTTAATCTACCAAAGTATTAATACATCTCCAAATAAATAATCAAACTTCTACTAAACAGAAAAGAAAAGAAAACTATAGAGAGGAGAAAAGAGGTAACACTTGAATTTGGTAGATATTAGAGAAGAAATTTTATACCCCCAAATTCAGGGTGTTACACTAACGCTTTGCTAGGAAGCTTTCACATTCTCTTGAGAAGTTGTTGCAAAAGATAGATGAGTACATAATAGCTGACAATGATTCCCGTCATAGGAGGGAAGATTTGCACAGATATACCGAAGCCGCTAGGGGCTTCAGGGGAAGGTTCCATCCAAGGCATATCCGAAGCATCCACAACCCAACACAAGGCGAAGAAAAAATGACCCAATCTCATGGTCAATTAGGACAGCAACAAACAAACTCTTAGTAGCATCCTTCTCATAGTTCATTTTGCCCGCCGGCTCTGAGAGGGGGACGGGGAGGCCAAAGCTTCGGTGGCAGGTCCAATGCTCCTTCAAGGAAGCCATTTTGCTTGTTTTGTGGTGAAAATAAGGGCCACACAACAAGTACTTTCCACCGCACCATTAACAAGCAAAAAGAGATTGCTTCGTCAGCATCTCGACCATCCTAACCAAAGAAAGTGTTTAGTGCATCTTCGTATTTCTCACCTTACGTTCCACAGTATGTCCATCCTCAATCATAGGAACCAAGGCTGCTTCAACCTTTGGTCTAAAATGCTTCGAGTAACCATGTGATGAACACATGGTCGCCATCTGCTACCTTCATCCTAGGACCACCTCCTTATGACTAGGTCCATGCTGGTCATCCCAAATTCCCAGTGCAAGACATACAACAATAGGATAGAAGGGAGGAATCTGAAGCTCGTACGATCAACAGTATGGTCCCAGAGACCAAACACATATACTAAAGACCCTAAGGGGCTGGGCGAGAAAACCCAAAGCTACCAAAGAAATACTCCTATGCATTTACGTTTATTTGCAAACTCCTTTTTATTTCTGCATTGCAATGTAATGACAAGTTGGCACCTTTGACTAAAGTGACAAAGTGTCATAATCAAAGCTTTGTATAAAAAAGAGCTCCAAAGTCGTTCCTAAGGGAATGCAGAGCTCAACTGTGTTCACCTAGTAAAAGGTGAAAAAAGCTCCAAAGTCGTTCCTAAGGGAATGCAGAGGTCAACTGTGTTCACCTAGTAAAGGTGAAAAAGCTCCAAAGACGTTTCTAAGGGAATGCAGAGCTCGATTATGTCACCTAAGTAATGGTGAAAAAGCTCTAAAGTCGTTCCTAAGGGAATACAGAGCTCCTATGCAATCGCCTAAGTAATGGCAAAAGAAGCCAAAGTCGTTCCTAAGGTAATGAACAAACTTGTATCTCTAACGAAATGCAGTCACGAGCTTAGTTCATGATGAAGCTATAGCTATGAAGGGTGATCCTTTGGAATGTGTAAAAAGAAGGAAAGGTGTTTCTTGCCTTCGGCTCAAAAACGCATAACATATAAGTTTCACACATCACAAAGGGAAAAAGAAATTAGCAAATCGAGGTAAAAGTACATTATATTATAGCAAGAGTGCTAAAGAGCTTCGAGTGTTTATGCTCTTTGTATTGTTAATATTACAATACAAAGGTTCTACCAAATGTTTACTATCCCTGCATCAATTCGTCATGACGGTTATTACTTCGGTCTTTAATGGCTGCAGCCTTTTGCCTTTTCAGCCGCCCTTCCATACTGTAAAAGGCTGGATATTAAAAAGTGTATGCGCTTTGCACAGAAAAGACGAAGGTGACTAGATATAAACCTTCTCCTTGTTTTTCATTGATTCTTCAATACTAATTTCTTTTCCACCCTTCGTCCATATAGCAGATAAAAACTTTGTTTCCCCACTTCGAAGCTTCGATAGTCGATCTTCTGACGCTGTATGCAGAAACTTCAAAGTCGGGTTCAGAACAAGCTTTCGCATGATGGCATCCAACCTTCAGCCTAACCGAAGCAGTGCTTTGGGCGCCTATCCATGCACAGTAATCTTCTCGAGTTGAGAGAACACGTTTGTACGCACGAATTTCGCTTAGGATCCATCGCATCATTCCTTCCAAGTAACCATATGCAAAATTTCTTTCCTGAGACCTCGCTCCAGCACAGAAGGTCTTCTCCAATTGATTACAACATTTATTTCCTAGAGTATAGCAGCTTTCAACAAGTTCCAATACTTTTTGTTTAGCTCCCTCACTTGATTCATTTACTCGGCAAGATCTGCCATTTTTACTTGAGCAAGATTCAAGTCAACAGCTCCTTCGGTGGACGCTTGGCTTATCTTAGTAGCTTCTATTTCAAACTCTTCTTTTGCTCGCCTTAATTCGGCTTCGAACGATGCAATGTGTTTTCCTTTCTCCGCCTTCAAAGATTCAAACTCCGATATTTTGTTTTCCTTTGTCTCCTTAAGCTTGATTCTCTTTAGACAAAGTCTGAACCCAGTTCTACTCTCAATAAAATCTTTTTCTATAATTCTAAAAGATTTTTCCTTCTCTCCACATTCATGTGTAATCTAATGTGTTTCTGGCATAAATTGAAGGACGAACGAAGCTGGCCTTGGGCCAAACCGGTGTAAAGAAGCTTCGTCCATACATGGAAGCAGCGAAGATGTGAAGCAGGGGTGTAAAGAAGCTTCGTCCATACATGTGTGCATAATGAAAGCTTCGGATGCAAAGCAACGAAGGATAAGAAGTCCAAGACTTGTGCAGCAAGAAAGGTCAAGTTATAGGTGTTTGAAGTGTGAAGACCGAATCTGTCTAAATCTGGACATCAAGGCCTTTCTAGTGTCTATTACCCTTGATGCTTATTAAATCACCCTGAGATGTTTATAAATGTTTTGTAGATAATTTCATTAGCTTTCTAGAAAGTCTAGGATCACTTGTTTTGGATGCTTAAGTATTTAGTTATGAATTTTTAAAGTCTCAACTCTGAATTTGTCCAAATCTTGATAGAGCTGTCATTTATCTCTATTTAACATTGCTAAGTGTCTAATCACATTAAGGTAACAATACCAAAGTTATAGAGCATTTATTAAACTTTCCAAAAAGTATTCGATCACTAATTTTGGATGAATATCTTGTGAGTTATGATTAAATCAAGTAACTGCTATGTTGTTGTCCTAAAACTTGTTGATTGTGGTGGATTTCTCTACTTTGTTATGCTATGGAATTTGTCCTAAGCTCAGATCCACTGTGGAAATAATGATTTCTCGATCATGTCTATCTCCGTTTATAAATGTTATTCTTGAAAGTTTCACTGAATTTGGAATTTTTTCGATCTCAAGAAATGCCGAATTTGGAGCCTATTAAAACTTTTATTTCTTGAAACGAATCAAATTCGAAAGATAATCTGGTCTTGCAAACATCGTCTAAAACTCCTTTGGAACTTCTCCGTAAAAGTCATTTAATATGTGTCCGAATCCGATTCCTCGATATTCGATCCATGTCCAAAATTTTATCAAATCTATAATATTAAGCGGAGCTTTAATTTGTCGGCATCCATCTAAATGTCATCCGTCCCAACTTGTTAATGCTCGTATCCGATCGGAATTCGAAAACCTAAACTAAAAACTCACACAAAATGGTGGACCTAAAATCATGACGACGGTATATTTTGAGTGGGTAGCAAACGAAAACAGGTTATAATTTAAAGTTTTCACCACAAACAAAAACGGAAAGGAATTTTAAATAGAACAACTCGTCCTATTAATTTTAATTCAAACTGCGGGGAGCTCATTTGAAACCCACGATCATTTTTTGTTAAGCCCTTTTTAATTGAGTCACGATAAAATTCTACTCTCAATGTCAACTTGAGTTTTAATTATCAAATCGATTGCGCCTTCTGTTCAACGCTGTTAAGAGTTGCTTGTAACGAAACTAGTTAATAGTTAATTAGAGAAGCAGAATTCAATTTAGTAATACAATATTGTTTTTTTGTTTCCTATCCTCGGTGACGTTAGAAGAGAGTAAAGAAAAAAAGAAAAGAAAACTCACGAACGCCTGCTACAGCTTACGTGCTGCAGCAGACGAGCGTGGCACGTGGACCTTGGCGGGGTGGCTGCCCACAACTGGCCAACCGGCTGACGCCGCGGCCTGGCAACCCAGTCGCCGCCCTCCACGGCCAATGGCCAGAAGTCGCTACCACTTTAAAGCCAGTGCATAGCAGCAGCAGCTTGCTCGGGCTCTCTGTCACGTGCTCACCAGCAGCTGTCTTCCACCTCCAGTTCTCCCCTCGGCCGGAGCTCGCCTGTGCAGCAGCTCGTCCGACCTCCCCCTCCGACCTCGCAGCTTGCAGCAGGGAGCTCTCTCCTCCCCTTCCTCAAGTTTGGCAAGGCCCCCTCCCTCTGCTCAGCATGGCCTGGCGCAGGGAGCTCTTCTGCGTGGTGCTCGGCGCCCAGGCCAGCCATGGCGCAGGCCCGCCTCCTGCCTTCCTCGGCGAACGAGCAGAGCGCCAGTGACCTCACCGTCGATCTCGCTGGTCCAACTTCGGCCTTTTCTCCGGCTCAGCCTCCATGGAAAGGAGGAAGAAGTCTCCTGTGCCCATGATAGGTGGGCCGAGGCCAAATGTGAGTGTGCATAAAATTGCATATTTTTGTGTTGTTTTGCAAAAATCATGTCTCGAGTTGGGGAATTCCGAAAATAGTAAAACTTATTTTGTTTGTTTACTTATGAAATTCTTTACCCACTAGATCTATAATATAGCAGGTTTTAGTCGAAGTTTTCTGCAATAGACATTTATATTAAAAACAGATTTATAAAATAAATGAACTTGCTTCTCTCCATAGTTTTAATTTTAAAAGTCCGAAAATGATAAGACTTGTTTTGTTAGTTAGATGGTATCGTACTCTAGCTAAAAAAATATAAAACTTATATGTTGTTTACTGTTTTCTTGCTGTGTCAATTAAAACATATTAATTAGGAAAAAGAAGATTGATTTGCTTGTTATTTTTGGATCTGTAGCTCTAGTGCTCAAACTGGATTGAAATTTTTATAGTAGACTCTATGCTTATTGCTTGGTGACTGCTAAACATTTCATGATTTGTGGTGCATGTATCACTGAGTTAGTGATTTAACTATTTTGATGCATATTAAGTAGTTTTAAATGATTTAAAAATAATATATAGATGTAAAAATGAAAAATTGTGTTCACTGTCCTTGCATGATATAATAGTAGCCTAAGGAAACTTAAAATGATCATGCATTCACATAAAATAATTAGTTTTAGATTTAACTTGCTCTCACATGCTTTATTGCATTAACAATTTGTTCTTTTTGTAGTAATTAATATATAAAACTTGAGCACATGAAATTTATCCATTAGTCATGAATTCTTATCACCTATACCTCATAAAAATATCAGCCCAAAATTAGAAAGTCTTTTATGGTGGTAAAATAATACCCCTTATTTAATTATACAAAGAATTTGTGAAAAATTTGAATTAAATAAAAGCATGTATGTTTCTTGGAATGGTTGAGTTGTTCCTTAATATCAATTAGAGGTTTAATGGTTGTGCCAAGTGTTGGGGGTTTCGTCTTCCGAAGGTCATCAAAAACACGGCTAACCATTTGTTATCAGCGTATTACTAAAGTTACAGGAGCTTCGGAGCCATAATAGCTTCACACAGAACAGTGGAAGCGCAATGAAGTTAGCTTCGTCACAACGATGCAGGAAGTCGATACAAGAAGAAGGTGTTATCCAAGTTGCTAGAAGCAAATGACAGGGTTGTCCCTGCGACATTTGTAAACTTTGTGTGTAAGCTATGAGGGCATGAATGTAATGTCGTACGAAGTTGTACGACTCCCTATAAATAGATGAACAGTGCCCTGCATAAAGTATGTTTTTTGGTGGACAACACAATTTCCCTATAATTTCCTCTCCATCGCATCTATGTTGTAATTCTTTTTACAACTACCGAAGGTACACTTGCAAAGCTAATTTAAGTCAAAAGAAAAATATCAGGAAGATGTTTTGATTGAGTTATTATATCTAAACTCTTTTGTATTCCTTGTACCATCATACATTCACTTGATAATTACCTTCATTGCCGAAGGAGTTATCTCGAAGGGTTAACTCCCTCGTGACGAAGGTCATATATTCTTTTAATACTGTGTTGCCTTGTTTCTTGATTGTATTTAGCTATCGAAAACAAGTGACCAACATTGGCACCCACCTCCGGTGAACTCAACGACCACCTTCGTCAAGGGAGCTCTGCAAGCACCTTTATCATGCTGTCGAAGAAGACAACGGCGCTAGGGGATGTTCTTGCTCCCTTGTACACCAATCAAGATGGGATCCTTCAAAGGGAGCCCCGAAGCCAAAAGAGGAAAGCTACTAGCCCAACACCACAAGACGAGGAGCTAGACCAAGAAATCAGCAATCTAGAAGCTATTCATCAACAGGTGGAAAAAAGAAGGGAAAAGATGCTTTGGCTGGCTGAGCTCCAGAAGAAGATTGATGAAGCAACTGAGGAAATGTGACATATTGCGCAAGACACTGAGCAAGGGCACAAACCACAACAAAGAGACTTTCGTCAAGAAGGCCCCAACCATGACGACATGTGGTATGATGATTTTCACCATGATAACATTGCTTTTGATGATGCTTCCCCTCCAGCTACACAGTTGCAGGCTGTACCATGGCCACCATCATACAAGCCATCCCAGCTACCCATGTACGATGGTCACTCAGACCTAAAGCAATTTTTGACGAGCTACGAAGCGACCATATCATCATATGGTGGCAACACGGCTATCATGGCAAAGTCCTTCGTCATGGCAGTCAAAAGTGTTGCTCAAACTTGGTATTCTTCACTCAGGCCAGGAACAATCACATCGTGGCAGAAGTTGAAGGATATGTTGGTTACTAGTTTTCAGGGGTTTCGGACGAAGCCAGTGGCCGCTCAAGCTTTATTCCAGCGCACTCAGGACCACAAGGAATATATGCAAGCATATGACCAAAGGTTTTTGCGCCTCAGAACTCAGACGCCAACAGTGTCAAATGAGATCGTCATTGAGGCCATGATCAAGGGACTTCGCCTAGGCCCAACTGTGCAATATTTTGCCAGAAAGCCCCCCAAACTCTAGAGAAGCTCCTCCAAAAGATGGATGAATACATCTGAGCCAACAATGATTTCCGACAAAGAATGGAGGAAGCCTACAGATATTCTAAGATGACCAGGAGCTTCGGAGGAAGGCTTCATCCAAGGCATGTCAGGACGATACATAATCCTAGACAAAGTGATGATAGGAACAATAATAACCAAGGGCAGCAGCACAGTTCCCAGTCAATAGGGGCCCAACAAAACTCCTTCAGATCGCCGACCCCAAGAGGCAGAGGAGGACGTAGCTTCAGAGGGAGATTCAACTCTCAATCAAGAAGATTGTTTTGCTTATTTTGCGGAGAGGACAAGGGGCACACAACAAGAACCTGCCAAGTCATGATACAAAAATAGAAGGAGATAGCTAAGGCCCAAGCACATCAGAACCAACCGAAGCAAGTCCTACATACTACTTCGTGTTAATCGCCATACATCCCAGAGTATGTAGGTAACCAACATCCATTCTCACAACCTACAGTTTTGGTGACTTTGGCAAGTCACTCTCCAGCTGCGTGGGCCTTACCACAACCAGTTGCAGTGGCTCCAACTTCATCCCACAATCAGCAGCCTCTAGGGCAGTGCCAAGTTCAGCAGCAGCACGACACAAGAGAAGAGTCTGAAGCTTGGACAGTTAATAATACTGTTCCAGAATCTAGGCATATTTACTGAAGCCATAGAGGGGCTGGACCAAGAACTTGATACACATCTATTGTAATTTTCACTTCTTTTGCTTTATATTCTTGTCTCAAAAATAATTTGAGAAGGTGCAACCTTCGATACATTGTAATAAATCTGTGGTTACACCATCGAGTGTAACAACAAAGGTGAAGAAGCTCCAAAGTCGTTCCTACGGGGATGCAGAGCTAAAATACCACCTAAGTAAAAGGATACCCTTTAGAGATGGATCAGCATAAGGATTATATGGTTTCAGGGGGAGAAAGTTCAGCTACATAAAAAGTGTAAGTTTTTGTTAGACATGAAACAAAATCACTTACGAAGCTAAATATGACAAACATACCTATACGCCTTTCACGCTCTACGACTTCTTCAGCTTTTCTTGCTTCCTCTGAAACTAGGTGAGATTCTTCACTTTGTTTGATAACTTCGTTTGCTATCTCTCTTCTTCCGTTCATCCACACCTCAGAGTAAAATTTTCCGCCAAGGGCGGTAGCTTCAGCTGAAGGTTCTCTAATGTCATTCGCTGAAACTGAGAATTCTGGCTAAATTACAGCATTAGCATGTTCATAGCCAGCTTTTTCGAGTAATGACATGGCCCCTCGAGCACCCACACAGGCACAAAAGTCCCCTATACCGGTTAAGACTTCGTCAAAAGCTTCAATCTCACCTTCAATTCATTTGATCACACCTTCGGGATCTCCACGGATAAAAATTCGCTCAATTGAGAATGCGCCAACTTTAATGAAAGCATTTTCAATTTGTCAGAGCATTGCATAACAACATAGTAGCATTCTCCCTTTGCTTGACGAAGCTCTTCAACATTCTTTTGTACTCTGGACCGTTCCGTGTCAGATATTTCACGCTTCGCTTACTCAACATTATAGTTTTCAGTGACTTCATCAAGCTTCTTCTCTAGCTTTGTTACTTTAGACTTGTACAGTTCTACTTGAGCAGATAAAGCAAATTCTAGATCAGCTATGTGTCTTGCGTCAGCTTCTTTTTCCTTTTCAAGTTTCGAAATCTTTTGATCTGCTTCAGAGAATTTAGCCAAATTAGCTTCATTTGTCTTTAGCGTCTGGATTAAAGAAAGAAGAATCTTGTCTTTATCAAGGGCCTCATCCGAAGTGTTATAACTTCTGAACGCAGATTTCTGAAGGCTATTTGAGTACTTTCATCTTCGCACTCCTTCTGCGTCTTCAAAGCTTTGCTCAAAATAAGTCCCTAATGATAGCAAAAAGAAAATAATTAAATATTTTATCTAAAATAATTATCAAAAGCCATAAAAGAAAAGTAAACACAAACCTTTAAGCTATTGTATGCCAAGCAATCTGTTAGTTGGTCTTTCGGCATTCAAGATAGCCCAAGCTCAAGCTTTGGGTAACCCATGTAGTCCATCATTTTCCGGCAGACATCAATCTCTTTTTTATCAGGAAGGCAATATAGAAAATCAACTTCGTCGCTGCTTCCATAAACTAAGGACCCTCGAGGATACTTCAGATCTTTGGCATAATGCTGAACTTCGGCAATATGTTCCTCCGTCAATTGCTTTCCTGAAACATGACGGATAATAAAGTCAAGATTTCCAACTGGTACCGTTTCAAGTAATCACTTTCTCTAGTAGGATTTCAGATTTTTCTTTTGATTCAGTGTTCGAAGGCCCAACCTTGTCTAAAACAGGAGAAGTATCTATAATACTGGCCATCGATTCATCGGCCTTGTCCTTGGAAACCTTCGGTGACGCAGCTGTCGTCATCTTCGAAGGCCTCAAAACAACTTCAAGCACATTGTCCATTCTCTTTCCTCTTTTAGGAGTTTTCGCTGGAGCGGTTGCTATCTGCAATTGCGCTTGTGCCTTCGACAGTTCTTGCGCCTTCGGCAACTCCGAAAAATTTGGCTGTTGTTCCATCCTAGAGTCTTCTGTTTTTGTTGTTTCTAACAAGATACTGGGTGCATCGACCACTACAGCAGATGCCTCGATCATCTATCTAAGAAATACAAAAAAACATTAGATCACAAATGCCTTAGTTCAGATCAAAACAAAATAGAAATGTTACCTCTAAAGCTAAAGGGGTCCTCTCGTCTGCTTCGATAGCTTTTGTCTTTGAGGTCTCTGTAGTAGGCAATTTTGCAACCCTCTCTAAGTAGAATGACTTCGGACGATGGGTTAGAACCTTCACTTTTTTTTGCTTCGGCGCAATAGAAGAAGCTCTCAGTGCACTTTTCCTTTTTAGCCCCCTCTTTCAAGCAGGGAAATTGTAATCAGGATAAACAAATCCAATAGCATTAAAGACCATGTTCAATCTTCATTTTCCTCGAGTACCGAAGGTAGTATACATGGCTTCATCCTCAGCCTTCGTATAGCTCCCTAACAATTCATCACTTGTTGCTTCAATGGCATCAAGCCAATCATCATCTGGCTCACCAAATTGATTCCTAAATCGATAAGTATACTTCAGGTGAACCAAACTACTTTTTCCCACATTTACATTAGCTTCAGCATCCTTCGGCATTTTCCATTCGGTAGCCAAGGGCCACACCTTAAAGGCTATGTGCTCCTGCACTAAGTCTCTAGTGTCGATGTAGCTGCACACAACGTTGAATGCTGCTAGACAGATTTGAGATTTTTTTGTATTCACGATAGTTGGTCTCTTTAACCCGAAGCTGGATCGAATGGGCCACTACACGATAGTTGGTCTCTTTAACCCGAAGCTGGATCGAATGGGCCACTAGATCACACCCTTCACATCGTTCCTCTGACTTAGATCATTCTGCACATAAAACCATTCCATCATCCACAAACCCGGCCATTTCTTCCGAAAAGTTGGCATAAGATATTGGACATCTGATCGATACTGAAGGTGTAGCATCCAAAGTTGTTGTGATATTATTCTTTTCCAGTGGCCTTCGTCTGATAGGACAATTCATGAATATTACAAAAACAATCAACATCTGGTTCTAGCCCTCGAATCCTTATGGCCCAGATGAAATTTCCAATTTTTATCAAAGCTTCAGGCGTAAGATGATGAAGAAAGATTTCAAACTTTTTCAAGACTTCAACCAACATCTAATGTAAAGGGAACCGCAGCCCAGCTTTCATGAAGCTTCGGAATACAACCACCTCATCTTTCTCAGGGAGAGGAACAATGTTTTCACCTCCGGTCCTCACTATAGATACATCATGAAAATACTTGCCCTTCATGGCCTCAACATGCCCCTTCTTCACAGCTGATTTTCCGAAGACCACGTGACTTGGCCTGCATGGCTGTTCTTCGGCATCATCATTATCACAGTCAATATCAAAGTCTTTGCTGTCACCAGAATCTTCAGACAGCCCAGCTAAAATCTCATCAGTTATTTTTCAACATTAGTGCTCTCCATAGCTTCATAAAACCCAACCAGTGTGGGGTCCTCACTGCTCTTGTCTTCGGCCATCTCAGCTTTGGTTAAAACAAAACTTCGAAGCTCGAAAATAGTCGCGGTTACTATATCAGCAAGCTAAACAGCAAAGCCAACACAAGCTGGATAGCACAAAAAATATTTTATCACAACCCTCATATATATACGCAAAGCACTACTACAGAGTGGCCCCCACGGTTCAGAAGGTTTCTCTATTCTAGCGAAGGGAAAGTGGTTTTTTGGACCTTCAGCTAAAGTCCTTCGTTTGTTTCGCAGTCTGAGTTTGTTACAAAGAAACTAACTAATACTACGTGGGGCTACTATTGGAGGCCTTCGTCTTCCGAAGGTCCTCTAAAACACGGCTAACCATTTTTTATCAGCATATTACTAAAGTTACAAGAGCCTCAGAGCCATAATAGCTTCGACGCAGAACAATGGAAGCGCAATGAAGTTAGCTTCGCCACAACGACGCACGAAGTCGATACAAGAAGATGGTGTTATCCAAGTTGCTAGAAGCAAATGACAGTGTTGTCCCTGCGATATTTGTAAACTTTGTGTGTAAGCTATGAGGGCATGATTGTAATATCGTACGAAGTTGTATGACTCCCTATAAATAGATGAACACTGCCCTGCATAAAGTACCTTTTTTGGTGGACAACACAATTTCCGTGTAATTTCCTCTCCATCACGAAGGTACACTTGCAAAGCTAATTTAAGTCAAAAGAAAAATATGAGGACGATGTTTTGATTGAGTTATTATATCTGAACTCTTTTGTATTCCTTGTACCTTCATACATTCACTTAATAATTACCTTCGTTGCTGAAGGAGATACTCAAAGGGTTAACTCCCTCATGACGAAGGTCATGTATTCTTTTAATATTGTGTTGCCTTGTTTCTTGATTGAATTTAACGATCGAAAACAAGTGACCAACATCAAGGTGGTTAAAAGCTAAGTATTAGTGGTGTTTCATCGAAAATCTTGCTCGGTAGTCCAATTAAGTCTCGTTACCCATGAGCTGATATTGCTACATGTATGTTCCCTGATTGTGGTGATTATTTAGTGAAACAAATTTATCATTTCTTTAGATGTGTTCTATACAAAAGATGTAGTTAACTCAAGTATCTAGCCTACACTAAAATTTCATGAGTTTATTTTCTGTGCAGATCTGAATGATTGTATTGTTTGAATGAGTTAGACTTAGAATCAATTCTTAGAGATATTATAAGAGTTGTAGTAATATTCCTAAGCTTTCTAAAAAGTCTAGAACCACATTTATTGGATATATAGAACTCTGTTCATGACTATTTAAAGTTGCAGGATAAAATCTATCCAAATCTGAATAGCAATGTTTCTTTGAAATGTTCGAGCTAGTTAATCATCAAATAATCTTAAGATAATTATAAGAAATTTGTAGATAACTGATTTCTCTTACTCGTGTTAAAATTTCATGACCATAGGCCTAATAGTTTGAGAGTTATGAATTTTACAAAATGAATGTTGTGTTCTGCCCACTCTCTGAACAGATTTCGAAAACTATGTTGTTTGGGTTGATTAAACTTGGAATCACTTCTTTGTGATTATAAAAGTTGTGTAGTATGTTTGTTAATCTTTCCGAAAAGTCTTACATCACCCTTTTTGGTGGTCAAAGGTCAAGTTATAGGTGTTTGAAGTGTGAAGACTGAATCTGTCTAAATCTGGACAGCAAGGCCTTCCTAGTGTTTGCTACCATTGATGCTTATTAAATCACCCTGAGATGTTGATAAATGTTCTATAGATAATTTCATTAGCTTTCTAGAAAGTCTAGGATCACTTGTTTTGGATGCATAAGTATTTAGTTATGAATTTTTAAAGTCCCAAGTCTGAATCTGTCCAAATCTGGATAGAGCTGTCATTTATCACTATTTAATCTCGCTAAAATCACATCAAGGTAACAATACCAAAGTTGTAGAGCATTTCTTAAACTTTCAAAAAGTATTCGATCACTATTTTTGGATGAATATCTTATGAGTTATGATTAAATCAAGTAATTGCTATGTTGCTGTCCTAAAACTTGTTGATTGTGGTGGATTGCTCTACTCTGTTGTGTTTGTCTTGAGTCGCTAGCCTCGGCATAAAAGAAAGCTTCGGATGCAAAGAGACGAAGGAGAAGAAGTCCAAGACTTGTGCAGCAAGAAAGAAAGGGAAAAGATAGTGATGCCCCTAGATATTTTGTAAATCATGTGTGTAAACTTTGTGGGCACATTTGTAATTTCCAATGAAGTTGTTCGACTTCCGTATAAATAGGTGAACAACGCCCTACATAGAGGGATCCTTTTGGGAAGGCCTTAAGCTTCATTTCTCTCAGCCTTCGAAGTATCCTTGAGCCATCTTGTGCAAAGAAGCCTAAAGACGCCTACCTTGTCGATGGTCCTAAAGACGCCTCTACTTCGGTGTAAACTAATGTGGTTCATGCATAAAGTGAAGGACGAACGAAGCTGGCCTTCGGCCGAAGTGGTGTAAAGAAGCTTCATCCATACATGGAAGCAGCAAAGATGTGAGCCGACATCGCTAGCCTCGACATAAAGAAAGCATTGGATGCAAAGCAACGAAGGAGAAGAAGTCCAAGACTTGTGTAGCAAAAAAGAAAGAGAAAAGATAGTGATGTCCCTACATCTTTTGTAAATTATGTGTGTAAACTTTGTGAGCATATTTGTAATTTCCCATAAAGTTGTTCGACTTCCGTATATATAGGTGAACAGTGCCCTACATAGAGGTATCCTTTTGGGAAGGCCTTATGCTTCATTTCGCTCAACCTTCGAAGTATCTTCGAGCCACCTTGTGCAAAGAAGCCAAAAGTATGTTTGTAAACTTGTATAATATGAAGGAAGACGGAATAAAAAATACTAAGACACAAGAGATAATTCTCATACTTTATTGTCCGTTATCCTTTCATTCAATACTGTTTCATTCGTATCTCATTTTAAAAACATTTGTTATCAAGCTAACACTTCGAAGAAGTCATGACTTAAGGACGAAGATCCAGACTTCTCAACTTATGTTGCCTTTTTTTTGTTGCCATGTAGCGATTGAAAACAATGACCCACATTGAATGTGTTTTTCGAACATTCGACGCAAGGCCTCCCAATTGTGTTTTTGCAATCTAAGCTCGTTATGAAGTAACAAACTCATCCCGCAAGGGGCTAATGTTGGAGGCCTACCTTGCCGAAGGTCCTCAAGACACCTCTACTTTGGTGTAAACTAATGTGTTTTAGGCATAAAGTGAAGGACGGATGAAGCTGGCCTTTGGATGAAGCGATGTACAGAAGCTTCGTCCATACACGCAAGTAGCGAAGATGCGAGTCGAGGTCTCTAGCCTCGGCATAAAGAAAGCTTCGGATGCAAAGAGACGAAGGAGAAGAAGTCCAAGACTTGTGCAGCAAGAAAGAAAAAGAAAAGTAGTGATGTCCCTGCATCTTTTGTAAATCATGTGTGTAAACTTTATGAGCGTATTTGTAATTTCCAACGAAGCTGTTCAACTTGCCTATAAATAGGTGAACATTGCCCTACATAGAGGGATCCTTTTGGGAAGGCCTTAAGCTTCATTTCACTTAGTCTTCGAAGTATCTTCGAGCTATCTTGTGCAAAGAAGTCAAAGATATGTTTGTAAACTTGTATAATACGAAAAAATATGGAATAAAAAATGATAAGGCACAAGAGATGAGTGTCATACTTTATTGTTTATTGTCATTTCATTCAATTCTGTTTCATTCGTATGTTCTTTTAAAAACCTCCGTCCTCAAGCTAACACTATGAATAAGTGATGACTTAAGGACGAAGGTCTAGACTTCACAACTTGTGTTGTCTTGTTTTTTGATGCTAGGTAGCTATTGAAAACAAGTGACCAACAACTTCTGAATTTTATATTGCATTTCTTGTTGTGACCTTAAAACAAGTGAATAATTATGATATTTGTTGGGGACTTGTTCTCAAATGCTATGAGTTAAGAACAAGGCAACACAAAATGTTAATGGTTAAAGTCCTTCGTCCTTCGAAGCATTATCTCCATTAGGATATAATGATCTTCAGACAAAGGTCATGAAGGACGTACCTTCATCATCGTAGTAAATATTAATGAAAGAAGAAGCATATGAAACATGAGAAAAGACACGGATAATCATATTATATCATTAATATACATTTTCTATATCATTATGAATGAGCATGAACAATATATTGAATTACATTTGTACCTTCGGCTTTACAGAAGGCAGAAGTCCAAGCATGACGCATGGATGAACACAAGCCAGCGTGAACATTACGGGAGTACTGTTCATCTATTTATAGGCGCATGGCGCAGCCTGTGAGAAATTACATTCATGCCCTTTACAAAGGCTTACAATCATAATACAAGTTATCACGGGTCGATTGGTCATTTCATCTTTAAGTCGGTTCACTCCTTCATCTTGAGACATGTCACTATGCCGAAGCTTTATGGATGATAGCTTCGGCACTGCTTTTGAGAGGATCTGCCGAAGGTGTTTCTCCTTACAGGATCTTCGGCGACGAAGCATACCCCCAACAGTAGCCCCTTTGCGGTGCTAGATCGTTTTTCGTAACGAGCTTGATCCGTGAAAAAGTCTCCTAGGCTTTGGAGAGCCGAAGATCCGAAAAACACCTTCCCTGAGCTCGTTGCCGAGAAACGATCACAAAATTTTGAGCACGAGATGGTCCCACCATGCAGCGGGTAAACACATCCTGGCGATTCACCTTCTCGGGTTCTGTGGCCCACCACTCAGTTAGTGCGGGCAACTGTTCGTCTGGTGCGGAAAACTTGACGATTCACCTCCCCACCTGCGGCACTATATAAATAGATGGGTAGGTGTGAAGTTACCACAGCATTCATTGCTATTGCCCTGTTTTGCTGCCAAAAATTTGACCATAGCCGAAGCTTGTTCATCGCAGTCAACCGAAGCACCGTTGTTGACTTTGCTTCGTCACAAGAGGAAGAGCTTCGGGAAAATTAAAAAAGTCAACAATTTCATCAAAAATTATGAGGAATTCATCACCAAATGGCAAGGGTACGTTCTATGGCCAGGGTTATACGTGACGGAGAGGAAGCCGAAGCTGCTAAAACCGCTCCGATTTCCGAAGTGATGAAACGGTCAGGGCTGGCAGTGCCGGAAGAAGCTTCTGAAGGTACACCTGCTGCCGAAGCTGAGCAGATTGATGTTGAAGAAGGTGAAACTGAAGATGAGTACAACTCCATGCCATCTAAACCTAGCCACCTGGAGTTTGGGAAGTCTACTATTACCGAGGGTGATATGCCTAAGTTGATAAAGCTAGGTTACATCAGTGAAGCCAAGAGGAAGCTAGTTCATTTTGGTGGAGAGGAAATTACTCCGAAGCCAGAAAAGGATGAGGTGTTAGTCTTTAAAAGCTTCTTTAAAGCAGGATTGAGATTTCCTTTGCATGAGATGATTGCGGATGTGTTGGAGAAGTTTGGGATTTATCTTCATCAGCTAACTCCTAACGCCATCGTTAGGCTTAGCGTTTACATTTGGGCTCTCCGAAGCCAGGGGGCGGAACCGCTTGCCGAAGGTTTCTGCCGAGCACATGAGCTTCATTATTAGACAAAAGCTAGAGAAGATGGGCTGCACGAGAATTTCGGCTGCTACAATTTTGCTTATCACAAAGATGCGAAGTCTCCAGTTATTAGCTATCGTACCAAATGGCCCACTTGCTGGAAGACCGAGTGGTTTTATGTTAAGGTTAACGAGAAGAAGGAGAAGCTGGTTTAGAGCCCATTGGAGTTAGTCTTTGGAGAAACTTGGCCCCAGTGCAACATGTTGCCGGAATCACCATGCCAAATTGCCTTTGGTGAATTTTGAGTTGTTTCAGAGCACATTGGCACTAGGGATTTGGTGCAAGAATTCTTAGCTTTCAGAGTATTCCCGACTTTGAAAGAATGGGACATGTCGAAGCTCAAAGGGGAAAAGAAAAAGAAGAAACTTGTTCGGTTGCCCTATTATTATAAATTCAAGAAACACTTCAAAGAACCTTGCCAAGAATGGTTAGACACGATTGAAGTTATGTGCAACGAGATCCTTGGCAACTATTCTAAAAAAGAAGATCAACTAATGACTGCAGCCTTCGGCACTCGACCGAAGCAAAGGTTGAACCGGGTCTTGGATGCACTAAATTTTGAGTATCCTGACTATGAGCGATTGGACAGAGGGGCCGAAGGGCAAAAAATAAAAAGAGTTGTTAGTGTTCTGAATAGAGAAGCTGCTAAATTGGTGAAGAAAGATGAATAAATTTTGAAGAAAAGAAAATTGAGCCCTGAGCCAAAGATGGCTGCTCCGAAGAAAAGAAAGGCTGTTGCTCCAAAACCAAAAACGACTAATATAGAGGAAGAGGCTCCTTCAACGCCTTCTACTGCCGATGTGGAAGAAATTTTAAAGGTAATGACTGAATCTTTGCCTGTCAAGCTAAGTCCACTAGGGCCACATCTGATGAAGCTTTTTCAGAAGGAAAAGGAGCCTTCGGCAGCGAAGAAGCCTGCTGAGCCAAAGAAACGAAGAATCATTCATGTAGTTGAAGTTATCGAGCAGACACCGCAGGTGGCCTCGGCATCAAAAACACCAGCCGTGGAGAGCACTGCTGCTACTGAAGCCGTAGCCATTGAAGCTGAAAGTGAAGCTGACATTGCCGAAGCTGAGGCCACCGAAGATACAAATCTAGAAACCACACTTGCTGATATTGATAACATGCTTCTGAATGAGCCCGCGGAAGAAGCTGCTAGAGTTGCTAAAGAAACTCTAGCCACAGCGCCTAGGAAAGGAAAAGAGAAAGCTGAAGATATCTCGAAAGAAGACTTCAATTTTCAGGACATACTTGGGCAAGAATTGTCAAAGGCTGAAAAAGAAGAGTTGAAGGAATATGCCATATCTTGCGGGTACAGACCCGGGGCGCTGCTCTTCGGGGGAGTTAACGAGGAAAGTCTAGGATGCCTTCGGGACCGCACTGGGGCGAAAGTTGTCGGCACTCTATCAAAGAGTATTGGCCTTCCAAAGGTTGAAGCAGACCTCAGTAGGTACCAGCGGCAGCATATCGCTGGTAGTCTATTCTATGCCAACTTTAAGGTAAAATTCTCAACATTTTATTGTTTCATTATGAAGATGTTATCTGATGAAGGTTATTTTGTCAGAGCTTACTGCTGAGCAAAGTCCTGAGGATGCAACAAGACCTCGAGGACAAAAAGAATGAAATTATAATTGAGGGCCTGGAGAAGAAGATAAAAGACCATGAGGCTACTCTGGAAAAGAAAGACTTCGTACTTCGAACCATGGAAGGTTCATTGGCAGAAGCCTAGGCCGAAATTGCTAGATTGAATAATGAACTTTCCACGAAAAGAAAAATTTCAAAGCCAAACTCGAAGCTGAAGCCGAGAAAAATTCAAATTTGCGGAAATCATTGAAAGAACATCAAGAAAAATGTGTGGACTTCAGCAACCGGTGCCTGCAGCGGTTAAAACAAGTTTTCAACTCGGTCGGAGCCGGTGCTGAGAAATTCAGTCCTTCGGTTGAGAACCTGCCGGAAACCTTCGAACATATTGAGGGCGAAGTTGACGCACTTGACGAAATTATAGGTGGACATGCTGATTTCTGCGCTCTGCTAGCTTCTCGGGGCACTGCTGTTGCCTTCATAAATTCTGGCTGTAAACATGGAAAAATTGTCAACAGACCAAATTTTAGCTTATCTCCGACATATTTAATTGATATCCCTAGCCTAGCTTGGAGTATAGGGAACAGATTCATAACTCAAATTTGGGTAAAAGGCGAGCGAAAAATGGTTGGCGACGAAGCTCGAAGCCACCTTAAGCCGGTAAAAAGTTTATGCCTGTTATTTTACCTTCTCCTTGAAGTCTGCACTTTTCTCATACCGTTTTAATATGTACAGGATGATGATGCTGAAGAAAAATGAGCCGAAGCTTGATAGGTGATCCGAAGCTCAGATCATCCGAAGATTAGATGACCCGAAGCTGAATGATGTCAAAGCTGAAGACGTTGCTAGAAAAATTCTAGAGAAAAATCTTGTAATGTCTATCGGCGTTTCGAACCCGGGGGGTCCCTGGACCGACTAGTAAATTTTATCGCTGCGTGTCCCTGCCCAGATGGGTTGGTGCGAGATGGAACACAAGAGGGGAAATGAGCCTTGTATTATCCTGCACCAGGGTGCTCGTAGTAGGGGTTACAAGCGTTGCGAGAGAGCAAGAGCGAGAGAGCAAGCACGAGAGAGAGAGAGGGTCCGGCCCTGCTCGTCTTCTCCAGTCCCTTTGCCATGCGTCTACTCGTCCTGCCTGCGTCTACTCGTCTCCCTCCCCCCTCGTGCCTCCTGGACATCCCCTTTTATAGACATAAGGGGATGGCCCAGCTGTACATTGGGGGTGTAGCTATGTGCTACGCGGCCAGCAGGGAAGTGCTTGGTCGCTATGCTCGTGTTAACGTGTCCGTTGGAGAAGTGCATGAGCCCTGTAGAAGCACAGCTGTCGGCGCTGCATGGATCTTGCTGACGTCTCCTTGCTTCCGTAGGGGCTTGAGAACCACCGACGTCATGGACGCACGCGGGGAACCATCATTGCCTGTTACCGGAGTAAGATAGATGGGACACTGGTCTTGTTCCTTAGTAGCCTGAGCTAGCTAGGAGTAGGGTAATGATGTTTCCCTTGTGGCGTGGTCGATCCGAGCCTGAGGTCGGGCGAGGCTGCGGCTCTTCCGAGGCCGAGGCTGGGGCCGAGGCCCAGGGTCGAGCGAGGACGTGACTCTTCCCGAGGCCGAGGCTGAGGCCGAGCCCTAGGGTCGGGCGAGGCGGAGATCTCCTCCCGAGGCCGAGGCCGAGGCCGAGGCCTAAGGTCGGGCGAGGCGGAGCTTCCTGTTGCGCCCGAGGCTGAACTTGGCTGTTGTCGGTTTCACCCGGGTGGTTGGCACAACACCCGGAGTGGGGCGGGCGGCGCTGTTTTCCTGTCAGATTGGTCAGTGAAAGGGCGAAGTGACTGCGGTCACTTCGACCTTGTCGACTGAGGCACGCGTGTCAGGATAAGGTGTTAGGCGATCTTATCATTAAATGCGCATGTAATACGGTCGGCTGGTAAGGCGATTTGGCCAAGGTCGCTTGCATGACAAGGCTTGCCTTTGGCTGAGCCGAGGGTGCGCTCACTGCCTGAGGAGACCCTCGGGTGAGACGTGAATTCGTCCGGGACCACTGTTCCCACCCGAGGCCGGGCTCGGACGAGGCGAGATCGCGTCCCTTGGTAGACGAAGCTTTGATTTTGGCCCAAACTGTCAGTCTTCATGGTTTGCTCTGAAGATGTTCACCACCCGTGTTTAGGGGTGTTGGGGGTACCCCTAATTACGGTACCCGACAATAGCCCCCGAGCCTCGAAGAGAGTGCAGGCACTCGCTTGGAGGTTCTGCCGGATTTTTGCGAGGGGACCAGGCTTTATCGGTTATGTTTTGTTCCGGTGGTTACGCGTGAGCGCACCCACCGGGTGTAGCCCCCGAGGCCTCGGAGGAGTGGTTTGACTCCTCTGAGATCTTAATTCTTACCATGATGCCTCGGTCGGCCTGGCTGTTCCCTCATGCGGCCTGGCCGCAGCCCGGGTGCATGGTCAGGCTCCGAGTTTTTGAGCTGGTTTGTTGACGCTGTCAACAGTTTTGGCCGCAGCCGGGTGCGAGGGCAGCCCTCGAGCCTCTGCACGGAGCGAGAGGACGATCAAGGACTGTCTCGACTTTTATCATACGCCCCTTCGTCGCCTTTTCACAAGGAGGAAGGGGGGAAAGCGCCATGTTACCCTCGGAGGGCACCGATCATGGTGTTTCCAGTGAGTTGCTAATGGGTGATCTGAGTGGATGCCCGTGCCCTATTCGTTAAGGGTCGGCTAGTGGCCCAGAGGCGCGCTCCAAAAGTACATGCAGGGGATTTGCTGGACCCGGACCCATTTTGATAGGGTCCGAGGGCTCGGTGCCTCCCTCCGGTGGGATTCCATTACAAATCGTTCCCGGTGGTCTCGGAAATGTCCTAGGGTACCTCGGGAGCGTAGCTCGAGCCTCAGCCATATAACGGACGTACCCAGGGTCATCTCTCACTCTGTGTGCTCTGGGGAGGCTGTCGAACCCTTCCGAGGGGCCAGCCTTCGAACCCCAGATCAGTAATGGGCGTGGAGCCCGAGTGGTCTGGGGCGGTTGCTGGACCCCGCAGGGTGCAACCTTCGAACCCCTGATCAGTAGGAGGGCTTGGGGGCCCGACTGCTCTGGGGTGGCTGCTGGACCCTGCAGGGCGCAACCTTCGAACCCCTGATCAGTAGGAGGGCTCGGGGGCCCGAGTGCTCTAGGGCGGCTGCTAGACCCCACAGGGCGCAGCCTTCGAACCCCTAATCAGTAGGAGGGCTCAGGGGCCCGAGTGCTCTGGGCCACTGCTGGACCCCGCAGGGCGCAACCTTCGAACCCCTGATCAGTAGGAGGGCTCGGGAGCCCGTTTCCTTCGCAGAGAAGGATCCTTTTCGAAATATCCCCTTTCCCAGTCCCTGTGGCAAGAGAGAGAGGGGAAACAGAAAAAAGGATATGAATTTAAATAACGCGGTGCACCTTTCTTGACGCGGTCATCATGACGAAGGGGAAACGTCGCCCGCTTCGCCTGCCAAAGGTGTCGCTTGCTCTGCCAAGGAGTTAACGCGACGGGACGGGCGATTCGCGGGGCGTCGGCTGCGCGTGCGCGGGCCGTTCGAGGAATGGAGTGCGGGCGCGTTGTCTTTACGCTGTGGGCGAGGGCTCCCCTGCCGCTTCAGGAAAGGACGCAAGCCTGGGGTGACTTGACCGCTGCTTCCGCTCGTCTGCTGCAGCAGTTATTGTCGGTCCGCTTTTGGCCATATCGACTGCCGCGCCTACCCCCGTGGCTGACTGACCCGTGATCGTTGCACTTAATTGGCACTTTTGGGTCACGTGCGGGGCTGCCTCGAGTCGCGGCACTGGTTCCGCAGTCGAGAAGACGCAGCATTGGCGTAGATGGCGGTGCGGTTCCCTTGCACGTAGTGACCGTCGCGCCGGTTACATGATATGTGGGACCGGGCCTCCGTGTTGGTCCACCGGATGTGACGAAGCCGAAAGGGTGCATAACCGCGGTGCGGTTGCATGCTCCCTACGTGGTGGCTCGCCCTTTCGTCCGCTGGTTTCGGCGAGGATGAGGGGAACGCTTATAACCGCAGGGCGGTTACATGCGTGCGGCGGTTTGCCTCCTTCACGTTTCGGGTCAGCTTCTCATGACGTGTGGGACCCAGCCCCCGTGTCGCAAGGTGGGAACCCTGGAGCACGTCGGTGGAGACTTTGCCCGTCGGTAGCCGAACCACTTAACTAGGCGCGAGTTACTTTTCGCGGAAGGTGACGAGTGAGGTATCCGTATCCTGGAGGCGTAGGATTCCCTCGGCTCGGTCGGCCTTGCCGTTCAAGGTCTCTCTCGCCCGGTTTTAGAACCTTCGGCCATTCTCCGATGAGCTAAAGCTGAAGGCAGCGGTGGCATGGACAGAGGTGGTGTCGGCTC
Organism: Zea luxurians; assembly: GCA_029449295.1. Lineage (NCBI taxonomy): Eukaryota > Viridiplantae > Streptophyta > Magnoliopsida > Poales > Poaceae > Zea > Zea luxurians. The sequence goes on from JAOPSE010000037.1 coordinate 16,700,789, forward strand.
GAACAGAGGCTTTCTTGGCACGGGAGCAGGTGGCTTCCCAGGCCGAGAAGATGCAGCAGCGGAAGCTGGAGTTTGGCCAGATCATCCGCGAGTGGGACCAATCCCGGAGCCAAGCTGCCGAAACCGTGAGCCGGGCTGAGATCCTCGGGGGACAGCTGGCTGAGGCTACGGAGCGGCTAGCCAAGGCGTCCGCTCGTGTTGCCGTCTGAGGCTGGGCCAGATTCCGCCAAGGATGGAAACGACACCGAGGGTGCTGCTCGTCCCCCTGCTGATGTTTGAGCCTGCAGGAACAGTTTGTCTGAAGTATGTGTATGTTTTTTGCGGTCGCTGAGGCCTAAACATATTTAGCGTTTGGATTATCAAGCTGTGTTTTCTTTTCTCTCGTTTCGAGCATTAGGACTATTTGTCGGTAGCAGAATCGCTTTGTCCGAGAGAGAGTTACTTTTCATGGAAGGTGATGAGTGAGGTATCCGTATCCCAGAGGCGTAGGAGTCTCTCGGCTCGGTCGGCCTTGCCGTTTACGTGCTCTCTCGCTCGTTTTTAGGATCCTGTTATCGATATAGTCGAAGATGCACGAAAGTCGTTTTCTACCCGAGCGTTAGGACTTGTTCGGTAGCAGGATCGCTTATCCGAGCATGAGTTACTTTTCACGGAAGGCGATGAGTGAGGTATCCGTATCCCGGAGGCGTAGGAGTCCCTCAGCTCGGTCGGCCTTGCCGTGTATGTGCTCTCTCGCTCGTTTGTTGGATCCTGCTATCGATATAGTCGAAAGCATGAAAGTCGTTTTCTACCCGAGCATTAGGACTTGTTCGATAGCAGAACCGCTTATCCGAGCGAGAGTTACTTTTCGCGGAAGGTGATGAGTGAGGTATCCGTATCCCGGAGGCGTAGGAGTCCCTCAGCTCAGTCGGTCTTGCCGTTCAAGGTCTCTCCCGCTCGTTTTCAGGGTTCCGTTATCGATGTAGTGGGAAAGCACGAGAGTTGTTTTGGTAGAAAGCCTTTCTTGGTTGAAAACTTTTCCGAAGAAAATTTTGACGCAGAGGGGGTTCCCCCCTTCTAGCCCCCGAGAGAGGGTCGGGCTTTGCCGAGGCAAGGCCGATCCTTCCTTGATGGTTAGACTTTATTTGTGTATGTAAAGAAAGCGAGGAACACAAACGACTCGAGACATTTTAAGGGTAAAAGCGACGTAGTTGTTCGATGTTCCAAGCGTTGCCATAGACCTCGCCTTGATCGTTGGCCAGCTTGTATGTCCCGGGCTTCAGAACTTTGGCGATGATGAACGGCCCCTCCTAGGGAGGAGTAAACTTATGGCGTCCTCGGGCGTCTTGTCGCAGCCGAAGTACCAAGTCCCCCACTTGGAAGTCTCGGGGCCGAACCCTTCGGGCGTGGTAGCGTCGCAGGGACTGCTGATACCGCACTGAGTGTAGTAAGGCCACGTCCCGAGCCTCTTCCAGCTGGTCCAAGGAATCTTCTCGGCTGGTCTGGTTGCCTCGGTCGTCGTACGCCTTTGTCCTCGGGGAACCGTATTCCAAGTCCGTGGGTAAGATGGCCTCGGCCCCATAGACTAGGAAAAATGGCGTGAAGCCCGTGGCCCGGCTCGACGTCGTCCTCAGACTCCAGACCACCGAGGGTAGCACTTTCATCCACCGCTTGCCAAACTTGTTGAGGTTGTTGTAGATCCTCAGTTTTAGTCCTTGCAAAATCATACCGTTGGCACGCTCCACCTACTCGTTTGTCATCGGGTGAGCTACGGCGGCCCAATCCACACGGATGTGGTGGTCCTTGCAGAAGTCCAGGAACTTTTTCCCGGTGAACTGCGTACCATTATCGGTGATGATGGAATTTGGGACTCCAAAGCGATGGATGATATTTGTGAAGAACGTCACCGCCTGCTCGGACCTGATGCTGGTTAAGGGTCGGACCTCGATCCACTTGGAGAATTTGTCGATGGCGACTAGCAGGTGCTTGAAGCCCCCGGGTGCCTTCTGCAAGGGACCGACGAGGTCCAGACCCCAAATGGCAAATGGCCAGGTGATAGGTATTGTCTGTAGTGCCTGAGCAGGCAGGTGCGTCTATCGCGCGTAGAATTGACACCCCCGGCAGGAGAGTACAATCCTAGTGGCGTTGGCCACTGCGGTTGGCTAGTCGAAACCTTATCGGAAAGTGTTTCCCACGAGGGCTCGAGGTGCTGCATGGTGACCACAAGCCCTCGAGTGTATTTCTTGTAACAGCTCTTGTCCTTGGGCAATGGGTATGCATCGTTGGAGAATGCCCGAGGGGCTGCAGTGGTACAGCTCCTTTTCATCACCCAGTAAAACGAACAACTTGGCGCGCCGAGCCAGTCGCCGAGCTTCGGCCTTGTCGAGGGGCAGCTCTCCTCGGAGGAGATATTCCAAGTATGGGGCCTGCCAGTTTGGGACCGGTGTGACCCCATTCCGCTCCCCCTCGACACGTAGGGCCTCACCCTCGGCGGCCGAGGTTACCTCGGGCTGGGCCGAGGCCTCCTCGGGCTCGGGCGCGTCGGCGACTTTGACGGATGGCTGATATATATCCTTGGAGAAGACGTCCGGGGGAACTGTCATTCGCCCCAAGGCTATTTTTGCCAGCTCATCTGCGGTTTCGTTGTACCGTTGAGCAACATGGTTGAGTTCTAGCCCTTAGAACTTATCTTCCAAGCGCCGGACTTCGTCACAGTAGGCCTCCATTTTTCGATCGTGGCAGTGGGAGTTCTTCATGACCTGGTCAATGACGAGCTACGAGTCGCCACGAGCATCGAGGCGCCGAACCCCTAGCTCGACGGTGATGCGCAGGCCATTAACCAAGGCTTCGTACTCGGCCACGTTGTTTGACGCCGGGAAATGAAGACGCAGCACGTAACGGACATGTTCTCCGAGGGGTGAGATGAAGAGCAAGCCCGCGCCTGCTTTGGTTTTCATCAGCGACCCGTCGAAGTACATGGTCCAAAGTTCGGGTTGGATTGGGGCTGTCGGTAACTGGGTGTCAGTCCATTCAGCCAGGAAGTCGGCCAAGACTTGGGATTTTATGGCCTTCCGAGGGGCAAATGAAAGTGTTTCGCCCATGAGTTCCACTGCCCATTTTGCTATCCTACCCAAGGCCTCTCGGGACTGGATGATCTCTCCCAGGGGGAAGGATGACACCACAGTCACCGGATGGGACTCGAAGTAGTGTCGCAACTTTCGCCGTATCAGAATCACTGCGTAGAGCAGCTTCTGAATCTGCGGGTAGCGGACTTTGGTCTCGGATAGCACTTCGCTGATGAAGTAGACTGGCCGTTGGATGAGCAGTGCATGCCCTTCTTCCCTTCTCTCGACTACGATCGCGGTGCTAACCACCTGAGTGGTCACGGCTACGTAGATCAAGAGGGCTTCTCCCGCAGTGGGGGGGCACCAAGATGGGCGCATTGGAAAGGAGTGCCTTTAAGTTTTCGAGGGCTTCCTCGGTCTCGGGGGTCCAAGTGAAGCACTCGGCCTTCCTTAAGAGGTGGTACAGGGGCAATCCTTTTTCGCCAAGGCGTGAGATGAAGCAGCTCAGAGCCGCAAGGCATCCCATGACCCTCTGTACTCCTTTTAAATCTTTGATTGGTCCCATGTGGGTGATGGCCACAATTTTCTCCGGGTTGGCCTCTATGCCCCGCTCGGAGACGATGAATCCCAGGAGCATGCCTCAGGGGACTCCGAAGACACACTTCTCGGGATTGAGTTTCATGCCTTTCGCTCTCAGACACTTGAACGTCGTCTCAAGGTCAGAGAGGAGGTCGGAGGCTTTCTTTGTCTTGACAATGATGTCATCGACGTAAGCCTCGACCGTTCTGCCGATGTGCTCTCCGAACACGTGGTTCATGCACCTCTAGTAGGTGGCACCTGCATCCCTCAAGCCAAATGACATTGTAGTATAACAATACATGCCAAAAGGTGTGATAAAAGAAGTCACGAGCTGGTCGGACTCTTTCATCTTGATTTGGTGATAGCCTGAGTAGGCATCGAGGAAAGACAGGGTTTCGCACCCAGCAGTGGAGTCCACAATTTGGTTGATGCGGGGCAGAGGGTAGGGAACTTTCGGACATGCTTTGTTTAGACCAGTGTAGTCTACGCACATCCTCCATTTCCCGCCCTTTTTCTTTACAAGAACAAGGTTAGCTAACCATTCGGGATGGAATACCTCTTTGATGAACCCTGCAGCCAGTAGCTTGTGGACCTCCTCGCCTATGGCCCTGCGCTTTTCTTCATCGAAACGGCGCAGGGACTGTTTCATGGGTCGGGCTCCAGCTCTGATGTCCAGTGAGTGCTCGGCGACATCCCTTGGTATGCCTGGCATGTCCGAGGGACTCCACACAAAAACCTCGGCGTTTGCATGGAGAAAGTCGACGAGCACTGCTTCCTATTTGCGGTCGAGCTCGGAGCCGATCCGGACTTTCTTGCTGGCGTCGTTGTTGGGGTCGAGAGGGACGGACTTAACCGCCTCAGCTGGTTCGAAGTTGCCAGCGTGCCGCTTCGCGTCGGGCACCTCCTTGGAGAGGCGTTCCAGGTCGACGATGAGGGCCTCGGACTCGGTGAGGGCCTCAGCGTACTCCACGCATTCCACGTCGCATTCGTACGCGTGGCGGTACGTGGATCCGACGGTGATGATCCTGTTGGGGCCTGGCATCTTGAGCTTGAGGTAGGTGTAGTTGGGGACGGCCATGAACTTGGCGTAGCACGGTCTCCCCAACACCGCATGGTAGGTCTCTCGGAACCCAACCACCTCGAAGGTGAGGGTTTCCTTTCGGAAGTTCGAGGGAGTTCCGAAGCAGATGGGTAGGTCAATCTGCCCGAGGGACAAGATACGCTTTCCGGGTGCGATCCCGTGGAAGGGTGCCGCACCGGCCCGGACCTCGAACCGATCAACCCCCAAGAGTTCCAGGGTCCCGGCGTAGATGATGTTGAAGCTGCTGCCTCCGTCCATGAGGACCTTGGTGAGCCTAACGTTGCCGATGATCGGATCGACGACGAGCGAGTACCTCCCTAGGCTTGGCATGAAGTCGGGGTGGTCTCCTTGGTCGAAGGTGATAGGCTTGTCGGACCAGTCTAGGTAGACTGGCGCTGCCGCCTTCACCGAGCAGACCTCCCGGCGCTCCTGCTTGCGGTGCCGAGTCGAGGCGCTCGCCACCTGCCCGTCGTAGATCATGAAACAGTTGTGGACCTCCAGGAACTCCTCTTCCTTGTCTCCCTCCTTGTTGTTGTTGCCTTGGCCCTTGCCATCTTCCGCCGGGGGCCCGGCCTTATGGAAGTAGCACCGGAGCAATGGCACATTCTTCAAGAGTGTGCCTGATGGGACCCTGGTGATAGGGACACGGCTCCTTGGGCATCTTGTCGAACGTGCCGGCCCCTCCAGGAGGCTTCCGAGGGTTCCTGTGCTCGGCAGCAGCGACGAGATTCACGTCAGCGGCGTTGCGCTTCGCTTGCGCCTTCTTCCTTGTCTTCTTCTTCGCGCCACGCTGGGCGGACGCCTCGGGGGCGTCTTCCTTCGGATCTCCCTGAGGCTGCTTGTCTTTCCAGAAGATGGCTTCGACCGCCTCCTAACCCAAGGCGAACTTGGTGGCGATGTCCATCAATTCGCTTGCCTTGGTGGGAGCCTTGCGCCCCAGTTTGCTCACCAGGTCTCGACAAGTGGTGCCGACGAGGAAAGCCCCGATGACATCTGAGTCGGTGATGTCGGGCAGCTCGGTGCGCTGCTTTGAAAACCACCGGATGTACTCTCGGAGGGATTCCCCTGGCTGCTGGCGGCAGCTTAGGAGATCCCATGAGTTTTCAGGGCGCACGTACGTGCCTTGGAAATTTCCCGCAAAAGCTTTGACCAGGTCGTCCCAGTCGGAGATCTGCGCAGGAGGCAGATGCTCCAGCCAGGCCCGGGCAGCGCCGGAGAGGAAAAGGGGAAGATTGCGGATGATGCAGTTGTCGTCGTCTGCCACTCCCAACTGGCATGCCAGCCGTAATCTGCGAGCCACAACTCTGGCCTCGTCTCCCCTGAGTACTTGGTGATGGTAGTCGGGGCTCGGAACCGGGCGGGGAACGGCGCTCGTCATATGGCCCGGCTGAAGACTCGCGGACCGGGTGGCTCGGGCGAAGGACTCCGATCCTCCTCACTGTTGCGGCGTCCCTCGCGCCTGGGGTGGTAGCCTCGGCGCACCTTCTCCTCGAGGCAGGCTTGATGGTCGCTACGGTGTTGCTCATCGCCGAGGCGATCCCGGGCGGCAGGTGCCTCATCCCGCGTGCGCTCGGGATGGACCAAGGCCTCCCGCATGTGTCGGGAGGACGCCGCGTGCTCTTAGGGGTCAGCTCGCCTTTGGGAGGCAGAGCTCTTGGCTCGTCGAACTGCAGCACCTTCCAGGAGATCCTTGAGTTCGCCCTGGATACGCCGCCCCTCGGTGGTGGATGGCTCCGACACGGTTCACAGTAGCATCGCCGCTGCAGCTAGGTCCTGGCCGGACCCGCTGACGGCCGGGGGCAGCGCTGCCCTGGCGTTGTCGACGATACGGCGCTGGACGTCCCGGGCCCGATGACGGGCTCCTCCGGCGAGTGTTCGGCCTGCCCACTCCTGCTCGATGTTCTGCCGGAGCTGCACAAGTCGCCCTACTTCCTCGTCGACCTTGGCCTGCATCTCGCGGATTTGCTCGAGCTGTGTGTCCTGACCCCCGCAGAGACTGGGACCACAGCTAGCTCCCGTGGGATGTCAACGCGAGATGCGGGCCCAGGGGGATCGCCAACCTCCGGCATGCCGAGATGGTTGCCTTTGTCGTTATCTCCCAGATCGACGTGGAAACATTCGCGACTTTGGCCATAACCCTCGTCGTCAAGGCCGTGGCCATCGTCAGAGCAACCGGAGAGGTAGTGATCACATGCGGACATGAAGTCCCGCATGGCCCCGGGATCACTGAGGCCAGAGAAATCCCAACCGAAGTCAGGGTCGTCCTCTTCCTCAGAACCCACCGGTCCGGAGGTTGAGACAGCTGTCAGTCGGTCCCAGGTTGACCACATATGGTACCCCGGAAGGTCTAGATACACCCTTGCGAAAGCGCTCACCGAAGCGGGGTCGCTAGGTGGATCGAAGCTGAATCGAAAGGGAACAGGGTGGAATACGGACGGTACCTCTTGGTCGATGGATGGTGGTGAAGTCGCGTCGGGGATGGAACGCACCGTCATCTCAGGTTCGAGGGTGACGCCCAGCAGGTCCTTTGCGAGGGTGCTGGTGTCATCAGTCTGCTTGGGGCTGGCACGTTGTGGGGAAGCGACGCTCGTCGTTATCTCAGGCGCGAGGACAACACCCGACATGTCCCCCAGAGGAATGCCGGCATCGTCGACTCGCTCTGGTCTGACAGCCGATAAGGTGCCACCTCCGCGTGGCCACGGTTGCCCCGTCTCCGTCTCCTCCAGCGAGGAGGATGGCGGGGATGACCCAGGTGTTCCTCTTCTGCCGCGGGGAGATGTCATCGTCAAATTCGCCGCCGCCGGGCGAGCCGACTATCGTTGTTGTCGTGCTGCGGGGGGAGGAGTACCATGTCGCAGCTACCATCGAGGGACATGAACTCGAGACTCCCGAATTAGAGCACCGTCCCGGGCTGAAGAGGTTGCTGAAGTCTACCCATCTGGGACTCAATGGGAAAGTGTTCGTTAACACGCAGCAGGCCCCTACCTGGCGCGCCACTATCAGCGTTTCGGACCCAGGGGGTCCCTGGACCGACTTGTAAATTTTGTTGCTGCGTGTCCCTGCCTAGATGGGTTGGTGCGAGATGGAACACAATAGGGGAAATGAGCCTTGTATTATCCTACACCTGGGTGCTCGTAGTAGGGGTTACAAGCGTTGCGAGAGAGCGAGAGCAAGAGAGCGAGCACGAGAGAGAGAGAGAGAAAGGGTCCGGCTCTGCTCGTCTTCTCCCGTCCCTTTGCCGTGCGTCTACTCGTCCTGCCGTGCATCTACTCGTCTCCCTCCCCCCTCGTGCCTCCTGGACATCCCCTTTTATAGACATAAGGGGATGGCCCAGCTGTACAATGGGGGTGTAGCTATGTGCTACGCGGCCAGCGGGGAAGTGCTTGGTCGCTATGCTCGTGTTAACGTGTCCGTTGGAGAACTGCATGAGCCCTGTAGAAGCACAGCTGTCGGCGCTGCATGGATCTTGCTGACGTCTCCTTGCTTCCATAGGGGGCTTGAGAACCACCAATGTCATGGACGCACACGGGGAACCATCATTGCCTGTTACCGGGGTAAGCTAGATGGGACGTCGGTCTTGTTCCTTCGTAGCCTGAGCTAGCTAGGAGTAGGGTAATGATGTTTCCCTTGTGGCGCGGTCGATCCGAGCCTGAGGTCGGGCGAGGCGGCGGCTCTTCCGAGGCCGAGGCTGGGGCTGGGGTCGAGGCCCAGGGTCGGGCGAGGACGTGACTCTTCCTGAGGCCGAGGCCGAGGCTGAGCCCTGGGGTCGGGTGAGGCGGAGATCTCCTCCCGAGGCCGAGGCCGAGGCCTAAGGTCGGGCGAGGCGGAGCTTCCTGTTGCACCCAAGGCTGAACTTGGCTGTTGTCGGTTTCACCCGGGTGGTTCGCACAGCACCCGGAGCGGGGCGGGCGGCGCTGTTTTCCTATCAGATCGGTCAGTGAAAGGGCGAAGTGACTGCGGTCACTTCGACCTTGTCGACTGAGGCACGCGTGTCAGGATAAGGTGTCAGGCGATCTCAGCATTAAATGCGCATGCAATATGGTCGGCTGGTAAGGCGATTTGGCCAAGGTCGCTTGCACGTCAAGGCTTGCCTTTGGCTGAGCCGAGGGTGCACTCACTGCCTGAGGAGACCCTCGGGCGAGACGTGAATTCGTCCGGGACCACTGATCCCACCCGAGGCCGGGCTCGGACGAGGCGAGATCGCGTCCCTTGGTAGATGAAGCTTTGATTTTGGCCTGAACTGTCAGTCTTCATGGTTTGCTCTGAAGGTGTTCACCAGCCGTGTTTAGGGGTGTTGGGGGTACCCTTAATTACGGTACCCGACAATGTCATTGTAAAAAATCTTTGTAATTTACGAATCAGATACTAATTCTGTAAATTTGTGCATACTTTGTAATATATCTTTACCTTTTTGTGCATGTATTGAACTGCTTTGTTGTGGACGAAACTAGCATTTTTTGAGCCGAAGGCGAAAAACACCTTCCCTTCTTTTCGTACACAACGAAGCATGAAACTGCTTCTTTTTCTGTTTTCCGAAGCCTTATCTTTAGAGCCGAAGCACCCTCCTATGTTATGATGATGATGATCCTATGTATGTCTAGATGAATGTTTATAAATGCAAATGTATGATGTAATGTGTAGTGCAAATGAATGTCCAAACACACGCATACGAAGCCACAACCATAGCCTTCATTCCCTTGGGAATGACCGAAGTCTCTTTGCCGTTTATTTTTCGGCTTCACCGCTTATTTTTCGGTGTATCAGCGCTGACTTTTCGCTGTAAGTTCTGCATCCCCTTAGGAACGTCTTTTGAACTTCTTCGCCTTCTATTTCGGCGATATCGCGTTGACTTTTCTCGCTTTGCCTTATATTTCGGCGGTATCAGCGTTGACTTTTCGTTGTAAGCTTTGCATTCCCTTGGGAACGACTTTTGAGCAGAAAACTTACGCTGCGCTCCCTTAGGAACGGCTTTTTTGTAGCTTCGTCGTGCTTTGCATCCCCTTAGGGACGACTTTCGAGCTTCTCCCTGTTTTTTCCTTTTTGCCTGCACTCGATGGTGCATGCTCAGTTTTTACATTTACATATTTGGGGGATTTTGCTCTTGCAGAGCTGAATAAGAAAAAGAGAAATTACATGCTATGGCCCCATTAAAAACCTTTCTCCCCCTCTAGAAAGGAAAAGGGTACCATATGAAGAGAAGAAAAAAAAGATTACATCAAGCTAGACATAATATCGCCGAAGCTCATCCGCATTCCAAGATCTAGGAATGTCGTTGCCATCCTTATCCTTCAATCTGTAAGAACCGGGTCTTGACGAAGATACTACCAGAAAAGGTCCTTCCCACTTGAGCTGTAACTTGCCTACTGTATCTGGGTTGGCCACTCTCCGAAGTACCAAATGTCCTGGTTTAATGCTCTTTAGCCGAACTTTTCTGTCACGCCATTTTATTGTTTCGGCTTGGTATTTATTGATATTCTCCACGGCCTGAAGCCTGATCCCTTCTATAGCATCTTTTGCCACAGAATAATCAGCTTCGTCTTCTGCCGAAGCCACTGTTCTTATTGATCCTGCCTTAGCTTCTTCTGGGGTGATTGCTTCATCACCAAACAATAGTTTGAATGGTGTAAAACCTGTTGACCTTGATATTGTTGTGTTGTGGCTCCACACCACTTTGATCAATTCATCTGGCCACTTTCCTCTAGGCTGATTGAAGATTAACTTCATTATTCCCGTCATTATAATGCCATTGGCTCTTTCAACAAGTCCATTTGACTCCGGATGTCTGACCGATGCAAAATGAATCTTCGTGCCCTATTTGTTCACAGAATCCCTTGAAAGCTTCAGCATCGAACTGTGTTCCATTGTCTATAGCCTTCGGTACTTCGAAGCGACAAACAATGTTTTGCCAAAAGAATTTCTGGACAGTGACCGAAGTTATTGTGGCCAAAGGCTTCGCCTCAATCCACTTGGAAAAATACTCTACTGCCACCACAACATATTTTAGATTTCCTTCTGCTGGTGGAAGTGGACCTAGCAAATCGAGGCCCCACCTTTGCAACGGCCAAGTGGGCTGTATTAATTGAGTGAGGGATGAAGGTTTCTTCTGGTCTCTTGCACATTTTTGACAGCCTTCACATTTTTGGACTAATTCTGCTGCATCCGAAGCTGCCTTCGACCAATAAAATCCTTGTCGAAAAACTTTTCTCAACAAGGGCCTAGATCCAATATGAGATCCACACAGACTTGCATATATCTCTTTCATTAATTCCATACCTTCAGTTCTTGATAAACACTTAAGGAGTGGTGAACAAACTCCATGTTTATACAATTCCCCTTCTATTAACACATATGGTCTTGTTCTTGCCTCCATTCTCTTGTTATAAGCTTCGTCACTTGAAAGACAATTTCCTTGAAGGAAAGATATTATTTCAGTTCTCCAGTCTTCACTGTGTACTGGAGAAATAGTAAGCACTGCTCTCTCCATGAGCTCAACTGAAGGTGCTTTTATTGTTTCAAAAAATACTTCGGAGGGTAGTGGGAGCCCCTGAGCTGCTAATTTGGCTAGCAAATCTGCATGCTCATTTTCACCTCTTGGAATATTCTTGACGGAAAAACCTTCGAAGGAAGCTTCCAACCTTCGAACTGCATCCAGATATTTTTCAAGCTTCGGATCTCGTGCCTTGCTGCTTTTATCCACATGGCCAGCAATAACTTGAGAATCAGTCTTTAGGATGACCCTTCTTATTCCCATTGCCCTTAGTTTCCGAAGCCCCAATAGAAGTGCTTCGTACTCAGCAATATTATTTGTGCAACTGAAATCCAGTTTTACTGCATAACATGTTTTGACTTTCGAAGGTGCCACTAGGACCGCAGCTGCTCCTACACCGAAGGCTCCCCAAGAACCATCGCAAAACACTGTCCAAGCTTTGGCATCTTTGCTTGTCCCTTCTTCATGAGCCCCTGGCGTCCAATCAGCGATAAATCTGCTAGCGCTTGAGATTGAATTGAAGATCTGTGCACGTAGTCAATAGTGAATTCATTAAGCTCCACGACCCATTTGCCAATCCTTCCAGTAGCTTCTCTATTCCTCATGATATCCTTCAGGGGTTGTGATGAAGGAACAATTATGTGATATGCTTGAAAATAATGCCGAAGCTTCCTGGATGCCATTAACATAGCATACAACACCTTCTCCAATTCTGTATAGTTTTTCTTTGATAAACTTAAAACTTCAGAGACAAAGTATACTGGGACTTGCTTTTTAGTTTGTCCTTCGAGCTTCTCTTGTACAAGTGCCGCACTCACTGTAGAGTGCAAAGCTGCCACATACAATAGCAATGGAGCCCCTAGCACGGGTAGAGTTAATGTTGTTAAATCGATCAGATATTGCTTCAGCTCTTCAAAAGCTTTCTGTTGAGTTGGGCCCCATTGAAAAACTTTAGCTGACTTTAGTACTTCAAAGAATGGTAAATTTCTTTCTGCTGATCTAGATATAAATCGATTCAAAGATGTCAGTCTTCCTGTCAACCGTTGGGCCCCCTTCTTTGTGCTTGGTGGCTCCATTCGAAGGATAGCTTCGATCTTGCTTGAGTTGGCTTCGATCCCCTTTGTTGAAACTAAACAGCTAAGGAACTTGCCCTTCTTCACTCCGAAGACACATTTTTCTGGATTTAATTTCAGACCAGCTTGCCTAAAATTAGCAAATGTTTCCTATAGATCAGTAATGTGGTTTTCTTGCTTCGTGCTCTTCACTATAATGTCATCAACATATGTTAGCATATTTCTGCCTATCTGAGAGTGAAGGACCTTGGCTGTCATCCTGCTGAAGCTTCCCCCAACATTCTTGAGCCCTTAGGCATCCGAAGATAACAATATGTACCACTGGGGGTTATGAAGCTGGTCTTTGGCTCATCTTCCTTCTTCATCTAGATTTGGTGGTAGCCTGAATAACAATCTAGCAGACTCATGAGCTCTGACGAAGCTGCTGCATCTACTAGAGAATCTATTCTTGGTAATGGGAACTCATCCTTTGGACAAGCCTTGTTCAGATCAGTAAAATCAATGCACATTCTCCATTTACCATTGGCCTTTTTTTACCATAACAGTATTGGCTAGCCATTCTGGGTATTTCACTTCTCTGATGACACCAGCACTAAGAAGTCTTTTTACTTCGTTCCGAGCATCTTCGGCTTTATCGTCAGACATTTTCTGAAGCTTTTGTTTCCTGGGTCGGAAGGATGGATTGACATTGATGACGTCCCTATTGACACCACAGAGATCGTTGGCTGTCGGTGTTTAGGGTCCGACCGCACACCCGGGGTTACCCCTCAAGGTGTTTTTAGGAGTAGGACGGTGTCGACAACTGTAGCAAAATGGTTCGTGCCAATCGCACGAGGGACAGTGGACAAGGTTTACAGGTTCGGGCCGCTTAGAGATGCGTAACACCCTACGTCCTGATAAGTATGCTTGGTGGATGTGATTACAAGAAAGCTCTCTGGATCGAGAATACAGAGAGTTGATGTGGGAGGCTAAGTAATGGGTCGATCGTTCTGAAGGGGTGCCCCCTAGGCCTTATATACTCGACCGTGGGGCAGTACACATGATGAGATAACAACGAGTAGCTAAAAGATAGTGAACCTCTCGAGATTATCCCCTACGTAACTCTCGCCGACTTATCCTCACGTGGCTTCGCTGCATGGAGGCCCCGACGCGGGAAAGTCGGATCTCTGTTGCGGCCAATGGCTCGGCGCTATGGGCCGTCCGGGTTTGCACCAATCCGGCCCTATGTCGCTCTGCGTTGCTGGTCGTCTTTCCCCAGGCCCACAAAAGAATAACCTTACGATTTATTGGGCCCTTGGGCCTTTCGTGAGGTCCTTTACTCTTTTGGTGGACCCGGGGGATATCTATCCCCCACAAGCCCCCGATCTTTGGGTTAATTTAGAGATAATCAACCCGAAGATCCCAGGTCCAGCTTGTAGATGATTTGAAGAAAGATGACTCCTTGCTGTTTTCTCCTGCTTTGATCACTTGTCGACCAGAACCTAGCTTCGTGCCTGTGCCTTAGAGATCGGCATTCCTGTTTGTTGGACTCTGAACCTTATTGGGTGCACCGGAGGTGCACCCAATGGGTGTAGCCCCCGAGCTTCGAGTAGATTTTAGAAAATAATCTACTCGAAGGTCTTCATTAGAAATTACTCCCATTTGTGTTTCCTTATTCCAGTTGAGGATTGGCTTCTTAATCTTGTTTCATGCCCTTAGAAATTGGCGCTATCCTGGCTTATAGTGACAATCCATGGGGTGCACCGGAGGTGCACCCAATGGGTGTAGCCCCCGACCTTCAAGTGGATTTTTTGGATAATTCGCTTGAAGGTCTTCTTTTTGCGTCCTGTTGCTGAAGAATACTCTTTCTGCTCATAAAAAGGTTGGCATGATGTCATCCGTGCTATGTCATCAATATTATGCTTCGGAGGTCAGCATGTGTTTTGTCTTTTGCAACTGAATTTGCAACCCTTCCATATCTTGCTGAGTAGCATAGTGTATTTGCTCTGCGACTGATTGGACGTTCGATGGACGTTCTCTGTCTAGTCTTCAAGTCATGTCTGTCGACCATATTTTGCACTCTACTGACTATATTTGGCTTCCCTTTAACTCTTGTTGATATCTCATTTTTGTCTTGAGGCATTCACTGCATGCTCTGCACAGATGTGACCATTTTGAAAAATATACTGACAATTCCTGGGCGTCCCCCCCCAATGGGTGTGAGCAAGGAACGTCTTGGTACGCTGAGTGTTTTAACCGGTTGCTTCTGAGTTGTAATGTGATGGGACGGCGAGTGTAATCATATCCTTTGCGCTGTTGACTGGAGTCCCAATGGGTGTAGTGCTGCATGAAACGGCGTCCGCCGCCTGACGTGTCTTTGGACGGGTGGAGGTGTATATTGAATGCTTTGCGACTGTTCAGTGACCACTGTTGGAGGTGAGCGGTTGCCTTCTTTTCCTATAAATAGTGCCCTTGCCTGCCTGATTTTTTTCACATCTCTCGCTGTTCTCCGTTGCCTGCTTTCTTTCTTCTATCTGCATTTCCACCATGGGCAAGAAACGCAAGCGCGAACCAACCCCTCCGTCTGAAGATTTCGGTGACTCGGAGTATTCAGAGGAGGAGTTCTCCTCTGAATCCGAGGGGTCTCCGGCTCCCATCCCCCTGCGTGAGTCGTCTGACGACTCAGACGACTCCCAGGGGCTCGCGGCGGAGGTCTGGTCGTACATCCGGGCCGTCGAGCGCTCCGGGCTCGAGGGCTCGGATGAGTCCGAGTACTCCTCGGAGGAGGAGGACTCGGACGACGGCGGCGAGGGCGGGGACGACGACGACGACGACGACGACGACAATGACGACGACGACGACGACGACGATGACGACGACGACGACAACGACGACGACGACGACGGCGGCTGCACCAGGGGCGGCGGTGACAGGGGCGGCACCAAGAGCGGCGGCGGCGGGGGCGGCACCAAGAGCGGTGGCGGCGGCAGGGGCAGGGCCAGTGGCTAGATGCCACTGGTCCTTTTAAATATTAGTATAGATTAGAAGTAGTATAGTTAGATAATGTAGTATTATTAGTAATGTAAAGTAGTATATTGTAGAGTAGTAGTAGTAGTAGCAGTAAAGTGTAGTTTAGTAGTAGAAATAGGGAAGTATCAACTCATAATGGGTTGATTTGTAAATGTTATCACTTCCCTTGAATGAAGAACAAGTTTGGTTTCCTTTTGATGACTTGTTTCGTCTGACTATGAATCTGAGTTTTTTGAGGCCGTAGATGAACGGCTTGATCGTTATACTGATGCCTCCAAGCAATATTGCAATCTGTATCAATGTTTTTAGAAGTAATGCCGAGTGATCGGAAGTCGCCGTCGACATTTTAAAAGTAATGCCGAGTGGTTGAACTCCAGATCATCGTTTTAGAGGCAACGCCGAGTGACTAAGTAGTGACTTCGGCATTTTAGAGGCAATGCCGAACAATTTAACTCAAGATCAGCGTTTTAGAGGCAACGCCGGGTGATTGAGGGTCAACGTCGGCATTTTAGAAGTAATGCCGAACGATTGAACTCAAGATCAGCGTTTTAGAGGCAACGCCGAGTGACTGGATAGTGACGTCGGCGTTTTAGAGGCAGCGCCGAGTTATTGAACTCGAAGTCAGCGTTTTAGAGGCAGCGCCGAGTGATTGAAGGTCAACGTCGGCATTTTAGAAGTAATGCCGAACGATTGAACTCAAGATCAGCGTTTTAGAGGCAACGCCGAGTGACTGGATAGTGACGCCGGCGTTTTAGAGACAGCGCCGAGTTATTGAACTCGAGGTCAGTGTTTTAGAGGCAACGCCGAGTGATTGAAGGTCAATGTTGGCATTTTAGAAGTAATGCCGAACGATTGAACTCAAGATCAGCGTTTTAGAGGCAACGCCGAGTGACTGGATAGTGACGTCGGCATTTTAGTGGCAACGCCGAGTTATTTCGAGGGTTAGCACCCGAGTAAGGAGAGGGCCCACCAGTTTTCTGGGAAATAACTGCCGAATGACCACGTGGCATGCTGGGATTTCGGAAATAACCGCCGAGTGATGACTGGGCACTTTTTGAAACGGTGTCTGGTCCGAGAATATCCCATAAGAGTCGCACTTTTAGCCGCCTTTGCTTTCCGCGCCCTAGTTTTTGCATTCCTGCTTCCAAATCTCCTCTGCGCTTGCCTCCAATTTGCTCGCTGGTGAAATCGAGATGGCTCCCAAGAGGAAAATCGCGAGTTCTTCCGCTGTGGTGATTCCCCCAATTGATCCCAACAGCCAGTTGCCTTTCGCAGGTAACCACATGTCCAACATCTCTGAAACTGAACTCCTCCACCTCGTGTCCCTCGGGGTTCTTCCTCCGCGGGAACTCTGTTCTTGGCGGGTTTGCCATGGAACTACGGTCCCGACGGAGGATACCCACGAATCTGTGGTTTACGCTCCCTTTCTTCTCCGTGGCCTTGGCCTTCCTATTTCTCCCTTTTTCCGTGGTCTTCTTGATTTCTACCACATCAACTTAACCCATCTGAACCCTAATTCAATTCTGCAAATTTCTATCTTCGTCCACTTATGTGAGGCCTTTCTTGGTGTGCTGCCGCATTTTGGATTGTGGAAACACTTGTATCACTGTCGCCCTGGGATGGCCGGGGGACAGCATCAGTTGGTTGGAGGTGCCAGCTTGGAGATGCGCCGGGGACGGAAAACTGAGTATCTTGAGATCCCCCTTAAAGACAGCATTAAGGGATGGCGCCTGGAATGGTTTATAGTTGATAACTATGGAAATTCTCTCCCCCCTCGGTCAGGAAGACAGCCAGATGTTCGCACCCCGAGCTGGACCGAGTCTCCCACGGACGAGGAGGTGGCTGAAGCTAGTGTGCTGTTAGCTGAAGTTGGGCTATTGAAAGAGAGGGGTTTAACCGCTGAAGCTATAGTTGCTGACTTTGTCTTCAAAAACATTCAGCCACTGAAAGACAGGGCCCACCCGGCTTATCTGTATCAAGGGCTAGCCGACCCAACTCGAGTTACCAATGGAAGGATCCCTTCTGCAGATTTGGTGAGCCGGCTGGAGATGATTCTCAGAGGCAAAGTATCCAATGTTGGTGCTCCGGTGGCGTATTCAGCCTGGAATCTGCCTCCTGCCAAGGCCTTCACTCGCTTCGTGTCAAACCCGCCTTCAACTGATGGCAATTTGGGCCTTAGAACGCGGCCCTCTGATGAGGAGGTTAGTGCTTTGGTTGCTTCACTTGGGAAAATCCCTGATGATGAAAGACAAACCCATTTCGAGGTGCCTTCGGATCCTACTGATGCTGAAATAAATGCCGTGCTTGACATGTTGGCCGAAGATTCTTCTGACGCTATTCCTACTGAGACATTGGCAGTGGCACCTCTCCCAGAGGTCGGTATAGTCTTGGATGTCCAGAGACCTGTCCGTGCTCGCTCGAAGCGTCCCCGCCGAACCAATCAGACTGATCTTTCTGTTGATGAGCAGAAAAAGAAGAAGAGACGTATTCGGCGAGTATCTAGTTTGAATCAGGGTGCTGGTCCCTCGGCTCCTGCTGATGAGGAGGTTCCTGCATCTGAATTTGCTGATGCTGATCCCAATGGGTGTGGTCCATCTGATGCTGATCCCAATGGGTGTGGTGCCGGTGTTGCTGATGAAGATGACGAAGAGGAAGAGGATGAGGTTCCTTTGATTCGAAAGAACAGTCGGCAATTCCTCGCCAGTGGGGAAAGTAGTGGGGTTCCCTCCCCGGCCTTATCTGCTCTTGTCGGTCTGCAAAACATATCCCTGGCCGACTTTGATCAAACTCTCGAGGATATGGTCCCAGAGGACTTGTTATCAGGGCCAGTGGACGATGCCGCGACGGAAACCTGTGGTGCTGTGCCGGACGCTGGGTTGAGGTCATCCCGTGCCTCATCAACCTTAGAGCACGATCTTGAGGGACGGGATGTTAACTTGGATTGTCCTGATCCCATGGAAATAACCGAGGGCCCGCTAACCTTGGAGACGGTTACTGCTGAAAATTTGGACCCCAAGGATGGTGTCGACACATGTCCAGCCCCCGAGGGTGTCGTGGGGGACGATTTAGCCCGGGCGAAGAGTGCAAGCTACTGCCCAGCCCCCGAGGGTGTTGCCGGGGATAACCCGGCTCAAGTGGGCAGTGCCGACTATGGCCCGGTCCCCGGGGATGCCCAGACAGGATCTCCCTCCGGTACTTCCATGAACGTTCACGCTGGGTCACCTCCACACTCTGGCTGCATGGTGGTGGCCCAAACTTCAGACCGGGGCGTCGCTTTAGAGGGCAGCGTTCCCGTTGATCGAGTATCCGGTTATGCTGAAGGAGATGAACTGATTCCCACTGTTCCATTGCATGCTGCTTCGGGTGATGACCTTGCGCCTGGTTATCATCTGATTTCTCCTGACTTGGGGATCCCTTCGTTCTTCTCCACCCTCCAGGTACTGTGCTGTTTCTTAGCTTGATTTTTACATTGCCTGAACTCTTGCCATTATGCTCATCTGCTCTTCTCATCAGACTTTTGTGGATGGGGTGACCACCCAGCTGAAATTGCATGGTGCTCCTATTCCAAAAGTGGCTTCATCTTTTCCATGTTGGAATCCAGTGTTACTTCGTCGTCGTGTATCCGAGTTGGAGGCGATTAACGCTGGTTAGTGCCCTTTTTCTTTTCTTCGCGTTTGTTGTGGACTGCTTGACCTTCTGACCTTGTTTTGTTTGATTACCTCTTACTAGGAATGACTCGGCAGACTGCACTTCTTGAGGAGAAACATTCTCAGGATCGAGCCGAATTGACTCAGCGATGCACTGATCTTGAGGAAAAGTATTCTCAAAGTCAGATTGAACTGAGTCAGGTTTCTGCTGCCTTGGATGATGCCAATGCGTTGAGTTCTTCTCTGCATGCCCAGCTTGACTCTGAAAAGGTGATATATGAAACTGCACTTTTTTCTTGCCGTGCTCCTATTGTTTGCCTGGTTTTCTGAAGGAACTGATTTGCGCTTGCAGGAGGAAAAACGCATCCTTGCCGCTTCTCGAGATAATCTTGATAGGTTGTATCGAGATTCTAGCAACTCGCTGACCATCTTGGAGAGAAGTCATCGCTTTTCCATGGAGGAGTTGAACAATCTTCGCTTTAAGTTGCAGGAGTCTTTGGATGATGTGATTCGCCTTCGGGAGTTGATATCAGCTAAAGACGTTGTCATCAAGAATCTGCGTGCTTCCAAAAAATCTGTTACCCAGGAGCTAGAGGCTGCCCAGTCGGCTGTCAAGGCTGCTGAAGAAACTTCCAATACTCTGAGAGCCCAACGCGATAGGGCCATGGACAAGGCCATTCGAGCGGGACGAATTCTGATGAGGAGGCCTGGCGTAGTCGTTCCTGAAGATATAAGGGCCGACGTGAACGCCGCCCCTGACTCCTCGAGTCGTCCTTCTTCGTCAACTGCTCCTGGGAAAGACATTGCAAAATAGAGAAAACATTTCGCATGCTCCAAGCGCGCAGCTTGCATGATTGAATATTTGTCAGAGAGCACCAGTTTATTTGAGTGACATAGTTATTCTATCATTGTATCAGTATTTTTTAGTTCAATGAGTTTGGTAGTAATGATGCATGATGACTATGAATTTTGCGTGTGGGATATGGAGATCATCCCCTGAATTAAATAGGCGAGAGCATGTTGCATTGGCCTTAAGCAAGCGCCAATTGGAGTTGATTGCTTCGTTAGCTGGGCATAGTGGTCGCCCTGAGTTAAGTAAAGCATGAGCACGTTGCACCGCCTTAAGTCGTTGCCGACTTAAGTCGATTGCTCCGTTAGCAGGGCATAGTGGTCACCCCGAGTTAAGTAAGCGTGAGCATGTTGCACCGCCTTAAGTCGTTGCCGACTTAAGTCGATTGCTCCGTTAGCAGGGCATAGTGGTCACCCCGAGTTAAGTAAGCGTGAGCATGTTGCACTGCCTTAAGTCGTTGCTGACTTAAGTCAATTGCTCCGTTAGCAGGGCATAGTGGTCACCCCGAGTTAAGTAAGAATGCGAGTCAATCGTAAATAAATTGAGTATCCTTGAAACCTTTTCTTTATTGATGACATATTTCCACTTTACAGAGTATATCATTGTTATCCCAGCAGTTTTGAGGTACGGCTAAGGATAAAACTTTCTCAGGTGTTCTATGTTCCAAGAGTTCCCGACTTCCGTGCCGTCCATCTGAGTGAGGCGATATGATCCAGGCCGAGTGACTTCTGCCACTATGAAAGGCCCTTCCCATAAGGGTGATAACTTGTGTCGTCCTTCTCCCGTTAGAATTCGGCGAAGGACGAGCTCCCCCACTGAAAAGGATCGTTGCCGCACAGCCTTGTCGTGATAGCGCCTTAGAGTCTGCTGGTATCTTGCTGACTGGATTACTGCATTTAGCCGTTCTTCTTCGAGTATATCTATGTCCTCTAGTCTGGTGGTCTCAGCTTCCGCTATGCTTTCAAAAATCAGCCTTGGCGCTCCAAACTTGAGATCAGCAGGCAGCACTGCTTCCGACCCATAGACCATGAAGAAAGGAGTGTTTCCATGCAAGGCTCAGCTAGGTTGTGTTCTTAGGCTCCAAACAACATAGGGTAATTCCCTTATCCACTTCCCTGCGAATTTTTCATTCTTATCAAAAATCTTTTTCCTGAGTGCATCCAATATCATCCCGTTAGCTCGCTCAACTTGCCCGTTGGCTCTCGGATGGGCTACAGATGCATACTTGATCTGAATACTTTTTTGCTCGCAGAAGTCAAAGAACTCTGAACTCGTGAAGTTGGATCCTAGATCAGTTATGATGCTGTTTGGTATCCCGAATCTGAATATTATATCTTGTATGAATTCCACAGCCTTGGCAGAGGTTAAGGAGGCAATGGGCTTGAATTCTATCCATTTAGTGAATTTGTCAATTGCTACCAACACATGAGTATATCCCCCTTGTGCTTTCTTGAAAGGTCCAATCATATCCAGCCCCCAGCATGCAAAGGGCCAAGTTACTGGTATGGTCTGCAGCTGCTGTGCTGGCAAGTGTTGTTGCTTCGACAAGTATTGGCAGGCTTCGCACCTCTGAACTAACTCGGCTGCATCATTCTTTGCTGTTGGCCAATAGAATCCTGACCTGAAGACCTTTCCAACTAGTGTTCTGGAGGCCGCATGTATCCCACATTGTCCAGCGTGGACCTCTTCTAGTAGTTGCTTTCCAGTGGATGGGAGAATGCACTTCATGAAGACGCCTGATGCACCCCTTCTGTATAATGTCTCCCCAATGAGTGTATAATGAGCCGACTGTCTTGCAATACGCTCCGCCGAGTTCCTATCATCTGGTTCTTCTTCATTCTTTATGTACTTAATGATTGGCCTTCTCCAGTCATCAAGATCTGACTCGGGTTGATTTATGATGTTACACTCTTCTACTTGATCCGTTGAGATACTTGGCTGCAGGATTTCTTGCACGAAAACCCCAGGTGGGACCTGAGTTCGACTGGACCCCAACTTGGATAGTACGTCAGCTGCCGTATTCCGATCTCTTTCCACATGATGAAATTCTAAACCCTCGAATTTATCCTCCAGCTTTCGGACGGCGGTGCAGTATCTTCCCATCGAATCATTTGAGCAATCCCACTCCTTATTTATCTGGCTGATAACTACCAGAGAATCCCCGTACACCATTAATCTTTTGACGCCCAGTGATATGGCAATGTTCAATCCATGGATCAAAGCTTCATACTCGGCTGCATTGTTAGAGGCCGGGAATAGCAGCTGGAGGGCGTACTTGAGGTGTTCGCCTCCTGGTGCAGTGAAAAGAATCCCCGCTCCTGCTCCTTGCAGCTTGAGTGAGCCATCAAAATACATTCGCCATACCTCTGCAGTCTCCGGGTTGTCCGGTACTTGTTGTTCAGTCCACTCTGATACGAAATCGACTAGTGCTTGGGTTTTGATGGCAGTGCGAGGCCGAAACTCGATGTCATGAGATCCCAGCTCACAGGCCCACTTGGCTATTCGACCGATGGCCTCTTTGTTGTGAAGAATATCCCCTATTGGAAAACTTGTGACCACTATGACTTTGTGATCGTCAAAGTAGTGACGCAGCTTGCGGGCAGTTAGGAGTACTGCATACAATAGCTTCTGGATTTGAGAATACTTTTTCTTTGAGGGGCCAAGGACTTCACTGATGAAATACACAGGATGTTGTACTGGATAGGCGTGCCCTTCTTCTGCTCGCTCGACTACTAACGCGGTGCTTACCACGTGAGTCGTGCAAGAGATGTACAGTAGCAAATCTTCAGCTGGTTGAGTTGATGTAGCTCGCCGAGGTGGTTTCAGTACTGGCGGTGTTGTCAAGAATTTTTTCAGAGCATCTAGAGCTTCTTGTGCTTCTGAAGTCCACTGAAATTTATCCACCTTCTTGAGTAACTTATAAAACGGCAAACCTTTTTCTCCCAGCCTGGATATAAATCTGCTTAAAGCTGCCATGCATCCAGTAAGTCGCTGAACCTTCTTCTGCGATCGAGGTGCTTCCATCTTCATGATAGCTTCAATCTTATCTGGATTAGCTTCAATTCCTCGGTGGCTGACGATAAATCCGAGCAACTTTCCGGCTGGCACCCCAAAAACGCATTTCTCGGGATTAAGCTTCCACCTATACCGCCTCAGGCTGTTGAAAACCAGTTGCAAATCTTTGATGAAGTCCTTTGAGTCCTGTGTTTTGATCACCACGTCATCCACATAAGCCTCCACACGCTTGCCCCAGTGATCGGCTAAGCATGTTTGAATAGCTCTCTGGTAAGTCGCTCCAGCGTTCTTGAGGCCAAACGGCATGGAGGTATAACAGAAAGCGCCAAACGGAGTAATGAATGCCGTTTTTTCTTCATCTTCTTTTGCCAGGCTGATCTGATGGTACCCAGAATAACAATCCAAGAAAGACAACATAGAACATCCAGCGGTGGAGTCCACCACCTGATCTATCCTCGGGAGCCCGAAGGGATCCTTCGGACAGTGTTTGTTGAGATCAGTATAATCAACACACATGCGCCAGTCCACTTTATTCTTTTTGAGTACAAGAACAGGATTGGCTAACCACTCAGGATGTAATACTTCTCTAATGAATCCGGCCGCGACCAAGCGAGCTAACTCGGCGCGAATGGCTTCCCTCTTATCAGGCGTGAAACGACGTAATTTCTGTCGAATCGGCCTCGCCTGGGGAAAGACCTTTAGCTTGTGCTCGGCCAGTT
The DNA here is from genome assembly GCA_029449295.1 of Zea luxurians. Lineage (NCBI taxonomy): Eukaryota > Viridiplantae > Streptophyta > Magnoliopsida > Poales > Poaceae > Zea > Zea luxurians. The sequence continues at coordinate 16,724,293 of JAOPSE010000037.1, forward strand.
CTCTCGGGACTCCCGGCATATCCGCAGGTTGCCATGCGAATACGTCTCGGTTATCTTGCAGAAACTGGACGAGCGCGCTTTCCTATTTGTTGTCCAAACTGGAGCTGATGATGGCCGTCTTGCGCTCATCAGCGAACCCCAGGTTGATTCTTTTAGTTTCTTCAGTCGGCCGCATAGAGGTCGCGGTCTGAGCTTCATTCGCCGGTATTGCGAGGTCCTCCTCAGGCTTAGAGTTCGCCATTGCGGAGGGAGCTGTCGACGGCTTGGCGGTGAGGGCTGCTTGAATAGCCACTCGGAAACATTCTGCGGCGCCTTGGAGGTCGGCGCGCACAGTTATGATCCCTTGTGGCCCCGGCATTTTCAGTATCATGTATGTGTAATGCGGAATGGCCATGAATTTGGCCAATCCTGGCCTCCCGATGATGGCGTTGTACCCGCAGTCGAAGTTCGCCACTTCAAACCTCAGGAACTCGGTTCTGTAGTTCTCCGGAGTTCCAAAGGTGACCGGCATGTAGATGTGGCCCAGCGGGTATTCCCCTTCCGTCGGCACGATGCCGAAGAAAGGAGTGTCCGACTCGTGGAGCTCTTTGAGATGAACTCCCAAGCTTTGGAGTGTCCGGGGGAAGGTGATGTTGATGCTGCTCCCCCCGTCCACTAACACCTTTTTCACCCGGCTCTCTCGGATCACCGGATTGACGAGAAGCGGGTACTTGCCCGGATGATCAAAGTTGAGCCATTGATCCGCCCGAGTGAAGGTGATCGGGTGCTCCGACCATCGGTTTGGGGCGGGAGGACCGACGGTTGCCACTAGTATCTGGCGATCATTGAGCTTTTGCTGTCTTCTGCTCTCCTGCGATCCGTGTCCGCCGAAGATGACGTTGACCTCCCTGTCAACGCGCGGGAAAGCTCCTCCTCCTCCTCCCTCCTCCTGCCGATGGGGTTGTCGTGGTTCATCTGGTCCTCCCCTCGGCGGAGGAGGAGGTAGAGGTTGGAAGGGTCGGCCGTGTCCGACGGAGTGCTTGAAGTCCCGGCAGTTACGAAGAGTGTGTCGCATGTCCTTGTGGTACGGGCACTGGGCGTCGAGGATGTCGTCCAGTGTGCGTTCGCCTCCACGAGGTCCTCCTCGAGCGCGGGCGGCGGGTGGTCCGGCAGCGTGTACTTCTTCGCGTGGCCGCTTCTCCCATCGCTTGTCAGGTTGCTGGTTCGCGTCGCGCCGCGGTGCTGCCGGCGCGGGCTTCGCTCCTCCGATGAGGTCCTGGGCTCGTTCGTCGGCGGTGATGTAGAGGTCGGCCTCCCGGAACAGCTCCTCCGAGGTGGTCGGCGCCCTTTGTAGTATGGCTCGGACAAAAGCCGAGTCATTGGATCCTCGGTAGAAGTCCTCGATCACGGCCGCCTCCATGACATCGGGGATGCGATTCCTCATGGTTTGAAACCTCTTGAGGTATGATCGGAGAGTCTCGTCCCCCCGGCGCTTGATAGATTTGAGGTCCCACGGCTGCGCCGGCTTGTCGGAGAGGGACTGGAAGTTGGCGGTGAAACGCCGACTGAAGTCTCCCCAGACGTCGATGCAGTGTCGGGGTAGATGTCGTAGCCATTGCAGCGCGTCTTGTCCAAGGACAATGGGCAAATACGCGGTCATCACGTCCTCGGATGCTCCGGCAGCTCGAGCAGCGGTGGTGTAGACGGCTAACCAACCCCACGGATCCTGCTTAGGTTCATACTTGTCAACATTGGATACCTTGAAGTTGGGAGGCCATTGGATGGCCCTAAGGCGCGGAGTAAGGGCGGACACTCCGCACGTGTCCTCCTGTCGTCGGGGTCGATGCCTGTCCCGGGGAGGGGAGTTGTGGTTGTGGTTCCTCGACCGTCCCCGGGAGGTTCCGCCAGTTGAAGCCGTCGCCGACTCAGTCCTGGTAGCTTGGCTCTGAGTCGGGGCACCATGATCCCTGTCGTACTCCTCCCGACGACGAATTTCGTTCTCATGCCGCCGTTCCCGCGAAGCGTTGATGGAGCTCCGCGCGTCTCGGCGACTGTTGATGGCGTGTCGTAGATCGTTCGGCGGGTGAGCAAGCGGTAGAAGATGGTTGGCCGCCTGGGTGAACAGTCGTCGGTAACCGTCGGCGTCAGGAGTCCGAGGAAGTCCTTCCGCTATCCGAGCCAGCACCCCTCCGACCTCGCTCGGCGTGTTCATGGCTCGGGCGAAGTCGGGGTTCAGATTACGCCCGAAGAGCGGATTCTCGCGACGTTGCCTCGTATCCTGCTCAGCCTGCTCCTGAGCTCGTCGGCGATCACGTCGCCGGGAGTTCCTTCGCTCTCTGAAAACGCGTTCCTCCGGGGTTTCTCCTACCTCCGAGACCTCGTCTCGAGAGACAGGTTGTTCCGGATTCCGCTCTCCGGCCGCGTGATGTCGTCGAATATTCCTGCGCCGGTTCCTCCGTCGACGGGACTCTCGCTGAGGCGGTTCCTCCCCGGGTACAGTCGGCTCGTCGTCGGAGATGGCTGGCGATTCTGCCCTTCCGATGAAGAGGACGTCGGGGTAGAACGACGCTGCCGGCGTGGTGATTTTCTTCCGGGGAGCTGGAGGTTGCGCTTCTCCGGTATTTTCGGAGTTTGTTGAGGAAGACTCCTTTTTTGGCGGATCCGCAATACGGTGCAGAATTCCTTCTTCGTCTGCTACGAACGAGATTGTTCCGAAGCAGAACATAGATCCGGGGCGCAGGGTGATCTTGTTGTAGAAGGAGATGGCCATTGAGCTAGCTTGGATTGTCAACACACCCCCTACCTGGCGCGCCAGCTGTCGGTGTTTAGGGTCCGACCGCACACCCGGGGTTACCCCTCAAGGTGTTTTTAGGAGTAGGACGGTGTCGACAACTGTAGCAAAATGGTTCGTGCCAATCGCACGAGGGACAGTGGACAAGGTTTACAGGTTCGGGCCGCTTAGAGATGCGTAACACCCTACGTCCTGATGAGTATGCTTGGTGGATGTGATTACAAGAAAGCTCTCTGGATCGAGAATACAGAGAGTTGATGTGGGAGGCTAAGTAATGGGTCGATCGTTCTGAAGGGGTGCCCCCTAGGCCTTATATACTCGACCGTGGGGCAGTACACATGATGAGATAACAACGAGTAGCTAAAAGATAGTGAACCTCTCGAGATTATCCCCTACGTAACTCTCGCCGACTTATCCTCACGTGGCTTCGCTGCATGGAGGCCCCGACGCGGGAAAGTCGGATCTCTGTTGCGGCCAATGGCTCGGCGCTATGGGCCGTCCGGGTTTGCACCAATCCGGCCCTATGTCGCTCTGCGTTGCTGGTCGTCTTTCCCCAGGCCCACAAAAGAATAACCTTACGATTTATTAGGCCCTTGGGCCTTTCGTGAGGTCCTTTACTCTTTTGGTGGACCCGGGGGATATCTATCCCCCACATTGGCTGACCATGCAAAAACATCTTTGTTGTTGAATAAAAACCTTATCAAGGTTTTCTCCTGCTCTTCAGATAATTGGGATCCTAGCAATACCTTCTGCTCTGCTATATCTTCACATAGAAGCATGTGCTTCGGCTGATCAGCCGAAGCAACCTTCTCTCTTCTATACTTATACTGTTCACAAGCTTCGGTTCCATCTATATTGTGGATTGCTTTTGAGTCTGTCCAATTTCCTTCAACCTTTCTTGCAGCTTCCTGACTTCCATGAATAGCAATAGGCCCTTGATCCGAAGGTATCTTCATGCATAAATATGTTGGATGAAGAATTGTTTCGAATGCATTGAGTGTTCCACGACCAATGATTGCATTGTAAGGATATTCCATGTCAACAATATCAAACACAACCTATTCAGTTCTTGTATTATGGACAAATCCGAAGGTCACCGGCATTGTAATCTTGCCAAGTGCTACAATCTGCCTTCCTCTGAAACCACAGAGAGGGTGTGTGGCATCATGGATCGTATCCTCTGGCTCTTGCATCTGTTTGAAGGCTTTAGCAAATATGATATCCGCTGCACTACCTGTATCGACCAGAACATTATGGACTAGAAATCCCTTAATGACACAAGATATGACCATAGCATCATTGTGAGGGTAATCCTTGAGCTGAAGGTCCTCTTGGGAGAAGGTAATTGGGATGTGGGACCATTTTGACTTGATGAAGGGTCCCTGCACCCCAACATGCTGTACTCTTCTCTGGGCCTCCTTCTTCTGCTTCTTGTTGGCCGGCTCTGAGCATGAACCGTCTGTTATCGGGGGCACAAGCTTCGTAGCCGAAGCAGCTTCAGCTTGGTTGTTAAACGAAGCCATCAGCTCAAAAAGTGGACGTGAGTTCACCGAAGGTGGGCGCCAATGTTGGGGACTTGTTCTCAAATGCTATGAGTTAAGAACAAGGCAACACAAAATGTTAATGGTTAAAGTCCTTCATCCTTCGAAGCATTATCTCTATTAGGATATAATGATCTTCAAACGAAGGTCATGAAGGACGTACCTTCATCATCGTAGTAAATATTAATGAAAGAAGAAGCATATGAAACATGAGAAATGACACGGATAATCATATGACATCATTAATATACATTTTCTATATCATTATGAATGAGCATGAACAATATATTGAATTACATTTGTACCTTTGGCTTTACAGAAGGCAGAAGTCCAAGCGTGAAGCATGGATGAACACAAGCCAGCGTGAACAGTACGGGAGTACTATTCATCTATTTGTAGGCACAGGGCGCAGCCTGTGAGAAATTACATTCATGCCCTTTACAAATGCTTACAATCATAATACAAGCTATCACGGGTCGATTGGTCATTTCATCTTTAAGTCGGTTCACTCCTTCATCTTGAGACATGTCAATATGCCGAAGCTTTATGGATGATAGCTTCGGCACTGCTTTTGAGAGGATCTGCCGAAGGTGTTTCTCCTTACAGGATCTTCGACGATGAAGCATACCCCCAACAATATTGTATTACCATTGTGCCCTTTTCTTGAAACTCAAATGGGACTCAATCTTAGCAATCTATCTTTCAAGTTCTTACCAACTTGGGGATAGTATTGGCATCTGATGCACTGATTTCACTTTGTTTGATTGTTCTTTTAATAGAGGAGCTGTTTTTTAAAAGGATTAACAGAGGACCTTGCATTGCTACATGCAAACTAAAGATGTCACTTCCAGTATTGCCTTCAAGCATGATCACAAACAATTTGACATGGTAATACGAATTTGACGCTGTTCTTTTACTGTTTCTGCACTGGTGTGATTCATCATGGTCATTGTAATTTCAAAACCACTCTACCATCTCTGTTGCATCAGAGCAGCTAGCCAACCTCTGAATTACATGAATGAAGGACAACTCTGGTAAATCCGTTCAATCATTTATGGGAGTTGAGAATCTTTTCACTGGAGCATAAGAAAACTTCAAACATTTGTTATATTCATTTGATTTAACGTTGTTTGCGTAGGCCGTCAAGTGTAATGTATATTTAGTATCTCAGTAGTTTTTTTGGACACGGCCACATGGGGGGTTGTTAGTTGCTTTTTGCTCTCTAGCTTTAGCCTATCCCACAATCGATGTGTTTGTTTTTCTCTCTCCTTCCCGTGTATCCATTGATTACTATGTCTGTATAGTTTCTTGGTATTAAAATCTTTATTTCCATTATATTATGCAAAACTGCAGTAGCTCATAACCTTATATTAATTAAATAGTACTCTGTGTTGCAAGTCAGAGCCAGAGATCATTCACTTGACTCCATGGGATCGTCCCTCTGATCATGCCACATCCAGAAGGGGATCCTCCTGCCCAAGCCCAGGAAAGGAGGTGCACAACTCGTCGATGACCTTGCTTCGTCCTTCGCTAGCCTGCTAGGCCATTTCTACCCATTGGCTGCTGGTTGTCCCACTGCCTCAGAGATCGCAGACGGTGTTGCAAGTCCAAGGCTCGCCATCACTCTCAGCTGCAATGGCGAATGCACCAAATTCATTCATGTCATGGCTCCTGAGGTCACCAACAGTCGTGTTGTCCTTGTTCCTGCTGAACAGGCTCCTGAATATGGAAGCACTCGTGGCCTCCCTCCCTATGCTGTCCACACAGGACACAGCCGCCAGTGCTGTACATATGCCTCTACCCTTAGCAAGCTGGAGGACATCGTCCGGCCATCCGAGTACACGCTGGTGCAGGAATGTTTCTTCCGTTTCTCTGTGGAGAATATAAAGAGGCTCAAGACGAAGGTAAACACCGAGTCTGAGATAGCCGGAACCGTGATTTGGGCTTTCGCCGTGCCCAACAAGCTCGATTGGGCCATCCTTTGTTGCACCTTACTATAATATATAAATATTCATTTTTAATGATGCTGACAAAACTACAGAATAACAATTAGTGTTTTATATATTAAATTTTATTATATTAATTTTGTAACAACGCACAAATATATACCTACTAAATTTGGCCATCAAATCTCTTGCCATTTTTTTTAAAAAAATGGTCGGTTCTCGGCTGATAGGATGGCTGGAACCATAGACACGGTAGGCAGACGCAGCTCGCATATCCTGGTAAGATAAAAATCTATCCTCAGCAGCAGCTCATATCCCGTCGCTGTCTCGTACGTTCCGTAATCCGAACGGACAGCCATGCTGCTGTCGAGGTTAATCACCGTGGCAGGTAAGTAAGCAGAGAGAAAGGAAGGCAAACTAATGACCCCAAATTAAAGATTCGTCCAACACTATATACATACACGTACATCAAAACTAGAGTAGAAAAAAAAATGAAAGGCCACAAGGATCGGAATGGTTTCGACTGCAGAAACTAAAAAAAAGACATGGACGGCTTTGCCACCACGCAGACCTCTGCTTTAGTTTCTCCGCATGGAGCAGCGGCAGGGGCATGTGCGTACGCTATCCCCCGGCCGAAAAGCCCGACCTGGAGAGCCACGGGATTTGCTAAAGCGAAAAAAGCAGCTACTAGGATACTGAATGCCCATCCATGCATGACGTAGCATCCATTATTACCTTCCTTTATCTTCTTTTTCTACAGGGCGGAGATTAAACCTCCCTGCACTTGTTGTAGTTCGACACGGGAAGAACAGCTCATCACTTTTTCCTGTAGCTGCAGACAAGTGGCACGCATGGCTGACGTGGAGCTAGCTCACTTGTTGCCGGTCTCAATGTTTCTGTCAACATACCAGTAAGCTAAGCATCCGGTTTGGCAACACGAACATGAGGGCCGGGCACCAGATTAAAAGCTGGACGGTCGTCGCATATGTTCATCAGGCAACTAAATAATGCGGCACGAGTCGCCATCAGCTTACCGGTAAAGCAAATCCTCCTCCTCCTCTCGCAGAGACTACTACTCTAACAATGCAAAGCATCTCCGTGCCATGCCCATCACACAATGAGAAATCTTAATTTGTTTTGCTTCTCTCTCTGTGTCCTTTTTTATATGAAAAGGAACAAGAGTTAAAAGATACAGGAACCAAAAGGCGACGAGCTCAAATCTGTTCTGGTGTATCCATTCCAAGGAGAGCCCATATATACACCTGACCTTACACGGCCATACCAACCAGGACAGATAGATGGAGGATCATCACATGGACAGGAGGATATCCAAGGAGGGCGAGGCGACGAAGCTGACCAGGAGCTTCCGCTACGAGGACTACAGCACCAGGCGAGTCTTCCTGCGCAGCTACCCGCTGCAGTGGGACTGGTCGCCCTCACGGGACGACGACGACGACGACAAGCAGGACGGCCAGGATGCCGCCTACGGCGACGACTGCTGCGGCAGCAGGCGGTGGAAGAGCAAGATGGTGGCGGCCGTCACGGAGTGGGGGGAGGACAAGCTGCTGCTGCTCCGCAGGGCCAAGAAGCGCCTCGCGCTCTACCTCATCGGCTGCCACCACCACGGCCGCCGCGCGCTGCCCTTCCCGTCAGCCTCACCCGCCGGATCATGCACCGTCGCCATGATGCTCGCCTCCAGATGATCGATAGATATCCACCACCGTGCACGCACGGCGTGCGTGCATCATATACATGTGAGGTCGACAATCGATCGCGCGCGCCCCACGTCTTCCTCTCTCTTTCTAGTGTATGATTGGCCCCTACATACGTGCTCTCGGAAATGGATTGAAAATGCACTGTATACTCTTGCTACCAAAAAAAGTTGATTAATTACACACACCACAGGTAAATACGACGACCTATAGCAGAGCTATTAATTTAATTATGTACTACGTCTACGCGTACATTATTCAGAATGATCATGAAACTAAGTATAAGAGCAACCTAAAAATTAGGTCTTTTTCGCTTATTTCTATCCCATATGAATTAGATGGAATTGAAAAATTTGTGAGAGATTTTTACTTATTTGAGATTCAAACTCACACATTTCTATCCAATCCACATATATTAAGAGCAAAACGAACAAACCGTATATATACAGGTCGTGGGTATCTCGGGATTGATTGGTAGCTAGCTCAAGAAGTAAGCACCAGCAATTCTCCCATCCGAAAGAAATTAAAACGACCTATTTATACACTACTGGAGTGCCATTTGCATTGTACTAGAGTCGGCTAATTGACCAAATTCTCAACTGATAGTAGCCATCTGGACAGCAGCTACAGTCATTTTTGGCGGCCAGGGACTGCCGAAAATAGCTTATTTTCGGCAGTCTCTGGCCGGCAGAATTAGCCGCAAATAACCGTTTATTTTCGGCGCCATGGCTCAGCCACCGAAATAGCATATTTTCAGCGGCTTGTGCGGTCGGCTCACAAGCCACCGAAAATAAAAGCCGCCGAAATTGTACCAAGATTATTTTCGGCGGCCACCATTTAGGCGCAAAAAATAAGCAATTTCAGAGAATTCTTTTGAAAGAAATGCAAAATATCAGCTATTTCAGCAATAATATAATTACAATAATATGACAGAAACAGTAATTCCAAAATTACACATATTTAACACAAAGTATCAAAATTCTTCACAACCACATCACAGTTCATCAAAATCAAGTTCACAGTTCACAAATGAATTCACAATTCACAGTTCACAATTCACAATTGTTCACAAATACATCACAAAGTCCATTATAACATAAAACAAACTCACAATTCGATACAAGACTCAAACCATCACATATCGGTTGTTGGAGTTGTGACCACTACCTCAAAAAGTGAACAATTCGTTGACGAAGTCGTTTAACTGGTTTGGATTCTAAAGAAAAAAGAAGACATCAATAACTATAGTGTTTACATGACCACTATTCAAATGATTTTTTTGTTAAACTAACCTCTCATGTAGTAGCTCCCTCCCCTGCATATGCTCCTGCTGGTGCTGGTATCACCGGTGGTGGCGTGTAATGGTTCATAACCATGGATCCCTACAAAATCAAGTTTAGTCAAGATTTGAAAGGTTAAACGACAAGTCTAAACTAAATTGAAGCATCTGGGGTGGAGGTAGTGGAGCATGTTGAAAGGGAAATATGCCCTTAGGCCATTTCTAAGTATTTTGGTGATTGAGTGCCAACACAAGTGCTTAAGTATAAATCTATGCCAATTGATGGACAAAGTGCAAATCAAGTCTAAAGGTATGTTTCTAGACTTAGTACATTGTTTTGAGAACTAATGTAGTGTGTCTAAGTGCTGGAAACAGGAGAAATCAAATTGGAAAAGAGATAGCTTTGTTCAGCCAAAGTCTGCTCAGTCTGGGTACACCGGACTGTCCGGTGGTGCACCGGACAGTGTCCGGTGCGCCAGGATGGCTCTCGCGAACTTGCTGCTCTCAGGACTTCGACGGCGGTGTACGGCTATAAATCACCGGACTGTCCGGTGGTGCACCGGACTGTCCGGTGAGCCAACGGTCGGCCGCGCGATCCGCGCGGGACACGTGGCCGAGCCAACGGCTAGAAGGGGGCACCGGACTGTCCGGTGTGCACCGGACAGTGTCCGGTGCGCCAACGGCTCTGAATCTTCAATGGTCGGCTTCGCCAAATAAGGAAAGAGATCCGCACCGGACAGTGTCCGGTGGTGCACCGAACTGTCCGGTGCGCCAGGCGACTGAAGGAAAGAATTGCCTTCCTGGAATGCTCTCAACGGCTCCTAGCTGCCTTGAGGCTATAAAAGGGGCTCCTAGGCGCATGGAGGAGAACACCAAGCATTCTCTAAGCATTCCTAAGCACCAAGACTTCGATTCCGCGCATTTGATTCTTTGTGAGAGCAACTAGAGCTCTATTTGAGTTGTGAACTCGTCGGGTTGTGTTGTGAGCTCTTGTTGCGACTTGTGTGCGTGTTGTCACTCTAATTTTGTGTCTTGTGTGCGTTGCTCATCCCTCCCTTACTCCGTGCTTCTTTGTGAACATCAAAGTGTAAGGGCGAGAGGCTCCAAGTTGTGGAGATTCCTCGCAAGCGGATATAGTAAAGCAAAGCAAAACACCGTGGTATTCAAGTGGGTCTTTGGACCGCTTGAGAGGGGTTGATTGCAACCCTCGTCCGTTGGGACGCCACAACGTGGAGTAGGCAAGCGTTGGACTTGGCCGAACCACGGGATAAACCACTGTGCCATCTCTGTGTTGATCTCTTTGTGGTTATTGTGTTTTGCTAAGACTTCATCTCTAGCCACTTGGCCTTATTGGTGCTAACTCCTAATCAAGATTTTGTGGCGCTAAGTTTCAAGTTTTACAGGATCACCTATTTACCCCCCCTCTAGGTGCTCTCAATTGGTATCAGAGCCGTTCTCTTCACGAAGGGACTAATCGCCCGAAGAGATGGATCCTAAGGGCAAGGGGATTGTGATCAATGATAAGGAGAAGGAGTCTTTCGTCAACGAGCCGAAAGATGACAAGCCTACCGACTCGGGCTCAGGCTACAAATGAAAAGATGGGAAGAAGAAGAAGACAAGGCGCATCAAGGAGATCGTCTACTACGACGACAGCGACGAGTCCTCTTCTTCCCAAAAGAACGACGACAACGACTACGAGAAAAAGAAGACGGTTAACTCAAACTTCTCTGTCGATTATTCTCGTATTCTGCATAGTTCAAATGCACATTTGCTTTCCATTCCTCTTGGCAAACCTCCTCACTTTGATGAAGAGGACTACGGATTTTGGAGTCACAAAATGCGTAGTCACTTGTTCTCTCTCCATCCAAGCATATGGGAGATAGTCGAGAATGGAATGAAATTTGATAGTACTGATAGTCCCATGTTCATTAATGAGCAAATTCACAAAAATGCACAAGCTACTACTGTTCTTCTAGCTTCTTTATGCAGGGATGAATACCGTAAGGTGAGCGGCTTGGATAACGCCAAGCAGATCTGGGACACCCTCAAGATCTCACATGAGGGGAACGACGTCACCATGCTCACCAAGATGGAATTGGTGGAAGGCGAACTTGGGAGATTCGCAATGATCAGGGGCGAGGAGCCAACCCAAACGTACAACCGGCTCAAGACCCTCGTCAACAAAATAAGGAGCTTTGGAAGCACACGATGGACGGACCATGACGTCGTCCGTCTAATGCTAGGGTCCTTTACCGTTCTTGATCCACATCTTGTGAACAATATTCGTGAGAATCCTAGGTACACGAAGATGACGCCTGAGGAGATCCTTGGAAAGTTTGTAAGCGGGTGTATGATGATCAAGGAGGCAAGATACGTCGATGATGCATTAAATGGACCAATCCAAGAGCCTCAAACTATTGCTCTCAAGGCAACGAGGAGCAAGGAGGCGCTACCTAGCAAGGTGGCGCAAGTTGAGGCAGTCGGGCTTAATGATGAAGAGATGGCCCTCATCATCAAGCGCTTCAAGACGACGCTAAAGGGTCGCAAAGGGTAGCCTAACAAGAACAAGACGAAGGGGAAGCGCTCATGCTTCAAATGTGGTAAGATTGGTCATTTTATCGCTAATTGTCCCGATAATGAGAGTGACCAGGAACAAGGGAACAAGAGGGAAAAGAAGAAAGCTTACAAGAAGGCTAAGGGCGAGGCACACCTTGGCAAGGAGTGGGACTCGGATTGTTTGTCGTCCGACTCCGACAACGAAGGACTCGCCGCCACCGCCTTCAACAAATCGGCCCTCTTCCCCAACGAGCGTCATACATGCCTCATGGCGAAGGAGAAGAAGGTATGTACTCGGAATACTACTTATGCTTCTTCAAGTGATAATGAGTCTAGTGATGATGATGAAATAGACTATTCATGTTTATTCAAGGGCTTAGATAGAACTAAGGTTGATAAGATTAATGAGTTGATTGATGCCTTGAATGATAAGAATAGATTATTAGAAAAGCAAGAGGATCTTTTGTATGAAGAACATGATAAGTTTGTAGAGGCACAAAAATCCCTTGCTTTAGAAATTAAAAGGAATGAAATGCTTTCTTGTGAATTGTCTACATGCCATGACTCTATTTCTAGCTTAAAGAGCATAAATGATGATTTGAATGCTAAGTTAGAAATAGCAAATAAATCAACATCTTGTGTAGAACATGTTACAATTTGCAATAGGTGTAAAGATTTTGATGTTGATGCTTGTAGTGAACACCTAGTTTCAATTTCTAATTTGAATGATGAAGTGGCTAGTCTTAATGCCCAACTTAAGACTAGCAAGAGTGAATTTGATAAAATAAAATTTGCAAGGGATGCCTACACAATTGGTAGACACCCCTCAATTAAGGATGGTCTTGGCTTCAAGAGGGAAGTCAAGAACTTAACAAGCCATAAGGCTTCCATCTCCACCAAGGAGAAAGGGAAGGCCCCTATGGCTAATAGTGCTCAAAAGAATCATGCATTTATTTATAGGAAATTTTCTAGAAATATTCATCATGATAGGAGTTGTAATGCTTATGATTCAAATGCAATGTTTGCTTCAAGTTCTTCCTATATGCATGGTAGAGATATGCCTAGGAGAAATGTCATTCATCATATGCCTAGGAGAAATGTTGCTCATGTTCCTAGGAAGATTAATGAACCTTCTACAATTTATCATGCTTGCAATGCTTCCTTTGCAATTTGTAGAAAGGATAGAAAGGTAATTGCTAGGAAATTAGGGGCAAAATGCAAGGGAGATAAAACTTGCATTTGGGTCCCTAAGGATATTATCACTAACCTTGTAGGACCCAACAAGAGTTGGGTACCTAAGACCCAAGCCTAAATTTGCCTTGCAGGTTTATGCATCCGGGGGTACAAGCTGGATTATCGACAGCGGATGCACAAACCACATGACGGGGGAAAAGAGGATGTTCTCTTCCTACGTCAAGAACAAGGATCCCCAAGATTCAATAATATTCGGTGATGGGAACCAAGGCAAGGTGAAAGGGTTAGGAAAATTGCTATTTCATCCGAGCACTCTATTTCTAATGTGTTCTTAGTTGAGTCACTTGGATATAACTTGTTGTCTGTGAGTCAACTCTGTAATATGGGATATAACTGTTTATTCACAAATGTAGATGTGTCTGTCTTTAGGAGAAGTGATGGTTCATTAGCTTTTAAGGGTGTGCTAGACGGCAAACTTTATTTAGTTGATTTTGCAAAAGAGGAGGCCGATCTAGATGCATGCTTAATTGCTAAGACTAGCATGGGCTGGCTGTGGCATCGCCGCTTAGCACATGTGGGGATGAAGAACCTTCACAAGCTTCTAAAGGGAGAACACGTGATAGGTCTAACTAATGTTACTTTCGAGAAAGATAGACCTTGTGTAGATTGTCAAGCAGGTAAACAGGTGGGAAGCTCTCATCATACCAAAAATGTAATGACCACATCAAGACCTTTGGAGATGCTTCATATGGACCTCTTCGGACCCGTCGCCTATCTAAGCATAGGAGGAAGTAAGTATGGTCTTGTTATAGTCGATGATTTTTCCCGCTTCACTTGGGTATTCTTCTTGCAGGATAAAACTAAAACCCAAGGGACCCTCAAGCACTTCCTAAGGAGAGCTCAAAATGAGTTTGAGCTCAAGGTGAAGAAGAAAAGGACCGACAACGGGTCCGAGTTCAAGAATCTTCAAGTGGAGGAGTACCTTGAGGAGGAAGGGATCAAGCACGAGTTCTCCGCTCCCTACACACCACAACAAAATGGTGTGGTAGAGAGGAAGAACAGGACGCTCATCGATATGGCGAGGACGATGCTTGGAGAGTTCAAGACCCCCGAGCGCTTTTGGTCGGAAGCCGTGAACACGGCTTGCCACGCCATCAACCGGGTCTACCTTCACCGCCTCCTCAAGAAGACTTCATATGAGCTTCTAACCGGTAACAAACCCAATGTGTCTTACTTTCGTGTATTTGGGAGCAAATGCTATATTCTAGTAAAGAGGGGTAGAAATTCTAAGTTTGCTCCCAAAGTTGTAGAAGGGTTTTTGTTAGGTTATGACTCAAATACAAAGGCGTATAGGGTCTTCAACAAATTAACTAATCTAGAACGAGTAGTTACTCCCTTGCTAATGTCACCCAAAATTTGGTCGACGGGATGATTCCTTTGAATCGTCGCTCGAACTTAGGTTGGAGGTGCCGGTTGTGCTTGTTCCTCCATCACATGATCATCTTGTGCTCCCCCTTGATCACACGCCTCTTCTTGATGAACATGTTCATCATCTTGAGTTGGGGGATGCACCATCATTGAGAAAGAGGGTTGATCTTGCTCCTTTTGTTCCTGTGGTCGCACGTCTCCAATCGCCATGGTACGAATCGCGTCCGTTGGAACGTCTTCGTCATCTACATTATCAAGATCAACAACTTGCTCTCTTGGAGAGCCATTAGTCTTATCAAATACAACGTCGCTAGAGACTTCAACCAAACCCAATGATTTTTGTGAGCATTACTCCTTTGTCTCTTCTATTGAGCCTTTCAGGGTAGAAGAGGCCTTGCTAGATCCGGACTGGGTGTTGGCCATGCAGGAGGAGCTCAATAATTTCAAGAGAAATGAAGTTTGGACACTGGTGCCTCGTCCCAAGCAAAATGTTGTGGGAACCAAGTGGGTGTTCCGCAACAAACAAGACGAGCACGGGGTGGTGACAAGGAACAAGGCTCGACTTGTGGCAAAAGGTTATGCCTAAGTCGCAGGTTTGGACTTTGAGGAGACTTTTTCTCCTGTGGCTAGGCTAGAGTCCATTCGTATTTTGCTAGCATATGCCGCTCACCATTCTTTCAGGTTGTTCCAAATGGATGTGAAGAGCGCTTTCCTCAACGGGCCAATCAAGGAGGAGGTGTACGTGGAGCAACCCCCTGGCTTCGAGGATGAACAGTACCCCGACCACGTATGTAAGCTCTCTAAGGCGCTCTATGGACTTAAGCAAGCCCCAAGAGCATGGTATGAATGCCTTAGAGACTTTTTAATTGCTAATGCTTTCAAGGTTGGGAAAGCCGATCCAACTTTATTCACTAAGACTTGTGATGGTGACCTATTTGTGTGCCAAATTTATGTCGATGACATAATATTTGGTTCCACTAACCAAAAGTCTTGTGAAGAGTTTAGCAGGGTGATGACTCAAAAGTTTGAGATGTCGATGATGGGCGAGTTGAACTACTTCCTTGGCTTCTAAGTGAAGCAACTCAAGGACGGCACCTTCATCTCCCAAATGAAGTACACGCAAGACTTGCTAAAGCGGTTTGGGATGAAGGACGCCAAGCCCGCAAAGACTCCGATGGGAACCGACGGACACACCGACCTCAACAAAGGAGGTAAGTCCGTTGATCAAAAGGCATACCGGTCAATGATAGGATCTTTACTTTATTTATGTGCTAGTAGACTGGATATTATGCTTAGCGTATGCATGTGTGCTAGATTTCAATCCAATCCAAGGGAGTGTCACTTAGTGGCCGTGAAGCGAATTCTTAGATATTTAGTTGCTACGCCTTGCTTCGGGATCTGGTATCCAAAGGGGTCTAACTTTGACTTGATTGGATATTCAGACTCCGACTATGCTGGATGTAAGGTCGATAGGAAGAGTACATCGGGGACGTGCCAATTCTTAGGAAGGTCCCTGGTGTCATGGAATTCTAAGAAACAAACTTCCGTTGCCCTATCCACCGCTGAGGCCGAGTACGTTGCCGCAGGACAGTGTTGTGCGCAACTACTTTGGATGAGGCAAACCATCCGGGACTTTGGCTACAATCTGAGCAAAGTCCCACTCCTATGTGATAATGAGAGTGCTACCCGCATAGCGGACAATCCTGTCGAGCACAGCCGCACAAAGCACATTGACATCCGGCATCACTTTTTGAGAGACCACCAGCAAAAGGGAGATATCGAAGTGTTCTATATTAGCACCGAGAACCAGCTAGCCGATATCTTTACCAAGCCTTTAGATGAAAAGACCTTTTGCAGGTTGCGTAGTGAGCTAAATGTCTTAGATTCGCGGAACTTGGATTGATTATAGCATACATGTGTTTATGCCTTTGATCATGTTCCTTATGCATTTTGTTGTTTACTTATGGTGCTCAAGTTGTATAAACACTCCCCAGACCTCGCAAGTCCTTTTGCAAGTGATGCACATATTTAGGGGGAGATGTGCTACAACTTGACCCTTTGAGACTAACTGTATGCTTGAGTTTGCTTGATTTAGTCTCAAAGGTGGATTGAAAGGGAAAGGTGGACTTGGACCATGAAAGACTTCCACTGCACTCCGATGAGAGGGTAACTCACTCCAAGTTCATCCCCATCTTCTGATTGCCCTTGTACTCTTATTTGAAGATTTTGGTGAGGCAATGGGGTTAAAGGGCCAAAATTGATCCCGTTTTGGTGCTTGATGCCAAAGGGGGAGAAAATAAGGCCAAAGCAATAAATGGATCAACAACCACTTGAGAAATTTTGAAAATAGTAGAATAGAGCTTTTGGTTTGTCAAAACTCTCTTATTATCTCTCTTGTCAAAAGTTGGCCTCTTGTGGGGAGAATGGTTGATTATGGGAAAAAGGGGGAGTTTTTTTTTTGAAATCTTTGATCAATTTCTCTTGGAACAACTCTCTTTATGTCTCTACAATTGTGTTTGAATTAGAGATAGGAGATTGAGGTTGATTTGCAAAAACAAAACCAAGTGGTGGCAAAGAATGATCCATATATGCCAATTTTGAATCAAAACAATTTTGAGTTCTCATTTTTATTGATGTTGCACTTCTTTTAGTTGCTTTTTGTTGTGTTGGCATAAATCACCAAAAAGGGGGAGATTGAAAGGGAAATGTGCCCTTGGGCCATTTCTAAGTATTTTGGTGATTGAGTGCCAACACAAGTGCTTAAGTATAAATCTATGCCAATTGATGGACAAAGTGCAAATCAAGTCTAAAGGTATGTTTCTAGACTTAGTACATTGTTTTGAGAACTAATGTAGTGTGTCTAAGTGCTGGAAACAGGATAAATCAAATTGGAAAATAGATGGCTTTGTTCAGCCAAAGTCTGCTCAGTCTGGGTACACCGGACTGTCCGGTGGTGCACCGGACAGTGTCCGGTGCGCCAGGCTGGCTCTGGCGAACTTGCTGCTCTCGGGACTTCAACGGCGGTGTACGGCTATAAATCACCGGACTGTCCGGTGGTGCACCGGACTGTCCGGTGAGCCAACGGTCGGCCGCGCGATCCGCGCAGGACACGTGGCCGAGCCAACGGCTAGAAGGAGGTACCGGACTGTCCTGTGTGCACCAGACAGTGTCCGGTGCGCCAACGGCTCTGAATCTTCAACGGTCAGCTTCGCCAAATAAGGAAAGAGATCCGCACGGGACAGTGTCCGGTGGTGCACCGGACTGTCCGGTGCGCCAGGCGACTGAAGGAAAGAATTGCCTTCCTGGAATGCTCTCAACGGCTCCTAGCTGCCTTGAGGCTATAAAAGGGGCTCCTAGGCGCATGGAGGAGAACACCAAGCATTCTCTAAGCATTCCTAAGCACCAAGACTTCGATTCCGCGCATTTGATTCTTTGTGAGAGCAACTAGAGCTCTATTTGAGTTGTGAACTCGTCGGGTTGTGTTGTGAGCTCTTGTTGCGACTTGTGTGCGTGTTGTCACTCTGATTTTGTGTCTTGTGTGCGTTGCTCATCCCTCCCTTACTTCGTTCTTCTTTGTGAACATCAAAGTGTAAGGGCGAGAGACTCCAAGTTGTGGAGATTCCTCGCAAGCGGATATAGTAAAGCAAAGCAAAACACCGTGGTATTCAAGTGGGTCTTTGGACCGCTTGAGAGGGGTTGATTGCAACCCTCGTCCGTTGGGACGCCACAACATGGAGTAGGCAAGCGTTGGACTTGGCCGAACCACGGGATAAACCACTGTGCCATCTCTGTGTTGATCTCTTTGTGGTTATTGTGTTTTGCTAAGACTTCCTCTCTAGCCACTTGGCCTTATTGGTGCTAACTCCTAATCAAGATTTTGTGGCGCTAAGTTTCAAGTTTTACAGGATCACCTATTCACCCCCCCCCTCTAGGTGCTCTCACATGTAATCCCCACTGAGGCATCGGCGGCTGAAATGGAGGAAAAACGAATGGTTGCTGTTGTGCCTGCTCTAGAAACCAAGACTGCTGCAAATACAATATATTAATTATAGGACAAATATCGACCGCAATATGGACATGTCAATCTACCATGTGTACTCCAATCGGTAAAAATAGCATACGCCATGAAGTCATGCACCGACCACAAATACACAACTTGAAGTTTGAATATCTGTTTTTTAAAAACATCGTATGCTTCGACTCCTTTTCAAAGCTCCTTCAACTCTTCAATCAAGGGTTTTAACATGACATTGAGTTTCTTTCCAGGATAGTCCAGCCCATGAATGATTAAGCAAAGAAATATAAATTCATATTTTATACAAACAGAATGTGGAAGATTGTATGGAATAAGAAAGACGGGCCAACATGAGTATGATGATGCCATTTGACCGAAAGGTGTGAAGCCATCGGTCGTGAGGCCGATTCGAATATTTCTCGGTTCAGCTGCAAAGTCTGCATCAAACGTGTCGAGAGCCTTCCAACCATCCCCATCTGAAGGGTGCATGTTTTTTAGATAGAAACAACTGTTTCACTCGAGGAGTTACTGACAAGTAGCGAAGCAGCTTATGTGCAACATTTGTCAGCACCTTGTCACCCTCATCGTTAACAACTTCCATAAATCTAGATTGTCCACATTTCTGACATTTTTCTGTCCTGCATGCTCCATCATGAAAATCATACAATTATTTTTGCACACATCAATCTTTTCATAATCCAAACCGAGACCTTTGATAATTGTCATTGAATGGTACATGTCTTTAGGCAACTTATTAGGCTTTGGCAGCACATCTACTAATAACTTTAAAATCTCATTGTAACAGTTGTTCGAGAAAAAAATACTTTGACTTAATGGCCATGAGCCGGGTCACAAAAGAGAGTATACTCACATCTATGTGTTCATGCAACAGCTCTTTAGAGTCTTTTAGTAGTTTAAAAAATCTGGAAACCTCTGGTGTGGCAGGATCCTCAGAGTTAGGTTTAACTCTAGACGTAGCGAATCTAGCATCTCATGCATCGCATCATCGCCAGCCCAATCATTGTTCTCCTCCTCTTCTACATTCGAGTTGAGTACTACCTGACCATGATGTTCCCATACCTCATGTCCGGGCATAAATCCAAACTGACAAAGATCTAGGCTAACTCTTTCCTTATTAAGGAATATACTGTTTTCATATCACCTACAAGGGCATCTGACAGTGTCGGTTAATGACAAAGAGAATACGTGGTCCACAAAATCTTTGGTCTTGGCTACCCAATTATCAGAATAATGTCCATTCCTACTCCAGCCATTATACATCCATGCACGATCTTCAGCCATGCCTGAGAGTGTTAAACCGGACCATATCATGAAAACATTATTCAACTTCGTCAAGAGTATCAGTCCTACATGTGTAGGCAAGGATAGGTTCTAAACCCACAAGCTAGTAGGACCCAAAGAAAATTTTGGCGCCATAACCTAGCTACCACTAAACAATATAGTGTACTTATAAAACTAATAATATAATAGTACCACATATTAATATGAAATTAATGCCACAAATAAAATATGACCCTAATCCATAAACCACATATACCGCTAATACATTAATGAAATTGAACTAAACAATAATACTAATCACACACACTAATCAAACAAACACAATTACAAATATATAAATATGAAATTAATGCCACAAATACAATATGACTATAATCCCTAAACCACATATACCACTAATACATTAATAAATCGAACTAAACAATAATACTAATCACACACACTAATCAAACAAACACAATTACAAATATATACTAATTTCGGCGGCAATTAAATAACGGTCGCCGAAAATATGAAATAAAATACGCAAAAAAAAATTTAAACTTATGATGGGAGCCGAGGGCGGCTGCAGACGACGGGACGGGGCCGGCGGGGGTGGCACGGCGGGGGCGTGGAGGCCTGAGGCGGCGCGGCGGCGAGCGGCAGAAGGAGCCCGACGACGATTTTAAAAGCCTTGCCGAAAATAAGAAGTTATTTTCGGCGGCTGTGTTAGTGGCCGCCAAAAATAGTCTTATTTTCAGCGGCTGTGTCAGGGGCCGCCGAAAATAACGTGCTATTTTCGGCACCCAAGCCCTAGCCTCCGAAAATACGCGTGGCCACCGAAAATGTGTACAGTGCTGTTGTGGGAACTGAAGGAATCTTTAGTAACATTTGATAGAATTATATATAGGACCTTAGTGCGTCCACTTAGAACACCGAGAACACTTGGATAAACAAACAGAGAACTTGTCTAGCGCATATTAATCAGGATACAAGCACAAAAGTGGATTAAGGCATATATATGCCGTCTTGGTCATGGTTAAGGACAAGGTTGGGGCACTACTAGAATCAGCTGCTTTGTCGAGTGTCAAACACTCGGCAAAGCCTAAAAAACACTCGACAAAGGCTTTGCTGAGTGTGACACTCAGCAAAGAAAGCTCGGCGAACTGTACATCGTCAACAACTTCTTTGCCGAGTACTTTTTATCGGGCACTCGATACAGACTTTGCCGAGTGTTACCAGGTACTCGGCAAAGAAAAGTCGCCATCACGGCGAATGGTAATATAATTACAATAAATTACACATATTTAACACAATAATATAATTACAATAATATGACAGAAACAATAATTCCAAAATTACACACATTTAACACAAAGTAACACAATTCTTCATAACCACATCACAGTTCAACAAAATCAAGTTCACAATTCACAAATGGATTCACAATTCACAGTTAACTGCATCACAGTTCACAGTTCACAATTGTTCACAAATACATTACATAGTCCATTACAATATAAAGCAAACTCACAATTCGGCACAAGACTCAAACCATCACATATCGGGGTCCTTGGAGTTGTGACCACTACCTCCAGAAGCAAACAACTCGTTGACAAAGTCATTTAATTGGTTTCGATTCTAAAGAAAAAAGAAGACATCAATAACTATAGTGTTTACATGACCACTATTCAAACGAATTGTTTGTCAAACTAACCTCTCATGTAGTAGCTCCCTTCCCTGCATAAGCTTCTTCTGGTGCTGGTATCACCGGTGGTGGCATGTTGTGGTCCATAACCCTAGATCCCTACAAAATCAAGTTTAGTCAAGATTTGAAAGGTTAGTCTAAACTAAATTGAAGCACCTAGGGTGGAGGTGGTGGAGCATGTAATCCCCACTGAGGCATCGACGACTGAAATTGAGGGAAAACGAATGGTAGCTGTTGTGCTTGCTCTAGAAACCAAGACTGTTGCAAATACAATATATTAGTTATAGAACAAATATCGACCGCAATATGGACATGTCAATCTACCATGTGCACTCCGATCGGTAAAAATAGCATACACCATGAAGTCATGCACCGACCACAAATACACAACTTGAAGTTTGAATATCTTTTTTTTAAAACATCGTATGCTTCGACTCCTTTCCAAAGATCCTTCAACTCTTCAATCAAGGGGTTTAACATGACATTGAGTTTCTTTCCAGGATAGTCCAGCCTAGAAATGATTAAGCAAAGAAATATAAATTCATATTTTATACAAAGAGAAGGAGGAAGGTTGTATGGAATAAGAAAGACGGGCCAACATAAGTATGATGATGCCATTTGACCAAAAGGTGTGAAGCCATCAGTCGTGAGGCCGATTCAATCATTTCTCGGTTCAGCTGCAAACTCTTCATCAAACGTGTCGAGAACCTTTCAAGCATCCCCATCTGAAGGGTGCATGATTAGCTCATCGTTCTCATGGACACCTTCTTTGTGCCATCGCATGTGCATAGCGATTTTTTAGATAGAAACAATTGTTTCACTCAAAGAGTTAGTGGCAAGTAGCGAAGCAGCTTATGTGCAACATTTGTCATCACCTTGTCACCCTCATCATTAACAACTTCCACAAATCTAGATTGTCCACATTTCAAATATTTTTCTGTCCTGCATGCTCCTTCATGAAAAACATACAATTATTTTTGCACACATCAATCTTTTCATAATCCATACCGAGACCTTTGATAATTTTCTTTGAATGGGACATGTCTTTTGGCAACTTATTGGACTTTGGCAGCACATCTCCTAATGACTTTAAAATCTTATTGTAACAGTTGTTCGAGAAAAAAATACTTTGACTTAATGGCCATGAGCCGGGTCATAAAAGAGAGTATACTCACATATGTGTGTTCATGCATCGGCTCTTGAGAGTCTTTTAGTAGTTTAAAAAATCTGGAAACCTCTAGTGTGGCAGGATCCTCAGAGTTAGGTTTAACTCTGGACATAGCGAATCTAGCATCTCATGAATCGCATCATCGCTAGCCCAATCATTGTTCTCCTCCTCTTCTACATTCGGATTGAGTACTACCTAACCATGATGTTCCCACACCTCATATCCGGGCATAAATCCAAACTGACCAAGATCTAGGCTAACTCTTTCCTTATTAAGGAATATACTGTTTGCATGCCACCTACAAGGGCATCTGATAGTGCCGGTTAATGACAAGGAGAATATGTGGTCCACAAAATCTTTGGTCTTGGCTACCCAATCATCAGAATGACGTCTATTCCTACTCCAGCCATTGTACATCCATGCACGATCTTCAGCCATGCCTGAGAGTGTTAAACTGGACCATATCATGAAAATATTATTCAACTTCGTCAAGGGTATTGGTCCTACATGTATAGGCAAGGACAGGTTCTAAACCCACAAGCTAGTAGAACCCAAAGAAAATTTTGGCGCCATAACCTCGCTACCACTAAACAATATAATGTACTTATAAAAATAATAATATAATAGTACCACATATTAATATGAAATTAATGCCACAAATACAATATGACCCTAATCCATAAACCACATATACCGCTAATACATTAACAAAATCGAACTAAACAATAATACTAATCACACACACTAATCAAACAAACACAATTACAAATATATAAATATAAAATTAATGCCACAAATACAATATGATCGTAATCCCTAAACCACATATACCACTAATACATTAATAAAATTGAACTAAACAATAATACTAATCACACACACTAATCAAACAAACACAATTACAAATATATACTAATTTTATCGGCTATTAAATAACGACCGCCAAAAATATGAAATAAAATACGCAAAAAAATTTAAACTTGTGATGGGAGCCGAGGGCGGCTGCGAACAACGAGACGGGGCCGGTGGGGTTGGCGCTGCAAGGGCGTGGTGGCCTTGGGCGGCGTGGCGGAGAGTAGCGGCGAGACGCGAGTGATATATAGATAGAATCAGAGAGGAGAAGAAGAAGGAGCCCGACGACGGTTTTAAAAGCCTTACCGAAAATAACTTCTTATTTTCGGTGGTTGTGTCAGGGGCCGCCGAAAATAACGTGCTATTTTCGGCGGCCAAGCCCTAGCTGCCGAAAATATGCGTGGCCACCAAAAATGTGTACAGTGCTGTTGTAGGAGCTGATTGAATCTTTAGTACCATTTGATAGAATTATATATTGGATCTTAGTGCATCCACTTAGAACACCGAGAACACTTGGATAAACAAACATATAACTTGTCTAGCGCATATTAATCTGGATACAAGCACAAAAGTGGATTAAGGCATATATATGCCATCTTGGTCATGGTTAAGGACAAGGTTGGAGCACTACCGGAATCAGCTGCTTTGCCGAGTGTCTAAAATACTCGGCAAAGCCTGAAAAACACTCGGCAAAGAAAGCTTGGTGAACTGTACATCGTCAACGACTTCTTTGCCGAGTACTTTTTATCGAGCACTCGACACAGACTTTGCCGAGTGTTACCAGGTACTCGACAAAGAAAAGTTACCGTCACGGTGACTGGTAATGGCGACAGAGTCTGTGTCGAGTGCCCACCGAATAACTCTCGACAAAGAGATCCTCTTTGCCGAGCATATTAGGTTCCACACGGCAAAGACGAACACTCAGCAAAGAAATCGCCAGTGGGCCCCTTTGTCAGTATCTTTGCCGAGTGTACTATGATGCACTCGACAAAGGTTGCTTCTTTACCTAGTGCCAAGGCCACAACACTCGGCAAAGCGACCAGTATACCCCTTTTTATTTGTTTTTGATCTTCCATCCAAACAAACAAAAGATATATCACATATACATCACAGATATCACATAATCATCACATACATAATAGAGACCACATGTTCCACAGAAAACACAAATCTCACAAGTTTTTCACAAACATGTCTATGTTCATACCAAGATTCACCAACATAAGTATCACACAACTCTAAAACATAAGTTTTCACAAACATAAGTTTAGGACAAGTTTATCACACAAGCTAAGAGAAGATAATCAATGAGGTAGGCTACTGGACTGGTGAGGCAATGGGCTAGGCGATCCATGAGGGTTGTTGGATGGTGCCCCAGATTGTCCCTGCACAGAGAAGAGATTTCATGTGTTATACAAGATAAATATATATCATGTAGGACTAGAATTTTGATACTCACAGGAGTATGGAACTGAGCAGGGTCAACTGGAGGGAACAACGGAGGTGGTGGAGCAAAACTCTATGCGGCACCAAGGCTCTATATGTACTAGAACATCTCCGCCATCCTCTGCTGATCTGCCAAGCGGGCCTCCCGCTCCTCCATCATACTCGCCTCCATCTCCTGTCGTTTCCTCCTCTCTTCTTCTAGTTAGGCCTATAATATTCCAACCCAATATTATAATAACTCAATGAGAAGGTATATAACTCAAGGAATGACGAGTTATAGAAGCACTAACCTGTACTTGTTGTATCTGATGATGTGAGTTGTCCTGCTAAGGTCGTATGGCTAGGCTCGAGCTCGTGCTCCTTGCTCGTACCTGAGACAGAGTGGGAGTGGACGATGAGTCGATTGCCCTATCGGCAATCCAGTATCGCCCGTGCCTCTTGCCTCCTCCGACCCTCATGAGGACATCTCCGTCGATGTCCTTGGTCCTCAGATCGTAATATGGCCCATGGAGATCCTATGCCATGGCAGTGTATTCATGAAGGCGGTTGTAGACGGTAGAGTTGCTATACATCTCGGGCCCGTCATCCGGGTTGTAGGTGACGTTGGATGTCGCCTTGCCCTTGTCTGCCATAGCATAAGCCGAGAAGATGGAGCAAGGTTGGCCACCATGTGACAACGACTGCTGGAAAACCAATGAGATAGTTAGAAATAATATCTAATCTAGTGTTATATACCTAAATAAAAAAGAGGGCGTACCCATGCTTCTGCATATTTGTCGAGGCTGCGGCTGCCTTGGTGGTGGGAGGGACCTTGCATCATCAGACACCATTCCATGCTAGCGTTGTGCTCCTCGTCCCACTCTGGTGAGCACCACCTATGCACCATTTGCTCCCAGCCCTAAGGATCTGCAGCGCACCAATAAGGAATCATCTATAAAGTAAAACAAGTACACTACATATCAGAAGATAAAATTAAGGAAAAAATTATCACGAATATTAAAGTGTTGTATTTACCTGCAAGTATTGGTCCCTAGTCAACGACATGGTTCGGGCCTCCTGCTTGGTCACCTTCTCCCCAAGGACGAAGCCATGGTAGCTGACGATGGCCTGGATTCGCGCCTTATAGTGTATGTCCACAACGAGTTTCTTACAGCTCGTGGTGGCCACCACATCCACCCTGGCCTCGTATCCAGCCTCGCATCTGAAGAAATCCTACATACAAAGATGATGTATCTGTACATCATTTCAAGAATGTGCAACGAATGCGACATATTTTACAAGATAGTAAGACTTACCAACAACTCTTGCTTCACCTGCTCCGTATTGTTGTTGAATTCCCTATCGTCTCAGTCTACTACATTGGGGGCGACGGCATAGTGGTTGAAGGTGTAGGCTGGGCCCATCACTCCGGTGTACTCAACCAGTGTAGGGAAGTGTTCCCTGCGTAGAAGGCTGAGGATGCCATTGGGTTGCGGCCATGGCCCCAGCATTCTCCATAACCTTCCAATACCTATCCAAGTGATAAATAAAAAGTATTTGTTTATATTATGAATTTGAACACATAATATGATCAAGCAGGGAGAACATAAAGTTACATGCCTCTCCCCATCGGGCCGAACCAGCGGCCGCCTGTCTTGAAGTATGGGACGTTGAGGGAGACTCGCGGAACCTCGCAGGTAGACGTCCCTCGAACCTGAGGCGCCAAAACCTGAGGCGTCCTGCTGAGCGTCATCGTCGTCCTACTGCGCCGCATTGACAGCGGCCTGCTGCTCCACCTGCTACTAGACGTCATCGTCCTGCTGTGCCTCCTTCGTCGTCCTACAGGTGCTCCTCCTCCCCCTCCTCATCCCCATCTCACCGTCCATCATCTTTGTCCAACAACCTGCAATTAAGAGTAAGCAAATGAACATATATATAAAAGATGCATTGAGAAACAGGTGCGAAATAACAAATAATATAGCATTACATCGATTAAAAATAATCTTCATATGTGTCGAGGTTAGCCGGATCATAAGTCTCATCCTCACTATCAACCATTTCATAGTCAACACCATCTGAAGGTGCAAGTTTGTCATTAATGTCATTGCCTTCAAGTATTACTAAGTCATTCTCATTTTGCACCTCACCATCCTCCTCATCAACAACCATTTCAATATCTACTTCCATTCTGATAACTTCGGTTAAGTCTATCTCAAATCGCCCTTCTAGCCCATCTGCTTGGAAGAACTCTTCGTCATATGTGTCCGGGTCTAATTTATAATCTTCATCGTTCGGAACAGGTAATTTACCGTGCGGCGATACCTTATACACAACATCCCAACCCTTAAGATGTTCTTTCGTTTGGCACGCATATGGGAGATAATACACTTCTATGGCCTATTGGGCCACGATATAGACATTGTCTCCTGGTAAGGTGGAATCTTGTCGAATTTTGACTATCCTAGGAACGTGCTCTTGTACATGCTCTTTGGCAGAACGTGATCCTCAGGAAGCAGGCTACCAATAACCACAAACAACCCATTGAATGCGTCTCAACTCATGCTGTACTACGACTTGAACGTCATTACATGCCCAATGGCATCCAGTTGAGAAACCTTTGTCTAGCCATGAAGGGGCTTCTGTGCCATGTCAAACATGTCATAGAACACCTTTGCGGTCGGCTCTGGCTTGTCCTCCATACATCCTCCGATGTGCCTCGTGATAGTCATTTAACATATCCGCTACCCCCGGCATCAGCATCATAATCCTCGACGTGTTGTCTCACCACCTCCTCTCTCGTATGATGCGCTTCACCATGGAAGATCCATTGAGTATAGTCTGGCGTAAATTCATTCTTCCAAATATGTTCTACCATGGCCTTCAATGATTTTCTTTTCCGGTTGGCACATTTGCTACACGGGCATGCGACTTGACTCGCTCCTTTAGCAGCTTCACTAAATGCCCGTTCCACGAAAGCAACAGTCTTTCTAATCCATTTGGGGGTGACATCATTCCTTCCTACACGGCCTATGTGTTAGAAATATGCCCTAGAGATAATCATAGAGATGAGCATATTTCTTTGTATCCATGATATATATATATATTGCTTAATTGAATATCCATGAAAGACACCTTGTATTGATTAGCAATTATGTGAATTGTTTGTCAGATTCTTTACTTGTATGGTTATTCTAAATGATGTCCCTGGTCAGAGTCGATGACCAGCACATATATTAGTTGATGACTACATTTCACAAGTCATGGACATGGAGATGTCGAACTAATAATGTGGGGGCGTGTATGACATGAGGCTGGACCGACCCAATGTGAGATATTGTAATATAGTTCTCTTTTTGCAACATGTATACTATGTCCTTAGACCTGAGATTGTCGCATGTTCTCAAGATGTGGATTGACCTACTTAGGGACTATCAAACGCTACTCCGTAACTGGGTAGTTATAAAGGTAGTTTTGGGTTTGTCAGGAAGCATGCTATGAGGCATGGTCAGTCAAGATGGAATTTGTCCCTCTCTTCTTGAGAGAGATATCTCTAGGCCCCTCGAGTGATTGTATCAAGAAATGCATGGCCGTGCTAGAGTTAAGAGTTAACCATTGAAAGGATTCCAATTCGCAGTATCGAGAAAGAGAGGTCAGCTTAGAGCCAGACCAAATATCGTGAGACAAAGGGAACAACATATACGTGATGTTGCAATGGTTCATCTGATATGATCTTTACATGCGCATAAGAGTTGACATGTTTTGCTAGAAGCCACTGTCAATTATTGGGCCAAGTAAGAGTACTCGGGCCATGTCTATTTGTACGTGAACCTATAGGGTCACACACTTAAGGGGAAGGAAGACTAACTCAGATTATATCAGAAATTAGACTGGGATTTAGGGTTACTGGTGGGCCTCGGAGTTAGAAGCCCAGCATAACGCCTATATAATGAGAGTCGGGGGCGAGGTTAGGTTAACTCTAATTCACAGCCAGAAAACGAGCAGCCTCTCGCCCTCGCATAGCCGCTGTCGCGAACCTAGCAGTTCGGTATGCGGCGCTTCCTCCCTGTACGTGTGGATACCTCGGAGGTGCTGCATCTGGAGCACTAGGACGAACCAGGCGAGGACGTGAAGGATGCCGGCGACTGCACGGCACTGCTCGACACGTTTGTCTCTCTCTGTATGTGTGGATACCTCTAAGGTGCTGCATCTAGAGCACTAGGATGAACCAGGCGAGGACGTGAAGGACGCCAGCGACTGCACGGCACTGCTCGACGCGTTCGTCTACATCGAGACGTCTTCCGCTGCCCTGCGCGTCTAGTGGTAATTCCATGACCTATAACTGTAGTAGTTCTTGGTGTTATGGGGTCGAAATTTTTGTTTTTCGCTAGCGTAGCCTCCCCATAATCCAAAAGTGGTATCAGAGCCAAATTCTGCGTAGTTTTAGGTCTGGATCTAGGTTCATGAGATGGATCTACTTGATGCACGGTGTGATTAGATCATTTGATTATAAGGGGTTGGAGTAGATTACATCTTATCTGACTAAAGAGATTAGTTCGTCCTTCTCTGTTATGTGTGCGACTTGCCCCTACCGGCTGGAATCACCATCGGGGCTAACTGCATACACAACCAGCAGATTGACGTAACAGATCGACGTCATGAGTGTAATCTCCTTCGGGTCGAAAGTCTCGGATTTAGGTTGATTTGATCAATCGCATGAGATTTTCAGTGGAATTTTCATACATACAATGCATGGAATCCTGTGAGTGGCGAACATATAGAAACATGTTTGTCTAACATGTTTTGCAGGACATCTTGTGATCGGTATGGCTATTGTGTGTATATGATGCATATTAATGAATTGTTCATGACCTGCGTGTCGTGACCAGGGCAATACGGCTGGAGCCATATGTATTGTCCAAATTTAGTGTAATGACCTACGTGTCAACATGTGATGATCCAAAGCGTATATGTAATTTGTTTACCAGCATACGTTAGATAGGTCTTGAAGGACTCATCACCGGAAGGATGGCATACCTATATCATGGAGATAGAGATCATCATGATGGACAGATTATTGGAGATGGGGATCACCATGTGACAACAAGCCATACCGAATAACAACTGTTGTGTGAATGCCATTCTTAATGTTCTACTTGTTCATGTTGCATATATGTCATTGCGTGCGATGAAATAAGTAGGATGATCCCTCATAAATGTTTAAGCTTAAATGCCTCTCCAAACCTTGCACTATCATAAGTCTTGTACAATTGGTGGTGGGTCTATGAAATTAGGGTGCCACCAGTTTTCCTTGACTAGATAGGTTTGTATCAGATACGAACTGCAGAAAGGGTTGGTTAACTTAAACAAAGTTAGCTTAATGGTTAAGGACTTTGGGGCATAAGGTTGGGAGCTGAGACATAGAGATGTCACCCAACAACAGAAGTCATATATATGATATGATTAGCAAGGAGTTGCTTACCGATCTACCTTGTCTTCTAGCGGTGATGCTAAAGCTCACTAGTAGACTTGTTAGTTGCGGGTTCTGAATCACTAAGTATCAATCGAGGGATATTGATTTTAGTGGGAGTAGACTCTATTAAATGTTTAATATGATTTACTCTGTCATGGATATTTTTGTCTTAGTATTTTGCATTGTTTTGTTGTAGATAAATGGCACCTAGCACACCAACATTTACTTTGCGATCAATTCTTGAAAAGGATAAGTTAAATGGAACAAACTATACAGATTGGATCCGTAACCTGAGAATTGGTCTCATGGCTGAAAAAAGGAAGATGTTCTAGACACCCCAATGCTAGAGGATCCTGGTGAAGATGCGACTGCTGCAACTAAAACCGCTTACAAGAAGGCAATGGATGCTAATCTTGAAGTGAGTTGCGTGATGCTTGCTTGCATGAAGCCTGAGTTGCAGGTGCAGTTTGAGACAAACCATGAGGCGCACGATATGATCGTGGCGCTCAAGGATATGTTCCAGACTCAGGCTAGGACTAAAAGGTTCAATGTGTCCAAAGCCTTTCTGGAATGCAAGCTAGCAGAAGGCGCAGCAGTTGGGCCACATTTAATCAAGATGGTTGGTTACAGTCAGAGGTTGGAGAAGCTAGGTTTCCCAATAAGCCAAGAGTTGGCCACTGACTTCATTTTGGCATCTCTTCCACCCAGCTATGGAAACTTCATTACGAACTACCATATGCATGGGGGCAGAGAAGGGCCTCAATGAACTATGTGGCATGCTGAAAATAGCAGAGAGTGACATAAAGAAAAGCGCTGGCAGCAGCGGCCATGTGATGGCGGTCCAAAACAAACCCAACTTTAAGAAGAAGGGTAAATCTCAAAAGAAGAAGGGCAAGACAAAGAATACAGTATCCAAGCCAAACCAAAAGCCCAAGGCTGGACCAGCTGCTGATGCAAAGTGCTTTTATTGCAAAGAACTTGGTCACTGGAAGAGGAATTGCAAGTAGTACTTGGCCTCTATTAAGGATCGCGGCGGTAAGGGTATAGCCACAGCAGGTACACTTGCTATTCACATTACAGAAATTTTTCTCGCTAATTCTTATATTAATTCTTGGGTATTTGATACCGGATCGGTTGCCCATTTTTGCAATTTGATGTAGGGAATGATAAGAAGCAGAAGCGTGAAAAGAGGAGAAGTTGATTTTCGGGTAGGCAATAATGCAAGAGTTGCTACGTTGACTGTCGGGACGATGCAGCTCCACCTCCCATTAGGATTTATTTTGGAGTTAAATAATTGTTATCTAGTTCCTAGTATGAGTCGAAACATTATGTCTCCTTCATGTTTGATGAAGGATGGTTATTCATTTGCGAGTGAAAACAATGGTTGTGTGATCTCTAAGAATGGCATGTTTGTGGCTTTTGCATCCATTATGAATGGGTTGTTCATTTTAAATCTTGATGATGCACCTATCTGTAATATTAGTGCTAAAAGGCCTCGGCCTAATGATTTAAGTCCTACCTACATGTGGCACTGTTGTTTGGGTCATATAAGTGAGAATCGCATGAAGAAGCTTCATTCTGATGGGCTTTTAACTTCGTTTGATTTTGAATCATACGAGACATGTGAAGCATGCTTACTTGGCAAGATGACCAAGGCACCCTTCATGGGTTTACCTGAGAGGGCATTACATTTGTTGGAACTCATACATACTGATGTGTGCGGACCAATGAGTACGACAACTAGGGGAGGATTGCAATACTTCATAACCTTCACTGATGATTTTAGTAGATATGAGTATGTCTACTTAATGAAACACAAGTCTGAATCTTTAGAAAAGTTCAAAGAGTTTCAGAATGAAGTGGAAAATCAGTGTGGCAAGAAAATTAAAGCACTATGATCTTATCGTGGAGGTGAATATTTGAGCCATGAGTTTAGCAATCATCTAAAGAATTGTGGAATTGTTCCGCAGCTTACACCGCCTAGAACACCTCAGAGGAATGGCATGTCTGAGTGACGTAATCGGACTTTATTAGATATGGTTCGATCAATGATGAGCTAGCCAGACCTACCTTTGTTGTTTTGGGGTTACGCTCTAGAAACAGCAGCTTTCACACTAAATAGGGTACTGTCTAAGTCCGTTGTTAAGACACCATATGAGATGTGGACTGGGAAGACTCCCAGTTTGTCTTTTTTGAAGATTTGGGGTTGTGAGGTTTATGTCAAGCGACTTCAGTCGGATAAACTCACTCCAAAATCAGACAAGTGCATGTTCGTGGGATATCCAAAGGAAACTTTGGGATATTACTTTTACCACCGGTCAGAAGGCAAAGTGTTTGTTGCCCGAAATGGTGTGTTCGTAGAGAAAGAGTTTCTCAAAAGAGAGAAAAGTAAACAAAAGGTGTATCTTGAAGAAGTTCAGGATGAGCCAGTGTCACATGATCCAACAAGTGATGCCAATGTAGCAGAACAAGTTGAGACGTCTGTGGCAAGAGAAACACCACAACAATCACGAAGGTCAGCAAGGCTTCGTGAAGGACGTAGAGAAGTGCTATTGTTAGGCAATGGCAAAGTGTTGTTGTTGGACAACGACAAACCTGCAACATATGCAGAAGCGATGATGGACCCAGATTCCGAGAAATGGCAAGTCGCCATGAGATCCGAGATAGATTCCATGGGAGAAAATCAATTTTGGAACTTGGTGGACACGCCTGATCTATAAGAAGAAGAAAGACATGGATGGAAATGTTAACATCTATAAGGCTTGACTTGTTGCAAAGGGTTTTCAACAAGTTCAAGGAGTTGACTATGACGAGATATTCTCGACAGTAGCGATGCTTAAATCTATTCGGATCATTCTAGCTATTGACGCATATTTCGATTATGAGATTTGGCAGATGGATGTCAAAATAGCTTTCCTTAATGGAAACCTTGATGAGGACGTGTATATGATACAGCCCGAGGGTTTTGTCGATCCTATCAATGCTGGAAAGATATGCAAACTTTAGAAATCCATTTATGGGTTGAAGCAAGCATCTCGGAGTTGGAACATTCGTTTTGATGAAGTGGTCAAAGGGTTTGGTTTTCATCAGAATGAAGAAGCTTGTGTTTACAAGAAGGAAAGTGGGAGCGCTATTGTATTTCTAATCTTGTATGTGGATGACATATTATTGATTGGGAATGTCATTCCTTTGCCGGAGTCCGTTAAGGCTTCACTAAAAAAGAGTTTTTCTATGAAGGACTTAGGGGAAGCAGCATATATTTTGGGCATAAGGATCTATAGAGATAGGTCAAAGAGGCTTATAGGATTAAGTCAAGATACGTACATTGACAAGGTGTTGAAACGGTTCAACATGGAACAGTCCAAGAAAGGGTTCTTACCTGTGTCACATGGTATACACCTTAACCAGATGCAATGTCCTACGACGGCAAATGAGCGGGAGCGCATGAGTAAGGTACCATACATCTCAGCAATTGGATCAATCATGTATGCCATGATAAGTACATGCCCAGATGTTTCATATGCTATAAGTGCTACGAGTAGGTACCAGGCTGATCCAGGTGAGGGTCACTGGATAGCGGTAAAAGGCATTCTTAAGTACTTGAGAAGGACTAAAGATATGTTCCTTGTATATGGGGGTAACGAGGAGCTTGTTGTAACTGGTTACACCGATGCTAGCTTCCAAACTGACCCAGACGAGTTAAAATCGCAATCAGGTTTTGTGTTCACAATAAATGGTGGTGCTGTTAGTTGGAAGAGTTCCAAACAGGAGACTGTGACTGATTCTACAATAGAAGTCGAGTACATTGCAGCTTCTGATTCTGCGAAGGAAGGTGTTTGGATAAGGAAGTTCCTCATCAAGCT
The DNA here is from genome assembly GCA_029449295.1 of Zea luxurians. Classification (NCBI taxonomy): domain Eukaryota; kingdom Viridiplantae; phylum Streptophyta; class Magnoliopsida; order Poales; family Poaceae; genus Zea; species Zea luxurians. The sequence goes on from JAOPSE010000037.1 coordinate 16,758,501, forward strand.
TGGTGTGTTTCCTAATGCCTCTAGTCCATTGAACCTCTACTATGACAACAATGGGGCAATTGCACAAGCAAAGGAGCCAAGGAACCACCAGAAAAGCAAACACGTACTGCGGAAATTTCACCTCATACGAGAATTCGTTAGACGGGGTGAAATAAAGGTATGCAAGATACATACGGATTTGAATGTTGCGATCCTTTGACAAAACCTCTTCCACAACCTAAGCATGAGGCACACATGAGATCTATGGGTATTAGATATCTTCTAGATTAACTCTAGTGAAAGTGGGAGACTGTTAGAAATATGCCCTAGAGATAATCATAGAGATGAGCATATTTCTTTGTATCCAAGTTATATATATATATATATTGCTTAACTAAATATCCATGAAAGGCATCTTGTATTGATTAGCAATTATGTGAATTGTTTGTGAGATTCTTTTCTTGTATGGTTATTCTAAATGATGTCCCTGGTCAGAGTCGATGACCAGCACATATATTAGTTGATGACTACATTTCACAAGTCATGGAAATGGAGATGTCGAACTAATAATGTGGGCGCATGTATGACATGAGGCTGGACCGACCTAATGTGAGATATTGTAATATAGTTCTCTTTTTGCAACATGTATACTGTGTCCTTAGACCTGACATTGTCGCATGTTCTCAAGATGTGGATTGACCTACTTAGGGACTATCAAACGCTACTCCGTAACTAGGTAGTTATAAAGGTAGTTTTGGGTTTGTCAGGAAGCATGCTATGTGGTCAGTCAAGATGGAATTTGTCCCTCTCTTCTTGAGAGAGATATCTCTGGGCCCCTCGAGTGATTGGATCAAGAAATGCATGGCTGTGCTAGGGTTAAGAGTTAACCATTGAAAGGATTCCAATTCCCAGTATCGAGAAAGAGAGTTCAGCTTAGAGCCAGACCAAATATCGTGAGACAAAGGGAACAACATATACGTGATGTTGCAATGGTTCGTCTGATATGATCTTTACGTGCGCATAGAAGTTGACATATTTTGCTAGAAGCCGCTGTCAATTATTGGGCCAAGTAAGAGTACTCGGGCCATGTCTATTTGTACGTGAACCTATAGGGTCACACACTTAAGGGGAAGGAATCCTAACTTAGATTAGATCCGAAATTAGATTGGGCTTTAGGGTTACTGGTGGGCCTCGGAGTCAGAAGCCCACCACAACGCCTATATAATGAGGGCCGGGGGTGCGGTTAGGTTAACTCTAATTTGCAACCAGAAAACGAGCAGTCGCTCGCCTCTCGCCCTCGCATAGCCGTCGTCGCGAACCTAGCAGTTCGGTACGCGGCGCTTCCTCCCTATACGTGTGGATACCTCGGAGGTGCTGCATCTGGAGCATTAGGACGAACTAGGCGAGGACATGAAGGATGCCAGCGACTGCATGGCACTTCTCGATGCATTCGTCTCTCCCTATACGTGCGGATACCTCGGAGGTGCTGCATCTGGAGCACTAGGACGAAACATGCGAGGACGTGAAGGACGCCGGCGACAGTACGGCACTGCTCGATGCGTTCGTCTACATCGAGACATTTTCCGCTGCCCTGCACGTGTAATATCCCAAAAAAATGATGCTAAAGTTTGATCTTCAGTGTGTGGATGTGGGAAAAGGGTTGTGGGCTGTTGGTTGCTAAGTCAGAGTCATCTGTGGCGTCGTTTCTTTTCTCCCGCAAAGAAACCCTAGTGGTGGCCCTTTCCCCCTTTTGCCCCTTTTTGGCCGCCACCCCCCTTTCCCCTCCCCACACTTGGCCGCCTCTCCCCCTTTACCCCTTGGCTAGCCGCCCCTCTCCTCCAATGGCAGCTGCTCTCCATGGCTTCCTCATCCCTAGATCTTCCCCCACGCAGCAAGGATCGAGAAGAGGAGGAGCACGTTGAATTGAAGAGGAAGAGAGGATCAAGGAGATGTTCTACCCCATCTCTTCTTGCAGATTTCCTTGGGGAAACCCTAGGTAAGGATGAGATCCTTGTTCCTCCCTGTAATTATGTGCTTTTGGAGGTTGTGGATCATGTGGATTAAAGGATTAGAGGTTGGATTAGATGTGGGGTTAGGTTGTGATCTCGAATTTAATTTCTGCAGAATGACAGATTCGATAGTTTCTGTTTATGCCAGTTTTCTGTGGTCTTAGAAGCCTCAAAAAAAATAAAAGTCTATATATGAGTCGTAGATAATTTCTGGATCTTTTCGTGGCCGTGAAGAACACCTCAATCGGACATCAGATCAGAGAGTTATGGTAGTTTGATTATAGCAGTTTTTGAATCTCATAATTCTATGCAGAATCTGTTCTCTTAAGATTTAGGCAATTTTATCAACAGAATTAAACCTTGGGTTTGTAAGAAAAGTTGTAGATAATTTCATAAGCTTTCTAGATTGTTAAAGAGTGCATTCATATGAATTACGAAACTCTAGTTATGTTTGTTTTACTGTGGCTGTTCCTGTTTGCCTAACAAAAATGAGCGGGTCTGTTCACTGGTAGGTTTCATCAGGTAAATAGCCGAATTGGCTTTTCCAACTATGGAGACTTCTGTAGAGGAATAAAAGTTCTTACTGCCAGCAGAATTGCATGATTTTTGGTTGAGTAGTTTGTGAGATATCGAATTTTGAAGTTAACTATGCTACTGTCTGAAACAGATTCAGTTAGTTATCTTGTCAGATGTTTTAGAACTTATAGATGGCAGAATTTAATTATCCATTGAATATGGAAGTTGTAGAGTATTTTGTGTAGATACTCCTAGATTATTTGTTTGATATCACTACTGTTACAATTTTTAAGATACAAAATTAACAAACAGCGTTGCTGCTGTATGGCATGTGATTCAGGATGAGAGGCTTTCCACCAGGTCTTGGTTTCTAGTGTAGGAGCGATTTGTTGATTGTTGGCAAATGTTTGTGAAATATTTGTACTAAGTTTTATGCCCGCTAGCAGGTGGCTACACTCCAGATTATGCCTAGTACATTTTTCTTCTTCGATGAAGATAAGTGAATGTAGCGGTGGTTGCTTCTGTTCTGACCTGTTATTTCTATCGCCTGCACTCTAATATTCAGAATTATTGGATTCTTTCATAATTGGACTCTATGGTGATGCTTTACTTGCTTGCATTATACTGATGCTCAATCATATATTGATGATGATTATGATTCGAGTATGTCTCATGAGATTAATTCACACCCCTGAAGGTAAATGAAGTATTATTTAAGGTTTGTATTTTATCTCAAGGTAAATGAAGTATTATTTGAGGTTTGTATTGTATGTGAAGGAAGTGAAGTATATTGACAAATACAGCATGTCATATACATTGCATGATTCACTTGCATCTGAAGTTGGGTCGTGACCTATGGTCCGACCGTACTGGTACAACTTAGTATTATACGTTGCCTGAGGAGGGGTACGAAGCGGCTTCATACCCTTAGAGGTATGAAGGCAGAGGACATATGCATTGCATTCATATACATTCATTGAAGTGATATTTGCAGATGATGTGATTTTATACCCTCAGGGGTATGAAGACAGAGGACCTACAAATTGCATTCCTATGCATACATTGAAGTGATATTTGCAGGTATTGTTGACGCAGGGAAGTGTTATACAACCTATTATGGTTGTTCGAGGAAATGAGATGGTATTAGTTATATTGAGACTACTGAGTTCTATATCTACAAGTATTTTTTATCTTAATTGTGATTCTTTTAAAATGTTGATTAATTCAATTTGTGGTTTAAATATCTCGTTAAAACAATTCGCTTGCTGAGATGTTCCATCTCACTCTTGCACTACTCAATGCAGGTGCTTGTTGCTCATCAAGGGGAGTGGGAAGTAGTAGCACATCCACCTTCAATCTCATAATAATGATGCTTAGGCGCAGTCATGATTTAATTAGAAACTTCTTGTCAAAGGATGTTTGTTTCTAACTAGTTGTGCGCACTGGTTAATTCAGTTCATGTCGTTATGGTTGTCTTCCCATTGCTAGCAGATTATTAATGTCTATTATGTTTTCTTATCATGATATCTATTTATACTTTTTTGCTTCCCCGTTTATGCAATTTTTAAAGGAGATGCTGTCGAAATTTTATATATGAATGTTAGATGTGTAGTTTAGTAGCATTCTAGGGTGTTTGTGGATCCCAGGGTGTTACTGTTGGTATCAAAGCATAGGCTATAGATTCTTGGCAATTTGAAGATAAATTTGACACACTTGCACATATAGGAAGGGTATGGGTTCAAGTATCTTTGATATATATTAGTGTCTTTGAAGTGCAGATGACAATAATTTCACCCCTCCCTATTCCTTTATGGTGATGTGGTAAGTTGTTTATGGCTTAATGCTTGATATAATTTATTTCTGAAATTTTGATATTGTTTTATTAATGTGGTTGATATCATTGGTCATTTGTGAGATTGAAGTTGTTATTATGCTTGTGATATACAAGTATGCCTATGTTGTTTTCACCATGTTTTCATGGTTGAGTTTTATTACAATAATATTGTTAGAGGATGTTTCTAAGAGGAGTGTGAATTGCGTGTTTTGGGGTACAAGGTAATCATCAATTTGAATTTAAGTTGTTGATCGGTTGGTGGATAGCTCCAACTATCTTTGCAAAGAATGATTGTTTATGTCGAGAAACCAGTCCATGGAAGAAATGAATATTGGTACTTTGATATGGATTTTGGGGGAAGTCTTTACATAGCCAGAATGGCTTACATGTCTCTCTTCTATCGTGTGTTTCAGTAGCCACAAAGCCTAGATGTGGTTTAAAGTGGTTGCATGTTAGTCATGCTAATTGTACAATAAATCTTTGATTTCCTTGATCCATTGATTATGTATTAATACGTTGAGGATCTGATGGTTCTCTTCCCGATGCATGTTTGTGGAGCCATTGTTGGACCACTTATCTATTGGTTTGAATGAAGACATTGCCTAGCCTAGAGTTGGTTGTGTGTGGTTAGTCACCTATTCCTAAATGATGTGGTTTTTACATCAGCTTGAGATGTTTAACAAATGTGTGAAGGATTACGGGGTTAGTATTGACCCTTTATGTCTGGTACTTTGAGTGCATCATATGATAGAATGAAATGTAAGTTTCTGAACTACAATAGATGAAGACTTATATTATGTGTAGGTTAACCTTACTAGTTTGGATATTTTTCTTAGTTGAGTTGTTAGACGAAGTATAGTGACATGGGTTAATCAAGTATTGTGTTGTTGTTGGGCTATCAGTACTCTATGTGGAGTTTTTGGCATTTCTTCGATGAACTGTGCCGCATAGAATGTTATTGGCTTCTTGTCGGCTTTATTGCTCCATTAGTTCTAAAGATTTTCTCCCTTTTGGTGGTGTGCAAAGAATGTTAGATTACATGATTATCTTTTCATTATGACAAAAATAAGGTTTAGGAAGATCAGGAGTTTTGTTTCAATAGAACTACTTGTTTCGTGGTGTTGTGAGGTGAGGTGTTTGATCTTCTTATACATTCATCTGGTGTGGATGTTTCACCATTGAATTAAAATGAATTGTTGAAGTTGGTAAAGGTTGTGCTTAGTGCATATTACCCCTTCATAAAAGAGTGTCGTTTTAAGACATTGATGCTGATGTATGGCTGCATCCAAATTCGATGTTGTGAAATCGTAGTGTTGATTGCATCTATGACTTGGTTTGAGCTTCATTACATGTTGGTTCATGCTTGATGTCAGGTGGTGTACTTTCCTTAGACAATTAGTCTGAGGTAGAAGTTCTTGTGTTAATTAAGTTTAATAATGGACCCATGTTTTGAATGGTGGTGCTATATGGGGTACCTTGGATGTTTTGTTTGGAGTGGTCGAATTCGAGGTCGAATTCCTTTTAAGGGGGGTAGAGTGTAATATCCCAAAAAATGTTGCTGAAGATTGATCTTCGGTGCGTGGATGTGGGAAAAAGGTTGTGGGCTGTTGGATGCTAAGTTAGAGTCATCAGTGGCATCGTTTCTTTTCTCCTGCAAAGAAACCCTAGTGGTGGCCCTTTCCCCCTTTTGCCTCTTCTTGGCTGCCACCCCCCTCCCCTCCCCACACTTGGCTGCCCCTCCCCCTTTTCCCCTTGGCTGGCCGCCCCTCTCCTCCGATGGCAGCCGCTCTCCATGGCTTCCTCCTCCATAGATCTTCCCCCACGCAGCAAGGATCGAGAAGAGGAGGAGCACGTTGAATTGAAGAGGAAGAGAGGATCAAGGAGATGTGCTACCCCATCTCTTCTTGCAGATTTCCTTGGGGAAACCCTAGGTAAGGATGAGATCATTGTTCCTCACGGTAATTATGTGCTTTTGGAGGTTGTGGATCATGTGGATTAAAGGATTAGAGGTTGGATTAGATGTGGGGTTAGGTTGTGATCTCGAATTTAGTTTCTACAGAATGACAGATTTGATAGTTTCTGTTCATGCCAGTTTTCCATGGTCTTAGAGGCCTCAAAAAAATAAAAAGTCTATATATGAGTCGTAGATAATTTGTAGATCTTTTCGTGGTCGTGAAGAACACCTCAATCGGACATCAGATAGGAGAGTTATGGTAGTTTGATTATAGCAGTTTTTTCAGTCTCATAATTCTGTGCAGAATCGGTTCTCTTAAGATTTATGCCCGCTAGGAGGTGGCTACACTCCAGATCATGCCTAGTACATTTTTCTTCTTTGATGAAGGAAAGTGAATGTAGCGGTGGTTGCTTCCGTTCTGACCTGTTATTTCTATCGCCTACACTCTAATATTCAGAATTATTGGATTCTTTCATAATTGGACTCTATGGTGATGCTTTACTTGCTTGCATTATACTGATGCTCAATCATATATTGATGATGATTATGATTCGAGTATGTATCATGAGATTAATTCACACCCCTGAAGGTAAATGAAGTATTATTTGAGGTTTGTATTGTATCTCAAGGTAAATGAAGTATTATTTGAGATTTGTATTGTATGTGAAGGAAGTGAAGTATATTGATAAATGCAGCATGCCATATACATGGCATGATTCACTTGCATCTGAAGTTGGGTCGTGACCTATGGTCCGACCGTACCGGTACAACTTAGCATCGTACGTTGCCCGAGGAGGGGTACAATGCGGCTTCATACCCTTAGAGGTATGAAGGCAGAGGACATATGCATTGCATTCATATGCATTCATTGAAGTGATATTTGTAGATGATGTGATTTTATACCCTTAGAGGTATGAAGACAGAGGACCTACACATTGCATTCCTATGCATACATTGAAGTGATATTTGCAGGTATTGTTGACGCAGGGAAGTGTTATACAACCTATTATGGTTGTTCGAGGAAATGAGATGGTATTGGTTATATTGGGACTACTGAGTTCTATATCTATAAGTATTTCTGATCTTAATTGTGATTCTTTTAAAATGTTGATTAATTCAATTTGTGGTTTAAATATCTCATTAAGACAATTCGCTTGCTGAGATGTTCCATCTCACTCTTGCATTACTCAATGTAGGTGCTTGTTGCTCATCAAGGGGAGTGGGAAGTAGCAGCACATCCACCTTCACTCTCATAATAACGCTACTTAGGTGCAGTCATGATTTAATTAGAAACTTCTTATCAAAGGATGTTTGTTTCTAACTAGTTGTGCGCACTGTTTAATTCAGTTCATGTCATTATGGTTGTCTTCCCATTGCTAGCACATTATTAATGTCTATTATGTTTTCTTATCATGATATCTATTTATACTTTGTTGCTTCCCCGTTTATGCAATTTTCAAAGGAGATGCTGTCGAAATTTTATATATGAATGTTAGATGTGTAGTTTAGTAGCATTCTGGGGTGTTTATGGATCCCGGGTTGTTACAGCGCGTCTAGTGGTAATTCTATGACCTATAACCGAAGTAGTTCTTGGTGTTATGGGGTTGAAAATTTTGTTTTTCACTAGCGTTGCCTCCCCATAATCCAACACTATGTACGTCCACTCACGGTCCTCCATCCTCTAACATATATAACCGAGTATAGTTTAATATAAACATGTAATCCATGTACACTATGTTCCTACCTTATAATAGGTGAGGATAGGTCCTAATCCAACCTGCGGTTCCGTAGATGGGGTTAGTTTCGCTGCTCTATTCCGATCCTAGATAGAGTTTCGGCAGCACCTCGCCGCTTTTCTCCGGATACACATCCTGGCAGGGAGAGTGTACTGTCCGGAGAACAACAGGAAGGTGACGCGGAAACTCTTTCTCGGATCGGAGTAGAGCTTGGAAACTAACACCATCTACGCAACCCCGGGTTGTCCAAAAAATGTGGACAATTTGAAACAGATACATTTGTAGATATGTAAAGATCTACATATCTACACCGTATCTCTTTTGAATGGGAGACGCCTAACTGGGTTACGTGATCTATGACCATGCTGTGTAAATAGAAGTTATACCTAGGGTGACGGTGGAGTCAGGCTAGTGGGACTGTGGTGGGTCGGTGCAGTGGCGACGTGTCGTGGATCAGGTAGACCCACAATGGCTAGGAAAACCTTTGCAAAAATAAACAAGCATGTCAACAAAAAAATTCGGCAGCACCTCCCCTGTATGGGGAGGTTTCCAAAACCTGCAAATTAACAGCATGATGGCTGACATGCACATATACAAACAACACGATGGCCAGGGTTTGATTCGAACACAAATAAAAGTAGCGGCACGATGGCCAGGGTTATATCTAAATTGGTCTACAAAGTGTATATGATCGTAGGGTTTGATTCGAACTTCATCGTCCTAATAGTGGTGTCACCATCCAACCTCAAAGGTATAAGCCTTGTTTCTAACGCATCTAGTGGCTAAGAATCATATATAAATTCTAATTACCTAGTGGCTAGAGATCATATACAAATTTTAATTACAAACTGTAACTATCCATCGCAAGCACACATATAGAAGGACTTACCTAGTCTTGTGCACGACAGTGGTGGAGCACGGCGGCGATGGTGGCTTAGCGGCGTGGGGGCACGATGGCGGTGGGAGCCCAACAGCGTGGGGGCACAGCGTGGGGGCCCAGCGGCGGTGGTGCCCTAGCGGCGACGGTAAGGGCACGATGGCGTGTGAGTGAGTGAGAGTGATGAAGAAATAAGATTTTATGAAAGTTATGTAAAACTACTTTGCCGAGTGCTCGCGATCTGGCACTCGTTAAAGTTTTTTTATTAAAAAATATACTTCGCTGAGTGCGAGATCACGGGCAATCGGCAAATATAGCTTTGCCGAGTGCCCACTAACAAGCACTCGACAAAGATTGTTTTAATATTTTTAAAATACACTTTGTCGAGTGTCACATGGCTAACACTCGGCAAAGTATATTTTATTTTTTTCTTTTCCCATCCAAACTTTTATGGTTTGTTCCTACACTGTGTAGACTTATATGTTTCATTTTGGCACAATTATAAAGTGTTTGCTATAACTATTAGATTTCATTCCTTTAATTGATATTCCTCTAATAATTCAGATTTGAACTGCAAGTCACTCAAAAAATAGAAAAACGTGAATGCAAAAATGATATTTATGTTACTTAGCACAAGTTACTGGCGATTTCAGGAGCAGACCAGAATTTTCGAGCACCATGCTCACTAAACATGACCGTGAACTTGCCATCCAGCTGTTTAAGAATTGTATAAAACATAAATAAAGTCAGAAAATCATGAAACTTGTCCAGAAGTCATGGTATCGTATGTAGAGACTATGATAAAAATTTGAGAATGTTTCAAGAAAGTTGTGACACACTATGTGTAGAAACCTAAGTCTCCCACACATGAAATCATAGAGTTTTAATGTATACCTGCTAGGTTTCTACACATAGTGTGTCACAACTTTCTTGAAATATTCTCAAATTTTTATCACATCCTCTACATATGATATCATGACTTGTGGACAAGTTTCATGATTTTCTGACTTTGTTTGTGTTTTATATAATTTTTAAACAGTTGGATGACAAGTTCATGGTCATGTTTAGTGAACATGGTGCTCAAAAATTCTGGTCTGCTCCAGAAATTGGCCATAACATGTGCTAAGTAACATGAATGTCATTTTTGCATTCATGATTTTCCATTTTTCGAGTGACTTGCAGTTCAAATCTGAATTATGAGAGGAAATTCAATTAAACGAACAAAATCTAATAGTTATAACAAACACATTTATAATTGTGACAAAAATGGAACATGTAGGTCTACATAGTGTAGGAACAAACCACAAAAAGTTTGGCTAAAAAAGAAAAAAATGGAAATTTATTTTGCTGTGTGTTCACATAAGGCACTCGACAAAGCATATTTTGCCGAGTGTTAGCCTGGCGACACTCGGCAAAGTACCTTCTTTGCCGAGTGTCAACGCCTGGCTCTCGGCAAATATAATGGCTGACGGCTATAGACGGCCGCTGACGGTCCTTTGCCAAGTGTCGACGTTCGCTGATTGTTTGGCACTCGGCAAAGTTGTCTTTGCCGAGTGTCTACCTGTGTCGAGAGTCCTACTCACGACAAATGTGGATGTTATCGAGAGTAGGACTTTGCTGAGTGCCCGACAAAAAGCACTCGGCAAGAGCTGGATTCTGGTAGTGTGGTTGTCGTCGTTTCCTCTGCCTAGCTTGTAGAGGTGGAGGTGGTTCTTGTCTGGCCAGCCATTGTAGCAGCCCAGTGGGGCTGGCTGTGTGCATGCGCATGCCCGAGCCACAAATCCAACCCAGTTGGAGTGCCCACACCCTCTCTCGCTTCTCTCTTCGCTGTTGGATCAAAATCAATGACCAGGAATAAATGAAGTACTGTTCACATCTATAAAAATCCAAAAAATTGAAAAACACTAGCTCTATCCTGATTTCCACGGTCGTGTCTTTCTCGATCTATGTTGCCCTCCTTGACCTCCCCTATTAAACACTAACGAGAAGAGGGCAAGGCTGGCGGCCTAGGCCCTGCCGTCATGAGGCTCACATCCCTCGCACGTGTTTGTTGCGACTGCGCCACCATCCATGAACTTCTTGTGGTGCCTTGGCACTTCTAGGGTGATGAACTAGAGCTAAGGATGGTGGTCCTCATCATTGGTAAGCCATCGTTGTTCTATGACTCGGTCCAAGGTACGTCCTCCCTATTACCTTTTCTTGATCCCCTTCTGTGTGTTTGATTTGAGGACTAGTTCTTGGGTTAGGGTTTGAGTCTAAAGGAAACAGGTGACGCCTGAGAGGGAGGGTGAATTAGGGGTTCTAAAACTTTCATTAAACTAGGCCACAAATAAATCTCTAGAGCAAAACCTATGCAAATAATCAAACTAGAATGTGTAAACTAGGTTTTGTCTAAGTGTTGCTATCTCTACCGCAATGGCTAAGTTTCAATCTACACTATATAAGTATAAAGACAAGATTGAAACTTAAATGCTTAATATAAATGCGGAAGCTTAAAGAGCAAGGTAGAGATGCAAACTCTCATGGATGACGTTGGTATTTTTACCGAGGTATCCGGAACCATGCAAGGTCCCAACTAATCTTCGTTGGTGCCCCTACGCAAAGGGAAGCCCATGCGAGGGCCAAGCATCTCGGTTGAGTAACTCCGTAGAGAGCCACAGGCCTTCTCCACACGCAAGTGGTGCTCCACTTCTGGCTCCTCTCGGATGCTCCCCACCATCTCCACTATCGAGCTTTAGGCCAAAAACGTCGTGGGCCTCATTCCCTCTGATACACGGCGGCGGCCGTGACATAAACGTGGTTGTCACGGTCTGGCAAGACTCTTGCCCCACTTAGTACAATTACAACGGCTCACGCAAGAGTCGAGGGGTTGTGTGGTTTATCTAAACTCACTCAACTAACTAGGATTCACCTAGAGCAAGTGCTAGAACAGTCTAACTAACCTAAGCACTTTGCAAAGCACCTACGCTAATCACCGAGTGATTCTATTAAGCACTTGGGTGTATGAGCTCTTGGAAATGTGAACTATGTGCCTTGGTATGTCTCTTAGGCTCTCACACCTTGGAATGGCCGGTTGGGGTGTATTCATAGCCCCCAACACAAATCTAGTCGTTGGAGAAATGATGTGCTCTCTGTAGCACACCGGACGGTCCAGTGGTGCACCGGACAATGCACTGTTCACTGTCTCGTGCGCCTAGCCGTTGGTCTGACACTGCAGCCGACCATTGGCATGCAGGCTTTTTACACTGGACACTCCGGATGTCACACCGGACAGTTTGGTGGACTTCTCTCCACAGTGCCACCTGGAACTAGTCGTTGAGCTACTGTTCCCTGGTGCACCGGACAGTCCGGCGTGTGGCACCGGACAATCTGGAGCTCCAGACCAGACAGTCCGCAAGCAACACTTCCTCTATTTCTTGGACTTCACTTGATCTTCATAATATCTTCTTTTGAGGTGTTGCTTTCCACAATGCCTTGGTCCAAGTAACTTTAGCATCCTGTGAACTACAAACACAAACACTAGCAAACACATTAGTCCACAGGTTATGTTGATCATCAAACACCAAAATCTATTGAGCCAAATAGTCCGGGTCCATTTTCCTTACAATCTCCCCCTTTTTGGTGATTGATGACAACACAACCAAAGCAAGCAAATATTACAAACATTTGATTGAAAATATGCAATCTACTTGCTAGGATGCATGTTTGTCCCCACAATGTGATATTATGGACTTAAGCCTCCCCATAAATACATAATTCACTTACTTCCTATTTTAGACCAAAGAGCCAAAACCACTTTAAGGATCAAAAATTTAATTTGGTGGTGTGTGGTGTTTGGTGTTTGATACAATTTTGATTGGTTTGGTCCCTAAACTTCTCCCCCTTTGGCATCAACCACCGAAAAGGAAGACATTAAAAGCATGTAGGAAGCAAATAAGGACTTGCCCTCATGAAAGATTTACCAATTAAGACTAATTTAAGAACTTGACATTATAACTCCCCCTATATGAGTGTTCTCCTTTAGAAAGAATTTTCTCCCCCATTAGAGACGAAGATCTCCTTCTTAGGAAAAAGCATGTGAGAAATAGAGGTGCAAGACATGATTTGATTAGACCAACTTCCCTTATGCATAGGTACGGAATATGATTTAACCGCTTATGAATATGTAGCAACATGGGAAGTATAAGATATAAAATATAGTCTAACCAAATATTGGAGAAGACATGTAAATTATGCCAAATGTAGTCTCAAAGTTACCAATTGAAAATCAATGGCGAACCATTTGAAGATAAATGGTAGGCTTGTGAGACATAAGAGTTCTTGTAGATTTGCAATGGAAGCTTGTTGTCTTTCTCTGGGGACTTCATTTTTCTTACAATGAGACTACTACATGAAATAGACTTGAAAAAGGTATTAGTCTCAAAGTCTTAAATTATAGAGTAACCTCCCTCTGAAAGTGTGCATACAAGTTTTGAATACTTGTAGGAGACATGCACTTTGATTTGATATCAAGGGGGGCAAATTATCCATAATCCGAGCTTTGGCACATATAAGTTAAATGATACCAATTGTAGGATATAAGCTTTTAAAGAATTCGTGTCATTTACATAGGAATGTTCAATAAGCTATGTGTTGTGCTTAACTAAACATTTTCAACCATGTAGGTTTGGTCACGAATATGAATTGGAAACGAGCAATCCTACCATATGATAGACCTAGTATGCATTCATTTAAACAAAAGTAAATACCAATTGTAATACTAGGCATGAAAGGTAACACTAGATACATGAAAACAGATACGCATATCTAAAAACAACAAATACAATAAATTTAGTTACCTTAGTCATGGGTGGAGAAATTTGGGTCCAAAATATTCTCTAACCCACTTGGCAATAAACTTGATCCAATATGATGTATCCCATGATATACATCCCAATTTTGCCAAGTCTCCAAATTCCCCGCTGTCTCTCGGACTCCTCACTTCCCTCTTGGGATCCAAACCTTCTTGGTGCTTTTCATGGTTGAAATTATTTCCTTTGGCACCCAGATGCGTTTGGCCCCCTTTCCTTTGTTGGCTTGCTTGTTGGCCATGATTGCTATCACCTTTCTATTCTTTTTCTTCTTGATCAAGTATGGTGTAGCATCTTTTTTGTCCACCTTTTTGATGTAGGTGTTGGAGATTTTGCTTGTTGGCTTTTGCTTGAGATTTTTCCTTTGCTTATCCCCGGTCTTTGCCTTGCATTGGAAAGACTTGTGTCCTTCCTTGTGGCATAGCCTACAAATCACAGTTTCTCCCTCCACAGGCTTGTTCACTCCCGCAGTGGTGTTATCCTGTGGAGGTTGGATTTGTTTGGCTTTGCCTTTCTTGTCATACAAAGCCTTTCCAAGGCCAGCCACTTCTTGCCTTAATTGCTCATTTTCCTTTGCAACCTCATCCAAACAAGTTTCTACAACAATATTCTCAACAAGAACTTGGTTACAGGGGTTAGAATCATCAATTAAATCAAAGCAAGAAATAGAAGCACCTTTCTTAATAATTTTATGAATTTCAACTAAAGATGCCCCTAGGGTGCTACCAATATTTTCTAGCTTAGCAGTTAGCTCATTATTGTGTATGCTAAGAATTTCCATTTTCCCTAGCAAATTTTCAATAGTTTCTTGGGAGCTAGCTAACTTAGCCTTAAGTTTTTTATTCCTTTTAACAAGGCCATCATCGGTAGCAGTGGATGGAGCACTCGTTTCTAATTGCTCAATTTTAGTTGATAGCACACAATTCAAATTTGCAAATATTTCAAATTTTTCTAGCAAACATTTATAATCATTTTGGGACCTAATCAACTTGCTTTTCAAGGTTTTAAGTTGAGCCTTTTGCTTAGTGCAAACATCCTAGAAAAATTTAACGGCTTCTGCAAGCTCATCTACGGAGGGCTTTCCCTCACCTTCATCATCACTACTACTTTCATCACTAGAAGATGGAATGCTCATTTGACCTCTTGCCATAAGGCATTTGCGTGATGACCGTGATGAGCGTGATGAGGACCGGTGGCTGCGCGTCCTTGGAGGTTCATCTTCGCTTGAAGAATCATCCCAAGTTTTGATACTTGTTAGCGCCTTGCCTTTGCTCCTCTCCTTTTTGGGTTCAGCTATAGTTGGGCAGTTGTCCCTAAAGTGGCCCTTCTCCCCGCATGAGAAGTATCCTCTCTTTCTTTGCTTTTTCCTATCAATGTTAAAGAGAAGATCCTCTACCTGCAGGGGCACACCCATTAGATTAATCTTGTAGATCATCCCCATTACCTTTCCGACGCGTCGGATTGTTTCTTCATCCTTAGAGGATGATGTTGATGGTTGATTATCTTCACCATCATCACTTTCTTCTTCTTCCTCTTCTTCACTTGAGGAACTTAGAGTGGGAGCCTTCTTTTTATCCTTCGTTTCATCACATGCAAAAGCATATGGCCTTGAGGAAGTTGGCTCCTCTCCCCGACACATTTTTCACGACATTTCAAAAGTCATGATTTTCCCAATCACAATTGTTGGGGTCATTGTACTAAAGTCCTCCATGTTGTGAAGAATAGTGATGATGCTTCAGTATCTTTGTTGTGGTAGCAGGGAGATAATCTTCCTCACAATGTTCGCATCACCTAGTTCATTAATGATTAGATTTAAACGAGAATACATATCTCTAACAAGCTCATTATCTTTCATAGCAAAAGAATTATACTCATTTAATACTAGGCAATGTTTTTGGTCACGAACATTGGATGTGACATCATGGAGCTCATGCAATTTAAGCCAAATCTCATTAGCCGTTTTCAATGTAAACACTTGATTAAAAATATCCATGCTAAGAGATTCATACAAGCAATTTTTGGCTCTAAAATTTAAATGAATTTCTTTTTCCTCACTCGTGTTGGGTTTCTGGGATTCTTGGGGAGTTTCATCCCATCAAGAGTGACTCTCCAAACACCTAGATCAACAGCCTCTAGGTAACAAGCCATTCTGGCACTATAATATGGGAACTAAGTGCCGTCAAAGTGTGGTGGCCTATGGGTATCCATCCCTTCCTCTGAAAACTGTCAGCTCTTTTAGCGGTGAAGCTAAAATGTTTCAAATGAGCCAAACTAGGTTCTGATACCAATTGAAGGAAACAGGTGACGCCTAAGAGGGGGTGAATTAGGACTTCTAAAACTTTCACTAAACTAGGCCACAAATAAATCAGCAAAACCTATGCAAATAATCAAACTAGAATATGCAAACTAGGTTTTGTCTAAGTGTTGCTATCTCTACCGCAATAGCTAAGTTTCAATCTACACTATAGAAGTATAAAGACAAGATTGAAACTTAAATACTTAATATAGATGTGGAAGCTTAAAGAGCAAGGTAGAGATGCAAATTCTCGTGGATGACACCGTTATTTTTATCGAGGTATCCGGAACCATGCAAGGTCCCGACTAATCCTCGTTGGTGCCCCTACGCAAAGGGAAGCCCACGCGAGGGCCAAGCACCTCGGTCGAGTAACTCCGTAGAGAGCCGCGAGCCTTCTCCACGTGCAAGGGGTGCTCCGCTTCTAGCTACTCTCGGACGCTCCCCGCCGTCTCCAGTATCGAGCTTCCAGCTAAAAACGTCGTGGGCCTCGTTCCCTCCAGTACACGGTGGCGGCCGTGACATAAACGTGGTTGTCACGGTCTCGCAAGACTTGCCTTACTCTGTACAATTACAACGTCTCCCGCAATAGCCGAGGGGTTGTGTGGTTTATCTAAACTCACTCAACTAACTAGGATTCACCTAGAGCAAGCGCTAGAGCGGTCACTAACCTAATCACTTCGCAAAGCACCTACTCTAATCATTGAGTGATTCTATTAAGCACTTGGGTGTATGAGCACTTGGAAATGTGAACTATGTGTTGGTATGTCTCTTAGGATCCCACACCTTAGAATGGTCGGTTGGGGGTATATTCATAGCCCCAACACAAATCTAGTCGTTGGAGAAAAGCTATGCTCTCTACGGCACACCGGACAGTCTGGTGGTGCACCAGACAGTGCACTATTCACTGTCTGGTGTGCTTAGCCGTTAGTCTAACACTGCAGCCGACCGTTGACGCGCAGGCTTTTTACACTAGACACTCCTGATGTCACACCGGACAGTTAGGTGGTCTTCTTTCCACATTGCCACCTAGAACTAATCGTTGAGCTATTGTTCCCTGGTGCACCGGACAATCCGGCGTGTGGCACTGGACAGTCCGGTGCTCCAGACCAGATAGTCCACAGGCAACACTTCCTCTGTTTCTTGGACTTCACTTGATCTTCATAATATCTTCTTTTGAGGTTTTGCTTTCCTCAATGCCTTCGTCCAAGTAACTTTAGCATCCTGTGAACTACAAATACAAACACTAGCAAAAACATTAGTCCACAGGTTATGTTGATCATCAAACACCAAAATCTATTGAGCCAAATGGCCCGGGGTCCATTTTCCTTACAGAGTCCTTTGGTCTAGGGTTCATATTGACCCGATTCGACCTGCCTATTTCTACTCTTCACCTTTCTGATTCGAACCTAAGACTTGGGTTAGGGTTTGTACTTGAACCTCCTTAAATCTGTGTGACTTAATCCCAAAATTTGGATCATTAGAGGATCACTGTCTCTTCCACAATCCCACTCTGGTTAGTACCTTTTTCTTAACTAAGATATGTTCGAGTATTATGAGTTCACCAAATTCTTACCACTTTAATGTTATAAACTTAATCACCTTGGGTCTAAGTTACACAAGTAACCTGGCTCTTGATGCCATTGATATATTTATAGGATCTTACTACGTCAACTTAGAACATCAAGAACACTTGGATAAACAAACAGAGAACTTGTCTAGTACATATTAATCTAGATACAAGCACAAAAGTGGATTAAGGATACCGTCTTGGCCTTGGTTAGAGCCATGGTTGGGGAACTGACCACTATCGTTTTCTCCACCTTGTAGTGGTGGAGGTGGTTCTTGTCTCGGTCGAGATGGAGGAGGCAGGTCATTGTTGCCACCGCCTCCATACCATTGCAGAGAGTCAGACCCGGGCCACGTTGGGTCGTTGTGGTTCTCCGAGGCCTTATCTAGAGCTCTTCCAGTCACGGGGTCACACCCGCAAATTCGGGTGTGAATCAAATGTGTGCTAGGATCAAGTCTCACACATATGATGACTCATGGTACAGAAATGAATGTCACTTCTTTATTATATAATAGAGGTTATGTACAAAATAGCTAAATAATTACATCATATGACAACAATGATCCTCCGCAACCATAGTTGACTGGGAGACGATGGCCTAGACCTCTCACGAACTCTTCGTGGCATCCTTCATGCTCCTCATCTTGCAGTACCTGATCTTGACCTAGGGGTGAGTACAACAAGGTTGAGCTCACATACGTTCATCGCTCAACAAGTTCTGGGGAATAATGTGCATGAGCTCACTTACAGTGGGGCTCATTGAAGTGTAAGGCTTACCAAAGAGAATGGTTAAGGCTGAGCATTGCTTTTAACAAGTTGGTCAAAAAATTATTAGCAGTTACTAAGTATAAGTAGATATCAACCCAATTAGATAAAGATCACAATTGATAATAAATCCCACAATGCAATGCATATGATAGATTAAGTTTAATTCCATAAGTTACTCATATAAGTGTTTGAGCCGCTCATGACTGTAAGCACGGCTGATATACCAGATTTACACTATGCAGAGGTTGCACATCTTTACCCACAAGACGTGTTTCTCATAAAGCTAGGGTTAGCTAGACCTTAGACACTTCCAAGGTGAATGGCTAGGGATCCACTGCAAGGCCTTTACAAAGTTCCACTAGTTCGAGAAAACCTGCTACGGTGTCAGGAAGAAGGAAGCATAGGAATCCCTCGTTCGATAAGCTTTACAGATAGTTCGACCCAAGGATGTCCCTATACTCTGCAGCAACGCGCTTCCCGCTTGCTCCTTTTGGGTAAGGCAATCTCTCCCTAGCTTTCTTAATTACTTGGCCAAGGACGTCCCATTCCACCCTTGTGGTAGCACTGTTTTTTCGGGTGGTTCTCCATGTTCCAATTAACACAATAATCTTATCATGAACAATAAGTAATCCAACAGTAATGATAAAGCATGATCATGATTCTTATATAGCATTAATCCCAAAACTAGGTAGAGCATAACAAAACTACCCAATAATTCATTTGTTTGCAAGGTATGGGGTAAACAAAACTGGGGTAACCTATTAGGTCCCATCAAATTAACCTGAGCATGTCACAGTGCTTAACCGGAACATTATTAGGTAAAGAAGAGTGATCAAGGGCACAACTTGCTTTATACTTGTGATATCCAGGTGCTTCACCAAGTTGGCCTTCAGATTTCTCGTCACCTCACTTCTATGCGTAGCAATACATACAATCAAGCAAATAATGAGTATGATAACATTACACAAAAGCATATGAACAAACTGTGTAAAAGTATTCTATGCGTCATTACGAAACTGTAGGTTTGAGAACTACTAAATTCGGAGTTTCAATTAAAAAGATATGGTTTTCTGAAGTTTTAGGTGATTAAATAGCAAAAATATATTCTATATAAATCATGTGAGAATAGATATAACTAACTTTGTTCGACCTTAAACTAAGTTATTATTTGATTAGAGATCATATTTTAGTCAACTTATAATTATAGGATGAGAATATTATTTCATCTATATTAGAACAGCTAATCCAATAAACATTGATTAAACAAATTAGTTATTTATTGTAACATGATAAAATAGAGTTATTAACATGTAGGCAATATTATTTTGAAGCTAACGCAAAAGGAATGAGTTAAATCGGAGTTATAACGGAGGAGATATGATTTGTCTAAGCTTTCTAGAATTATTTTTACACCTAAAAATCCAATTTCCAGATTTTTTATTTTAATTAAACCGATTCTATGTACTGTGGGTCCTATTATTAGATAAACTAGGGTCTGATCTGAGAAAAACAGGACTTAAATGTAATGATCTTTATGCATATGGGGATGGTGGGTTAATTTGCAAACAAGCCGGTGACTCTTCTACAACTTCACATCGGCCGAAAGGGTATGATCTTTTCTTGGCCGGTGGATCTGAAATCAGCGGCTCGCATTTTAAGTTGTGATCCAATCTGGTTCATCCGATCCCTAGGAACGGCTCGGGTATAATCATCGAAGGGGGTACACTACCACCTAATCCTAACCGTTTGCTTTAATCCTGATGGACCAGATTGAATCAGTTCATGATCTAATCTTATCCATTCGCTAGATCTGACGGTACTTGTACCTTCTTCCTCCCCACTCCAGGCTACGGCGGCGCTGGCGCAGGCACGACAGCGAGCCTGCTGGCACGCGATGGATCGAGCCTCGCCATAGTCTAAACTGCTCAGCACATAACATGAAATGAAACAGAGACGAAATTGATTCGGCTAAGGCCTTGTTCGTTTGTATCGGATTACAGGCGGAATCGTTTCAACTAATCAAAATATATATAAATTAGAGAAGCAATCCGGTTAGGAAGCACTCCGTCCCACTAATCCGGCACAAATGAACAAGTCATAAGGGAATCTTTACCGCGCGTTTTGCAGCAAAGCACTTTAGCATTAATGTGGGACGGATCAGCGGCGAGACGCCTATTCTGGTGAAGAATTGACGGTCGTTGGAGACGTCAACATATGAACTGATGATGCGGACGGCTTCTGCGCGCCCCAGAGATCACCCTCTATGGCCCCTACCCTACTGGCATCCTCGACGTCGTGACGTCGACTCGGCGGCGACGCGGCGTGGTTCTCGTTCTCTCTTCCTATCTGCTATCTCTCGCAACTCGCGCTTGCTTCCCTGGCGTTCGACGGAGTTGTCCAGGGGGATAAGACTGAGCGCAGCGGTTGCGCTATCGCGCCCTCTCCCCTTGCGTAGGGGGCCTCTACGCGCGCAGCGGCTGACGCTAGAGAGCCCCCTACGCGCTGCAGCCGTAGGGGTGGGCGCGGGAGTCCCCCAGATCAAGGGGTTCACTATTCACCCTCTACAGCACTGTGCTGTAGGGCTACGAGTAATTGTTAGTAGATAAAAAATTGGTAGTAGATATAGAAAATGATATTTTATAGTTGTAGTGGGTATAGGGGGAGTATTTAGGGGAACTGCTGCGAGAGATGAAAATATAGGGGGTGAAATGTTGATGATGTGACCTAAAAAGTGATATAGGGGGAAAAATTTAGAGGTAACGCTTGCGGATAGCCTAAGGATCTGGAGAGGCCCATGTGTCACTGAGTCAAGGATAACATCACCGTTGATGTGACGGTGACATGGAGCCCGGCTGGGTGAATAAATAAAAGAAAAAAACGTGACGCATGGGCCATGTGAGGGACGCGGAGTGGGCCGATGGGTTGCGGTGAGGAAAATGGACCAGCAAGCAGGTAAGTGCGTGCGCGTCTTCTTTTTTCCTTTTCTTTTAGTTTTCTATTTCCATTTTATGTTATGTGTGTATATATATTTAAAATGTAAGTTCAAATAAAGTTTTGAACTCTAAATTAAATATACACTCAGAATTTCAGCATGATGCAAATTTGTATTTTGTTTATTTATTATATTATTTAGTCAAATGTTTCTACATATGAAATTTGTACATACCAAAAATAAGTATTTCAAGAAAATAATTCCTAATGTGCCCGAATGGCCAGCGAGGTGTCACGTGGGCCCATTCCATAGAAAACGCGGGCTGGGAGCGCCAAGTCTTCGCTCGGGGGCACCGGGTCTCCGAACCTTGCCAAGACTTGTACTCAGAGTTGTCTAAGCATGTGGTGATGGCAAGCAAAATTTTGAGGATCCCTTGCTTTAAGCGACAGGTCCCTTCACCTCCAAGCCTTTGTTAGTTCTCCGATCAAGGCTTTGCCTTCTGTACGGGTTGAAGTACCCTTCGCCTCTTGTGTCTGTGATGGAACATGCTCAATTTATATTAAAGCACACTGAACGAGGGGGCGGACGACCTTCGCTCCAATAGAAGCCCCCCGAGGAACCGGTTCAACTTGGTGAGCTAGTCTCGAAGTCTTTTTCGAGAGATGGCCGAAACTCTGCCCTTGTCAGGTTGAAGTGGTCCCCACGGGGTTTTTTGAAATGTGACTGTTGATAGGTGACGTTTTACAGTGGGACTATCGGTTTCCCGAGGTGCCTTTTTGGGTCTATAAAAACAGTTTGCGGCTACGGTGGAGAAGTTTTTACCTGCTGGTTTACAGAAAACCCTAGTTTCTTTTGCCTTAACACTTGCTGCGCATCTCCTGCTTTTCTCACCGTCGGTGAATTGGCCCATGTGAAGCAGACCACCGGCCACCACAGAAGGTATATTATGTCATTGTCTTCTTCTTCGTCATCGTCTGCCGTGACTTTGTCATCAAACGTGTCATCGTTGGAGAAGACAATTAGCGATTCGGCGGTGATAGTGAAGTTGCTACGGGGTCATACTGTTGAGTTTGGAACGTCGAGTATTTACTCAGGCCGCGTGCGAGAAATGCAGCATTTAGGTTATTTTGGGAAAGGTGCGGGCACACTCCGATGACTAAAGAGGTCCTAGAGACAGAGGGTGAATTGGTTGTTTTTGAAGCGTTTGTCACTGCCGAACTTCGGTTGCCTGTGCACCTGTTCATAGTTGAAGTGCTGCGACGGTTCGAAGAGCAGATTCATCAGCTAAAGCTGAACGCCAAGGTGGCCCTAGCAAAGTTTGCGTGGGCAGTGACTTCATACGGCGGAGAGTCTTCGGTCGAAGTCTTCGCCAAGAATTACTATCTCCATTGGCAGAAAAAGGTGATTGGTGGCAAGGTTGCGCAGTTTGGAACTAGCACCTTCACGTCGAGGACTGGAAAGACTTCAGGTGAAGTAGTGGAAATTATGTCGTGTGCCAAGAATAAGTGGGGTAATTGGTGGGATTTTTAGTTCTATGTGGCGCTAAGGGCACCGAAGGGGTTTCAGGGCTGCCTCCATATATTATGTGCTCGCATTGTTATATCGCGTTCTATAAACCCTAAATATTGCTTCAAGAAGATTAGTTAGCTCTTTTATTGTTTGAGGAATAAATTTAGAGTTTATTTGAGAATGTGTTCTTACCTTGAGACATGTTCTGTAACACCCCGGGATCCACAAACACCCCGAGATGCTACTGGACTTCACTACCAACAACTGAACACTAAGCAAAATAAAATTTGGCAGTGTCTCCTTTGTAATTATAAGCATCGCAGAAGCAAAAGAGATATATCAATACAAAATGAATCATACTAATATGATATAATTCTCATCAAGGACAATTAACCACGAATGAACTAGCTTATGCCTACATCATACTCTAAAGTATGAACCTCAAAAGTCAATAACCCAAGCTAATTATTTGGTTCTTTAAGTAATGTGTGCAACGTGTCGCTACTTCCCACTCCCCTTGATAAGCATCAAGCACATGCACTGAGTAATGCAAGAGTGAGATGAAACATCTCAGCAAGCAAATTGTTTTGATGAGATATTTAAACCACAAGATGAATTAATCAACATTTTACAGGAATCACAATTAAGATCAGAAATACTTGTAGATATAGAACTCAATAGTCCCAATATAACCAATACCATCTCATTTCCTCGAACAACCACAATAGTTTGTATAACACTTCCCTGCGTCAACAATATCTGCAAATATCACTTCAATGAATACATGTGAATGCAATGCATATGTCCTCCGCCTTCATACCTCCGAGGGTATGAAGCCGCATCATACCCCTCCTCGGGCAACGTACGATGCTAAGTTGTACCGGTATGGTCGAACCATAGGTCACGACAAAACTTCAGATGCAAATGAATCATGAAATGCGTATGGCATGCTGCATTTATCAATATACTTCACTTCCTTCACATACAATACAAACCTCAAATAATACTTCATCTTCCTTCAGATATAATACAAACCTCAAATAATACTTCATCTTCCTTCAGGTACAATACAAACCTCAAAACAATACTTCATCTTCCTTTAGATACAAAACAAACCTCAAACAATACTTCATCTTTCTTCAGATATAATACAAACCTCAAACAATACTTTATCTTCCTTCAGGGGTGTCAATTAATCTCATGGGTCATACTCGAACCATAATCATCATCAATATATGATTGAGCATCAATATAATACAATGAAGTAAGGAATCATCATAGAGTTCAATTAAGAAAGAATTCAATAATTCTGAATATTAGAGTGTAGGCGATAAAAATAACAAGTCAAAACGGTAGGGACCACCGCTACATTTACTTGCCTTCATCGAAGAAGAAAAATGTACTAGGCATGATCCGTATTGTAGCCATCTGTTGCGGGGCATAAAACTTAGTGCAAATCTTTTTACAAACATTTGCCAACAATCAACAAATCGCTCAAACACTTGAAACCAAGACCCGGTGGAAAGACTCCCACCCTGAACCACATGCCAAACAGCAGCAGCGCTGTTTGTTAATTTTTATCTTTAAAATTATAACAGTGGTGATATCAAACTAATACTTTAGGAGTATCTACACAAAATACTCTACAACTTTGGTATTCATTGGATAATTAAATTTTGCCATCTATAAGTTCTAAAACATCTGACAAGATAACTGACTGAATCTGTTTCAAACAGCAGCATAGTTAACATCAAAATTCGATATCTCCCAAACCACACAACCAAAAATTATGAAATTCTACTAGAAGTAAAAACTTTTATGCCTCTACAAAATTCTCCATAGTTGGAAGAGCCAATTCAGCCATTTACTAGATGAAACCCACCGGTGAACAGACCCGCTCATTTTTGCCACACAAACAGAAACAACCACAGTAAGACAAACATAACTAGAGTTTAAAAATTCATATGAATACACTCTTTATCAATCTGGAAAGCTTATGAAATTCTCTACAATGTTTCTTACAAATCCAAGGTTTTATTCTGTTGATAAAATTGCCTAAATCTTAAGAGAACAGATTCTGCATAGAATTATGAGACTGAAAAACTGCTATAATCAAACTACAATAACTCTCTGATCTGATGTCCAATTGAGGTGTTCTTCGCAGGCACGGAAAGATCTACAAATTATCTACAACTCATATATAGACTTTTTATTTTTTGAGGCCACTAAGACCACGAAAAACTGGCATGAACAGAAACTGTTGAATCTGCCATTCCGCATAAATTAAATCCGAGATCAAAATCTAACCCCACATCTAATCCAACCTCTAATCCTTCAATCCCCATGATCAAAAACCTCCAAAAACACTTAATTACAGGGAGGAACATGGATCGCATCCTTACTTAGGGTTTCCCCAAGAAAATCTGCAAGAGGAGATGGGAATAGAACATCTCCTTGGTCCTCTCTTCCTCTTCAATCCATCTTGCTCCTGCTCTTCTCGATCCTTGCTGCGTGGGGGGAGATCTAGAGGGATGAGGAAACAGTGGAGAGGTGGACGGCGGCTGCCATGTGTCACACCCGGGTTTTAGGGGTCCAAAACCCGAGCGCGAAATAATCACCAGGTGTGCTGCGACCAAGTCTCACACATATGATGAATCATGGCACAAGATCAAATATCATATCTTTACTATATAATAGAGGTTCTGTATAAAATAAATAAATACATTATAAGGTGACAATGGTCCAGCAACCCAAAGTTTACTGGGAGACGACGGCCTAGATCTCTCACGAACACATCACAACATCCTCCGAGCGCCTCATCCTGTGGTACCTATTCTTGACCTGTGGGGGGTGTGAGACAGCAAGAGTGAGCTCACATACGTTCATAGCTCAATAAGTTGTGGGGAATAATGTGCATGAACTCGCCAAAGGTGGGAGCTCATGTGAAGTGTAAGGCTTACCAAAGAGGATGGTTAGAGCAGAGCATTGCTTTTAAAGTTGGTCAAAATTTTATTAGCAGTTACTAAGTATAAGTAAATACCAACCCAATTAAATAGAAGAACAAAAGTAACAACCTCACCTGCGATGCAATGCATATGACAAATTGAATTTAGTTCCATAATTTAATCATGTGAGGGTCCGAGCTGCTCATGACCGTGAGCAAGGCTAGTATACCAGTTTTACACTCTGCAGAGGTTGCGCATCTTTACCCACAAGTCGTGTTACCCATCTGCCATGGGGTTGTACGGGCCCCATACACCTCTACCAAGGAAGCGAGACAGGGTAACACTACGAGGCCTTTACAAAGTTCCACTAGCTTCAGAAAACCCGCTACAGTTATAGGAAGCTCCAGTGCAGGGATCCCTCGCCTGACCGCCATCGCAGCAAAATCAACTCAAGGACCTCCCTACACTAACCACTCCCCTACTTCCCTTGCCCCTTTCGGGTAAGGTAGTCATCCACTAGCTTTCCTAATTAATCAGCCAAGGGGTCCCATTCCTCCCTTGTGGTAGCACTGTTTTCCCGGGTGGTCGCTCCATGTTCCAATTAACATAATGATCTTATCATGAATAGTAAATAACAACTGATAACAAAAGTATGAATAATATGTACCTCAATGCCCAAAACCACATATAGCACTAGCAAGTACTACCCAAAAAGTTCAATGGTAAACAAGGCATAAAGATAGACAAACTAGGGTAACCTATTAGGTCCCCTCAAAATTAACCTATACAGATCATTATGATTAATTAGAACATGAGTGGCTAAAAGAAGTGATCAAGGATACAACTTGCCTGGGACTTGAGATTCCAGGTACCAACTTGCTCTTCAGATGACACGTGTCCTCACGCTAGTCGTAACAATACAAACAAACAGTGTATAGGCAAAATTAACATTACACCAAACATATATGCAAAATACATAATAATAATCTACATATTGAAATAAGATCACAGGAACAGGAATTACTAATTTTGGAGTTATAGATTTTAAGTTATGGATTTCCAAAGATTCTATGTGCTTTGTACGAGATTAATTAGGATAACAATTTTAATGTAGCTTTTATGTCAAAACAGTGGCACAAAATGATAAACAATAATATTACAAAGTTATAGGAACTAGAATGGACTAATTTGGACTTAATATGGATTTTCTATGAATTATACAAGTTTCTAGTATTATTTTTGTATTGAAAATCAAATTCTAAATTCATTTATCTGATTTTCCTGGAACTCTGGACTGGGCGCATGAATAAATAAAAGTCCAGGGGCTAACTTTAAAGATTCCCCAGACCTAGATCTACCCACGGTGGACGGTGGGTTTATTATAACAAAACTGAGGGGCTCTTTACAAAGAAAGCCAGGGCGAAGGGGTACGGTTAAATATCAGCCGCCCGATCCAACCCCGATGGCTAGGATTAGGTTTTCGAATCGGTACTCTCTAGCATCCGTAGGATCTAAGATATCTGGTCCGAATCTAAAGTCACGAAGAGGTATCCACTCTTTTATTTCTGGGCGTACATCAATGGATCAACAGCCCAGAACAACTTATGCCGTGATCGAATCTTATCCGCTCATCCACGATCGGACGGTCCTGGAGTCCTTCTTCACACATCACCGGCCGAGCGCGGCGGCGCCATGACCAGAAACACAAGCCCTCTACTCCCCTACTCAACCTCCGATACAGAACGTGCTGCGCATAGAGGAGAAGATGGCAAAGCTGATGGAAGGTCTCACTCCCAGATCCTAGGCGCGGAGATCCTCAGCCCTCGCAGAGTTGCGGCGCTACAGCGGCACTGCGCCAATCAAGGATTTTACCCCACACTCAACCACCCCAGCAGCACAAGGAAGCCCCTTTACCGTGCGATGTACACAGGTGAAGGTCCATTACCTACCCTAGGACTCCAAACGATGGCATGGATAGCTTTGACGGCGGTGACCCTCAATTCGCGCGGTGGCGGCTCCCGGCTTCACTCAGCGCTCCCTTATCTCTCACTCTGTGCTTGATACGCCATGATGGTTTTCTGGTGACGAGCAGGCACAGCGGCCGGGTTTTATAGGCAGAGTCCGCAAGGATCGAGTCCAGGGGAAAACGACAACAGAATCCTGGTTCAACGTGAGAATCGTGGCATCAGTATCGGTGGTCCGGTCACGAGGTACGGGACGACTCCCGCACACCCAGGCCCATGCTTCAGCAAAAAAGGGGAGTCGCTATCGAGCCCCAGAGATCGACCACGCGGGCCCCATAGAACAGCGAACACACACGCCCCGGGTGGCTGCCTGGGCGGGCCCACCGGTCGGCACGTGGGAGCACAGCCCTGAAGCAGGCGGAGGGAGTGGAGAAATGGGCCAGCCAGGGGTTTTGGGCCCAATTCGACCCCCCCATTTTTTGTTCTTTTATTATTTTTGTTTTGCATTTCTTTCTTAATTTCAAAGTTTAGTATTTGAATTCAAATTCGTTTGTGAGTTCACACTTAGGTTTAAATGTACCAATAAAGCACTAGTGTGAAAAATTATAATTAATCATATATATCTTGTTTTATAATGTATATCCTTTTCCATTTCTATCTCATTATCTTTCCCTATTCCTCTTTTTATTTTCAAATTTCAGATATCCAAATTAAATTCAACTCCTATTTTAAATTTAAAATTTCCCAAATGTCTCAATTGAAATCCAATTGTGAATATCAACCATATTATTTTAAATATTACTATTTTATTCTCTTTCTCATATTTGACTCTAACGATAGTTGACTTCATTACAAATTTTCTTTTCTCATTACCTAATTCCCAAAGCACTACAATAACTATATTTATTTATTTATTTTATAATTTAAAAAAAATATACTAATTTTGGGTCTTACAAATCCTACCCCCCTTAACAGAAATCTCGTCCTCGAGATTTGTAAGAAAAAGGATGTATACTCATATTGTTCTCGGAACATATGCACAAACAAAGAAATCTCGGCATGATGCATAATTCTTTAGCAAAACATAGGGTCAATAGACCTTATTATTATCACTAAAATCGTAAAATACTAACTAATAGCTAAACTAATATTTAGGTCTTACAAATAGTAAAATATGACTATATATATATATATATCTATATTTATGTTTATTTCTATTTATGCTCTACTCTTGTTGCTCGTTGACTTCTTCACTGACTACTTCATCTTCAACTAGCACTTCTTGAATTTCAAGTTCACCCGGTTCAACTTCTACTTCTGCATGATGGGCTTGTCCCCGGTTGACAGATAGGGGCTGACTCTTTCCTGCCGAAGCCTAACCTTTGTTTCATTGGAGCTGGTGTAGTGTAGGCAGCCCTGTTGGGACAGTAGTTGGCGTAGTGCCCCGGTTGTCCACACTTGAAGCATGCCCTGTTGGTGGATGTGTTAGGAGCAACAGGTCCTGCTGGGGTGCTTGCTTGCGGAGGAGCAGTTGGTGCCCATTGAGTTTGTTATCCGGAACTGCCACTAGCTGGTGTACTTGGAGTGGTAGTATAGCGAGGACGGGAACCACTTCCAGCCTATCCTTGGTTAGCAGCCCTTCTTTTCTCTCCAAACATACTCCTCTTGTTTTCTACAGCAATAGCTTTGTCAAGTAGTCTTTGGAAGGACGAGAATGTGTGAGATACCAGTTGATATTGCAAGGGTCCAATTAAACCGTCTAGAAAGAGCTCCTGCTTCTTCTCATCATCCTCAACATCCCTAGGAGCATATCGAGATAGCAGAATAAATTTGTCCCTATATTCACTCACAGACATACTTCCTTGCTTGAGGGATAGAAACTCCTTTCTCTTAATCTTCATGAGCCCAGCAGGAATATGGTAATTCCTAAATTGAGTGGAGAATTCTGCTCAGGTAATTGTGTCGACAACAGCATGAGCAGCGTAGTACGCATCCCACAAATCCGCAGGGGGACTAGTAAGACGACCTGATGCGTAGAGCACTTTCTCTCTGTCCGAGCACTGAGCTATGTTGAGCATCTTCTCTACAGACTTTAGCCAGTCATCTGCTTGCAGCGGATCCGCGGAGTTGGAGAAGGTTGGTGGTTTGTGGCTCATGAATTCCCGGTGCTTGTCCTGAGGTGGAACTGGTGGTGGTGGTGGAGGCAGTGGTGCTTGTTGCTGTTGCTGTTGCTGTTGCGCCCTTCTCTCTTGACATATCTCCTCCCGCTCTTGGCGCATCTCCCGGCGTATATCCTCTCTTTCTTGGCGCAATTCTTGACACTCCTGTCGCATCTGAGCGTGCGTGTCTGCCATAGTGTCCGCCATTTGCTGCATTATTTGCATCTGGGCTGAAATAACTGGATTAGCACCGACGGGTGGAGGATTTGGGGGATTCATCTTTGCTTGTTGCTGTTGTGAAAGTAGCCTAGAGGGGGGTGAATAGGCTACTCCTGAAATTTTTCACTAAAAACTTCGAGATAGATCAAATTAAAGTTGCACTGGTGCAAACCGGTTCAGTTGATTTTGTTTACAACTGAACAAGTTTGAACCTGCTCAACTTAGATTAAATAATCAGTTAAACAAATATGATGAAGTAGTGAAAGATTTTGCTAATGACTTGCCCTACAAAAAATCCGCTAAAATAGATGAATATGAACCAACCAACAATTTAAGGCACTTAACAAGAACGCACAAGAACACGCGATTTAACCCGAGGTTCGGCAACCACCACAAAGGTGTCCTACTCCTCGTTGAGGAGCCCACAAAGGGCCGGGTCTTTTCCAACCCTAATCCTCTACAAGCCGACCACAAAGGTCAAGGTAATCTCTTCTCAAATTTGCTCAAAGAGCGGGTAATACAAACTTTTTGGGGTCGTCCACAATTTGGAGACTCCCAAGCAACCTCTAACCGTCAAGGAACACAAGGCTCCAAGAGTAACAAATCTGCACAAGGTTAAGTTTGCAATGAGCTCAAAAACAAAGAGAATGGGAGAATCAAGATGAAATTGACAGCGCGTTAGATCGACTTCACCTCACACCAAGGATCCTTCAAGCGATTGAAAGAGATGCGATTTCGGGTGTGAGATGTGAATTGAATGCCCTTGTTTGGAGTTTGGTCAGCTGAGAAATCGTGGAGAGAGCTGAACTAATGAAGAGAGAGAGTGTGGGGGGTATTTAAAGGATCCCCCAAAAGCTGGCAGCCGTTGGGAGAAAAGAGCCAAAAACCGGTTGAATCGGATTGTAAACCGGTTGAACCGGTTTCCACCAGGAAGATCTCGGTTCACTGATCTACTCAGCCGGAGACTCGACCGGGCTCATAACCGGTTGAGCCGGGGAAAATCCGGTTGAACCGGTTTCCAAAAAATATCTGCATACGGTTTTTCTGATAGCTCTGACTGTCAGACAGGTCAGAGCATTGGTGGCAGAGAAACAGTCCAGAAACCGATTGAACTGGTTTTAGGTCCGGTTGAACCGGTTTCAGAGGCTGAAGAGCAAGTTTTGAACATTTTGAAGTGAACAAAGGTGGAACTCTTGTGGGAAGTGAAAGTGGTTACTCAAGGGGCATTCATGATCTAAAAAGGTGTTCTCTTAGATGATTTTAAAGGAATTTGAACTTAGCTCACTGCATAACTTACTTAACCATTGCGGATCCCTCTTAATTGAACAGCGATTCCTATAACTCAAGAATTATAAAATGAACACTGCCGTTGTTTCCAAGCACTTGGAGCACGGCGTATGATGTAGAATTTAATTCTGCTGTGCTTTACATTTTTTTATACTCATAAGGTCTGTGCTTCTCCTATCTGTAGAATAACTGTGTACATGCTAGGAGCAAACTTGTTAGAATCTCTGTTTGTTTTGTCATTTAGTCACCAAAACCCTCAATTAGGGTTGATTGCACTTACAATCTCCCCCTTTTTGGTGATTGATGCCAAAACAAACTAGAGTAGAGATAAAAATTAAAAAAGTAAGAACACTGGCGAGATATAAGTGCTTGTGTATGTGCAGCTCCCCCTAAATATGTGCATGAGTTTTGTAACATTCATATTTGTAACACCCCTGGTGTTACTGTTACTAAAACTTGAGCATTACATCATAAACATTGGCATTGCATATGTTTGACACACCTAGAGTGCATTCACTAGGTAAAAATTTCAAACAAGTTGTATTGTTCTAGTGTTTTGCAAATAGAACCCTGGAATAGGGGACTTAACCCTAAATGGAGTTTAAAGGGGTAAAACATGACCCAAATTGAGAAAACCCTAAGGTTTAAGTAAAACAATCATAAAATGTTACTAAAGATGGATCTACATTACATTCATACCCCTCAGAAACCAGAAACCCTAATTGAAACCCTGGAAAACCCTAAATTCAAACCCTAGGGGCCTATGTGCAAAAGTAGTGCACATTTGGACTAAAGTGTGAAAACTACTATGTTAAAGCATGTAAAGTCATTTGGTTCACAAATGTGTGAATTTGTAAGATAAACCTTGGATTTGGGACTTATTTGTAAAATGGTCCTCATTGGAGTTCTATACTAAGTCTGAAATTCAGTGTTGAGAGCTCAACTTTGGAGCTTTGTATCTTTCAAATTCTACGGTTTTTGCCCTAGGTCACCACATCAAAGTTGTAGAGCAATAAAAGGAGAACAACTTTGCTTAAGAATGTAAGCCAAGTTGTTGTGAAAAATTTGGAGATAATCATACTCCAAGTCAGGCTGTCAGGCTAATTAAGTCTGAAATTCAGACTGACAGATATATGGCATGAACTTCAAGCTCAGTTTTAAGCAAGATCCTTTGACTTTTTGTGGGAACACAATATAGCAAAATTGTAGCTGGTTTATAGCACTACAATATTGCTACAGATCACTGGTTGTGTTGCCATATGAATCTGGGAGAAAATCGAGTTCAAACATTCGCTGTCAGGTTCATCTGAATGGAGTTCACCATGGTACAGTGACTGTTGTGGATCAGGATGCCAGCGCAGTCGCTTCACCGCCGGCGACCGATTGCCGCCGCGATTCGTGTGACCGCCGGCCAACTTTGTGCTCGGGGTGAGTGGATAACACCCGGTGTACGTCGCCGGGGATAAACTCCAGCCGATAAACAATTCCGACCGCCGTACCATGTTCACCGCGATGGAAACCGATAAGAACGCCGGTGATCACCGCCTCTCGGCCTTGCGCCACATGTCTGAGCCTCGCCACCGCACCGCCACGATTCACTTTAGCTCCCCGTTGCTCACCGGAATAGCTGCCACGGCGTTGAACACGTATTTACTGCGCCAGTGTTCTTCATCTCCGGCCGCCAGCGCAATCTGCTCGAATTGCTCGTCACCGCTACCGCTCCCTATAAATTGAGCCCACTGTTAGCTTCGCAACATCATCACGCACCACCACACCCAGTATTGCTTCCAGCCGATCACCAGCGAGCTCAAATTTTGCATTTTTCTCAATCCGGTTCAAATACACCGCGAAAAACAGCCCGCCCGTGGCCAGCCCTCTCTGGTAAGGCCCTGTCCGATTCAAGCATTGTTTTAGCAACTCTATGTGTTAATGAAGCTCCTCGTAGTGGCCGTTTGACCAATCCGAGCACAGATTATTGGGAACACGGGATCGACACCACAGGTTCCGCCCTGATCGTGGACAGATAGTTTCCAGTGGGGTTTGTGTCGATTAAATGGATGTTCCTAGGTCGCCTTAAGTCAGTGATGCCTCCCCGGTAGTTAGCCGTAGCAGCCATCGTCGGCCATGGCTAGTACGGGCCATGTCGAGGATGAACGGCGAGAACACTGTGGCTAGGGGTATTCGTAGGGAAGAAATAGAAGTTCGAGGGCATTTCTACAAAGTGTCAGCGACTGTTTTAAATAGTGTTTGGACTTCTTCGGGTTATTCAAAACTGTGGGGGCTTTTCCGCAAAACCGCCAGCTCGCGCGTGGACGCGCGAGGGCGCGCCCCCTGTTCCCTGTGCTGTTGGGCCGCCTGGACCGGATTTGGCCCAACACTATTACATCTTTTCTCTTTTCTTTTTCTGTTCAACTTTAGAAATTGATAGGAAATCGTATAAAAATCCTAAAAATATGAGACCAATTTTCTTAGATCCCTAATTTCCTGTAGTATTTAATAAAAATAATTTTCTGATTTTTAGATTAAATAAGGAATTTTGGGTTATTTAACATAGCCTAAAGAATTGCTTCTAGATTTTTAGAAAATAGATAATAAGTCCAAAAATGCCCAAACTTTTTATATGAGCTCTACACATTATTTAGAAGCCTTGGGTAGAGTTTGGTTTGATTTGGACCTTGTTTGATAACTAGAACCCAAAAACCCCACCCCTGCCCTTTGAATTCCTTTACTGACTCCGGAAACCCTAGTTTCCCGGAGAACCATGAAGGAAAATTGTATTCAAGAACCTTAGATAATAAATTATTATTATCTTTGCACTCTCATGAGCATTCCATGGCATACATTCTTATATATATATGGTTATCTTTAGAAAACGAAGAAGAAGTCGAAGTAACTGAAGAGAACACACCACCACCACCTTCGGAATCTCAGGCAGGCAACTGTTTCTACCTTGATATCTGCGGGTCCGAGCCTGACTCACCTATCAACGAAGGCAAGCCCCGGTGCATTTGCCACCTTCCTTGATGTTTTTAAAATCTTTCTCACTTGATTAATGCATTAGGTGATAGGAGTTGAATGCTTAAACAATTCTTGCATTACCCTCCTTGAACTTGATTATCTTCCTTGAATTTGATTACCTTCCTTGATCACCTGTTTTACAAAAGATTTTGATGATTAGCCTTGCTTTAGACAAACAAATGTTTTGTTTTTACAAAAGATGATATGGCAAAAGTGGGTGGGATGTTTTTGAAAACAAAACTTGATGGTGGATCCATCATGGCCGTGATGGGTTCAACATCCGGAAAAAGATGTACCTTTGCCAGGTACCAAACTTTGGGTTGAAATGATTAAACTGAGACCGGGCAGGTGACTTGCACGAGAAAGAGAGTCTCGGTGTAGTGTCTCCGTCTGAGTCAATTAAGGACCGTCTCGATGTAGGCTTGCTGACCGAGGACCCTTTAACTGGTCACATGCCTCGTCATGGGTAAGCCTTGCCTCAGGCAGACTAAGGCCAGAATAAGATAACACGAAATGGGCGTGGAGCGGTGGCAAGAGTAGCATGTACCCTCCGTAGCAAGAGGCTGGAAGGTGGTGTATCTATGCTCTCGGTTCACGTGAACCTGATATGGTCTTAAGAAACCCGGTGGCGGGTTGACATATGCAAGGGTTAAGTGCTACATATGTCGTGTGACTGGAGATCCTCAGCTGAGTATAATCGATTCGGATCGCCGTACCTTCGCGATTATGAAGACTTGGTCACTGCCCTATACGTAGAACTCCAGTAAAGATGAGGGACTTGTTAAGAAATTGGCTAGTACATGTGAAGTGATTGAACTAGGTTAGAAAGAACTCTAGATGCAGGTAATTTTACCTAACCTGAAAATAAAACTGGATTTTTAAGGATCCACTTTTAGTAAGCATTTATGCAAAACAGAGTCTTTGATCTTTGAGACACCTTACCTTGACTCCCTTATAACCAGCATACCCTTGAGAGTCTTTTCTTTAGTCGGGTAAGACTTGCTGAGTAATCCCATACTCAGGGTTTTATTCCCTATTGTTTTTAGGTGAGGAAGCAGCAAATTTTTGTTGCTTTTGTACCAGGGTGGTGTCAAATGAAGAAAAGCAAGAATGAAGCTGCGGGAGGACCTAGTCCTCCATAAAAACTTTTATGTAAAAACTTATCGGGAGGAGCTTTTACCTCCCTTGGTATTGTAATAATAAGTACTCCGCACTCGTGTTTACTTGCTGGTCTGTAATAACTAACTTTATCTTACTTTCAAATACATGTAAGTTATGTAATTGCTTCCGCATTTCTGTATCTCTGATGTTCTGTAATGTCTGCGTGACGGGTAAAACGCTCTTGGGAAAGGCGAGAAAAGCAGATACCGAACTTGTCAAGTGATTCAGGGGCATCTACAGGGTTGTCTAATGTCCATTGGACAAGGACAACTGTAGGTGGGCCTAATGACTTGGGAAGTTCCGTCACAGCTGGTATGGGAGCGAAGCCCTTCATTGCAGATATTATGAGGCATCTTCAAAAGGAGTTTCTAAAGACTTATCTAGAAAGATTTCTTCCATTCTTACCCCTTATATCTGAAGAATCTATATGAAAGACCAGATAGGAAGAGTGCAATGTATAGAAGGTATGAATCAACTAAGGTTGGTTCTGTAAATATACATGCATCATGCTAAGAACCATACTAATAAAATTTCCCCCTTAGAAATGCCGCCGCGCACGAGGAAAACCGCACGCAAGTCAACTGGCCCAATTGGTGTACCCCGTCATCAACTCACTCCCAGACATGACGATAGTAGTAGTGGGAGTAACGACCCAATCGGGGATCTTGAAGCCCAAGTAAATCAGCTTCAAGCGGAACTTCAACGCAGGACTAACATATGGGTCACGGATGGCGACAGAATAAATGAATTAAGAAGCCACATCCGCCGCCTGTAGGATCAGCTCACTGATTGAGATTTAGCGCTCGACTAGGTGGTTCAGTCTCATTTGGTTGCCTGGGCTAAGGAAGCAAAGGCTCGAGCCCGAGTCGAAGAACTTAGATCAGCTATTGATAATCTGCAGGCATATTGCAATACCCTACATGAAGAAGTTCATGTACTGTATTCGCAATTGCACCCCAGCGTACCTGCAAATCCTGTCGGGACAGAAGTCGGACCTTCTCACGAAGCGGGAGAAGCTTTTGGTGGTGAACTGGACCTCTTCAGGCCCCCTCCCTCCATGAAGTTGGTCGACGAATGGTCTCCTACGCCCAACAGTGAAGCTACTAAGAGTGATAGGAAGTAGGAATAGTATAGTTGTAAAATTAGTGGTGTTATTGTATAATGGGTACTGTACTCCTGCTGTATAAATTTGAGTCTGTAACATTACTCTTTTTAGTAATGTAAATTGGATGGTTTTTTCTTTGGCATATTATATTTGTTTCCAAATGTTTGTTGCCACAGATGCCGTCCAAGACCCGATCACAGGATGCAGCCGGAACCTCTAGTGGGAGGGAGTCCACCCCAAATCCACCTCCAGACCCTCCCACACTTGCTGAGGCTATTTCCGCCTTGGTAAATGCGACAGCGGATAATACCCGTTTCCTATGGGAAATGGCGGGTCAACAATTACAACAACAAGGCGGACGGGGCTATCCGCAAGGGCTCCATGAGACATCCTATTTAGACTTCTCCGAAACGCGTCCACCGCTGTTTGTCAAAGCCGAAGACCCTTTAGAGGCAGACGAATGGATTCATGTCATCGAGCAAAAGTTTGGACTTCTGCGATGTTCTAAAACCCAGAAGCCCTTGTTCGCAGCCCAGCAATTGCGCAGCCCTGCCAGCACCTGGTGGGGAAATTTTATGGTCGTTCAACCGGTCAATCATCAGATAACATGGAAAGAATTTAAGTTGGCCTTCCGCGAACATTACATAGCAGAAGGTGTAGTTCACATGAAACAAGAAGAATTTATGAAGTTGAAGCAAGGAGGGGATACTTTTAATCAGTATCTCAATAAATTCAATCATTTGTCACAGTATGCAATCGATCAAGTTAACACTGATCTGAAGAAGAAGAATTGTTTCATGCGAGGACTGAATGATAGGATGCAAAGAAAAACGGCTACTTGCATTGACCTTACCTACGGAAGGGCTGTCAGCACAGCGTTGGCAGTCGAATCTAAGTATGCAAGTTCTGGAAAGATCAAGGGGAGTGGCGGAAATAGGCCTACTCAGGGCCCTGAGAAGAGGCAACAGTTTGTTATCCGGCCTATTAATCAGGGTCGTCCATCAGCACGTCCACCCTCCTTCCCATTTAAACAGCCAGTATTCATCCGTCCCAACACTGCCCCTACAACAACAAGTCAGCCGAGTGCCCCTGGCACTCGATTCCCTGCTCTTCCCAATTCATCAACAGGATGTTTCAATTGTTGAAAATCTGGGCATTTTATCAAGGACTGCCCTTATCCGAAGCAAAACAAGTCAAACAATCCACAAGGATCTGGAAATTCATCTCAAGCCAAGGGAAATACTATGGGCAAAAATACAAAGAAGACGGGACGCATATACTATACGCAAGTGGCCACTACACCGAATGGTGAACCGGTCATGATGGGTACGTTCCTTGTGGCCAATCATCCCGCAATTATTCTCTTTGATTCTGGTGCTTCCCATACATCCATCA
Organism: Zea luxurians; assembly: GCA_029449295.1. Taxonomy (NCBI): domain Eukaryota; kingdom Viridiplantae; phylum Streptophyta; class Magnoliopsida; order Poales; family Poaceae; genus Zea; species Zea luxurians. Next base: position 16,796,581 of record JAOPSE010000037.1, read on the forward strand.
GCAAGAAATTTGTGGAGCAACATTGCATTTCTTACCATGAATCAAAAGAGGGGTTTAAAATTCAGTCACCTAGGGGACAAATTTTTACTAGAGAAGTGGCCTATCAAGTGCCCGTAACATTGGCCAGACAGGACTTTCCTACTAATATGATAGTTCTGAAAGGCCAAGACATAGATGTGATTTTGGGCATGAATTGGCTGGCCCGACATAAAGCAACCCTCAACACTGATCAGAGAACCATCAGGTTAAGTCATAATCAAGAAGAAATTCTCTTGTCTATCCCCATTCCAACCAAAATTACTGGCAGAGTTTATGAAGCCATTATACCGGAAGTCAAAGATATTCCGGTGGTATGCGAGTTCCCAGATGTCTTTCCAGAGGATTTGCCTGGATTGCCACCCGAGAGAGATGTAGAGTTTGTAATTGAATTGAAGCCTGGTACGGCTCCCATTTCTCGAAGATCGTACCGTATGCCTCCAAATGAGCTGGCGGAACTGAAGATTCAGTTACAAGATCTACTATCAAAAGGATTCATCTAGCCAAGCTCGTCACCATGGGGTTGTCCGGCCATATTTGTCAAGAAGAAGGATCAAACTTTACGGATGTGTGTGGACTATCGACCCCTGAATGAGGTCACTATCAAGAATAAGTACCCTCTTCCGCGGATTGACATTTTATTTGATCAACTGACCGGGGCGAGGGTATTCTCCAAGATTGATCTCAGATCGGGCTATCATCAGATCCGTATTCGGCCCGAGGATATACCAAAGACCACATTCACTATGCGGTATGGGTTATTTGAGTACCTGGTAATGTCTTTCGGACTGACGAATGCTCCTGCCCACTTCACTTATTTAATGAACTCGGTATTCATGCCCGAGTTGGACAAGTTTGTGGTGGTCTTCATTGACGATATTCTAATATATTCCAAGAATGAAGAGGAGCATGCTCAACACTTACGGACTGTGTTAACGCGCTTAAGGGAACATCAATTATATGCTAAGTTCAGTAAATGCGCATTTTTGCTGGAAGAAATTCAATTTCTGGGACATGTTCTATCTGCTAGGGGGATTGCGGTAGATCCCAGCAAAGTCAAGGACATTTTGGAGTGGAAACCCCCAACCACTGTTCATCAAGTCCGAAGTTTCCTTGGACTGGCTGGTTATTACCGCCGATTTATACCAGATTTTTCTAAACTTGTGAAGCCAATCACAAGTCTATTGAAGAATGATACTAAATTCAATTGGTCTTCCAACTGTAATGAAGCTTTTGAGAAATTGAAAACATTATTAACCACTGCTCCGGTATTGGCTCAACCGGATATTAACAAGCCATTTGATGTGTATTGTGACGCATCTGGCAGTGGTCTCGGCTGTGTATTAATGCAAGAAGGCCGAGTAATTGCATATGCTTCAAGGCAGTTACGCCGGCATGAGGAGCATTATCCTACTCATGATCTGGAGCTAGCTGCAGTGGTTCATGCTCTAAAGATCTGGCGTCATTATCTGCTAGGTAATATCTGTCATATTTATATAGATCATAAAAGCTTGAAATACATCTTTACCCAGTCTGAACTCAACATGAGACAAAGACGATGGCTCGAGCTAATCAAGGATTATGAATTGGAGATCCATTATCACCCGGGAAAAGCAAATGTAGTGGCAGATGCACTCAGTCGTAAGGCTTCCTGCCATTGTCTAACAATATGGACTTCTGACATTACATTATGCCAGGAAAAGGAGAATTTGAACCTGGGTATGATTCAGCAAGGGACTTCAAATCACTTAAAGCTGGAGTCAGTCATCTTACAAAGGATAATTGACGCACAGAAAAATGATGAGGGTATGAAACACATACGTGAAAAGGTCGAAGCTGGCAAACCCAATTGTTTCCAAGAAGATAATCAAGGTGTTGTATGGTTCAATAACCGTATAGTTGTGCCAAAAAATGAAGAAGTCCGCCAGCAAATTCTGGATGAAGCACATCTTAGTCGCTATTCTATTCATCCCGGAAGCACTAAGATGTATCAAGGTCTGAAACAACATTATTGGTGGACGAAGATGAAAATTGAAATTGCACGCTATGTGGCTAGATGTGACACTTGTAAACGTGTCAAGGCCATATACCTAAAAGCTACCGGTCCATTACAATCTCTACCAATACCAACATGGAAATGGAAAGACATAAGTATGAACTTTATTGTGGGATTGCCTAGGACCGCAAAGGGGTATGACTCTATTTGGGTTATCATTAACCGACTTACCAAGATCGCCCACTTCCTCCCGGTCAAAGTAAAATATCCCGTCATCACCTATGCGGAATTATACATTGCTCGCATTCTTAGTTTGCACGGTGTTCCGAAGACTATAGTGTCGGATCGTGGACCTCAATTCGTATCCAAATTCTGGGAAGAACTTCATAAGTCCCTGGGTACCAAATTGCTCCACAGTTCGGCCTATCATCCTCAAACCAGTGGGTAGACTGAGAGGGTTAATCAAATACTTGAAGATATGCTACGGGCATGTGTGTTGGATTTCTCACAGAAATGGGATGAATGTTTGCCGTTAGCGGAATTCTCATATAATAATAGCTATCAAGAAAGCATCAAGATGGCACCCTTTGAAGCTTTATATGGATGACGATGTCGAACTCCGCTAAGTTGGTCTAAGCCAGGTAAAAGGTACTTCTTCAGGCCTGACCTAGTAAAAGAAACCGAAGAAAAAGTTCAGAGAATAATACATAATTTGAAGAAAACTCAAACCCGTCAAAAGAATTATGCAGACAAACGACGAATGCCCTTATATTTTCTTGAGGGGGACTATGTCTACCTAAAGGTTTCACTAATGAAGGGCGTATCGCGTTTCGGGGTCAAAGGGAAACTTGCACATGATATATTGGTCCTTTCCTCATTCTTGAAAGATATGGACCAGTGGCATATCGACTTCAACTACCCGAAACTTTGTCTACTGTACATAATGTGTTCCACGTGTCCCAATTGAAGAAGTGTCTTCGGGTACCAGATCGAACCGTCGAAGTGACAGATGTTGTCCTTAAACTAGACCTAACTTACTCCGAACATCCCATTCGAGTCTTGGATCAAAAGGACAGGATTACCCGGAGAAAAACTCTCAAGTTTTACAAGATACAGTGGATCCAACATTCCGAAGATGAGGCTACATGGGAAGCTCAAGACTTTTTAGATAAGAATTTCCCAGGCTTTTTGGCCTCTTGTAATTTGTAAAGTGTACAACATTGTTATAATAAAGGAGTGAGTCCCAAACCCGCCCCTGCCTTGTACCAAAAATAAGGAAATAAAAATGTGAAGCATTTCCTTTTCCATTACCTACCCTAGGACTTTTAATCTCAGGACGAGATTCTTTTATGGGGGGAAGGATGTAACACCCCTGGTGTTACTGTTACTAAAACTTGAGCATGACATCATAAACATTGGCATTGCATATGTTTGACACACCTAGAGTGCATTCACTAGGTAAAAATTTCAAACAAGTTGTATTGTTCTAGTGTTTTGCAAATAAAACCCTGGAATAGGGGACTTAACCCTAAAAATGGAGTTTAAAGGGGTAAAACATGACCCAAATTGAGAAAACCCTAAGGTTTAAGTAAAACAATCATAAAATGTTACTAAAGATGGATCTACATTACATTCATACCCCTGAGAAACCAGAAACCCTAATTGAAACCTTGGAAAACCCTAAATTCAAACCCTAGGGGCCTATGTGCAAAAGTAGTGCACATTTGGACTAAAGTGTGAAAACTACTATGTTAAAGCATGTAAAGTCATTTGGTTCACAAATGTGTGAATTTGTAAGATAAACCTTGGATTTTGGACTTATTTGTAAAATGGTCCTCATTGGAGTTCTATACTAAGTCTGAAATTCAGTGTTGAGGGCTCAACTTTGGAGCTTTGTATCTTTCAAATTCTAGGGTTTTTGCCCTAGGTCACCACATCAAAGTTGTAGAGCAATAAAAGGAGAACAACTTTGCTTAAGAATGTAAGCCAAGTTGTTGTGAAAATTTTGGAGATAATCATACTCCAAGTCAGGCTGTCAGGCTGATTAAGTCTGAAATTCAGACTGACAGATATATGGCATGAACTTCAAGCTCAGTTTTAAGCAAGATCCATTGACTTTTTGAGGGAACACAATATAGCAAAATTGTAGCTGGTTTATAGCACTACAATATTGCTGTAGATCACTGGTTGTGTTGCCATATGAATCTGGGAGAAAATCGAGTTCAAACATTCGCTGTCAGGTTCATCTGAATGGAGTTCACCATGGTACAGTGACTGTTGTGGATCATGACGCCAGCGCAGTCGCTTCACCGCCGGCGACCGATTGCCGCCGCGATTCGTGCGACCGCCAGCCCACTTTGTGCTCGGGGTGAGTGGATAACACCCGGTGTACGTCGCCGGGGATAAACTCCGACCGATAAACAATTCCGGTCGTCGTACCATGTTCACCGCAATGGAAACCGATAAGAACGCCGGTGATCACCGCCTCTCGGCCTTGTGCTGCATGTCCGAGCCTCGCCACCGCACCGCCACGATTCACTTTAGCTCCCCGTTGCTCACCGAAATAGCTGCCACGGCGTTGAACACGTATTCACTGCGCCAGTGTTCTTCTTCATCTCCGGACGCCAGCGCAATCTGCTCGAATTGCTCGTCACCGCTACCGCTCCCTATAAATTGAGCCCACTGTTAGCTTCGCAACATCATCACGCACCACCACACCCAGTATTGCTTCCAGCCGATCACCAGCGAGCTCAAATTTTGCATTTTCCCCAACCGGCTCAAATACACCACAAAAAACAATACGCCCGTGGCCAGCCCTCTCTGTTAAGGCCCTGTCCGATTCAAGCATTGTTTTAGCAACTCTATGTGTTCATGAAGCTCCTCGTAGTGGCCGTTTGACCAATCCGAGCGTAGATTATTGGGAACACGGGATCAACACCACGGGTTCCGCCCTGATCGTGGACAGATAGTTTCCAATGGGGTTTGTGTCGATTAAATGGATGTTCCTAGGTCGCCTTAAGTCAGTGATGCCTCCCCGGTAGTTAGCCATAGCAGCCATCGTCGGCCATGGCCGTTACGGGCCTTGCCGAGGATGAACGGCGAGCACGCCGTGGCCAGGGGTATTCGTAGGGAAGAAATAGAAGTTCGAGGGCATTTCTACAAAGTGTCAGCGACTGTTTTAAATAGTGTTTGGACTTCTTCGGGTTATTCAAAACTGTGGGGGCTTTTCCGCAAAACCGCCAGCACGCGCGCGGACGCGCGAGGGCGCGCCCCCTGTTCCCTGTGCTGTTGGGCCGCCTGGACCGGATTTGGCCCAACACTATTACATCTTTTCTCTTTTCTTTTTCTGTTCAACTTTAGAAATTGATAGGAAATTGTATAAAAATCCTAAAAATATGAGACCAATTTTCTTAGATCCCTAATTTCCTATAGTATTTAATAAAAATAGTTTTCTGATTTTTAGATTAAATAAGGAATTTTGGGTTATTTAACATAGCCTAAAGCATTGCTTCTAGATTTTTAGAAAATAGATAATAAGTCCAAAAATGCCTAACTTTCTATATGAGCTCTACACATTATTTAGAAGCCTTGGGTAGAGTTTGGTTTGATTTGGACCTTGTTTGATAACTAGAACCCAAAAACCCCACCCCTGCCCTTTGAATTCCTTTGCTGACTCCGGAAACCCTAGTTTCCCGGAGAACCGTGAAGGAAAATTGTATTCAAGAACCTTAGATAAGAAATTCTTATTATCTTTGCACTCTCATGAGCATTTTATGGCATACATTCTTATATATATATGGTTATCTTTAGAAAACGAAGAAGTCGAAGTAACTGAAGAGAAGACACCACCACCACCTTCGGAATCTCAGGGAGGCAACTGTTTCTACCTTGATATCTGTGGGTCCGAGCCTGACTCACCTATCAACGAAGGCAAGCCCCGGTGCATTTGCCACCTACCTTGATGTTTTAAAATCTTTCTCACTTGATTAATGCATTAGGTGATAGGAGTTGAATGCTTAAACAATTCTTGCATTACCCTCCTTGAACTTGATTATCTTCCTTGAATTTGATTACCTTCCTTGATCACCTGTTTTACAAAAGATTTTGATGCTTAGCCTTGCTTTAGACAAACAAATGTTTTGTTTTTACAAAAGATGATATGGCAAAAGTGGGTGGGATGTTTTTGAAAACAAAACTTGATGGTGGATCCATCATGGTCGTGATGGGTTCAACATCCGGAAAAGATGTACCTCTGCCAGGTACCAAACTTTGGGTTGAAATGATTAAACTGAGACCGGGCGGGAGACTTGCACGAGAAAGAGAGTCTCAGTGTAGTGTCCCCGTCTGAGTCAATTAAGGACCGTCTCGATGTAGGCTTGCTGACCGAGGACCCTTTAAATGGTCACATGCCTCGTCATGGGTAAGCCTTGCCTCGGGCAGATTAAGGCTAGAATAAGATAACACGGAATGGGCGTGGAGCGGTGGCGAGAGTAGCGTGTACCCTCCGTAGCAAGAGGCTGGAAGGTGGTGTATCTATGCTCTCGGTTCACGTGAACCTGATATGGTCTTAAGAACCCCGGTGGCGGGTTGACATATGCAAGGGTTAAGTGCTACATATGTCGTGTGATTGGAGATCCTCAGCTGAGTATAATCGATTCGGATCACCGTACCTTCGCGGTTATGAAGACTTGGTCACTGCCCTATACGTAGAACTCTAGTAAAGATGAGGGACTTGTTAAGAAATTGGCTAGTACAGGTGAAGTGATTGAACTAGGTTAGAAAGAACTCTAGATGCAGGTAATTTTACCTAACTGAAAATAAAACTGGATTTTAGAGATCCACTTTTAGTAAGCATTTATACAAAACAGAGTCTTTGATCTTTGAGACACCTTACCTTGACTCCCTTATAACTAGCATACCCTTGAGAGTCTTTTCTTTAGTTGGGTAAGACTTGCTGAGTAATCCCATACTCAGGGTTTTATTCCTTATTGTTTTTAGGTGAGGAAGCAGCAAATTTTTTTTGCTTTTGTACCAGGGTGGTATCAAATGAAGAAAAGCAAGAATGAAGCTGCGGGAGGACCTAGTCCTCCATAAAAACTTTTATGTAAAAACTTATCGGGAGGAGCTTTTACCTCCCTTGGTATTGTAATAATAAGTACTCCGCACTCGTGTTTACTTGCTGGTCTGTAATAACTAACTTTATCTTACTTTCAAATACATGTAAGTTATGTAATTGCTTCCGCATTTCTGTATCTCCGATGTTCTGTAATGTCTGCGTGACAGGTAAAACGCTCTTGGGAAAGGCGAGAAAAGAAGATACCGAACTTGTCAAGTGATTTAGGGGCATCTACAGGGTTGTCTAAGGTCCGTTGGACAAGGACAACTGTAGGTGGGCCTAATGACTTGGGAAGTTCCGTCACAATATTGACTTGATATGTCAATTTGCAACATATTTAGAGAGAGTGAACAACCAACATAATACACAAAATTTGATGGATGCAACAGAAGTATATTAAGATGTGATGATAAAAAGAATAGCATACAAACAAGTCCATCATTGTATAGCATAAGATATGAAGTGTTACTACTGGCTATTACAATAAGGTCATCACATCACATCATTAAAAAGTTTGTGGCTCTAAGCCATCACCACATGCATCACAAGTCAGGCGAATAATTATTACAGACCAATTGTTCATTACATAAATTAAAAGAACTGCTAAGATGAGAATCCTTCTCCCCCTTTTTGGCAACAAGCACCAAAAAGGAGAGACTACCAGGCACACATCACCACTGAGGAGGAGGTGGACCAAAGAACTGATGCGCCAGATGAGTTGCAAAGTGTTCTTCCCCAGACTGAGCTGGGGGAGGATAGCTTCCTGAAGGATCCTAGGGCGGAGGATAAGAAGAGGATTGACCTGGATCCCCCTGGTAGGGAGGCAGGACAAACTGCTCACGATCATCAAAAACTTCTTCATCTTCTGGAGACATGAAAGGCACCCCATATGCCTGCTGGTGCCACTCATTGATTTCTGGTGGAGGAGGATGAAGAGGCACATCAGGCGAACGGGGAGCAAATGGCATACCCATAGAGGAAGCTTGACGACGAAGATTGTCGTTAGTTTCCCGCTGCCGCCGAGCCAGCTCATGCACATCTGAAGATATATTTTTGCACATGGAAAAGAATGCTGCAATACCATGGGCCTGACGAGCACCCATCCCGCAACCACGACCTCCACCATGACCACGACCACGTGGTGTGGGAGATCCGCGACCAGGAGATGGACGCGAGGGTCCGGCAGCAGCAGGTCCACGAGAGCTGGAGGGCGCTTTCCTCAGACGCCCTGCTGGATTGTTTGGATCAATCCAGAAGGGGGTGTAAGATAGATGTCTTGTGCCTTTCTCATAGCGAAATTGAGTCACCACTTCAATCATTTTCATGATGAAGGGTGTTGGAGACTTGTTCTCAAATGCTAAGAGTTAAGAACAAGGCAACATAGAAGATGTTAAACATTGAGGTCCTTCGTCCCTCGAAACATTACGCCCCTTCGGGAAATAATGCTTTAGGACGAAGGTCACAAGAGACATACCTTCGTGAATATAATAAATAATGCCGAAGGATTCATATAAAGTGTGAAATATAAATATCAACATAAAATCATTTCTATTTTATCAACATGGAGAAATAGAAATGATTTCAAATTACAAATGTACCTTCGGCCCTGAGAGAAGGTAAAAGTACAAACGTGACGCAAAAGCCGATGCCAAGTCAGCGTGAACGGTACGGGAGTACTGTTCATCTATTTATAGACGCGGGACGCAGCCCACGTAAAATTACATCCATGTCCATTACATTTGTTAACGGTTTATGGAAATCTGTCGAGGCCCCCGAAGTCTTTTCATCTTTAAGTCGGTTCCCCCTTATGCCATCGCGCCGAAGCTTTCCTGCGCACAGCTTCGGCTGCCCTCGACCTTCGTCTGCTTCAGGCTTCGTCCTGGTCGTGCCCCATATCCATAATTCTGAATCCGAAAATACCTGTTCATATAATCCACTTGGAAAACATTGTCAAATCATGTTTTTGAGGACCTTCGGAGGACGAAGGCCCCCAACAGTAGCCCCTCGCAATATTAATTTGTAAATAATAAATTCAGATTGCGATATGGACGAAGGCCTTGAGCCGAAGGTCCGAAAAAACACCTTCCCTTTGCTAGAATAGCAACATTCACTGACAAGCGGGGCCTTTCAATTTTCAACGCCCTAGGCGTATAAATAAGATCACATCGCGAACTCATTTGGTACGCACACTTGCCTTTTGCTTCGGCTCACTAAAATTTTTAGCTCTTGTTCGTTAAGATTTGCTGGTCTTTTTGATTTCGAAGCTTCGGCCTCGGGAACAATTTTTTAGCGTTCCCGAAGATGTCTGAAGGCAAGAAGATCCCTGCTGAGACGAAGCTGAAGATCCCTGCTGATACGAAGCTGAGTCTCGAGGAGGAGAAGAATCTTGGGTTCCTGATAGCGATGGCAGAGACCAATACAGAGAAAATCACGAAGGAGATTCTCGAAGGTTTGTCCGAAGATACTGATGACAGCGACAGCTATGATGTGGAAAGTGGTGGGGAAGAGGCCGAAGATCGACCGTGGCGACCAAGCCACACAGTTTTTGGGAAAACGACCATCAAGCAGAGTCACATTGATAATATGAGGGGGCGATATTTCCGAGACATATCTATTGTGAGAGCTGATGCCGGGGAAAAAACTTCTCCCACCCCCGAAGAAGATGAAGTTGTGATTTTCCGAAGCTTCCTCAAGGCTGGGCTTCGATTCCCCCTAAGCAACTTTGTTGTTGAGGTACTAAAGACATTTCAAGTCTATCCGCATCAAATCACTCCCGAAGCCATTATAAGAATGGGAGTGTTTGTCTGGGCTGCGAGGAGCCAAGGTTTGGAACCGAACGCTAAAAGCTTCTGCAACATTCATGAGTTATTATACGAGACGAAGCCCTGGGGAAAGGAGCAATACCACAACAACTTTGGGTGCTACAGCTTCGGCGCCCGCTCCGGGTCAAGCTGCCCTGTGCCGACCTTTCGGAAGAGGTGGCCCGGAGCCTGGATGACTGAATGGTTTTATGTAAAGAATGATCTAACAGCTCAAGAGAATGTGAAGAGTATCATTATGCACCCAATCTGGCAACGCTTCGGTCTTCGAAGGCCGAAGGTCGAAATGGACGAAGCCGCCGAAGAATGCCAAAGAGCCTTCGGGGTAGTCTGCTCGTTTATTGGGACAAGGGACTTGGTCCAAGAACACATTGCCTTCAGAGTATGGCCACTTGCAGAAAAGTGGGAAATGCCGAAGGAAACCATCAAAGAGTCCGACGAAGGCGGACTAGTCAGATTAAAGTACACATTCAAATATGCAGATAAATTTGTTGAACCTGATGATAACTGGCTGAAAAGCATTGAAACATTAAGTGATGAATTACTTGGGGCATATTCGAAGGCTGAGAATACTGCACTATCAGCAGCCTTTGGAGGCCGAAAAAAGAAGAGACTCAACCGAGTGTTTGATGCAGTCGGGTTCTTCTACCCTGATTATCGTTATCCCATCCGAAGGCAAAAAGGAAAAACATAACCTCTGAAAAAGAAGAAGCTGCAACTGCTCCTAGCGAGCCAGAACCGAAAGGAAAAAGGTTGAAGGTCCTCACACACCGACCACGCTATATTGAACCAGCTTCGGTGCCTGAGTTCACCGGAGAAACTTCTTCGGCCGCCGAAGCTGAACAACCAACCTTGCTGCCAGAAATTGCAGAAATGGCCGAAGCGCCGTCTACAGAAAAAATGGAAGAAGCGAAAAATCCGACTAAGGAAAAAGCATCAGAAATTTTGAGTCCTGTAGCAAATGTTGAAGCAGCAAAAATCCAAAAGGGTACAATGGTGACCCCAAAAAGGAAGAGAATGGTAAATGTACTAGATGTCTTGGAGACAATTAAGTCTTCAAGCACAACTCCAAAAAAGAGTGTTGAAATTGCTGAAGCTTCTTCTGAAGCTCCGACGCATCAAGCTGAAGCTGAAGCTGGGCCTTCAGAGCCCTTCAAGGAGCAAACTTTGGAAGCCAAAGCAATAAAAATACCAGAACCAATTTTAGTTGAAGAAACTGACACTGCCATCCCCGAAGCGCCTGCCAGCATGTGTGATTACATCATACGACATGCTTCGGGGAAAAAACTATCTGAAGAAGAAACTCATGAAGCTAACCATTATGCAAAGGAGCTAAAATATCCAAAGGGGGCAGTAATATTCAATGGGACAAATGAAGATGATTTCTTATACTGCCTGCCTGACAACAAAGAGCTATCTGTCTGCCGAGAGATGGCCAGGAGTATTGGTTTCCCGAAGCTTGAATCTGGATTAAGCGCCATGACGAAAGAAGATCTCGCAGACAGTCTTGCGTACAACAGCCTGAAGGTACGGGAATTAAACGCTTGAAAAAACCGCCTTATTATTTTTTTACGCAACTCATTCCTTTTTTCTTATATGAATTCTTTTTCGTATAGGGCCTGATCCTAAGCAACGCGCTAAGAGCGCAAAAGAGCACCGAAGATGAAAGTTATGAAATTGCGTTTAATAATTTACGCTCCGAAGTTATCAAACTGAGAAACGAAGCTTTGGAAAAAGATAAAATTCTGCTTACACTGGTAGATAAAGTGAAAAAAGACGAAGCTGCTTCAAAGGCCCAAACCGAAGCTCAAAAACGCGAGATTAAAGATCTTCAGAAACAGCTGGCTAGAGCTAAAGAGGAGCGCGCGCTTGAGGAAACGAAACGAGAACTTAGTGATTTTATGGTCAGCAAATTGGAATCAAGAGTTAAGGAGCTTCGCACATCTCAGGGGAAATGCTATGTTAAATCTATAGAATGCGTGAATAAAATTAAAACCAGCTTTGCTAGCGTCGGCGCCTTTTCCAGCGAAGAGAATTTTTCTCGAGGCAATCCCGAAGATCCGCTGGAATGGATTAGCCACGAAGCAGAGGCCTTCGAAGAGATTCTGAACAGTCGTGGCGACATATGCGCTTTTTCGGGCGCCAGAGGAATTGCTTCTGTCTTAGAGAAGAAAGGTTGCGGGCATATAAAATTTTTAGCTCAGTCCGAAGCTACCTTATCTTCCGAAGATATCAAGGACCCCTCGGCCGAAGCAAGCGTGGTTGGTGGCAAATTTTTTACTGATATCTGGAATGACGGCGGCCGAGGAATGGCGCAAGAGATCATCCAAAGAAGCGAAAAAGGCATTCATGATGCTAGAAAAGTAGCAGAAGCTGCCGAAAGGAGTACGGAGCCTGAAAGACAATTAGGTACCAATTAGTCGTTCTTGTTGCGTTGTAATTTTCATTTTAAACTTTGCTCGCGATTTGTAAAAGTAATGAAGAAGTGTTCTCTTCGCTCAGAAACTGTTGAACCAACTGCCGACCTCCACACAAAAGGGGATGAAGAGATTAAACAGATGGCCGAAACTATCATGGACAAGGTTGTTGACCAACTTCTGAATGAAGCCGCCGAAGCAGTATTAAGAGAAGATTAGATGCTATTTGGAAAAAACATTTAAAGTATAATCTATGCAACACTTTGTACATTTGAATGTAATATACAAGTCTCTTTTCATTATTGAATTCTTTACGATGCATGAAACTTTAAATACATACCATTTTTGAGCCTTCGGCGAAAAAACACCTTCCCTTCTTTTCATGCTTCGTGAAGAAGACATTCTTCGTTAAAATTTCTCTGATGAATGATATCCATGCTTCGTGAAAACATTCTCCGAAGCTATATTCCGAAGCTATACAACTTTGATATTGGTCTGATAAAATTCGCCCACGTTTCGTAAAAATATTCTTCGAAACTGTATTCCGAAGCTATACAATTTCGATGTCACTTTCTCAAAGCATCCTTTCGAAGGTTGAGAGTATCCCGTTCTCTTGCCAAATGCAATATGATGTATGATGCTTATGCTATGCAAAATGATGTGATGATGTTATGTTATGCATGTGTCATTTGTTCCGAAGATACACATAAAATATATTCGTAAGCTCTGCATTCCCTTAGGAACGTCTTTGGAGCTTCTTCGTCTTTTACTTAGACGGTTTCAGCGTTGACTTTTCGCTGTAAGCCTCCCTTAGGAGCTTCTTCGCCTTTTACTTAGACGGTTTCAGCGTTGACTTTTCGCTGTAAGCCTCCCTTAGGAGCTTCTTCGCCTTTTACTTAGGCGGTATCAGCGTTGACTTTTCGCTGCAGGCTCTGCATTCCTTTAGGAACGACTTCTGAGCAGAAAACTTACACTGCGCTCCCTTTGGAACGGCTTTTTGTGACTTCATAAACTTACTCTGCGTTCCTTAGAACGACTTTCTGCTACTCCGAAGGATTTTTGATCCGAAGGTCCTCCTTGGTAACGGAAAAAGTTTTAGACTTCAGCAACTTAGGCTTGTGGAGCAAATAGATTTTCCTCGTAGGAAACAACGAAATTATTACATGAAAACTATCAATGTTTTTTGCTTCACAGAAAATAAAACTGAATAGAAAAGACTGCTATCAAAGGTAGGATATGTCAATAAATGTGCTTCGACTCTGGCACAGTGCTGTTGACTGTGCGAGCTTCGGACTGTTCTCTGAAGTCCCTCTGATGTGGAGCGCATTGACTCCCTTCTGGCTGTTGACCTTGCTGCAATGGAGGTGGAGGCGGAAGCTGCTGCCAGGAAGCTTGAGGTTGACTTGCCGAAGCTACAGAAGCTGCAGGGTGGTTGTCTATGTATTGTGGGATATAAGGCGGATGATACGAAGCAGTATGCATGACCTGCTTCGGCTGAGCTTGTTGAGATGCAGCTTTGGCTATTTCCTTTTGCTTCTGGATTGTAACATGGCACGTCCTAGTGGTATGGCCCTTGCCTTCTCCACAGAACAAGCAAAACAGTCTCCTTGGCTGATCTCCGAATCTTCCGCCGAAGCCCCTGGCGCCTCTGCCTCTTGGAGCTGGTGAACGGAAGGAGGTTTGTTGTTGCCCCGAAGCCTGTGAGGAGCACTGCGGCCTGTTTTGCTGACTCCCCTTATCATCATTCTGAGTGTTGTGGATGGAACGGACATGCCTCGGGTAGTATCTTCCTCCGAAGCCCCTGGTCATTTCAGAAAATCTGAAGGCCTCCTCCCTTCTTTGGCGAAAGTCATTGTCAGCACGAATGTACTCATCCATCTTTTGGAGCAATTTCTCCAGGGTCTGAGGAGGCTTCCGAGCAAAGTATTGAGCTGCAGGTCCAGGACGAAGCCCCTTGATCATGGCTTCGATAACGATTTCATTGGGCACCGTTGGTGCCTGCGCCCTCAATCGTAAGAACCTTCGGACATACGCCTGAAGGTATTCTTCGTGATCCTGAATACACTGGAAGAGGGCTTGAGCTGTGACCGGCTTCGTTTGAAATCCTTGAAAGCTGGTCAGTAACATATCCTTCAGCTTCTGCCATGAAGTGATTGTTCCTGGCCGAAGAGAGGAATACCAAGTCTGAGCAACATTCCTGACGGCCATAACGAAAGACTTCGCCATGACTGCAGCATTGCCCCCGTACGAAGACACTGTTGCTTCGTAGCTCATCAAGAATTGCTTCGGGTCGGAGTGGCCGTCAAACATGGGAAGCTGGGGTGGCTTATAGGATGGAGGCCAAGGTGTAGCCTGCAGCTCAGCAGACAGAGGAGAAGCATCATCGAAAACAAAATTTCCCTGATGGAAATTATCATACCAGTCATCTTCGTTGACGAAGCCCTCCTGATGAAGGTCTTTCTGATGAGGCCTTCTGTTCTGCTCATCGTGAGTGAGATGGCGAACTTCCTCAGAGGCTTCGTCTATTTGCCTTTGCAACTCAGCTAGGCGGGCCATCTTCTCCTTCTTCCTCTGCACTTGTTGATGTAGCATCTCCATCTCTCTGATTTCTTGGTCTAGCTCTTCTTCCTCAAGCGTCGGGCTGACGGCTTTTCTCTTCTGGCTTCGGGCCTCCCGAAGAGAGACGGTCTCCTGGTTGTGGTCCAGCGGTTGTAGTGCTCCTGCCCCAGTCGCTGAAGCTTTCTTCGGCGCCATAGCGAAGGTCTATAGCTTCCGAAGGTGTTCACAAAAACTCGAAGTGGAAGTGAGTTCACCGGAGGTGGGCACCAATGTTGGAGACTTGTTCTCAAATGCTAAGAGTTAAGAACAAGGCAACATAGAAGATGTTAAACATTGAGGTCCTTCGTCCCTCGAAACATTACGCCCCTTCGGGAAATAATGCTTTAGGACGAAGGTCACAAGAGACATACCTTCGTGAATATAATAAATAATGCCGAAGGATTCATATAAAGTGTGAAATATAAATATCAACATAAAATCATTTCTATTTTATCAACATGGAGAAATAGAAATGATTTCAAATTACAAATGTACCTTCGGCCCTGAGAGAAGGTAAAAGTACAAACGTGACGCAAAAGCCGATGCCAAGTCAGCGTGAACGGTACGGGAGTACTGTTCATCTATTTATAGACGCGGGACGCAGCCCACGTAAAATTACATCCATGTCCATTACATTTGTTAACGGTTTATGGAAATCTGTCGAGGCCCCCGAAGTCTTTTCATCTTTAAGTCGGTTCCCCCTTATGCCATCGCGCCGAAGCTTTCCTGCGCACAGCTTCGGCTGCCCTCGACCTTCGTCTGCTTCAGGCTTCGTCCTGGTCGTGCCCCATATCCATAATTCTGAATCCGAAAATACCTGTTCATATAATCCACTTGGAAAACATTGTCAAATCATGTTTTTTGAGGACCTTCGGAGGACGAAGGCCCCCAACAAAGGGGGAGTGAAGACATCCCTTAAGAGGGAAGCAGGCAGCATGAATAATTTATTGCCAAATCATGTCAAAAACATTGATACTTTCTGAACTATTTGGCTTCATAAATGAGAGCAAGACCTTGTTCTCTCCTAGGATATTCATTTGGTTACCTCCTTTGTGTCATCTCTGGATCTCCAATAGCTTCACATCCTTCCCAGTTAATGTATCTCTCATAAAGAATAGGCTGATGCTTCTTGGGAAGAATCACAGAGTTATAAAAATCAACATGCTGAAGGGTCCAGAACCGATTACCATCAATCCTAGCATCACGAATACGCAATGTAGGGTTTTGGAATCAGATGTCCTAGAGAAGAGCGGACCCTCCGCTGGCAGTAAAATCTGTGACAGGCTCATTTGCAGATCGACGAGCCTCTGCCCTGTGAAGAACCAACCCCCGGATAATGGGTGTGTTGGCAGAGGGGAGGTCAACTTCATCATCCTTGCCTCCGTCATCATCACTTGTTGGCTCCCATGCCTGTTGATTTGCCGCGGGTCGAGACCGACCGGAGGGATTCCGGGCCGTCCGACTGCGAGCACCATAAGACCTTGAGGCCTCACCACCTTGCATCACATTTCCGGATCCTCGCCCGCGCTTGGATCTGGAACGCGGGGGAGATTCTTCAAGAATTTCTTGATCATCATCAGAGTCAGATTCAACAACTGAGGGGTTCCTCCGACGCACCATCCTTAAGATAAAAGGTAGAACCTATGGTGAGCGAGGAGATCGATGTTCAAGGATTTTAACAAACACGTTTGAGTAAAGACGCGTATGATATTGAGCATGCACTTCAACCGTTCATGCGAGTGGTTCAACTACAACGAACAATACCAAACTACTAAACTCAAACAATTATCGAGACAAAAGAAGATAGTTTAAGTGTTGCAAGCACCTAAACTAAAAAGTATCCTTGAAACGATACCCAAGATAATCAAGAACGGGCGAGATCGAGCAAAAACATGAGGAAATAAGGTAATACCTCGATCTGAAGATTTAACCACAGAAATCCCAACGAAAGTGAGGGAGTTGATGGAGGAGGCCGAGAGGAACAAATCTCCAACAAACTCCCAAGGATTTGATGGCACAAATGGGCTTTGGAGTGTGGTGAGAGTGAGAGAGAGAGAGGAAAAGTGTAGGCGACGGCTGCTGTAAGAAATGAACGGGTAAAGAGTGAAAGAGGGAAGGGAAGGAGAAAAAAGAGGAGGCGACGGCTGGTCAGCGGACCAAAAACCGGTTCAACCGGTTATAAAACCGGTTCAACCGGTTTTGCTGCAGTGTGAACAGTTAAAGCGCGCAGAAAAAGATGCTGACTGCGCGGAATTCCTGCCAGACTGACAGCGCAGTCTGCGAGACTGACGGCGCAGACTGCGGGGCTGACTGACAGCACGGACGCAGAGGCGACAAAAACCGGTTTTATACCGGTTGAGTGGCCTACTGAGCCGATATACTCAACCTATTTAGAGATATTGCCCGGTAAGGCTTTAACTACAATCAATATTTCAAACATGGGTAACTTTGGCAATAAAAATAGGATTTCACATGTCATTTTGTGCACAAATCAATTTTATATCAAACAATCATGATTCAAATTTTAGTTTTATGACACTTTTCGAGAATCCAAGATATTTAGTTCATTCCTAAGAAAGAAAAACCTAGTCTCATCAAGGGGTTTTGTGAAGATATCGGCTAGTTGATTTTCGGTGCTCACATGAAACAATTAGATATCTCCTTTGGCTTCATGGTCTCTCAAGAAATGATGTCTAATATCAATGTGTTTGGTTCTAAAGTGTTGCACAGGATTGTTTGCAAGTTTTATGGCACTCTCATTGTCACACAGTAGTGGAATCTTATTAAACTCACAACCAAAATCTCTAAGGGTTTGCTTCATCCATAACAACTGTGCACAACATGCACCAGCTGCTATGTACTTAGCTTCTGCAGTGGAAAGTGCAACACAATTTTGTTTCTTGGAACTCCATGACAATAAGGACCACCCAAGGAATTGGCAAGTCCCGGTAGTGCTTTTTCAATCTACTTTGCAACAGGCATAATCTGAGTCAGAGTAGCCAAGTAAATCGAAAAGGGAGCCTTTAGGTACCATAATCCTAGGTTTTGGGTGTGGACTAAGTATCTTAAGATTCTCTTAACGGCAATAAGATGGCAATCTTTAGGATTAGCTTGAAAACATGCACACATGCAAACACTTAACATGATGTCAGGTCTAGATGCACATAAGTAAAGTAGTGACCCTATCATTGATCTATATAACTTTTGATCTACCGGTTTACCTTCTTCATTTAGGTCGAGATGTCCATTTGATGACATTGGAGTCTTGGCGTGCTTTGCCTTTTCCATGCCAAACTTCTTGAGCATATCTAGTGTATATTTTGTTTGGCATAGAAAGGTACCTTCCTTGAGTTGTTTGACTTGGAATCTCAGGAAGTATTTGAGCTCGCCCATCATAGACATCTCAAACTGTTCGTCATTACTTTGCTAAATTCTTCACAAAGTTTTTCATTAATACTACCAAATATAATGTCATCGACATATATTTGGCACACAAATAACTCATTGTCAACTTTGCGAGTAAATAATGTAGAGTCAGCTTTTCCTATTGTAAATCCATTCTTAATTAAAAAATCTTTAAGACAATCATACCAAGCTCTAGGGGCTTGTTTAAGCCCATAGAGCGCCTTGTGAAGTAGATAGACGTGGTTTGGCTTCCTTGGATCTTCAAAGCCCGGTGGTTGCTCCACATAGACCCTCTCTTCTAGTGGTCTATTAAGAAATGCGCTCTTGACATCCATTTGGTATAACTTGAAATCATGGTTAGTAGCATAGGCAATTCATATTCTCATTGACTCTAACCTTGCTACCGGCGCATATGTTTAACCAAAATCAAGTCCTTCCACTTGAGTGTAGCCTTGGGCAACCAACCATGCTTTGTTTCTTGTAACAACGCCATGTTCATCTTGTTTGTTCCTAAAGACCCATTTTGTCCCAATCACATTTTGCTTGGGTCTTTGAACCAAGGACCAGACTTCATTCCGGGTGAAGTTGTTCAACTCCTCTTGTAGGGCAATTATCCAATCCGGATCACCCAACGCTTCTTCAACCTTAAGTGGCTCAAGGGAGGAGACAAACAAGTAAAATTCACAAAAATTAGCTAAACGAGATCGAGTTGTTATCCCTCTCCTGATGCTACCCAGGATGTTGTCCATAGGATGATCCCTTTGGATAGTATGGTGGACTCGAGGATGGGGCACTGACGGTTGTCTTTGAATTTGCTCCTCCTCATCATCCACTTGATCATCAACATTTTCATCTTCACCTTCCACTAAGTTTGGCATCCTTTGGGGTTGATGATCTTCTTCAAGTCTTGGATGACTTGAGGTTGATGGGTTTGCTTGGGTGGAGGATTTATCACCCACCACCTTTGCTCCCACATCAAAAATCTCATTGGTCATCCACAAGTTTCCTTCCTCATCATCCTTTTCTTGAGGTCTCACTTCACCTATTGCAAGCTTCTTTATGGCCTCACAAGGTGGTTCTTCAATTCCTGCAATGTCATTAGAAACATGCCATTGCGAGCCATTAGACTCGTCAAATGTCACGTCTATTGCTATTTCAACAAGACCGGTTGTATTGTTGAAAACACGGTACCCATGCGCATTTGATGCATAACCAAGCAAGAAGCCCTCATCCACTCTAGGAGCAAACTTTGAGCTCTTGACTTTCTTGTTAAGAATAAAGCATTTACAACCAAATACTCTAAAGTAATCAAATTTAGGTTTGTTACCAGTGAGAAGCTCGTAGGCAGTCTTTTTGTAGATCTTGTGAAGATAAAGGCGGTTGATTGCATGACAGGCGGTGTTGACCGCCTCTGCCCAAAAATTGTCAGGGGTCTTGTACTCATCCAACATGGTTCTTGCAGCCTCAATTAGTGTTCGGTTCTTCTTTCCACAACACCATTTTGTTGTGGAGTGTAGGGAACCGAGAACTCATGTTTAATTCCTTCTTCACCTAAGAATTCTTCGATACCTGTGTTCTTGAATTCTGTCCCATTGTCACTTCTCACTTTCTTGATTTTAAGCTCAAACTCATTTTGAGCTCTTCTCATGAATTTCTTCAAGGTCTCTTGTGTTTCACCTTTGTCACGCAAAAAGAAAACCTAGGTGAAATGAGAAAAATCATCAACAATAACTAACCCATACTTACTACCACCAATACTGATGTAAGCCACGGGTCCGAAGAGGTCCATGTGAAGAAGCTCCAATGGCCTTTTTGTTGTGACCACATTCTTTGATTGATGTGGGACTCCATGTTGCTTTCCTGCTTGGCATGAGCCACAAACTCTATCTTTCTCAAACACAACATTTGTTAGTCCAATAATGTGACTATCCTTTTGAAGTTTTGCCAAGTTCCTCATGCCAACATGAGCTAGCCGATGATGCCAAAGCCAACCCTTGTTGGATTTTGCCACTAAACAAGTCTCAGGCATCACTCTACTTGTTGTGAAATCAACAAGATAGAGTTTGCCCTTCAAGCGACCTGTAAAGGCAACAGAGGAATCCTCCCTTCTAAGGATCTTCACATCCACATCAGAAAATAGACAATTATAACCCAGTCCACAAAGTTGTGAAACAGACATCAAATTGTAGCTTAAAGAATCTACTAGTAAAACATTTGAAAGTGATTGTTGGTCAGAGATAGGAATTTTACCAACACCAACCACCTTACTCTTGCCACTATCTCCAAACACAATTTCTTGTGCTTCTTGAGTTAGTTGCAAGGAATGAAACATGTCTTTCTCCCCGGTCATATGATTTGTACATCCACTGTCAAGCACCCAGCTTGACCCACCAGAGGAGTAGACCTGCAAAATAGATTTAGGCTATGCTTTTAGGTACCCAAATTGAATTGGGTCCTACAGTGTTAGTTATAGCCTTGGGTACCCACACACTCCTTTTCATGACTTTTCTTTTAGTGTAGGCACCCACATATTTAACAACCAATTTCCCTAAATCCCAAGTCAACATATAATCACAAAGATAAGAGTGAGAAATGGGAGCATTAAATTTTTCTCCACTTGTTGATCCTGCTTCCTTCATCTTACTCTTTGTGGAACTCAAGTTTACCTTTACTTGAGTTGACTTGTCATTTGAGGAGTGAATCCTCCCCAAGGCATCATATAGGGTGGTTCCCTCTATGAACTTGGGGGATCTCCACCCGTTATGCACTATGCTAGGGTTTTCCTTAACTGAGTTGAACCCAAGCCCCCTTTTTCCATTATTGGGCTTTAAGGACTTGTACTTGGGTTCAACTTTCTTTGACCCATCATTGCTAGAGCATCTCTTCAATATCTCTTTGACCTTCACATGTGGGCTTTTCTTCCTTGCATGGTTAGTCAAACAACAAGAAGCATGGTATTTGGCACAATGTTTGCAAAAGGTATTATTTGAGGAGCTAGACTTAGATTCAATCAATAAAGATGAGGCATTGATGTTCTTGCAGTTTTCAAGTTGCACTTGAAGTTCTTGATTTTGAACAGTCAAGCTTAACATGCTTGATTCAAGTGCATCATTTTCATTTGCAAGATTAGCTATAGAGGTTTTCATATTTGTTACTTCCTTTTCTTTATCCTCTATAGTTATCTTGACTAGAGATACTTCCTTAGTCAAGACATCTAGCATTTCATCTTTATTAAGTAGCAATTCTTGAAGCTCTAGGTTTCTCTCCTTTTCAAGGATGAGCAAGTCTTCTTGAGCATCAAGAGTTGCTTTTCTTTTATCTAGCTTCTCCATTAATTTGGTGATAACATTATATCCATTCAAGCCAAATTCTTTAATCATTTTGTTTTTCATGGCAATTTGTTCATCATCATCATCATTTGAGAAATCATCACTAAATAAAGTTACCTTATCTCCTTTTGCCATGAGGCAAGTTGGAGTGTAGGAGTCGTCTTGTAGGTTGGTGAAGAGTTGCGAGCTTGAAGTAGATTGGATGGCAACGTTTGCCACCACTTCCTCTTCTTTCGGAGCTAGAACTCTCTTCATCAGAGTTCCATTCTTCACCAATATGGGCTTGACCATATTTCTTCTTCTTGAAATATCCCTTGTTCTTGCCTCCCTTTTTGAACTTGTCCTTCTTGTATTCCTTCTTGGCTTCTTGTTCCTTTTTGTTAGGACAATCCGCTATGAAATGACCGGTTTGGCCACATTCATAGCATGCCCTCTTCTTTCCTTTCCTTTGAAACTTATCATTTTTCCTTACAAATTCCTTGAATGTTTTGATGAACATGGCTGTGTCTTCATCACTTGAGCTACCTTCATCACTTGATGTCTCGACCACTTTCTTTGCCTTGTGGTCTTTGTTCTTCTTGGGGGTGTCTTGTTCATTTGAGATCAAGGCATGAGAGTCTCTTGTCTTGCCTGGGGCTTCTTCGGATTCATGTTGTTGAATCTTTGCAAATAATTGATGAGGCGTCATTTCCTCATAGTCATCACGGTCCCTTATCATCCTTGCTAGACCCTTG
This sequence comes from Zea luxurians, assembly GCA_029449295.1. Lineage (NCBI taxonomy): Eukaryota > Viridiplantae > Streptophyta > Magnoliopsida > Poales > Poaceae > Zea > Zea luxurians. Next base: position 16,819,031 of record JAOPSE010000037.1, read on the forward strand.
TCCTTTTCTTTGTATGCTCTCATGAATAGTCTCGTGACCTTGGAGTCACTCCAATCTTCACTTCCAAGCACTCTTATTTTGTTTACCAACACCATTAACCGATCAAAGAGTGATTGAAGTGACTCACCCTTAGTCCAATCATATCTAGCAAGCTCACTCTCCAAAGCTTCAATTCTATGTCTCTTAGCTTTGGGGTCTCCTTCATGTGACATTTTAAGAATATTCCAAATGTCACGGGCATCTTCTCTTCCTTGAACTTTCCGGTATTCTTCCGAACAAAGACTTCCTTTTATTATGCTCATCGCTTGAGCATTGCGGTGAACCTCTTGCATCATTTTCGGAGTCATCTCTTCTCCTTGGGCGGGCTTATACATACCTACATTGACAATCTCCCAAAGACTAGGATGTACACCGATTAAATGCGACTTCATCTTATCGGCCCACTCGTCATAGTTCAACTCACTAAGAGTTGGTAACTTTCCAAGTGGGGCAGAAGAGAAGTTGGGAATAAAATTTCTAGAATAATCAAATTGAACTTTATTGAACTCGTTACCTTTACTTTTGGTGGATGATCCTTCAGTGGTGATACTTACCTTGCTCATCACCTTTGACACCAAAAGTTCTACCAAGTCATCATTGTATTCAAATTTTCCCTTACCTTTATCTTCTTCGGCCTTTCTTCTTGATTCTTCTTCTTCGGCCTTTTTCTTAGCATCTTCCTCTTTCATTTTGAGGAACATCTTCTCGGCAATCTTCATGGCGAGGTCGAGGACCTTGGGGTCCACTTCCTCACCGGAAGATGTGACAGGGATTTCCTCGAGGATAGGATCCACATGGTCCCGTTGAGTAGACATGATCGTTTCCTCACGCGGTTAAGCGCAAAACGAGGTACATAGCTCCGATACCAATTGAAAGTAGCCTAGAGGGGGGTGAATAGGCTACACCTGAAATTTTTCACTAAAAACTTCGAGATAGGTCAAATTAAAGTGGCAATGGTGCAAACCGGTTCAGTTGATTTTGTTTACAACTGAACAAGTTTGAACCTGCTCAACTTAGATTAAATAATCAGTTAAACAAATAGGACAAAGTAGTGAAAGATTTTGCTAATGACTTGCCCTACAGAAAATCCGCTCAAAAAGATGAATATGAACCAACCAACAATTTAAGGCACTTAACAAGAACGCACAAGAACACGTGATTTAACCCGAGGTTCGGCAACCACCACAAAGGTGTCCTACTCCTCGTTGAGGAGCCCACAAAGCGCCGGGTCTTTTCCAACCCTAATCCTCCACAAGCCGACCACAAAGATCAAGGCAATCTCTTCTCAAATTTGCTCAAAGAGCGGTTAATACAAACTTCTTAGGGTCGTCCACAAATTTGGAGACTCCCAAGCAACCTCTAACCGTCAAGGAACACAAGGCTCCAAGAGTAACAAATCCGCACAAGGTTAAGTTTGCAATGAGCTCAAGAACAAAGAGAATGGGAGAATCAAGATGAAATTGACAGCGCGTTAGATTGACTTCACCTCACACCAAGGATCCTTCAAGCGATTGAAGGAGATGCAATTTTGGGTGTGAGATGTGAATTGAATGCCCTTGTTTGGAGTTTGGTCAGCAGAGAAATCATGGAGAGAGCTGAACTAATGAAGAGAGAGTGTGGGGGGGTATTTAAAGGATCCCCCAAAAGCTGGCAGCCGTTGGGAGAAAAGAGCCAAAAACCGGTTGAACCAATTTGTAAACCGGTTGAACCGGTTTCCACCAGGAAGATCTCGGTTCACTGATCTACTCAACCAGAGACTCGACCAGACTCAAAACCGGTTGAGCCGGGGAAAAATCCAGTTGAACCGGTTTCCAAAAAATATCTGCATATGATTTTTCTGACAGCTCTGACTGTCAGACAGGTCAGAGCAGTGGTGGCAGAGAAATAGTCCAGAAACCGGTTGAACCGGTTTCAGGTCCGGTTGAACCAGTTTCAGAGGCTGAAGAGCAAGTTTTGAACATTTGGAAGTGAACAAAGGTGGAACTCTTGTGGGAAGTGAAAATGGTTACTCAAGGGGCATTCATGATCTAGAAAGGTGTTCTCTTAGATGATTTTGAAGGAATTTGAACTTAGCTCACTGCATAACTTACTTAACCATTACGGATTCCTCTTAATTGAACGACGATTCCTATAACTCAAGAATTATAAAATGAACATTGTCGTTGTTTCCAAGCACTTGGAGCACACCGTATGATGTAGAATTTAAATCCACTGTGCTTTACATTTTTTTATACTCATAAGATCTGTGCTTCTCCTGTCTGTAGAATAACTGTGTACTTGCTAGGAGCAAACTTGTTAGAATCTCTATTTATTTTGTCATTTAATCACCAAAACCCTTAATTAGGGTTGATTGCACTTACATGTTGTCTAAGCACCCTCCAGTTATATGGATTGGCAGGTAGATCAATTCCTCCTCCCTTCCTGGTATTGACCATCTGAGTTAGAAGCATATGGTAAGATAGTTTTGCAAGGGAATCATTTGGTAGGCAGAAAGAATAAGCTAATAGTTGGTTATGTACTGAAGATTCTTTGGCAGGGCTTGATCAGATGTTTTATGTCAAGACTGGGGTAACTAGTTGTATGAGGTGAATGTCCCAAGGTAAGATAGAATCTGTCAAGATGAGATAGATACGGAATACTAGATACATTTTAATGGGAATAATCTAGATTGTCTAGTTATTTTATAAATATTGTCCTTTACGCCTAGATATATATGCATATGTAATTGTGGACACTAATCCTACAACCCATCACACTCAATCAAAGATCCAAATCAGACAAGTATCATAAGAACAAACATTCAAGTTCATAGATATCTATATAAAAATAGTTTTGTTTTTGTTCCTAAGAGTAGATCTCCTATTCCTAAAGGTCACTTTAGGCACAGGATTTCAAAGTGTGAAATCCACATTTGTCTTTAGAAGGAACAGGTAAGAATAATCAGAGTAAAGCGGAAATAGATGAGAAAATATTTTAGAAAGGATCAGAGTAGCAGAGGTAAGGTTAATCAGAGTAGAACAGTAGAAGGTGAGACAGGATGAAGAAAAGTATAGAAAGAATCAGAGTAAGGTAAGTAGGTAATGGTTATGTCCATTTCTATCTAGGTTTCGTCCTATAGTCAACATTGTTCTAATACCACTTCTGTCACACCCAGGTTTTAGGGGTCCAAAACCCGAGCGCGAAATAATCACCAGGTGTGCTGGGACCAAGTCTCACACATATGATAAATCATGGCACAGGATCGAATGTCACATCTTTACTATATAATAGGGGTTCTATACAAAATAAATAAATAAATACATTATAAGGAGACAACGGTCCAGCAACCCAAAGTTGACTGGGAGACGATGGCCTAGATCTCTCACGAACACATCACAACATCCTCCGAGCGCCTCATCCTATGGTACCTGTTCTTGACCTGTGGGGGAGTGAACAGCAAGAGTGAGCTCACATACGTTCATAGCTCAACAAGTTGTGGGGAATAATGTGCATGAACTCGCCAAAGGTGGGAGCTCACGTGAAGTGTAAGGCTTACCAAAGAGGATGGTTAGAGCTGAGCATTGCTTTTAAAGTTGGTCAAAATTTTATTAGCAGTTACTAAGTATAAGTAAATACCAACCCAATTAAATAGAAGAACAAAAGTAACAACCTCACCTGCAATGCAATGCATATGACAAATTGAATTTAGTTCCATAATTTAATCATGTGAGGGTCCGAGCTGCTCATGACCGTGAGCATGGCTAGTATACCAGTTTTACACTCTGCAGAGGTTGCACATCTTTACGCACAAGTCGTGTTACCCATCTGCCATGGGGTTGTACGGGCCCCATACACCTCTACCAAGGAAGCGAGGCAGGGTAACACTACGAGGCCTTTACAAAGTTCCACTAGCTTCACAAAACCCGCTACAGTTTATAGGAAGCTCCAGTGCAGGGATCCCTCGCCTGACCACCATTGCAGCAAAATCAACCCAAAGACCTCCCTACACTGACCACTCCCCTACTGCCCTTGCCCCTTTCGGGTAAGGTAGTCATCCACTAGCTTTCCTAATTAATCAGCCAAGGGGTCCATTCCTCCCTTGTGGTAGCACTGTTTTCCCGGGTGGTCGCTCCATGTTCCAATTAACATAATGATCTTATCATGAACAGTAAATAACAACTGATAACAAAAGTATGAATAATATGTATCTCAATGCCCAAAACCACATATAGCACTAGCAGGTACTGCCCAAAAAGTTTAGTGGTAAACAAGGCATAAAGATAGACAAACTAGAGTAACCTATTAGGTCCCATCAAAATTAACCTATGCAGATCATTATGATTAATTAGAACATGAGTGGGTAAAATAAGTGATCAAGGGCACAACTTGCCTGGGACTTGAGATTCCAGGTACCAACTTGCTCTTCAGATGACACGTGTCCTCACGCTAGTCGTAACAATACAAACAAACAGTGTATAGGCAAAATTAACATTACACCAAACATATTTGCAAAATACATAATAATAATCTACATATTGAAATAAGATCACAGGAACAGGAATTGCTAATTTTGGAGTTATAGATTTTAAGTTATGGATTTCCAAAGATTCTATGTGCTTTGTACGAGATTAATTAGGATAACAATTTTAATGTAGCTTTTATGTCAAAACAGTGGCACAAAATGATAAACAATAATATTACAAAATTATAGGAACTGGAATGGACTAATTTGGACTTAATATAGATTTTCTATGAATTATACAAGTTTCTAGTATTATTTTTGTATTGAAAATCAAATTTTAAATTCATTTATCTGATTTTCCTGGAACTCTAGACTGGGCGCATGAATAAATAGAAGTCCAGGGGCTAACTTGAAAGATTCCCCAGACCCAGATCTACCAATAGTGGACGACGGGTTTATTATAACAAAACCGAGGGGCTCTTTAGAAAGAAAGCCAGGGCGAAGGGGTACAGTTAAATATCAGCCACCCGATCCAACCCCGATGGCTAGGATTAGGTTTTCAAATCGATACTCTCTAGCATCCGTAGGATCTAAGATATCTGGTCCGGATTTGAACTCGTGAAGAGGTATCCACTCTTTTATTTCTGGGCGTACATCAATGTATCAATGGCCGAGAACAACTTATGTCGTGATCGAATCTTATCCGCTTATCCACAATCGGACGGTCCTGGAGTCCTTCTTCACACATCACCGGCCGCGCGCGGCAGCGCCCGAGCCTAGCCGGCGGTGCCATGACCGGAAACACAAGCCCTCTGCTCCCCTGCTCAACCTCCGATACAGAACATGCTGCGCATAGAGGAGAAGATGGCAAAGCTAATGGAAGGTCTCACTCCCAGATCCCAGGAGTGCAGATCCTCAGCCCTCGCAAAGTTGCGGCGCTGCAGCGGCATTGTGCCAATCAAGGATTTTACCCTGCACCCAACCACCCCAGCAGCACAAGGAAGCCCCTTTACCGTGCGATGTATGCAGGTGAAGGTCCATTACCTGCCCTAGGACTCCGAACGATGGCGTGGATAGCTTTGACGACGGTGACCCTCGATTCGCGTAGTGGCGGCTCCGGCTTCACTCAGCGCTCCCTTATCTCTTAGTCTGTGCTCAATGTGCCATGATGGTTTTCTAGTGACAAGCAGGGACGATGGCCGGGTTTTATAGGCAGAGTCCGCGAGGATCGAGTCCAGGGGAAAACGGCAACAGAATCCTAGTTCAGTGCGAGAATCGCGGCATCGGTAGCGGCGGTCCGGTCACGAGGTAGGGGACGACTCCCGCACACCCGGGCCCGTGCTTCAGCGAAAAAGGGGAGTCGCTATCGAACCCCAGGGACTGACCACGCGGGCCCCACAGAACAGCGACCGCACGTGCCCCGGGTGGCTGCCTAGGCAGGCCCACCGGTCGGCGCGTGGGAGCACCGCCCTGAAGCAGGCGGAGGGAGTGGAGAAATGGGCCAGCCGGGGGTTTTGGGCCCAATTCGACCCCCCATTTTTTTGTTCTTTCATTATTTTTGTTTTGCATTTCTTTCTTAATTTCAAAGTTTAGTATTTGAATTCAAATTCGTTTGTGAGTTCACACATAAGTTTAAATGTACCAATAAAGCACTAGTGTGAAAAATTATAATTAATCATATATATCTTGTTTTATAATGTATATCCTTTTCCATTTCTATCTCGTTATCTTTCCCTATTCCTCTTTCCATTTTCAAATTTCAGATATCCAAATTAAATTCAACTCTTGTTTTAAATTTAAAATTTCCCAAATGTCTCAATTGAAATCCAATTGTGAATATCAACCATATTATTTTGAATATTACTATTTTATTCTCTTTCTCATATTTGACTCTAACGATAGTTGACTTCATTACAAATTTTCTTTTCTCATTACCTAATTCCCAAAGCACTACAATAACTATATTTATTTATTTATTTATTTTATCATTATTAAAAAATCTACTAATTTTGGGTCTTACACCATGGGAGGAGAGGGGGCGGCCAGCAAAGGGGAAGGGGAGGGGCGGCCAAGTGTGGGGAAGGGGGGGCGACAACTAGGGTTTTTTTGTGGGAGAACAGAAACGATGCCTTAGATGACTTCTGACGTAGCATCCAACGGCCCACAACCCTTTTCCCACATCCACGCACCGAAGATCAACTTTTGGCCAACATTTTTTTGGATATTACACTCTACCCCCCTTAAAAAGAATTCGTCCTCGAATTCGACCACTCCAAACAAAACATCTAAGGTACCCCAATTAGCACCACCATTCAAAACATGGGTCCATTATTGGTCTTAATTGACACAAGAACTTCTACCTCAGACTAATTGTCTAAGGAAACTACACAACCTGACATCAAGCATGAAACAACATGTAATGAAGCTCAAAGCAAGTCATAGATGCAATCGTCACTACGATTTCACAACATCGAATTTGGATGCAGCCATACATCATCATCAATGTCTTAAAACAACACTCATTTATGAAGGGGTAATATGCACTAAGCATAACCCTTACCAACTTCAACAATTCATTTTAATTCAATGGTGAAACATCCACACCAGATGAATGTATAAGAAGGTCAAACACCACACCTCACAGCACCACGAAATAAGTAGTTCTATTGAAACAAAACTCCTAATCTTCCTAAACCTTGTTCTTGCCATCATGAAAAGATAATCATGTAATCTAACATTCTTTGCACCCCACAATAGGGAGAAAGTCTACAGAACTAATGGAGAAATAAAGCCAACAAGAAGCCAATAACATTCTGCGTGGCACAGTTCATCGAAGAAATGCCAAAAACTCCACAAAGAGCACTTACAGCACAACAACAACACAATACTTGCTTAACCAATGTCACTATACTTCATCCAACAACTCAACTAAGAAAAATATCCAAACTAGTAAGGTTAACCTACACATAATGTAAGTCTTCATCTACTGTAGTTCAGAAACTTACATTTCATTCTATCATACGATGCACTCAAAGTACCAGACATACAGGGTCAATAATAACCCTGTAATCCTTCACACATTTGACAAACATCTCAAGCTGACGTAAAAACCACAACATTTAGAATTAGGCGACTAACCACACACAACCAACTCTAGGCTAGGCAATGACTTCATTCAAACCAATAGATAAGTGGTACAACAATGGCTCACAAGCATGCATCGGGAAGAGAACCATCAGATCCTCAACATATTAATACATAATCAATGGATCAAGAAAATCAAAGATTTATTCTACCATTAGCATGACTAACATGCAACCACTTTAGACCACATCTAGGCTTTGTGGATACTAAAACACACGATAGAAGAGAGACATGTAAGCCATTCTGGCTATGAAAAGACTTCCCCCAAAATCCATATAAAGGTACCAATATTCATTTCTTTCAGAACTGGTTTCTTGACATAAACAATCTTTTTTTCAAAGATAGTTGGAGCTCTCCACCAACCGCTCAACAACTTAAATTCAAATTGATGGTTACCTTGTAACCCAAAACACGCAATTCGCACTCCTCTTAGAAACATCCACAATCAAGCATATATAACAATATTATTGTTATAAAACTCAACCATGAAAAACATGGTGGAAACAACATAGGCATACTTGTATATCACAAGCATAATAACAACTTCAATCTCACAAAAGACCAACGATATCAATCGCATTAATAAAACAATATCAAAATTTAGAAATAAATTATATCAGGCATTAAGTCATAAACAACTTACCACATCACCGTAAAGGAATAGGGAGGGTGAAATTATTGTCATCTGCACTTCAAAGACATTAACATATATCAAAGATATTTGAACCCATGCCCTTCCTATATGTGCATGTGTGCAATTTCATGTTTAATTTACCTAGAATCTAAAGCCTAAGCTTTGATACCAACTGTAACACCCCGGGATCCACAAACACCCCAAGATGCTACTGGACTTCACTACCAACAACCGAACACTAAGCAAATAAAATTTGGCAGCATCTCCTTTGTAATTATAAGCATCACATAAGCAAAAGAGATATATCAATACAAAATGAATCATACTAGTATGATATAATTCTCATCAAGGACAATTAACCACGAATGAACCAGCTTATGCCTACATCATACTCTAAAGTATGAACCTCAAAAGTCAATAACCCAAGCTAATTATTTGTTTCTTTAAGTAATGTGTGCAACGTGCCGCTACTTCCCACTCCCCTTGATAAGCATCAAGCACCTGCATTGAGTAATGCAAGAGTGAGATGAAACATCTCAGCAAGCAAATTGTTTTGACAAGTTATTTAAAACACAAGATGAATTAATCAATATTTTACAGGAATCACAATTAAGATCAGAAATACTTGTAGATATAGAACTCAATAGTCCTAATATAACCAATACCATCTCATTTACTCAAACAACCACAATAGTTTGTATAACACTTCCCTGCGTCAACAATTTCTGCAAATATCACTTCAATGAATGCATGTAAATGCAATGCATATGTCCTTTGCCTTCGTACCTCTAAGGGTATGAAGCCGCATCGTACACCTCCTCGGGCAACATACTATAACACCTCAGGTGTTACTTAGGGTTTTCACTTAAGACTACACAAGCCAAGCCCATCATCACATGTGGTTGAAATAGAGCAAAGCACCTCAAACTTGGAACTCAAGGTCCTAAGCTTGTGCAACCCATCTTAGATACCATACCCTAACTTATCTTGCACACATAATGGGGAGTTTTACCCAAACCCTAATTCAAACCCCCTTTGGACAAGAGAAGCACTATGAGTAAGGGTGACCAAAAAGTTATGAAAACCTCATAACCTTGACTTGGGCCATTTATAAAAGTTGTAGTACCCTTAATACCCTACAATTAATAGTAATAAAATGACCCCAAAAAGAATTCAGAAAAGCCCCAAAAGGTTCACCCAAGGGTTGAGCACAAAAGAAAAATCAGGATTTTTCTAAGTCCAAAACCAACCTTTGGCCAAAGATCACACATGTTCAGCCTCTTTCAAACTTCAAAACATTTCGACCCAATTGACAAAGTGGCGCCAAATTACCTCTAAAATCCCTGGAGAAAGTTGACACCTACCCTAAGTCGTTTGACACGACTTGACATGGCTTTTGTCCCGGTTTGGAAAGCTATGACATAGGCAACTTCTCACCCCTCTATCTCCCTACCCCGACCATATCTTGGCTTGGAACTCACAGCAAAAAGATAGGATTTGGAGCAGGGAAGAGACCGTACACAGTGGTTTTGCCAAGATACACACGTTATGTTGCTCAAATCCGCCATTGAACCATGGCAGAAGCAAGCTCCCACGTGTTCGACGCGGGCTGACACTCGGGGGCGCGCTCAGAGCACGCCCGCGCGCGAACCCCCGCGCGCCCGCGACCGCCCGTGACCACGCCCGCGCCACGGCTATAAAGCCCGTCCCAGAGCCCGGTTGTCTTCCCCGTTGCCTCCTCCGTACCCCGCCTAATTCCCCCGAGCTCGCCCATAGCTCCGGCGACCTCCCCGCGACCTGCCAGAGCCGCCCGAGGGCAACCACCGTGGCCAACCCCTTTCCCGCCCTCCTCCGTTCGATCCAAGCCCTCGGATAACTCCCCCGGGAGGCCGTGAAGCTTGCACGAACTTGAACCAAGGACCCGCGCCACCGAAACAGCGCAATCGTGCTCGCCGGAGTTCAAAACCCCGCCGGCGCACGTGGACCGGGTAAGCCCCTGCACCATTTCCCAATTCGTTGCGCGCATGGCCTCTACATCACCCCGTAGAGCTCCTCGAGCACTTTAATTGAACTATACCGTCGTGGTTTGGCCGGAGCAGGAGCCGCCGACGACCCCCGCCGCCTGTGCTCGTGGCCAGGATAGCTCCGACCACCTCCGACGCTGACCCGCATACCAACGTAACCGTCGTGACCTTCCCGACGTCACTGACCACCCCGCCGGAGCTCTTCTACCGCCGGTAAGCCTCACCACTGTAATCTATGCCGCGGGTACTGTTTAAGCCAGCCAAGGAGCGCGGGTTAGATTTCAGCTAGGTCCAGGGGGTTTTGTGCAATGTCAGTGACCCATGCCAATAGTAGACCGAGGACTGTTTTGTGAGAGAAGAGGGAGAGAAAACCCAGGGGCCTCAGCGCAAACCCGTATTCTTTTCCATTTTCGAATTTATTTTTCTTTAAATATTGCAGAGAACTTAATAAATGCATAACTTGAAGAATAATCATCCAAAAATTGTCAAACCAATTTTGCTAGACTTTGGGAAGTATGAACTATCAGATAAAAATAGTAAAACCCATAGTCCTTGTATTATTTTCTAGAGTTTTGAATTAAATAAGAAAACTGCTAAAAGCTTAATATTAGAAGAAAAAAATAGAAATATTGTTAAACCAGGGTTAAGAAAAATAGGGGAGACACTAACTTAGTAGTAACACTGTTTAAAATTAGTAAACACTCCAGTGTACAAGGTTAAGGAGGGTTTGTTCACTAAAACTTGTTTATGCTCAAACTTAGGAAAATTAAGAAAAGGGATTAAAAATGGAAACCAGAGGGCAACCATATTTTTCCTAGCATGCCTAAGTCATGTAGTTCACAGGAAAAATCTATTAACCCATAGTCCAGTGGAAAGAAATTACACTCTCAATTATTCATGAAAAATAGAGAAAACTTTAAAAAGCCCTAAGACAATAATCCTAAGGAGAAAACACCCCTACCCTAGGAATGACTATTCTTTTGCTAAGAAGAACCTAGGAAAAATGAAAGTTCTGTTGTTTGATATTTTTCAATTAGTAAGCTAGTTATAAGTGTCTTTTTGGTATTAAACCTTAGAAAATCATAACTAAAAATCCACTAAGTAACCCTCCATGATTTTTGGCACAGGAACATGTTATGACCCATATATACTAGCAAAAATAACCCTTAGTACAGAACATACCCCTAGTTAAGGGTTGTAGTGCAAAGTGACCCCCTTTGCCCAACTTTTGTTATTTTTGTCCAAAGCATGCTCTTTTTATTCTGGACCTCAAATTCATAGAACAGACTATAGTGACCAATAGTAACCCACTGTAATTTTTACAAAATTTTTGGAATTGGTTAAATCACTGTTGTAGTTCAAACCCACCCTAGAATTCATAAATAGAAAAAGAAAGAGGAAATTAATAATGAGAGTAATGTCATTTTAACCCAACCAGCAAAATCCCTTAAAAAGTCTACTAAAACATTTAAGGGAATTCCAAGTCACAAATCCACCATGCTTATCCCTAACAAAACCCAAACCTAGAGTGATAAGCATAAACCACTAAAAACCACGTATGACCAAGAAATCCTAAGTTACTAACTAACTTGGTTTTATCTTCCTTTAGCATAATGTTGTAAAATCCGGCATAATCATGACATACCTATTCATTGCATTCGATAGACTGCAACCTCGCTGACGGAGAGTACATCCTCGTGCCGGAGCAAGGAGCTGCTCAGGAGGTAGCCTCGGACCCAGCACCAGAGCCTGCACCAGAGGATCTGCCTGCCACAGCTTTGGAAGGCAAGCCCCGGTTTATGCATAACCTGTTCTATATGTTATTTTACTACACTTATTATTTGTAGGCTTGTATTGTGCACTTAAGTGTAGAAGTTGAGTGAAACCCTAGTTGCATGAACTCAGGAATCCTTTTTGAGATGGATACTAGTATGCTAGGTCGAATAGTTGCTTGCTAATTAGGGATCTCGGTAGAAGTCGAGTGATTTTTCTAGCACTCGCGCGAGGTCATGAATTGGTTGTACCCACTTTCATATCATACCGATGATTGGTCTGTGGACACGGATCCATGGGGATGCGTGGTCTACGAGATGAAATTGGAATAAGGATTAACGTGTGGATACCTGTGTCAAGCGTTTGAATGTACTAAACATATGCCGAGAAATATGGTAAATCGGTAAGCCTAGTACCTGATTGAACCTGCCCGCAGACTTTGCCCCTCACGCGACCTGAGACGTGGTCTCCCATTCCGGTTATGGTGGGTACAAGTGCGGTCACTGCACGACGGCAGTCGGGGTCAGTGAGGCATTGTATGCCAAGGCGGTGAGCCCTGATGTGTTGCCAGGGAATCGATGGGGACGGTTGATGTGTGTGGGGCCGGGGTGCCTCGCCATGTCGTGTGTTTAGGTTTACCTTGCAAGGTTTAAAAAAATTCGATTAGAATCGTCTGCTTCTCGCAGCAAATGAGACTGCTTGATCCATTGTACTGCATTGAGTAACAATTGGAAGTGTGATGAGGTGACAAAGATGTTGATTGCTAAATTGCTTGCTACCATGAATGAGTAGATAGTACACCTCTAGTCTTAAGAGAGTCACACTAAAACTTGACAAAGCTAAAACCTGATTTATAAACTCAGCTAGTGCTTTTAGCAACCAAAACCACAGCCAAACAGCTGCATGTCTAGAGGTAGAGGAGTAGACTCCTCACACCGGGTAAGTCTAGCTGAGTATTAGTATACTCAGCCTTGCTTGTGGCATAATTTTACAGGTTCTTTGGAGGACATGGTTGCTGGAGTGACTTGGCCGTCCATCTTGCCACTGGGTTGGACTGTCGAGTGGGACCCCACCTCGACAGAGGAGGAGCATGAGGAGTGATGGGACGGGCTTCCCCATCTCTCCGTTCAATTATCGTTAGTTTCATTTCGCTGCACTTCGAACAGTACTGACTACTTTTGCAAGAACTCCGATGATGATGTAATAATCTAATACTCCTTAATGTATGGTTTTATGCTTTATTGTATTTGCTCTGTGACTCACCATCGAGTGAGACTGTGGTACTTGATCCTGTCAGTGGCCTCGTCGAACTAGATCCGAGGGATTGACGGGTTATTCCCATTTAAGTGTGGTCTAGCCTCTGAGGCGGGACATGGGCACATAAGTTGGAATAATTCGGGCAGTTCCGCCACAGCTGGTTTCGGAGCTTGTACCACCACAGAGGAATCAATAAACTATAAATATCATCCTTTTCCAAAGTAAAACTTGATAGAAACAAATGTTGGATAGATCGTAGGACGATCAGGATAGACCTAGGGCGGAAGCCTTAGGATGATAGAAGGGTAGTTTGGGTGGCTAAGTGATTAAGCCCTACAGGCTACATTAAGGGATGGGAGTTCCTCCCTATTCCCTCTAAGATTGATGTGAGGCCGTTCAGGACGAGCATGCATGCATCCTTAATTAAACAAATGAATAATGGGTAAAAACTTTGATATAAATGATGACCAAATAAGTACCCCCAGTACCGCTGCCATGGTTATAGAGAGGCTGAGTTGTGATTTCCTTTTTCTTTTTATAATTGTTTTTCTTTTACTTACGCTTAACCATACATAGATGACTTCTCATGGATCCTTGGGCGAAGGGAATGCACTGTCCCACACTGACGGGCTTGCACGAGAGGGCTTTCCCCGTATTTTATGGGAGGTACTTCAGGGGGACAGTTACACGATGCCTCCCCAGTACGCGGTGCAGCAGTTCGAGAAGCACCGAGTGCCCCGCTGTAGGGTGAGGATGACCCTGGAGCCTCATCCCCTATAGCCCGGCTGGCGTTCGCTGGACTCGGAGTCCTTTGGATACCGGGCTGAGGATACGATCGAGGCGATTGCCCTTCACGGATTGACCACCTTCTGCGGATTCCACCCCTTGGAGCTGTCCACTCACCCCATTGGCTTGTTCCCCGCCGAAAAGGAGGACGACCCAATGTGGAAGGACCGAGTGGAGCATGCCAAGGACATCTGGGCTATCTACCCAGGTCAGACTGCTCACTTGACCGTGCGGTGCATGAATGCCCTGTACCGTCTGCAAGTGATGCGTGGTGAGGCAATGTCTCATTTGATGGCATTGTTGGAGGCAACTAAGATCACCCTGGATAATAGAGAGGAGCTTGTGGTTGACTTGTCCACTGAGATGGTGGAAAAAGACTTACAGGTGGAGCAACTGTCGAATGAGATCCAAGAGCTTGAGGAATTAGTGGGGACCAGGGAAAACACCATCGAGGTTCTCGAGGATCAGCTTATTAACACCCAGCAGCAGCTTGCCGAGGCTAATGAGCACCTGGATATGCATCACCAGGAGATCCAGGATATGGAGGCCAATGGGGATATCAACATCGAGGGAGGAGAGGAGCCTGCCTCCAGCTTGGACACTGCTTGCTCAGGAAGACCCCCTTCCCCCGAGTCGAGTGTCGCCTCGTTTGCTCACTAGGTCGCTGGGGTAGAGTTAGAAGTCGGTAATGATCGGACTCCTCGAAGCTAGCTTAGTTTTTGCGCCCCTTGGGTACTAGGCTAGATAGAGTTGAGTCTTTTGGGCTATTGATGTAATCGTGATAGACTCTTTTGGAAGCATGGTTGGTGAATGCTGTCAGTCTTAATTTAAGGGGGAAAAGTATGGACGATGTGGAATCTTTTATGATTATGCAATATATATTGGTTTTGCTCAATTGACTATTTCGCCACAATTGAACCTTGAACCTCCGAAATGTGATATTAAGAATGTACATGATTTTTCAGATGGCAGGAAGAGCGCGTCGTGGACAGAATGAGCGCATTCCTCCACCACCGCCACCACCGCCTACTCTGCAGGAGCTGATGGCTCAGCAGAACGAGATCTTGAGACAGCTAGCCCAACGTCAGCTGCCACCTCAGCACTATGGTGGTGGTGACCATCAGCGTCACCCGGCCACAGCTACTTACCAGGAGTTCCTCAGTACTCAGCCACTGTTGTTCACCAGGGCAGAGGACCCACTTGATGCTGATGTATGGCTGAGGGTAGTGGAATCCAAATTCCCACTACTCAATGGAGTTTGTTCCGAAGTGACTAAGGTCAGGTTCGCCACCCAGCAGCTTCGCGGACCCGCGCGGACATGGTGGGACCACTACCTTGCTATGCAACCAGTTGACCATGAAGTGGATTGGAGAGAGTTCAAGGCAGCTTTCAGGGGACACCATATACCAGCAGGCATTATGGACCGAAAGCTCAACGAGTTTCTGGCACTCACTCAGGGAAACCGGACAGTGTTACAGTATGCTCAGGCCTTCAATGACCTGTGCCAGTATGCCGGATATCACGCAGACATAGACGAGAAGAAGAGGGATAGGTTCAGAAGGGGGCTCAGCACTAAGCTCCGCGACCGCCTCAACACAATCAGGGCCAACAGTTATAATGAGTTGGTCAACATGGCCATCTCCCAGGAGGACTGTATTACAGCTCGTCAGGCAAAGAAGAAGAGGAAGACCCCTGCGGCAGGACCCTCAGCTTAGCCACAGCGCTTTAGGATTGTGTCCGACACTCAGAACAGGGGACCACAGCAGCAGCAAGGACGATGGGTGATCCGACCACAACAGCAGCAGCAGGCACCCAACCGCACCTAGTTTCCAGCTCAGAGGAACAATCAACAGCAGCCGCAATACCGCCAGGCCAATGACAACAGGTGTTTCACTTGTGGTAACACTGGGCATTATGCCAAGAATTGCCCCAGAAACCAGCAGAGGCAGGGGCGGAATGCCAATCAGAATCAAGGCAAGAGGCAGAAAGTGCAAGTGAGGCAGGGCAAGCTGAACTTCACCACCATGGTTGATATTCCAGAGGGAGCACCCGTCTTGACTGGTATCTTTACAGTTTTGAATTACCCCGCAATTATTCTTTTTGATTCTGGTGCATCACACAGTTTTATCAATACCAAATTTAGCGCCAAGTGTCAGCTACCTTTTCACCACACTAATGGGGGTATCACAATTTCTACACCCGGAGGCAGGGTTGCCACCTATCAGATCAATAGACACGTACCAATTAAGTTGGGTAGTTTCATATTTAAGATCACTCTCTTGATAATGGGATTGGATAGTGTGGATATCATCCTGGGGACTGATTGGTTATCGCGACACCACGCGGTGATTGATGTCGCAGCCAGAGCCATAGAGATCCACTCCCCACTGGATGGCGAGATCACATTATACCTATCCGACCAGGGATGTACCCGTTCCTGTGCCTTCACCATGATAGAGTCACCTGTTGAGAAGATTCCCGTAGTCTGTGACTACCCAGATGTTTTTCCAGATGAATTGCCAGGGATGCCACCTGATAGAGATATAGAGTTCGTGATTGAATTGCAGCCTGGGACTGCTCCCATATCCAAGAGACCTTATAGGATGCCTCCCGCAGAATTGGCAGAATTGAAGAAGCAACTGCAAGAGTTGTTGGACAAGGGGTTCATTCGCCCAAGTACTTCACCATGGGGGTGTCCGGCCCTATTTGTGAAGAAAAAGGATGAGAGTTTGAGAATGTGTGTTGATTACCACCCTCTCAATGCGGTGACCATCAAGAACAAATACCCGCTACCCCGCATTGATGTTTTGTTTGATCAGTTGGTGGGAGCCAAAGTATTCTCCAAGATAGACCTTCGCTCGGGCTACCATCAGATCAAGATCCATGCCAGCGATATTCCAAAGACTGCTTTCTCTACTAGATATGGGCTCTATGAATTTTTGGTGATGTCTTTTGGACTGACCAATGCCCCGGCTTATTTCATGTACCTGATGAACTCAGTATTCATGCCAGAGCTGGACAAGTTTGTCGTGGTTTTCATTGATGATATTCTGGTCTATTCCAAGAATGAAGCCGAACACACTAAGCATTTACATACCGTACTTCAGCGACTGCGTGATCATCGTTTGTATGCTAAGTTGTCTAAATGTGAATTCTGGCTGAAGGAAATTAAATTCTTGGGTCACACAATTTCTGGGGATGGGATATCAGTTGATCCTGAGAAGGTACAAGAAGTAATGGATTGGAAACCTCCTACCACAGTGAGACAAATTCGGAGTTTTCTGGGATTGGCAGGGTATTATCGACGATTCATACCGGATTTCTCTAGAATTGCCAAGCCAATGACCGAACTGTTGAAGAAGGGAGTAAAGTATGATTGGAGCCAGAAGTGTGAGGATGCCTTTCATACCCTAAGGCAACATTTGACAACAGCACCAGTGTTAGCTCAACCTGATAACACCAAGCCCTTTGAAGTATATTGCGATGCTTCTGGTACTGGTTTGGGATGTGTCTTAATGCAAGACAACAGAGTAATTGCTTATGCCTCCCGAGCACTTAGACCCCATGAGCAGAATTACCCTACCCATGATCAGGAGTTAGCAGCTGTGGTTCATGCTCTTAAGATATGGAGACATTACCTGATGGGAGCTCACTGTAACATATACACTGACCATAAGAGCCTCAAATATATTTTCACTCAAGCAGATCTTAATATGAGGCAGAGGAGATGGTTAGAGCTAATCAAGGACTATGATTTGGAGGTGCATTACCATCCTGGCAAAGCCAATGTTGTGGCAGATGCCTTGAGCAGAAAGGCCCAGTGCAATTGTATGAGCATGGATGCAAGAGTCACCACCCTGTGTGATGAGTTGTGTAAACTGAACCTAGAAGTTGTTTCTTCTGGTGCTTTAAATTACATCTCGGTGGAGCCCACATTCCAAGAGCAAATAGTCAGGGCATAGATTGAAGACAAGGGTGTTCAAGTTATCAAGGAGATGATCAAGCAAAAGGCAGAAAAATACAAATGCTTCAGGCAGGATAGCAAAGGAATCCTATGGTTTGGAGATCGATTGGTTGTTCCCAAGGACCCTGAGCTCAGAAAGAAGATATTGGACGAAGCTCACCTTTCAAAATTCTCCATGCACCCGGGCAGTAATAAGATGTATCATGACCTCAGATCCTTATATTGGTGGACTAGAATGAAGAGGGAAATTGCGAAGTATATATCAGAATGTGACACCTGCCAGAGGATCGAGGCCAGTCATTTGAAGGTAGCAGGCCCTTTGCAACCCCTTCCCATACCATCTTGGAAATGGGAGGACATTTGTATGGATTTTATCGTAGGATTGCCCAATACCTCCCGGCACCATGATTCCATTTGGGTCATTGTGGACAAATTGACCAAGACAACTCATTTCCTGCCGGTACACACCACCCACAAGACAGAAAAGTATGCAGAAATCTATGTGGATCAAATAGTGCGCTTGCATGGCATTCCGAAGACCATTGTATCTGACAGAGGAGCACTGTTCGTGGCACGATTTTGGGAGCAATTATAGGAATCACTTGGGACCCATGTAATAAGAAGCTCAGCATACCATCCTCAAACAGATGGCCAGACAGAAAGGGTAAATCAGATTTTGGAAGACATGTTGAGGGTGTGACGGAACCTCCCAAGTAATTAGGCCCACCTACAGTTGTCCTTGTCCAACGGACCTCAGACAACCCTATAGGTGCCCCTGAACTACTTGACAAGCTCGGTATCTTTCCTTACCTTTCCAGGAACGTCTCACCCGTCTTGCAGACATTACAGAACATCGGAGATAAAGAAATGCGGAAGCGATTACATAAGCTTACATTTATTAAAAAGTAAGATCACGTTGTTTATTACAGACCAGGAATATATAACGAGTGCAGAGTAATATTATTACACATACCAAGGGAGGTAAAAACTCCTCCCGACAGTTATCACACAAAAGTCTTAATGGAGGATCCTTTCCTCCCGCCCTTCATTCTTGTTTATCTTCATTAGGAACCACCTTGGTACAGAAGCAACAGAAATCTGCTGCTTCCTCACCTAAAAACAACAAGGGGATAAACCCTGAGTATGGAATTACTCAGCAAGTCTTACCCGACTAAGGAAAAGACTCTCAAGGGTATGCTGGCTAGAGGGATTCAAGGAGTGGCTTATCAAGAATCAAAGACTCTGTTTTGCAGAAAAGCTTACTACGAGTGGATCCTTAAAATCCAATTTTATTGTCAGGTTCAGTAAAATTACCTGCAACTAGAGTTCTTTCTACCCTAGATCAATCACTTTGCCTACACTAGCCAATTTTCTTATCAACCCTTCAACTTCACTGGATTGCTACGTGTAAGTCAGTGGCCAAGTCTCCATAACCGCGGAGGTACGGCGATCCAAATCGATTATACTCAGCTGAGGATCTCCGATCACACGACATATGTAGCACTTAACCCTTGCATATGTCAACCCGCCACCGAGTTTCTTAAGACCAGATCAGGTTCACGCAAACCGAGAGCACAGATACACCACCGTCCAGCCTCTTGCCACGGAGGGTACACGCTACTCTCACCACCGCTCCACGCCCATTTCGTGTTATCTTATTCTGGCCTTAGTCCACCCGAGGCAAAGCTTACCAATGACGAGGCATGTGACCAGTTAAAGGGTCCTCGGTCAGCAGGCTTACATCGAGACGTCCCTTAATCGACTCAGACGGAGACACTACACCGAGACTCTCTTTCTCGTGCAAGTCACCCGCCCGGTCTCAGCTTAATCATTAACCCCAAAGGTTGGTACCTGGCAGAGGTACATCTTTTCCAATGTTGAATCCATCAAGGCCTTTGACAGATTCACCATCAAGTTTTATTTTGAAAACAACCCTCCCACTTGGCCAAACATCTTTTGTAAAACAAATCCTTTTGTTTGCTAGAGCAACACTAAGCATAACAAAACCTTTTGTAAAACAGGGTATCAAGGAAGGTAATCAAATTCCAAGGAAAGTAATGCAGGAATTGTTTTAGCAATCAACACCTATCACCTAGTGCATCAAACAAGTGAGAAAGATTTAAAACACAAGGGGGGTGGCAAATGCACCGGGGCTTGCCTTTGTTAACAGGTGAGTCTGGCTCGGACCCGCAAATATCAAAGTAGAAGCAGTTGCCTGCTTGAGAATCCGAGGGTGGTGGTGTCCTTTCTTCGGTGACTTCCTCTTCTTCTTCGTGTTCTAATATAATCATATATATGTATAAGAATGGATGCCATGGGATGCTCATGAGGGTGCAAAGATAATATAAACTTATTATCTAGGTCTTGAATACGACTTTCCTTCACGGTACTCCAAGAACCTAGGGTTTCCGGAGTCAGTAAAGGAGTTCACAGGGCAGGGGGGGTGTTTTGGGGTTTGGTGAGCAAACAAGGTCCAAATCAACCCAAATTCTACCCAAGGTTTCTAAATAATAGGAGGAGTTTATATAAAAATTTTAAACATTTTTGGGATTACCATTTATCTTTTAAAATCCAGAACTACTACTTTGAACTACTTTAAATGCCTTAAAATTCCTTATTTAACCTAAAAATCACAAAACTATTTTTATTAAATTATAGGGAAAATAAGAAACCTAGGAAAATTGGTTTCACAATTTTATCATTTTTCTACTGTTTTCTATAATTGTTTTGGCTCTAGACATAAAAGAAAAAGAAAAACTAGGGAATAGTACTGGGCTGATTTCAGCCCAGTGGCCCAGCTAAGAAGGAGAAAGGCGCCCGCGCGCGCCCGCGCCCTGGCATCTTTGCAGAAAGGGCCTCTGGTTTTTGGTTAACTGAGAACGAATTCTTT
Organism: Zea luxurians; assembly: GCA_029449295.1. Classification (NCBI taxonomy): domain Eukaryota; kingdom Viridiplantae; phylum Streptophyta; class Magnoliopsida; order Poales; family Poaceae; genus Zea; species Zea luxurians. Next base: position 16,839,983 of record JAOPSE010000037.1, read on the forward strand.
TACTATTTGCTCAAGTCACTGACGCTTTGCAAATTGGTCCCCCATGTTCTAATTCTTTACACGCCCACGTCCACGACGACGGCAGCGCGGGGAGCACTCCGACGAGCCACTACACCGGGCGATTGAGGCGATGACCGGCGCACCCGAGCGGCGGACACCAAATCCAAGCTACCCCGAGTAATTCCCCCAAGTTAATTGCACAATTGGTGCCCTATTCTAGCCTGCCCACAAGAACCGCGAAGACCATGATCGTTTGATCGTGTTCCCGACGAGTGGGGGTCTCTGAGTTTAAATTAGAGGCTCGGTAAGCATCACAGGGTGACAAGAGTGCTCAAACAAGGGAGAGTGAGGGCTGAACGGACCTAGAAAGGGCTGGCCGCGGTGAGCAGTTTCTTGCGGTGGCGGAAACTTGATTTGGGGAGAACGCGAAATTCCCGAGCTCCGGCGAACGACTGTGGCTAATTGGCGGTGGCTAGTTAGCTGACAACCCTACGGAGCTGGTCACGGGCTCAATTTATAGGGAGGACGGGCGGCGGCCACGAATTTTGGACGGGACACACGGCGGTCGGGAGTGAGGAAGAATGCTGTTGCAAGAGATAGGTGGCTGTCACCGTGGCGGGGTCACCGGCGGTCACCGGATATGCACAAGGTGAACTACTGCGACGTGGTAAACCACCGAGGCACGTGGCGCACGGTCGCGAAGTGGCTAACTCCGACGAGCTTATCCGAAGTGGTCGTGATCCATGCTTGGTACGGCGGCCGGAGTAGAATAGTGACCGGAGTTCACCCACGCCGCGCTATTTCCTATCCTTATGAGCTATCTGCAACCCACGACGCACGAATCGCAACGGCGACGAGGATCGCGGCGCGGGATCACCGGCGGCGAGGGGATCAGAACCTGAGATATTTGAGTGGCACTGTACCATCGAGGAACTTGTTCAGAGTGTCTGACAAACAATGTTTAAGCCTCTTTTTCTCTGATTTTCAAATGGCAACACACCTAGTGACCTATAACAAAGTTGTAGTGCTATAATCCGACTATAACTTTGCTATGATGTGTTCTCACAAAAAGTCACTGGATCCCCTTCAAAATCGAGCTCAAAGTTCATCTCATAACACTGTCATTCTGAATTTCAGACCTCAACCAGTCTGACAGTCCATCTTTGATTGGGTTTTTCTCCAAATTTCTCATAAGATCATGGCTTGAACCCTTAAACAAAGTTGTTCTCCTATAATTGGGCTACAAACTTGGTGTGGTCACTTTGGGCAAAAACCCTATATTTCAAAAGATACAGGGCTCCAAAGTTGAGCCAAAACTCTGAAATTTCAGACTTAGAATAAAACCAAATTGAGGTCCATTTTACATTTAAGTCCAAAACTCAACATTTGGCTTTCAAGTCCACACATTTGTGAACCAAGGGACTTAAGAAACTTATTTGACTTGGTTTTTGCACTTTAGTCCAAAAGTGGACCAATTTTGCACATAGGCCCCTAGGGTTTGGTTTTAGGGTTTTCTAGGGTTCCAATTAGGTTTTCTGGTATCCCAGGGGTATAAATGTGACTCAACTTTGTTTTTGGGCATATTTTATGACTCTTCCCTAAAGTCTTTAGGTTTTCTCATCCTGGGTTAGGTTTTACCCCTTTAACCTCTATTTAGGGTTAAGTCCCTTAACCAGGGTTCTATTTGCAAAAACACTTTAAACAATACAACTTGTTTGAAAATTTTGCCTAGTGAATGCACTCTAGGTGTATCAAACATATGAAATGTTAATTCTTATGATGTCATGCTCAAGTTTTAGTCATAGTAACACCAGGGGTGTTACATCCTTCCCCCCATAAAAGAATCTCGTCCCGAGATTTAAAGTCCTAGGGTGAGTAATGGAAAAGGAAATGCTTCACATTTGTATTTCCTTATTTTTGGTACAAGGCAGGGGTGGTGTGGGGGTTCACTCCTTTATTGCAATAACTATATACACTTTACAAATTACATGAGGCTAAAAAGCCTGGGAAATTCTTATTCAAGAAGTCTTGAGTTTCCCACGTAGCCTCTTCCTCAGAATGTTGGTTCCATTGTATCTTGTAGAACTTGAGAGTCTTTCTCCGGGTAACCCTGTCCTTTTGATCCAGAACTCGAATAGGATGTTCCGAGTATGTTAAATCTGGTTCCAGGACAACATCTGTCACTTCAATGGTTCGATCGGGAACCCGAAGACACTTCTTCAATTGCGACACATGGAACACATTATGTACAGCAGACAATGTTTCGGGAAGTTGAAGTCGATACGCCACTGGCCCATATCTTTGAAGAATAGGAAAAGGACCAATGTACCTGGGTGCAAGTTTCCCTTTAACCCCGAAACGTGATACTCCCTTCATTGGTGAAACCTTCAAGTAAACATAGTCCCCTTCAAGAAAATACAAGGGCATTCGCCGTTTGTCTGCATAGCTCTTTTGCCGAGCTTGGGCTTTCTTCAGATTATGAATAACTTTCTGAACCTTTTCCTCGGCCTCCTTTACTATGTCAGGCCTAAAGAAATACCTTTCTCCAGGTTCAGACCAATTTAGCGGAGTTCGACACCGTCGCCCATATAAAGCTTCAAAAGGTGCCATCTTGATACTTTCTTGATAGCTATTATTGTATGAAAACTCCGCCAAAGGTAAACATTCATCCCATTTTGGTGAGAAATCCAGGACACATGCTCGCAACATATCCTCAAGTACTTGATTAATTCTCTCAGTCTGTCCACTGGTTTGTGGATGATATGCCGAACTATGGAGCAACTTAGTACCCAAGGATTTGTGAAGTGCTTCCCAAAACTTGGCTACAAATTGGGGTCCACGATCCGACACAATGGTCTTCGGAACACCATGCAGACTAAGAATACGAGCAATGTACAATTGGGCGTAGACAGTAACTGAGGAATCCGTCTTGATCGGTAAAAAGTGAGCAATATTCGTAAGCCGATCAATTATGACCCAGATAGAATCGTACCCTTTTGCAGTCCTGGGCAATCCCACGATAAAGTCCATACTTATATCTTCCCATTTCCATGTTGGGATTGGCAAAGATTGTAATGGACCAGCAGTTTTCATGTGTATGGCTTTGACACGTCTGCAAGTGTCACACTTAGCCACATAGCGTGCAATTTCGATCTTCATCTTTGTCCACCAGTAATGTTGCTTTAAGTCTTGGTACATCTTAGTGCTTCCAGGATGAATAGAATAACGACTAAGATGTGCTTCATCAAGAATTTGCTGGCGGAGTTCTTCATCCTTTGGCACTACTATGCGGTTATCAAACCATAACACACCTTGATCATCTTCCTTGAAACATTTGGCTGTTCCAGCCCTTATTTTCTCTCGTAGGTGCTTCATGCCCAGATTATCCTTTTGAGCATCAATTATCCTTTGCAAAATGATTGACTCAAGCTTTAGCTGATTCAGAGTCCCTTGTTGGATTATCCCCAGGTTTAACTTTTCCATTTCATGACATAAAGTGTTGTCAGAGGTCTTCACCACAAGACAGTGGCAGGAAGCCTTACGGCTTAGTGCATCTGCCACCACATTGGCCTTGCCTAGGTGATAATGGATTTCCAGTTCATAGTCCTTAATAAGCTCAAGCCATCGTCTTTGCCTCATATTTAATTCTGACTGGGTGAAGATGTACTTCAAACTTTTATGATCTGTATAAATATGACAGATATTTCCCAGCAGATAGTGACGCCAAATTTTCAGGGCATGAACCACAGCAGCTAGCTCCAGATCATGAGTTGGGTAATGCTCCTCATGTCGGCGCAACTGCCTTGAAGCATATGCAATTACTCGGCCCTCTTGCATTAATACACAACCGAGTCCACTGCCAGATGCATCACAATATACATCAAAAGGCTTGGTGATGTCCGGTTGAGCCAATACCGGAGCAGTGGTTAATAATGTCTTCAATTGCTCAAAGGCTTCATTACACTTAGAAGACCAATTGAACTTAATGTCATTCTTTAATAAACTTGTGATTGGCTTCACAAGCTTAGAAAAATCCGGTATGAATCTGCGATAATATCCAGCTAGTCCAAGAAAACTCCGGACTTGGTGAACAGTGGTTGGGGTTTCCACTCCAGAATATCTTTGACTTTGCTAGGATCTACCGTAATTCCTTTGGCCGATAACACGTGCCCCAAAAATTGAATTTCCTCCAGCCAAAACGCGCACTTGCTGAACTTGGCATAAAGCTGATGTTCCCTCAGGCGCGTCAATACAATCCATAGATGTTGAGCATGCTCCTCTTCATTTTTAGAATATATCAAGATATCATCGATGAAGACCACCACGAACTTGTCCAACTCGGGCATGAACACCGAGTTCATCAAATAAGTGAAGTGGGCAGGAGCATTTGTGAGCCCGAAAGACATTACGAAATACTCAAATAAACCATACCGCGTAGTAAACGCGGTCTTCGGTATATCCTCGGGCCGAATACGGATTTGGTGATAGCCCGACTTGAGATCAATTTTGGAAAATACCCTCGCCCCAGTCAGTTGATCAAATAAGATGTCGATCCTTGGAAGAGGGTACTTATTCTTGATGGTGACCTCATTCAGGGGTCGATAATCCACGCACATTCGCAAGGTTTGATCCTTCTTCTTAACAAAAATGGCGGGAGAACCCCATGGAGACGAGCTTGGCCGGATGAATCCCTTATTCAGTAGATCTTGTAATTGAATCTTCAATTCCGCCAACTCATTAGGGGGCATACAGTACGATCTTCGAGAGATGGGAGCCGTACCGGGCTTTAGCTCAATTACAAATTCTACATCTCTTTCAGGGGGCAGTCCAGGCAAATCTTCCGGAAATACATCTGGAAACTCACATACTACCGGAATGTTCTTGATTTCCGGTACAATGGCTTCGTATACTCTACCAGAAGCTTTGGCTGGATTGGTCACGGGGAGAGACAAAAGAATCTCTTCTTGATTATAGCTCAACCTGACGGTTCTAAGTTCAGTGTTGAGAATTGCCTTGTGTTGGGTTAACCAATTCATACCCAAAATTACATCTATATCCTGGCCTTTCAGAACAATCATGTTAGCAGGAAAGTTCCGTCCGGCCATTGTTACTGGCACTTCATAGGCCACTTCTCGAGTAAAAATATGTCCCCCAGGTGAATGAATTTTAAATCCCTCTTTTGATTCATGGCATGCAATGTGATGTTGCTCCACAAATTTCTTGCTAATGAACGTATGCGAAGCACCAGAATCAAAAAGAATAATTGCAGGGTGACTGGCCACGGGAAACGTACCCATCATCACCGGCTCTCCTTCCGGTGTAGTGGCCACTTGGGTGTAGTATACACGCCCTGTCTTCTTTGTATTCCTCCCCACAGTATTTCCCTTGGGCTGAGTTGACTTCCCAGATCCTTGCTGAGCATTTGATTGAGTTCGCTTGGGATATGGGCAGTCTTTGATAAAATGTCCCGACTTGCCGCAGTTGAAACACCCAGTTGAAGAGCTGGGCAAGGCAGGGAATCGAATGCCTGGGGCACCCGGCTGATTTGGGAGAGTGGGGGTATTGTTGGGGCGAATAATAATTGGCTGTTTGAAAGGGAATGCAGGTGGACGTGAGAAAGTGCGATTTTGGCTAGAAGGCCGGATGACGAACCGTTGCCTCTTCGCCTGGCCCTGATTAGGCCTCTCACCACCGAATCCCTTGTTCTTCCCAGAATTTGCATATTTTGCTTCAACTGATAAGGCTGTACTGACAGCCTTTCCATACGTGAGATTAATACATGTGGCCATCTTTCGCTGCAACCTGTCATTTAGACCCCTCATGAAGCAGTTCTTTTTCTTCAAATCAGTATTCACCTGGTCGCTGGCATACTGTGACAGGTGATTAAACTTGTTGAGATACTGGTTGACGGTATCTCCTCCTTGTTTCAGCTTCATGAATTCCTCTTGTTTCATATGCAGCACACCTTCAGGTATGTAGTGCTCACGGAATGCTACTTTAAATTCCTCCCAGGTGATTTGATGGCTGACAGGTTGAATAGCCACAAGATTTCCCCACCAGGTACTGGCAGGGCCACGTAGTTGCTGTGCTGCGAACAATGGCTTCTGCGTTTCTGAACAATGGAGAAGACCAAACTTTTGTTCGATGACCCGTATCCACTCGTCGGCTTCCAGCGGGTCCTCTGCCTTGACGAATAGGGGTGGACGAGTTTCGGAGAAGTCCAGATAGGTGGTTTCACGGGGGCCTTGTTGATAACCCCTTCCTGCCTGCTGCTGGAATTGCTGTTGACCCGTCATTTCCCTAAGGAAATGGGTATTGTCTGCGGTGGCATTTACCAAGGTGGCAATCGCCTCGGCCAACGTGGGTGGAACCGGAGGTGGATTTGGGGTGACATCCCTACCCCTAGAAGTTCCTGCTGCGTCCTGTCCGCGAGTCCTGGTCGGCATCTGAGGCAAGGAACATTTGAAATAAACATAATATGCCAAAGAGACCTTCCATTTTACATTACTATAAAAAGTAATGATACAGACTCGATTTTACATAACAGGACACATTACCCATTATACAAAAGTTCAACCTATTATACAATTTACTATCTCTACTTCTACAAGCTATACTACTACTCCTGCTTATTCTTAGTGGCTTCATCGTCAGGGGTGGGAGACCATACGTCGACCAGCCTCAAAGAAGGAGGGGGCCTAAAAAGGTCTAACTCGCCACCAAGCGCTTCGCCCGCAGTGTGCGAGGGTCCGGCTTCAGACCTGACGGGATCCGCAGGGACATTTGGGTGTAATTGCGAATACAGTACATGAACTTCTTCATGTAAAGTATTGCAATATACTTGCAAGTTATCAATAGCAACGCTAAGTTCGTTGACTCGTGCTCGAGCCTTTGCTTCCTTAGCTAAAGCTACCGAACGAGACTGCACTGCCCAATCAAGTGCCAAATCTCGGTCAGCTAGTTGATCTTGCAGGGTGCGGATGTAACTTCTTAAATCATTGATCCGGTCACCGTCCGCAACCCATAGATTAGTCCTGCGCTGTAACTCCGCTTGGAGATGATTCACACGAGCTTCGAGATCACCAATAGGATCGTTGCTCCCGCTACTGCTGTTTTGCTCTTGCTCTCGTGGGGCAAGTTGATGCCGGGGCACACCAATGGGTCCAGTATGCTTACGTGTCGTTTTCCTTATACGTGGCGGCATTTGCTAAGGGGGAAAATTTATTAGTATAATTCTTAGCATGATGCATGAATAAGTACAGAATCAACCTTAGTCGATTCAACCTTCTATACATTGCACTCTTCCTATCTGGTCCTTGAAATAAACTCTTCAGAAATACTTAGGTAAGAAGAGAAGCAATTTTCTAGATAAGTCTTAGAAAATCCTTTTGAAGATGCTACATAGTATCTGTCAAGAAGGGCTACGCTCCGATACCAGCTGTGACGGAACCTCCCAAGTAATTAGGCCCACCTACAGTTGTCCTTGTCCAACGGACCTCAGACAACCCTATAGGTGCCCCTGAACTACTTGACAAGCTCGGTATCTTTCCTTACCTTTCCAGGAACGTCTCACCCGTCTTGCAGACATTACAGAACATCGGAGATAAAGAAATGCGGAAGCGATTACATAAGCTTACATTTATTAAAAAGTAAGATCACATTGTTTATTACAGACTAGGAATATATAACGAGTGCAGAGTAATATTATTACACATACCAAGGGAGGTAAAAACTCCTCCCGACAGTTATCACACAAAAGTCTTAATGGAGGATCCTTTCCTCCCGCCTTTCATTCTTGTTTATCTTCATTAGGAACCACCTTGGTACAGAAGCAACAGAAATCTGCTGCTTCCTCACCTAAAAACAACAAGGGGATAAACCCTGAGTATGGAATTACTCAGCAAGTCTTACCCGACTAAGGAAAAGACTCTCAAGGGTATGCTGGCTAGAGGGATTCAAGGAGTGGCTTATCAAGAATCAAAGACTCTGTTTTGCAGAAAAGCTTACTACGAGTGGATCCTTAAAATCCAATTTTATTGTCAGGTTCAGTAAAATTACCTGCAACTAGAGTTCTTTCTACCCTAGATCAATCACTTTGCCTGCACTAGCCAATTTTCTTATCAACCCTTCAACTTCACTGGATTGCTACATGTAAGTCAGTGGCCAAGTCTCCATAACCGCGGAGGTACGGCGATCCGAATCGATTATACTCAGCTGAGGATCTCCGATCACACGACATATGTAGCACTTAACCCTTGCATATGTCAACCCGCCACCGAGTTTCTTAAGACCAGATCAGGTTCACGCAAACCGAGAGCACAGATACACCACCGTCCAGCCTCTTGCCACGGAGGGTACACGCTACTCTCGCCACCGCTCCACGCCCATTTCGTGTTATCTTATTCTGGCCTTAGTCCACCCGAGGCAAAGCTTACCCATGACGAGGCATGTGACCAGTTAAAGGGTCCTCGGTCAGCAGGCTTACATCGAGACAGCCCTTAATCGACTCAGACGGAGACACTACACCGAGACTCTTTCTCGTGCAAGTCACCCGCCCGGTCTCAGCTTAATCATTAACCCCAAAGGTTGGTACCTGGCAGAGGTACATCTTTTCCAATGTTGAATCCATCAAGGCCTTTGACAGATTCACCATCAAGTTTTATTTTGAAAACAACCCTCCCACTTGGCCAAACATCTTTTGTAAAACAAATCCTTTTGTTTGCTAGAGCAACACTAAGCATAACAAAACCTTTTGTAAAACAGGGTATCAAGGAAGGTAATCAAATTCCAAGGAAAGTAATGTAGGAATTGTTTTAGCAATCAACACCTATCACCTAGTGCATCAAACAAGTGAGAAAGATTTAAAACACAAGGGGGTGGCAAATGCACCGAGGCTTGCCTTTGTTAACAGGTGAGTCTGGCTCGGACCCGCAAATATCAAAGTAGAAGCAGTTGCCTGCTTGAGAATCCGAGGGTGGTGGTGTCCTTTCTTCGGTGACTTCCTCTTCTTCTTCGTGTTCTAATATAATCATATATATGTATAAGAATGGATGCCATGGGATGCTCATGAGGGTGCAAAGATAATATAAACTTATTATCTAGGTCTTGAATACGACTTTCCTTCACGGTACTCCGAGAACCTAGGGTTTCCGGAGTCAGTAAAGGAGTTTACAGGGCAGGGGGGTGTTTTGGGGTTTGGTGAGCAAACAAGGTCCAAATCAACCCAAATTCTACCCAAGGTTTCTAAATAATAGGAGGAGTTTATATAAAAATTTTAAACATTTTTGGGATTACCATTTATCTTTTAAAAATCCAGAACTACTACTTTGAACTACTTTAAATGCCTTAAAATTCCTTATTTAACCTAAAAATCACAAAACTATTTTTATTAAATTCTAGGGAAAATAAGAAACCTAGGAAAATTGGTTTCACAATTTTATCATTTTTCTACTGTTTTCTATAATTGTTTTGGCTCTAGACATAAAAGAAAAAGAAAAACTAGGGAATAGTACTGGGCTGATTTCAGCCCAGTGGCCCAGCTAAGAAGGAGAAAGGCGCCCGCGCGCGCCCGCGCCCTGGCATCTTTGCAAAAAGGGCCTCTGGTTTTTGGTTAACTGAGAACGAATTCTTTTACTATTTGCTCAAGTCACTGACGCTTTGCAAATTGGTCCCCCATGTTCTAATTCTTTACATGCCCACGTCCACGACGACGGCAGCGCGGGGAGCACTCCGGCGAGCCACTGCACCGGCCGATTGAGGCGATGACCGGCGCACCCGAGCGGCGGACACCAAATCCAAGCTACCCCGAGTAATTCCCCCAAGTTAATTGCACAATTGGTGCCCTATTCTAGCCTGCCCACGAGAACCGCGAAGACCATGATCGTTTGATCGTGTTCCTGACGAGTGGGGGTCTCTGAGTTTAAATTAGAGGCTCGGTAAGCATCACAGGGTGACAAGAGTGCTCAAACAAGGGAGAGTGAGTGCTGAACGGACCTAGAAAGGGCTGGTCGCGCTGAGCAGTTTCTTGCGGTGGCGGAAACTTGATTTGGGGAGAACGCGAAATTCCCGAGCTCCGGCGAACGACTGTGGCTAATTGGCGGTGGCTGGTTAGCTGACAACCCTACGGAGCTGGTCACGGGCTCAATTTATAGGGAGGACGGGCGGCGGCCGCGAATTTTGGACGGGACACACGGCGGTCGGGAGTGAGGAAGAACGCTGTTGCAAGAGATAGGTGGCTGTCACCGTGGCGGGGTCACCGGCGGCCACCGGATATGCACAAGGTGAACTACTGCGACGTGGTAAACCACCGAGGCACGTGGCGCACGGTCGCGAAGTGGCTAACTCCGACGAGCTTATCCGAAGTGGTCGTGATCCATGCTTGGTACGGCGGCCGGAGTAGAATAGTGACCGGAGTTCACCCACGCCGCGCTATTTCCTATCCTTATGAGCTATCTGCAACCCACGACGCACGAATCGCAACGGCGACGAGGATCGCGGCGCAGGATCACCGGCGGCGAGGGGATCAGAACCTGAGATATTTGGGTGGCACTGTACCATCGAGGAACTTGTTCAGAGTGTCTGACAGACAATGTTTAAGCCTCTTTTTCTCTGATTTTCAAATGGCAACACACCCAGTGACCTATAACAAAGTTGTAGTGCTATAATCCAACTATAACTTTGCTATGATGTGTTCTCACAAAAAGTCACTGGATCCCCTTCAAAATCGAGCTCAAAGTTCATCTCATAACACTGTCATTCTGAATTTCAGACCTCAACCAGTCTTACAGTCCATCTTTGATTGGGGTTTTCTCCAAATTTCTCATAAGATCATGGCTTGAACCCTTAAACAAAGTTGTTCTCCTATAATTGGGCTACAAACTTGGTGTGGTCACTTTGGGCAAAAACCCTATATTTCAAAAGATACAGGGCTCCAAAGTTGAGCCAAAACTCTGAAATTTCAGACTTAGAATAAAACCAAATTGAGGTCCATTTTACATTTAAGTCCAAAACTCAACATTTGGCTTTCAAGTCCACACATTTGTGAACCAAGGGACTTAAGAAACTTATTTGACTTGGTTTTTGCACTTTAGTCCAAAAGTGGACCAATTTTGCACATAGGCCCCTAGGGTTTGGTTTTAGGGTTTTCCAGGGTTCCAATTAGGTTTTCTGGTATCCCAGGGGTATAAATGTGACTCAACTTTGTTTTTGGGGATATTTTATGACTCTTCCCTAAAGTCTTTAGGTTTTCTCATCCTGGGTTAGGTTTTACCCCTTTAACCTCTATTTAGGGTTAAGTCCCTTAACTAGGGTTCTATTTACAAAAACACTTTAAACAATACAACTTGTTTGAAAATTTTGCCTAGTGAATGCACTCTAGGTGTATCAAACATATGAAATGTTAATGCTTATGATGTCATGCTCAAGTTTTAGTCATAGTAACACCAGGGGTGTTACAGAGGGCATGTGTGCTACACTATGGTAGAGATTGGGACAAGTGTCTTTCCTTGGCCAAGTTCTCTTATAATAACAGCTATCAGTCCAGCTTGAAGATGGCACCTTTTGAGGCCTTATACGGGAGAAGGTGTAGGACACCGCTAAATTGGTCACAAGCCGGAGAGAGAGAAATATTTGGACCAGACTTGGTACTTGAAGCAGAGGAAGAGGTTAGAGTCATCAAGAAGAACTTAGAAGCTGCTCAGGCCAGGCAAAAGAGCTATCATGATAAGAGGCGGAAACCTCTGCAGTTTGAAGTGGGAGAGCATGTTTATCTTAAGGTGTCACCCACCAAGGGTGTCCAGAGATTTGGGATCAGAGGAAAATTAGCTTCTCGCTACATTGGACCCTACGAGATCAAGGGAACTTGTGGACCAGTGGCATATCAATTGAAGTTGCCACCACACATGTCAGCTATTCATGATGTGTTCCATGTATCTCAGCTGTGGAAATGTGTCCGCTTACCTACTGAAGTGCTACCAAAACCAGAAATTGAGATAGAACCAGACTTGTCCTATTAAGAGTACCCCATCAAGGTATTGGATCAGAAAGTGAGGTCAACGCGGGCAAGGTCGATCCGAATGTATAAGGTTCAGTGGAGTCACCATTCTGTAGAAGAAGCTACATGGGAGACTGAGGATTTTCTACGCTCTCGTTTCCCCGATTTTCTGCCCAAAGAAGTCGGTACGTAACCCAAAACCCCACCCCCACCTGCCTTTTGAATACAAATATAAGAAAAACATAGGTGACAAGGGTAGTCTAGGTTGTGGATTTGACTTAAAAAGGACTTCCTTCTGAAGTTGCAAAGAGGATGATATTCGAAGAACAGTTAACTAGAGAAACTTAAAGAAAAGCATAAACCACACACCAGCACATCTTCATGGCACCCCTCCTGAGGACTCTACCTAAAATCTCGGGACGACATTCCTTTAAGGGGGGAGGGCTGTAACACCTCAGGTGTTACTTAGGGTTTTCACTTAAGACTACACAAGCCAAGCCCATCATCACATGTGGTTGAAATAGAGCAAAGCACCTCAAACTTGGAACTCAAGGCCCTAAGCTTGTGCAACCCATCTTAGATACCATACCCTAACTTATCTTGCACACATAATGGGGAGTTTTACCCAAACCCTAATTCAAACCCCCTTTGGACAAGAGAAGCACTATGAGTAAGGGTGACCAAAAAGTTATGAAAACCTCATAACCTTGACTTGGGCCATTTATAAAAGTTGTAGTACCCTTAATACCCTACAATTAATTGTAAGAAAATGACCCCAAAAAGAATTCAGAAAAGCCCCAAAAGGTTCACCCAAGGGTTGAGCACAAATGAAAAATCAGGATTTTTCTAAGTCCAAAACCAACCTTTGGCCAAAGATCACACATGTTCAGCCTCTTTCAAACTTCAAAACATTTCGACCCAATTGACAAAGTGGCGCCAAATTACCTCTAAAATGCCCTGGAGAAAGTTGACACCTACCCTAAGTCGTTTGACATGACTTGACATGGCTTTTGTCCCGGTTTGGACAGCTATGACATAGGCAACTTCTCACCCCTCTATCTCCCTACCCCGACCGTATCTTGGCTTGGAACTCACAGCAAAAAGATAGGATTTGGAGCAGGAAAGAGATCGTACACAGTGGTTTTGCCAAGATACGCACGCTATGGTGCTCAAATCCGCCGTTGAACCATGGCAGAAGCAAGCTCCCACGTGTTCGACGCGGGCTGACACTCGGGGGCATGCTCAGAGCACGCCCGCGCGCGAACCCCCGCGCGCCCACGGCCGCCCGTGACCACGCCCGCGCCACATCTATAAAGCCCATCCCAGAGCCCGGTTGTCTTCCCCGTTGCCTCCTCCGTACCCCGCCTAACTCCCCCGAGCTCGCCCATAGCTCCGGCGACCTCCCCGCGACACGCCAGAGCCGCCCGAGGGCAACCACCGTGGCCATCCCGTTTCCCGCCCTCCTCCGTTCGATCCAAGCCCTCGGATAAGTCCCCCGGGAGGCCGTGAAGCTTGCACGAACTTGAACCGAGGACCTGCGCCACCAGAACAGCGCAATAGTGCTCGCCGGAGTTCAAAACCCCGCCGGCGCACGTGGACCGGGTAAGCCCCTGCACCATTTCCCAATTCGTTGCGCGCATGGCCTCTACATCACCCCGTGGAGCTCCTCGAGCACTTTAATTGAACTATACCGTCGTGGTTTGGCCGGAGCAGGAGCCGCCGACGACCCCCACCTCATGTGCTCGTGGCCAGGATAGCTCCGACCACCTCCGACGCCGACCCGCATACCGACGTGCCCGTCGTGACCTCCCCAACGTCACTGACCACCCCGCCGGAGCTCTTCTGCCGCCGGTAAGCCTCGCTGCCGTAATCTATGCCGCGGGTACTGTTTAAGCCAGCCAAGGAGCGCGGGTTAGATTTCGACTAGGTCCAGGGGGTTTTGTGCAATATCAGTGACCCATGCCAATAGTAGACCGAGGACTGTTTTGTGAGAAAAGAGGGAGAGAAAACCCAGGGGCCTCAGCGCAAACCCGTATTCTTTTCCATTTTCGAATTTATTTTTCTTTAAATATTGCAGAGAACTTAATAAATGCATAACTTGAAGAATAATCATCCAAAAATTGTCAAACCAATTTTGCTAGACTTTGGGAAGTATGAACTATCAGATAAAAATAGTAAAACCCATAGTCCCTGTATTATTTTCTAGAGTTTTGAATTAAATAAGAAAACTATTAAAAGCTTAATATTAGAAGGAAAAAATAGAAATATTGTTAAACCAGGGTTAAGAAAAATAGGGGAGACACTAACTTAGTAGTAACACTGTTTAAAATTAGTAAACACTCCAGTGTACAAGGTTAAGGAGGGTTTGTTCACTAAAACTTGTTTATGCTCAAACTTAGGAAAATTAAGAAAAGGGACTAAATGGAAACCAGAGGGCAACCATATTTTTCCTAGCATGCCTAAGTCATGTAGTTCACAGGAAAAATCTATTAACCCATAGTCCAGTGGAAAGAAATTACACTCTCAATTATTCATGAAAAATAGAGAAAACTTTAAAAAGCCCTAAGAAAATAATCCTAAGGAGAAAACACCCCTACCCTAGGAATGACTATTCTTTTGCTAAGAAGAACCTAGGAAAAATGAAAGTTCTGTTGTTTGATATTTTTCAATTAGTAAGCTAGTTATAAGTGTATTTTTGGCATTAAACCTTAGAAAATCATAACTAAAAATCCACTAAGTAACCCTCCATGATTTTTGGCACAGGAACATGTTATGACCCATATATACTAGCAAAAATAACCCTTAGTACAGAACCCACCCCTAGTTAAGGGTTGTAGTGCAAAGTGACCCCCTTTGCCCAACTTTTGTTATTTTTGTCCAAAGCATGCTCTTTTTATTCTGGACCTCAAATTCATAGAACAGACTATAGTGACCAATAGTAACCCACTGTAATTTTTACAAAATTTTTGAAATAGGTTAAATCACTGTTGTAGTTCAAACCCACCCTAGAATTCATAAATAGAAAAAGAAAGAGGAAATTAATAATGAGAGTAATGTCATTTTAACCCAACCAGCAAAATCCCTTAAAAAGTGTACTAAAACATTTAAGGGAATTCCAAGTCACAAATCCACCATGCTTATCTCTAACAATTCCCAAACCTAGAGTGATAAGCATAAACCACTAAAAACCACGTATGACCAAGAAACCCTAAGTTACTAACTAACATGGTTTTATCTTCCTTTAGCATAATGTTGTAAAATCCAGCATAATCATGACATACCTATTCATTGCATTCGATAGACTGCAACCTCACTGACGGAGAGTACATCCTTGTGCCGGAGCAAGGAGCTGCTAAGGAGGTAGCCCCGGACCCAGCACCAGAGCCTGCACCAGAGGATCTGCCTGCCACAGCTTTGGAAGGCAAGCCCCGATTTATGCATAACCTGTTCTATATGTTATTTTACTACACTTATTGTTTGTAGGCTTGTATTGTGCGCTTATGTGTAGGAGTTGAGTGAAACCCTAGTTGCATGAACTCAGGAATCCTTTTTGAGATGGATACTAGTATGCTAGGTCGAATAGTTGCTTGCTAATTAGGGATCTCGGTAGAAGTCGAGTGATTTTTCTAGCACTCGCGCGAGGTCAGGAATTGGTTGTACCCACTTTCATATCATACCGATGATTGGTCTGTGGACACGGATCCATGGGGATGCGTGGTCTACGAGATGAAATTGGAATAAGGATTAACGTGTGGATACCTGTGTCAAGCGTTTGAATGTACTAAACATATGCCGAGAAATATGGTAAATCGGTAAGCCTAGTACCTGATTGAACCTGCTCGCAGACTTTGCCCCTCAAGCGACCTGAGACGTGGTCTCCCATTCCGGTTATGGTGGGTACAAGTGCGGTCACTGCACGACAGCAGTCGGGGTCAGTGAGGCATTGTACGCCAAGGCGGTGAGCCCTGATCTGTTGCCAGGGAATCGATGGGGACGGTTGATGTGTGTGGGGCCGGGGTGCCTCGCCATGTCGTGTGTTTAGGTTTACCTTGCAAGGTTTAAAAAAACTTGATTCGAATCATCTGCTTCTCGCAGCTAATGAGACTGCTTGATCCATTGTACTGCATTGAGTAACAAGTGGAAGTGTGATGAGGTGACAAAGATGTTGATTGCTAAATTGCTTGCTACCATGAATGAGTAGATAGTACACCTCTAGTCTTAAGAGAGTCACACTAAAACTTGACAAAGCTAAAACCTGATTTATAAACTCAGCTAGTGCTTTTAGCAACCAAAACCACAGCCAAACAGCTGCATGTCTAGAGGTAGAGGAGTAGACTCCTCACACCGGGTAAGTCTAGCTGAGTATTAGTATACTCAGCCTTGCTTGTGGCATAATTTTACAGGTTCTTTGGAGGACATGGTTGCTGGAGTGACTTGGCCGTCCATCTTGCCACCGGGTTGGACTGTCGAGGTGGGACCCCACCTCGATAGAGGAGGAGCATGAGGAGTGATGGGACGGGCTTCCCCATCTCTCCGTTCAATTATCGTTAGTTTCATTCAGCTGCACTTCGAACAGTACTGACTACTTTTGCAAGAACTCCGATGATGATGTAATAATCTAATACTCCTTAATGTATGGTTTTATGCTTTATTGTATTTGCTCTGTGACTCACCATCGAGTGAGACTGTGGTACTTGATCCTGTCAGTGGCCTCGTCGGACTAGATCCGAGGGATTGACAGGTTATTCCCATTTAAGTGTGATCTAGCCTCTGAGGCGGGACATGGGTACTTAAGTTGGAATAATTCGGGCAGTTCCGCCACACATACGATGCTAAGATGTACCGGTACGGTCGGACCATAGGTCACGACAAAACTTCAGATGCAAATGAATCATGCAATGCGTATGGCATGCTGCATTTACCAATATACTTCAATTTCTTCACATACAATACAAATCTCAAATAATACTTCATCTTTCTTTAGATATAATACAAACCTTAAATAATACTTCATCTTCCTTTAAGTACAATACAAACCTCAAACAATACTTCATCTTCCTTTAGATATAATACAAACCTCAAACAATACTTCATCTTCCTTCAGATACAATACAAACCTCAAACAATACTTCATCTTGCTTTAGGGGTGTGAATTAATCCCATGGGTCATACTCGAACCATAATCATCATCAATATATGATTGAGCATCAATATAATACAATGAAGTAAAGCATCATCATAGAGCTCAATTATGAAAGAATTCAATAATTTTGAATATTAGAGTGTAGGTGATAAAAATAACAAGTCAAAACGGTAGCAACCACCGCTACATTCACTTGCCTTCATCGAAGAAGAAAAATGTACTAGGCATGATCTATAGTGTAGCCATCTGCTGAGGGGCATAAAACTTATTACAAATATTTTACAAACATTTGCCAACAATCAATAAATCGTTCAAACACTTAAAACCAAGACCCGGTGGAAAGACTCCCACCCTGAACCACATGCCAAACAGCAGTAGCGTTGTTTGTTAATTTTTTATCTTTAAAATTATAACAGTGGTGATATCAAACAAATACTCTAGGAGTATCTACACAAAATACTCTACAACTTCGGTATTCAATGGATAATTAAATTTTGCTATCTATAAGTTCTAAAACATCTGACAAGATAACTGATTGAATCTGTTTCAGACATCAGCATAGTTAACTTCAAAATTAGATATCTCCCAAACTACACAACCAAAAATTATGAAATTCTGCTAGAAGTAAGAACTTTTATCCCTCTACAAAATTCTCCATAGTTGGAAGAGCCAATTCAGCCATTTACTAGATGAAACCCACCGGTGAACAGACCCGCTCATTTTTGCCAGGCAAACAGAAATAGCCACAGTAAAACAAACACAACTGGAGTTTAAAAATTCATATGAATACACTCTTTATCAATCTAGAAAGCTTATGAAATTTTCTACAATGTTTCTTACAAACCCAAGGTTAGTTCTGTTGATACAATTGCCTAAATCTTAAGAGAACAGATTCTGCATAGAATTATGAGACTGAAAAACTGCTATAATCAATCTGCAATAACTCTCTGATCTGATGTATGATTGAGGTGTTCTTAGCGGCCACGAAAAGATCTACAAATTATATACAACTCATATATAGACTTTTTATTTTTTGGAGGCCACTAAGACCACGAAAAACTGGCATGAATAGAAACTGTCGAATCTGCCATTCTGCAGAAATTAAATTCGAGATTAAAATCTAACCCCATAACTAATCCAACCTCTAATCCTTCAATCCCCATGATCCAAAACCACCAAAACACTTAATTACAGGGAGGAACATGGATCTCATCCTTACCTAGGGTTTCCCTAAGAAAATCTGCAAGAGGAGATGGGGATAGAACATCTCCTTGGTCCTCTGTTCCTCTTCAATCCATCTTGCTCCTCCTCTTCTCGACCCTTGCTGCGTGGGGGGAGATCTAGAGGGAGGAGGAAGCGGTGGAGAGGTGGAGGGCCACTGCCATGGGAGAAGAGGGGGCGGCCAGCAAAGGGGAAGGGGAGGGGCGGCCAAGCGTGGGGAAAGGGGGGGTGGCGGCCAAGAAAGGGAAAAAAGGGGGCGGCCACTTGGGTTTTTTTTTGTGGGAGAACAGAAACGACGCCTCAGATGACTTCTGACGTAGCATCCAACGGCCCACAACCCTTTTCACATCCACGCACCGAAGATCAACTTTTGGTCAACATTTTTTGGGGTTTTTGGAATATTACATGTTCCTTATTAAATCAATAAGAAATACAAGAAGATCCTTATACAAGTTAAGCTATTGAATAATATATTTGTGAATATCCTTTAAAAGATTTAAGTTAAAGTATCCTTTAATAAATACTATGCCTTAGTGATTATTTTCTTAAAAGTAAGTATTTTTTGTGCATGAATTTTATATTTAAAAGCATTGTCTTAAATGGGAGAATAACTAAATAGACTAATAAAAAATATGTAATCACGCTGGAGTTTTATTGCTTGTGCATTTAATTTTGGAGTCTTAAACTCCTACCTGGATTTGAATTTGAGTTGAAGTTGGTATTCAAATTATGTTCAAAACTGATTTAAATTTCTAATAAAGGAAAGGAATAGAAATTCAAATAGGAAGTGGAATAAATGAAATAAAAAAAAAGAAAAGGGTTTTACCTATGCTTGGGCCGGAGAACTCCCCCTCGGCCCAGAATCACTTTATCGCTTGCGGCCCATTAACCCTACGCGCGGCCCAACACCCATGTGTCGCGCGCCGACCGCACCCACTTGATGACTGACAGGGGTGACCCACGGGCAGTCTCCGCACCACGTCGCGCGTGTGCGCACTCCTCAGCGACATGTGGGACAACCCCGTCAGCACGACCTTCCGAACCCCATCGTGCCCGCGTAAGCTAACAGAAATCGCAGCCACCGCCGCGAATCTCGTCAACCGAGCTCCAGCTGGAATTGGTTAGACCCGTCGCCCCTTGGGTATAAAATTGAGGCCGGGAACTCGCCTCGCCATCTCGTCGAGTGCCTTTGTGCCACACCAAACGCCATTGTCGTTGACCGCGAGGGATCGAAGCTGTCACGGGTTCATCTCGTACTCGTTGTCGCCTGGTGGCTGAGGAAGGGGCCAGGGGGTCTCCAACTAGCATGGATCGTGCACGGGCAACCTGTTAGGCACGGGGGTCTTGGTTGCGCGCCGAATTTCTCATCGGAGCCAGAGCGGCGCCGTGGAGCCGCAGTCCGCCGTTGATCGGCTCCTCCGCGACACCACCATCGGTGAGACTCCTTCCATAGCGTTCACTACATAATTGTCTTCGCGTAGCACCTAGTCGTGTTCGAATCGGGCGCCCAGGCCTCGGTTCGCTAGCTCGCCGGAGTCTTCCACCGTGGGGGCGTGGCCGCCATGCTCGGTGCCAGCCAGGGATGGTGGATGCGGCGTCCGCCGTCGGATAATAAGCGATCGCTCTTGATTAGGTCGAGGTGTACCCCTTTAGGCCATTAAAATCTGACCATTGCTGGTGATCGGATGGTGTCGTACAGATCTCAGCTGTTTAAAATATGGCCCATAGACCTGAGATCCATCGGCGACGATTGCGTAAACGTTCGTTGGATAATGGTTCTAATCTGGGCCTCCCGAATAAAATCCAACGGCTTAGAGCATCCCATACCCCTTCGCTATAGCAACTTTGTTTATAAGCCCCTGTAGTTTTTATGAATAAACCCGCTGTCCATTTTCAGTGGTAGAGAAATACGATTAAATGAGTACTTTAAAGTTTAGACCCTGGAATCTATTTAAAAGTGCCAAATAAATATTAAATGCCCTAAAAGATCCGGCATAATCAACACTGGTGGTTGAAAGGGAATTAGGCTGACACCTAGTTCCTAAATAATTTTGATGGTTGAATTCACCAACACAAATATTGGACTAACTAGTTTGGTCTAGTGTATAAGTTATACAGGTGCAAAAGGTTCACACTTAGCCAATAAAAAGATCAAGTTTTGGATTGAACAAAGGAGCAATAAGGCAACCGAAGGCACCTCTCACTGGAGGCACCGGACTGTCCGGTGTACACCGGACAGTGTCCGGTGCGCCCAGAGGACTCCAACTCGAACTCTTCGCCTTCGGGAATTCACGGAAGCCGGCGCGCTATAATTCACCGGACTGTCCGGTGTACACCGGACAGTGTCCGGTGCTCCAAAGAAGCGCGGCCTCCTCAACTCGCCAGCCTCGGGTTCGCGCGGTAGCCGCTCCGCTATAATTCACCGGACATGTCCGGTGTGCACCGGACTGTCCGGTGTACCAGTGGGGCAACGGCTATTTCGGCGCCAACGGCTACCTGCGGTGCATTTAATGCGCGCGCAGCGCGCGCAGACGTCAGGCGCGCCCATACCGGCGCACCGGACAATGAACAGTTGTTGTCCGGTGTGCACCGGACACCCAGGCGGGCCCAGAAGTCAGAAGCTCCAACGGTCTGAATCCAACGGCATTGATGACGTGGCAGGGGCACCGGACTGTCCGGTGTGCACCGGACTGTCCGGTGCGCCATCGAACAGAAGCCTCCAGCCAACGGTCAAGTTTGGTGGTTGGGGCTATAAATACCCCAACCACCCCACCATTCATTGCATCCAAGTTTTCCAACTTCCAACCACTTACAAGAGCTAGGCATTCAATTCTAGACACACTAAAGAGATCAAATCCTCTCCAATTCCATTCAAGCCTTTAGTGACTAGCGAGAGAGATTTGCCGTGTTCTTTTGAGCTCTTGCGCTTGGATCGCTTTCTTTCTTTCTCACTTGTTCTTGTGATCAAAACTCAATTGTAACCAAGGCAAGAGGCACCAATTGTGTGGTGGCCCTTGCGGGGAAGTTTTGTTCCCGTTTGATTGAGAAGAAGAAAAGCTCACTCGGTCCGGGGACCGTTTGAGAGAGGGAAGGGTTGAAAGAGACCCGGCCTTTGTGGCCTCCTCAACGGGGAGTAGGTTTGAGAGAACCGAACCTCGGTAAAACAAATCCGCGTGTCCCACTTCATTATTTGCTTGCGATTTGTTTTGCGCCCTCTCTCGCGGACTCTATTTTATTTCTAACGCTAACCCGGCTTGTAGTTGTGATTATTTTTGAGATTTTCAGTTTCGCCCTATTCACCCCCCCTCTAGGCGACTTTCAATTGGTATCAAAGCCCGGTGCTTCATTAGAGCCTAACCGCTCGAAGTGATGTCGGGAGATCACACCAAGAGGGAGATGGAGACCGGCGACAACAAGCCCACTACAAGCCAAGGGAGCACTTCATCGGAAGAGTCCCGCACCAAGAGAAGGGAGAAGAAGAAGAACTCCTCCAAGCGGAAGGAGAAGAGATCTTCCTCTTCTCACCACAAGGAGAAGAAGGAAAAATCTTCTTCTCACAAGCCGCATCGGAGTGGGGACAAGCACAAGAAGATGAGGAAGGTGGTCTACTACGAGACCGACACTTCATCAACATCCACCTCCGACTCCGATGCACCGTCCGTAACTTCTAAGCGCCAAGAGCGCAAGAAGTTTAGTAAGATCCCCTTAAACTATCCCCGTACATCTAGACATACTCCTTTACTTTCCGTTCCATTAGGCAAACCGCCGACTTTTGATGGCGAAGATTATGCTAGGTGGAGTGATTTAATGAAATTTCATCTAACCTCACTCCACAAAAGTATATGGAATGTTGTTGAGTTTGGAGTACAGGTACCATCAATAGGGGATGAGGATTATGACACGGACGAAGTGGCCCAAATCGAGCACTTCAACTCCCAAGCCGCAACCATTCTCCTTGCCTCTCTAAGCAAGGAGGAATACAACAAAGTGCAAGGGTTGAAGAACGCAAAGGAGATTTGGGACCTACTCAAGACGGCGCACGAGGGTGATGAACTCACCAAGATCACCAAGCGGGAAACGATCGAGGGGGAGCTCGGTCGCTTTCGTCTTCGCCAAGGGGAGGAGCCACAAGACATGTACAATCGGCTCAAGACCTTGGTGAACCAAGTGCGCAACCTCGGGAGCAAAAAGTGGGATGACCATGAAGTGGTTAAGGTTATTTTAAGAGCACTTATTTTCCTTAACCCCACTCAAGTTCAATTAATTCGTGGTAATCCTAGATATCCACTGATGACCCCCGAGGAAGTTATCGGGAATTTTGTAAGCTTTGAATGCATGATTAAGGGCTCAAAGAAGATCAATGAGCTTGACGAACCTTAAACATCCGAGGCGCAACCGGTGGCCTTCAAGGCCACGGAGGAGAAGAAGGAGGAGTCTACACCAAGTAGACAACCGATTGACGCCTCCAAGCTCGACAATGAGGAGATGGCCCTAATCATCAAAAGCTTTCGGCAAATCCTCAAGCAACGGAAGGGGAAGGACTACAAACCCCGTTCCAAGAAGGTTTGCTACAAGTGTGGTAAGCCCGGTCACTTTATTACAAAATGTCCTATATCTAGTGACAGTGACAGGGGCGACGACAAGAAGGGCAAGAGGAGAGAAAAGAAGAGGTACCATAAGAAGAAGGGCGGCGATGCCCACGTGTGCCGCGAATGGGACTCCGACGAGAGCTCCACCGACTCATCCTCCGACGAGGACGCCGCCAACATCGCCGTCACCAAAGGCCTCCTCTTCCCCAACGTCGGCCACAAATGTCTCATGGCCAAGGACGGCAAAAAGAAGGTAAAATCAAGGTCCTCCACTAAATATGAAACATCTAGTGATGAGGATGATGATAAGAATGAGGAGGATAACTTGCGCATTCTTTTTGCTAACCTCAACATGCAACAAAAAGAGAAATTAAATGAATTAATTAGTGCTATACATGAGAAGGATGATCTCTTGGATTCTCAAGAGGACTTCCTTATTAAAGAAAATAAGAAGCATGTTAAGGTTAAAAATGCTTATGCTCTAGAAATAGAAAAATGTGAAAAATTGTCTAGTGAGCTAAGTACTTGCCATGAGACTATAGACAACCTTAGAAATAAAAATGCTAATTTGTTAGCTAAGGTTGATTCTCATATTTGCAATGTTTCAATTCCAAATCCTAGAAATGATAATGATGATTTGCTTGCTAGGATTGAAGAATTGAGCATTTCTCTTGCTAGTCTTAGATTAGAAAATGAAAATTTGATTGCTAAGACTAAAGATTTTGATGTTTGCAATGCTACTATTTCTGACCTTAGAAGTAAGAATGAAATATTGCATGCTAAGGTTGTAGAATTAAAAACTTGCAAACCCTCTACATCTACTGAGCATATTTCCATTTGTACTAGGTGTAGAGATATTAATGTTGATGCTATCCATGATCACCTAGCCTTAATTAAAAAACAAAATGATCACATAGCACAACTTAATGCTAAGATTAGTGAGCATGACTTAGAAAATGAAAAATTTAAATTTGCTAGAAGCATGCTCTATAATGGGAGACGCCCTGGCATTAAGGACGGCATTGGCTTCCAAAGGGGAGACAATGTCAAAATTAATGCCCCTCCAAAGAACTTATCTAACTTTGTTAAGGGCAAGGCTCCCATGCCTCAGGATAACGAGGGTTACATTTTGTACCCTGCCGGCTATCCTGAGAGCAAGATTAGGAGAACTCATTCTAGGAAGTCTCACTCTGGCCCCAATCATGCTTTCATGTATAAGGGTGAGACATCTAGTTCTAGGCAACCAACCCGTGCCAAGTTGCCTAGAAAGAAAACTCCTAATGCATCAAATGATCATGCCATTTCATTTAAAACTTTTGATGCATCTTATGTTTTAACTAACAAATCTGGCAAGGTAGTTGCCAAAATTGTTGGGGGCAAACACAAGGGCTCCAAGACTTGTGTTTGGGTACCCAAAGTTCTTGTTTCTAATGCTAAAGGACCCAAAACCGTTTGGGTACCTAAAATCAAGAACTAAAATTGTTTTGTAGGTCTATGCATCCGGGGGCTCAAGTTGGATACTCGACAGCGGGTGCACAAACCACATGACAGGGGAGAAAAAGATGTTCTCCTCACATGAGAAAAACCAAGATCCCCAACGAGCTATCACATTCGGGGATGGAAATCAAGGTTTGGTCAAAGGATTGGGTAAAATTGCTATATCACCTGACCATACTATTTCCAATGTTTTTCTTGTAGATTCTTTAGATTACAATTTGCTTTCCGTATCCCAGTTATGTCAAATGGGCTACAACTGTCTTTTTACTGATAAAGGTGTTACTGTCTTTAGAAGAAGTGATGATTCAATAGCATTTAAGGGAGTGTTAGAGGGTCAGCTATACCTGGTTGATTTTGATAGAGCTGAACTCGACACTTGCTTGATTGCTAAGACTAACTTGGGTTGGCTCTGGCACCGCCGACTAGCCCATGTTGGAATGAAGAATCTTCACAAGCTTCTAAAGGGAGAACACATTTTAGGACTAACCAATGTTCATTTTGAGAAAGACAGGATTTGTAGCGCATGCCAAGCCGGGAAGCAAGTTGACATCCATCATCCACACAAAAACGTCATGACTACCGACAGGCCACTGGAGCTCCTACACATGGATTTATTCGGCCCGATCGCTTACATAAGCATCGGCGGTAGTAAGTATTGTCTTGTAATTGTGGATGATTATTCTCGCTTCACTTGGGTGTTCTTTTTGCAGGACAAATCTCATACCCAAGAGACCTTAAAAGGATTCTTGAGACGGGCTCAAAATGAGTTCGGCTTAAGGATCAAGAAAATTAGAAGCGACAATGGGACGGAGTTCAAGAACTCTCAAATTGAAGGCTTTCTTAAGGAGGAGGGCATCAAGCATGAGTTCTCTTCTCCCTACACTCCACAACAAAATGGTGTAGTGGAGAGGAAGAATCGAACTCTATTGGACATGGCAAGAACCATGCTTGATGAGTACAAGACACCGGATCGGTTTTGGGCCGAAGCGGTCAACACCGCTTGCTACGCCATCAACCGGTTATATCTTCACCGAATCCTCAAGAAGACATCCTATGAACTCCTAACCGGTAAAAAGCCAAATATTTCATATTTTAGAGTTTTTGGTAGCAAATGTTTTATACTTGTTAAAAGAGGTAGAAAATCTAAATTTGCTCCTAAAACTGTAGAAGGCTTTTTACTAGGATATGACTCAAACACAAGGGCATATAGAGTCTTTAACAAGTCCTCAGGACTTGTTGAAGTTTCTTGTGACGTTGTGTTTGATGAAACTAACGGCTCTCAAGTAGAGCAAGTTGATCTTGATGATATAGGTGAAGAACAGGCTCCATGCATAGCGCTAAGGAACATGTCCATTGGGGATGTGTGTCCTAAGGAATCCGAAGAGCCTCCACATGCACAAGATCAACCATCCTCCTCCATGCAAGCATCTCCACCAACTCAAGTTGAGGATAGGGCTCAAGATATTGAACAAGAAGATCAAGAAGATGAGCCACCTCAAAATGATGGCAACGATCAAGGGGGAGATGCAAATAATGAAGCCAAGGAGGATGAACAACCAAGGCCGCCACACCCAAGAGTCCACCAAGCAATACAACGAGATCACCCCGTCGACACCATCCTCGGCGATATTCATAAGGGGGTAACTACTCGATCTCGTGTTGCTCATTTTTGTGAACATTACTCTTTTGTTTCCTCTATTGAGCCACACAGGGTAGAGGAAGCACTTCAAGATTCGGATTGGGTGATGGCGATGCAAGAGGAGCTCAACAATTTCACAAGGAATGAGGTATGGCACTTAGTTCCACGTCCTAATCAAAATGTTGTAGGAACCAAGTGGGTCTTCCGCAACAAGCAAGACGAGCATGGTGTGGTGACAAGGAACAAAGCTCGACTCGTGGCCAAGGGGTATTCACAAGTCGAAGGTTTGGATTTTGGTGAAACCTATGCACCCGTAGCTAGGCTTGAGTCAATTCGCATATTATTAGCCTATGCTACTTACCATGGCTTCAAGCTTTATCAAATGGACGTGAAGAGTGCCTTCCTCAATGGACCAATCAAGGAGGAGGTCTATGTTGAGCAACCTCCCGGCTTTGAAGACAGTGAGTACCCTAACCATGTTTATAGGCTCTCTAAGGCGCTTTATGGGCTCAAGCAAGCCCCAAGAGCATGGTATGAATGCCTTAGAGATTTCTTTATTGCAAATGGCTTCAAAGTCGGCAAAGCCGATCCTACTTTATTCACTAAAACTCTTGACAATGATTTGTTCGTATGCCAAATTTATGTTGATGATATTATATTTGGGTCTACTAACAAATCTACATGTGAAGAATTTAGTAGGATCATGACACAGAAATTCGAGATGTCTATGATGGGGGAGTTGAAATATTTCTTAGGATTCCAAGTCAAGCAACTCCAAGAGGGCACCTTCATTTGCCAAACAAAGTACACTCAAGACATTCTAAGCAAGTTTGGAATGAAGGATGCCAAGCCCATCAAGACTCCCATGGGAACAAATGGGCATCTCGACCTCGACACGGGAGGTAAGTCCGTGGATCAAAAGGTATACCAGTCGATGATTGGTTCATTGCTTTATTTATGTGCATCTCGACCGGACATTATGCTTTCCGTTTGCATGTGTGCAAGATTCCAAGCCGACCCTAAGGAATCACACCTTACGGCCGTAAAACGAATCTTGAGATATTTGGCTTATACTCCTAAGTTTGGGCTTTGGTACCCTCGGGGATCCACTTTTGATTTAATTGGTTATTCGGATGCCGATTGGGCAGGGTGTAAGATTAATAGGAAGAGCACATCGGGGACTTGCCAGTTCTTGGGGAGATCCTTGGTGTCTTGGGCTTCAAAGAAGCAAAATTCGGTCGCTCTTTCTACCGCCGAAGCCGAGTATATTGCCGCAGGCCATTGTTGCGCGCAATTGCTTTGGATGAGGCAAACCCTGCGGGACTACGGTTACAAATTAACCAAAGTTCCTCTTCTATGTGATAATGAGAGTGCAATCCGCATGGCGGATAATCCCGTTGAGCATAGCTGCACTAAACACATAGCCATTCGGTATCATTTTCTTCGGGATCACCAACAAAAGGGGGATATCGAGATTGCATACATTAACACTAAAGATCAATTAGCCGATATCTTTACCAAGCCACTTGATGAACAATCTTTTACCAAACTTAGGCATGAGCTTAATATTCTTGATTCTAGGAATTTCTTTTGCTAAACTTGCACACATAGCTCATGAATATACCTTTGATTATGTCTCTTTTATATATGCTATGACTAATGTGTTTTCAAGTGTATTTCAAACCAAGTCATAGGTATTTTGAAAGGGAATTGGAGTCTTCGGCGAAGACAAAGACTTCCACTCCACTCTACCACTCACCCTTCGCCGTCACTCCGAGCATCTCTCCAACTTTGGTATAATCTTCACTCATTTATTTTGTGGCCAAAGGAGGAGAAAGTACTTCATTGGGCTCTAATGATTCCGTTTTTGGCGATTCATGCCAAAGGGGGAGAAAGTATTGGCCCAAAGCAAAAGGACCGCACCACCACCCCTAATTTTTAAAATTGATGATTTTCAAATTGGTAAATTTCAAAATTGGTATCTCTTTGTGTTCTAAAGGGGGAGCAAGTAATATTTTCAAAATTGATGTCTTAAAACCTTCTTGAACACTAAGAGGAGACTTTATTTGAGGGGGAGTTTTGTTTAGTCAAAGGAAAAGCATTTGGATCTAAGGGAGAAAATTTCAAAAACTGAAAATGCTTTGCAAAGTCTTATTCATTTACCTTTGACTATCTTTCAAAAGGACTTTGAAAAGAATTTACAAAAGAGTTTGCAAAAACAAAACTTGTGATGGAAATTTGGTCCAATATGTCAAAAACAAAGAAAACAATCCATGCGCAACATGTAAATATTTATTAGCTCAATTCCAAGCAACCTTTGCACTTACCTTATGCAAACTAGTTCAATTATACACTTCTATATTTGCTTTGGTTTGTGTTGGCATCAATCACCAAAAAGGGGGAGATTGAAAGGGAATTAGGCTGACACCTAGTTCTTAAATAATTTTGGTGGTTGAATTCACCAACACAAATATTGGACTAACTAGTTTGGTCTAGTGTATAAGTTATACAGGTGCAAAAGGTTCACACTTAGCCAATAAAAAGATCAAGTTTTGGATTGAACAAAGGAGCAATAAGGCAACCGAAGGCACCTCTGGCTGGAGGCACCGGACTGTCCGGTGTACACCGGACAGTGTCCGGTGCGCCCAGAGGACTCCAACTCGAACTCTTCGCCTTCGGGAATTCACGGAAGCCGGCGCGCTATAATTCACCGGACTGTCCGGTGTACACCGGACAGTGTCCGGTGCTCCAAAGAAGCGCGGCCTCCTCAACTCGCCAGCCTCGGGTTCGCGCGGTAGCCGCTCCGCTATAATTCACCGGACATGTCCGGTGTGCACCGGACTGTCTGGTGTACCAGCGGGGCAACGGCTATTTCGGCGCCAACGGCTACCTGCGGTGCATTTAATGCGCGCACAGCGCGCGCAGACGTCAGGCGCGCCCATACCAGCGCACCGGACAATGAACAGTTGTTGTCCGGTGTGCACCGGACACCCAGGCGGGCCCAGAAGTCAGAAGCTCCAACGGTCTGAATCCAACGGCATTGATGACGTGGCAGGGGCACCGGATTGTCCGGTGTGCACCGGACTGTCCGGTGCGCCATCGAACAGAAGCCTCCAGCCAACGGTCAAGTTTGGTGGTTGGGGCTATAAATACCCCAACCACCCCACCATTCATTGCATCCAAGTTTTCCAACTTCCAACCACTTACATGAGCTAGGCATTCAATTCTAGACACACTAAAGAGATCAAATCCTCTCCAATTCCATTCAAGCCTTTAGTGACTAGCGAGAGAGATTTGCCGTGTTCTTTTGAGCTCTTGCGCTTGGATCGCTTTCTTTCTTTCTCACTTGTTCTTGTGATCAAAACTCAATTGTAACCAAGGCAAGAGGCACCAATTGTGTGGTGGCCCTTGCGGGGAAGTTTTGTTCCCGTTTGATTGAGAAGAAGAAAAGCTCACTCGGTCCGGGGACCGTTTGAGAGAGGGAAGGGTTGAAAGAGACCCGGCCTTTGTGGCCTCCTCAACGGGGAGTAGGTTTGAGAGAACCGAACCTCGGTAAAACAAATCCGCGTGTCCCACTTCATTATTTGCTTGCGATTTGTTTTGCGCCCTCTCTCGCGGACTCTATTTTATTTCTAACGCTAACCCGGCTTGTAGTTGTGATTATTTTTGAGATTTTCAGTTTCGCCCTATTCACCCCCCCTCTAGGCGACTTTCAGTGGTGACATCAATCTGTTCTTTAATTGATCAAAGCTATCTTGGCACTTCTCATCCCACTTAAACTCTCTTCCCTTCTCCAGAAGCGAGGTCATAGGCTTGGCAATCTTAGAGAATCCTTCAATAAATCTTTGATAATATCTGAGAGCACCTAGAGGGGGGGTTGAATAGGTGATCCTGTAAAACTTGAAAACTTAATGCCACAGAAACTTGGTTAAGCGTTAGCACAATAATGCCAAGTGGCTAGAGAGGAGTCTCAACAAAACACAATAACCACAAAGATATCAACACAGAGATGGCACAGTGGTTTATCCCGTGGTTCGGCCAAGACCAACGCTTGCATACTGCACGTTGTGGCGTCCCAACGGACGAGGGTTGCAATCAACCCCTCTCAAGCGGTCCAAAGACCCACTTGAATACCACAGTGTTTTGCTTTGCTTTTCTTTATCCCGCTTGCGAGGAATCTCCACAACTTGGAGTCTCTCGCCCTTACAAAGATGTTCACAAAGAAGCGTGGAGTAAGGGAGGGATGAGCAACTCACACAAGACACAAAGATCACAGCAAATACGCACACACAAGACCCAGACTTGAGCTCAAGAGACTATCACGAGTTTCTCACTAGAACGGAGCTCAAATCACTAAGAATGTCGAACAAGTGCGCAAGAACGAAGTGTGAGTGATCAACTATGCTCAAATAATGCTTGGATGTCTTCTCCATGCGCCAAGGGGTCCCTTTTATAGCCCCAAGGCAGCTAGGAGCCGTTGACAGCATTGTAGGAAGGCAATTCTTGCCTTCTGTCGACTGGCGCACCGGACAGTCCGGTGCACCACCGGACACTGTCCGGTGCACCACCGGACACTGTCCGGTGCGGATTTCTTTCCTTATTTGGCGAAGTCGACCGTTGCAGATCCAGAGCCGTTGGCGCACCGGACAGTACACCGGACAGTGTCCGGTGCTCCAATGTGACCGTTGGCTCGGCCACGCGTCACGCGCGGAATCCTCGGCCGACCGTTGCCCCGGCTGACCGTTGGCTCACTGGACAGTCCGGTGCCTCACCGGACAGTCCGGTGAATTATAGTCGTACGCCGTTGATGGCTTCCCGAGACCGACGACTTCGCCTGTGAACGGCTCACCGAACAGTCCGGTGCACCACCGGACAGTCCGGTGATTTATACCGTACACCGCCGTCGGAGTCCCGAGAGCAGCAAGTTCGCTAGAGCCAGCCTGGCGCACCGGACACTGTCCGGTGCACCACCGGACAGTCCGGTGCACCCAGACTGCGCAGACTTTGGCTGAACAAAGCCATCGCTTTTCCAATTCGATTTCTCCTGTTTCCAGCACTTAGACACAATACATTAGTCCATAAAACAATGTACTAAGTCTAGAAACATACCTTTTGACTTGATTTACACTTTGTCCACCACTTTGCATAGATTAACACAAAAGCACTTGTGTTGGCACTCAATCACCAAAATACTTAGAAATGGCCCAAGGGCACATTTCCCTTTCAATCTCCCCCTTTTTGGTGATTTATGCCAACACAACATAAAGCAACTAGAACAAGTGCAATATCAATGCAAATGAAAACTCAAAAGTGTTTTGATTCAAATTTGGCATATATGGATCACTCTTTGCCACCACTTGGTTTGTTTTTGCAAATCAAACTCAATTTCCTATCTCTAAGACAACTTCACTTGTAGAGACATAAAGAGAGGTATTCCAAGAGAAATTGATCAAAGATTCAAAAACTCCCCCTTTTTCCCATAATCAAACATTCTCCCCACAGGAGACCAACTTTTGACAAAGAGAAACAACAAGAGAGTTTTGACAAACCAAAAGCTCTATTCTACTATTTTCAAAATTTCTCAAGTGGTAGCTGATCCAATTATTGCTTTGGCCTTTATTTTCTCCCCCTTTGGCATCAAGCACCAAAACGAGATCAATTTTGGCCCTTTAACCCCATTGCATCACCAAAATCTTCAAATAAGAATACAAAGGCAATAGGAGTACATGAGATGAACTTGGAATAAGTTACCCTCTCATCGGAGTGCAGTGTAAGTCTTTCATGGTCCAAGTCCACCTTTTCCCTTTCAAACCTCCTTTGAGACTAAATCAAGCAAACTCAAGCACACGGTTAGTCTCAAAGGGTCAAGTTGTAGCACAACTCCCCCTAAATATGTGCATCACTTGCAAAAGGACTTGTGAGGTCCGGGGAGTGTTTGTACAACTTGAGCACCACAAGTAAATAACAATATGCATAAGGAACATGATCAAAGGCATAAACACATGTATGCTATAAATCAATCCAAGTTCCGCGAATCTAGGACATTTAGCTCACTACGCAGCCTGCAAAAGGTCTTCTCATCTAGAGGCTTGGTAAAGATATCGGCTAGCTGGTTCTCGATGCTAACATAGAACACTTCGATATCTCCCTTTTGCTGGTGGTCTCTCAAAAAGTGATGCCGGATGTCAATGTGCTTTGTGCGGCTGTGCTCAACAGGATTTTCCGCTATGCGGATAGCACTCTCATTGTCACATAGGAGTGGGACTTTGCTCAGATTGTAGCCAAAGTCCCGGAGGGTTTGCCTCATCCAAAGTAGTTGCGCGCAACACTGTCCTGCGGCAACATACTCGGCCTTAGCGGTGGATAGGGCAACAGAAGTTTGTTTCTTAGAATTCCATGACACCAGGGGCCTTCCTAAGAATTGGCACGTCCCCGATGTACTCTTCCTATCAACCTTACATCCAACATAGTCGGAATCTGAATATCCAATCAAGTCAACGTTAGACCCCTTTGGATACCAGATCCTGAAGCAGGGCGTAGCGACTAAATATCTAAGAATTCGCTTCACGACCACTAAGTGACACTCCCTTGGATCAGATTGAAATCTAGCACACATGCATACGCTAAGCATAATATCTGGTCTACTAGCACATAAATAAAGTAAAGACCCTATCATGGACCGGTATGCCTTTTGATCAACGGACTTATCTCCTTTGTTGAGGTCGGTGTGTCCGTCGGTTCCCATTGGAGTCTTTGCGGGCTTGGCGTCCTTCATCCCAAACCACTTTAGCAAGTCTTGTGTGTACTTCGTTTGGGAGATGAAGGTGCCGTCCTTGAGTTGCTTCACTTGGAACCCAAGGAAGTAGTTCAACTCGCCCATCATCGACATCTCGAATTTCTGCGTCATCACCCTGCTAAACTCTTCACAAGACTTTTGATTAGTAGAACCAAATATTATGTCATCGACATAAATTTGGCACACAAAAAGATCACCATCGCAAGTCTTAGTGAAAAGAGTTGGATCGGCTTTCCCAACCTTGAAAGCATTAGCAATTAAAAAGTCTCTAAGGCATTCATACCATGCTCTTGGGGCTTGCTTAAGTCCATAGAGCGCCTTAGAGA
The DNA here is from genome assembly GCA_029449295.1 of Zea luxurians. Taxonomy (NCBI): domain Eukaryota; kingdom Viridiplantae; phylum Streptophyta; class Magnoliopsida; order Poales; family Poaceae; genus Zea; species Zea luxurians. The sequence goes on from JAOPSE010000037.1 coordinate 16,873,186, forward strand.
GCTTACACACGTGGTCGGGGTACCGTTCATCCTCGAAGCCAGGGGGTTGCTCCATGTACACCTCCTCCTTGATCGGCCCGTTGAGGAAAGCGCTCTTCACATCCATTTGGAACAAACTGAAAGAATGGTGAGCGGCATATGCTAGCAAAATGCGAATGGACTCTAGCCTAGCCACAGGAGCAAAATCTCCTCAAAGTCCAAACCTGCGACTTGGGCATAACCTTTTGCCACAAGTCGAGCCTTGTTCCTCGTCACCACCCCGTGCTCGTCCTGTTTGTTTGCGGAATACCCACTTGGTTCCCACAACATTTTGCTTGGGACGAGGCACCAATGTCCAAACTTCATTTCTCTTGAAATTATTGAGCTCCGCCTGCATGGCCAACACCCAGTCCGGATCTAGCAAGGCCTCTTCTACCCTGAAAGGCTCAATAGAAGAGACAAAGGAGTAATGCTCACAAAAATTAACTAATCTAGAACGAGTAGTTACTCCCTTGCTAATATCACCCAAAATTTGGTCGACGAGATGATTCCTTTGAATCGTCGCTCGAACTTGGGTTGGAGGTGCCGGTTGTGCTTCTTCCTCCATTACATGGTCATCTTGTGCTCCCCCTTGATCACACGCCTCTTCTTGATGAACCTGTTCATCGTCTTGAGTTGGGGGATTCACCATTGTTGAGGAAGAAGGTTGATCTTGCTCCAATTGTTCCTGTGGCCGCACATCGCCAATCGCCATGGTGCGCATTGCGGCCGTTGGAACGTCTTCTTCATCTACATCATCAAGATCAACAACTTGCTCTCTTGGAGAGCCATTAGTCTCATCAAATACAACATCGCTAGAGACTTCAACCAAACCCGATGATTTGTTGAAGACCCTATACGCCTTTGTATTTGAGTCATAACCTAATAAAAACCCTTCTACAGCTTTGGGAGCAAATTTAGAAGTTCTACCTTTCTTCACAAGAATATAACACTTGCTCCCAAATACATGAAAGTAAGACACATTGGGTTTGTTACCGGTTAGCAGCTCATACGAAGTCTTCTTGAGGAGGCGGTGAAGGTAGACCCGGTTGATGGTGTGGCAAGCCGTGTTCACGGCTTCCGACCAAAAGCGCTCGGGAGTCTTGAACTCTCCAAGCATCGTCCTCGCCATGTCTATGAGCGTCCTGTTCTTCCTCTCTACCACACCATTTTGCTGTGGTGTGTAGGGAGCGGAGAACTCGTGCTTGATCCCCTCCTCCTCAAGGAACTCCTCCACTTGAAGGTTCTTGAACTCGGACCCGTTGTCGCTCCTTATCTTCTTCACCTTGAGCTCAAACTCATTTTGAGCTCTCCTGAGAAAGCGCTTGAGGGTCCCTTGGGTTTCAGATTTGTCCTGCAAAAAGAATACCCAAGTGAAGTAGGAAAAATCATCAACTATAACAAGACCATACTTACTTCCTCCTATACTTAGATAGGCGACGGGTCCAAAGAGGTCCATATGAAGCATCTCCAAAGGTCTTGATGTGGTCATCACATTTTTGGTGTGATGAGAGCTTCCCACCTGTTTGCTTGCTTGACAAGCTGCATAAGGTCTATCTTTTTCGAAATGCACATTAGTTAGACCTATCACGTGTTCTCCCTTTAGAAGCTTGTGAAGGTTCTTCATCCCCACATGTGCTAAACGGTGATGCCACAGCCAGCCCATGCAAGTCTTAGCAATTAAGCATGCATCTAGACCGGCCTCCTCTTTTGCAAAATCAACTAAATAAAGTTTGTCGTCTAGTACACCCTTAAAAGCTAGTGAACCATCACACCTTCTAAAGACAGACACATCTACATTTGTGAATAAACAATTATATCCCATTTTACAAAGTTGACTAACGGATAACAGATTATATCCAAGCGACTCAACTAAAAACACATTAGAAATAGAGTGCTCGGATGAAATAGCAATCTTCCCTAACCCTTTTACCTTGCCTTGGTTCCCATCACCGAATATTATTGAATCTTGGGGATCCTTGTTCTTGACGTAGGAAGAGAACATCCTCTTCTCTCCCGTCATGTGGTTTGTGCATCCGCTGTCGATAATCCAGCTTGAGCCCCCGGATGCATAAACCTACAAGGCAAATTTAGGCTTGGGTCTTAGGTACCCAACTCTTGTTGGGTCCTACAAGGTTAGTCACAATAGTCTTAGAGACCCAAATGCAAGTTTTGTCTCCCTTACATTTGGCCCCTAACTTCCTAGCAATTACCTTCTTATCCTTTCTACAAATAGCAAATGAAGCATTGCAAGCATGATATATTGTCGAAGGTTCATTAATTTTCCTAGGAACATTAACAACATTTCTCCTAGGCATATGATGAACAACATTTTTGCTAGACATATCTCTACCATGCATATAGGAAGAACTAGAAGCAAACATGGCATGAGAATCAAAAGCATCATAACTTCTATAGGCATTCCTAGAATGTCTCCTATCATGATACATGAAAGCATGGTTCTTTTTAGCACTACTAGCCATAGGGGCCTTCCCTTTCTCCTTGGCGGAGATGGGAGCCTTATGGCTTGTTAAGTTCTTGGCTTCCCTCTTGAAGCCAAGTCCATCCTTAATTGAGGGGTGTCTACCAATCGTGTAGGCATCCCTTGCAAATTTTAACTTATCAAATTCACTCTTGCTAGTCTTAAGTTGGGCATTAAGACTAGCTAGTTCATCATTTAACTTTGCAATAGACGCTAGGTGTTCACTACAAGCATCAACATTAAAATCTTTACACCTAGTGCAAATCACAACATGTTCTACACAAGAGTTAGATCTATTTGCTACTTCTAGTTTAGTATTTAAATCATTGTTAACATCTTTTAAACTAGAAATTGTCTCATGGCAAGTAGATAGTTCACAAGAAAGCATTTCATTCCTTTTGATTTCTAAAGCAAGGGATTTTTGAGCCTCTACAAACTTATCATGTTCTTCATATAAAAGATCCTCTTGCTTCTCTAATAATCTATTCTTATCATTCAAGGCATCAATTAATTCGTTAATCTTATTAACCTTGGTTCTATCTAGACCCTTGAATAAACAAGAATAATCTATTTCATCATCATCACTAGACTCATCCTCACTTGAAGAAGCATAAGTAGTATTGTCTCGAGTACATACCTTCTTCTCCTTCGCCATGAGGCATGTGTGACGCTCATTGGGGAAGAGGGATGACTTGTTGAAGGCGGTGGCGGCGAGTCCTTCATTGTCGGAGTCGGATGACGAACAATCCGAGTCCCACTCCTTGCCAAGGTGTGCCTCGCCTTTAGCCTTCTTGTATGCCTTCTTCTTCTCCCTCTTGTTCCCTTGTTCCTGATCACTATCATTATCGGGACAGTTAGCGATAAAATGACCAATCTTACCACATTTGAAGCATGAGCGCTTCCCCTTTGTCTTGGTCTTGCTTGGCTGCCCCTTGCGACCCTTTAGAGCCGTCTTGAAGCGCTTGATGATGAGGGCCATCTCTTCATCATTGAGCCCTGCCGCCTCAACTTGCGCCACCTTGCTAGGTAGCGCCTCCTTGCTTCTTGTTGCCTTGAGAGCAACGAGTTGAGGCTCATTGATTGGACCATTCAACGCGTCGTCCACGTATCTCGCCTCCTTGATCATCATTCGCCCGCTTACGAACTTCCCAAGAACTTCTTCGGGCGACATCTTGGTGTACCTAGGATTTTCACGAATATTGTTCACCAGATGTGGATCAAGTATAGTAAAAGACCTTAGCATTAGGCGAACGACGTCGTGGTCCGTCCATCGCGTGCTTCCGTAGCTTCTTATTTTGTTGACAAGGGTCTTGAGCCAGTTGTACGTTTGAGTTGGCTCCTCACCCCTTATCATCGCGAATCTCCCAAGTTCGCCTTCCACCAACTCCATTTTGGTGAGCATGGTGACGTCGTTCCCCTCATGAGAGATCTTGAGGGTGTCCCAGATCTGCTTGGCATTATCCAAGCCGCTCACCTTATGGTATTCGTCCCTGCACAATGAAGCTAGAAGAACAGTAGTCGCTTGTGCATTTTTGTGGATTTGCTCGTTAATGAACATGAGACTATCAGTACTATCAAATTTCATTCCACTCTCTACTATCTCCCATATGCTTGGATGGAGAGAGAACAAGTGACTACGCATTTTGTGACTCCAAAATCCATAGTCCTCTCCATCAAAGTGAGGAGGTTTGCCAAGTGGAATGGAGAGCAAATGAGCATTTGTACTTTGCGGAATACGAGAGTAATCGAAAGAAAAGTTCGAATTGACCGTTTTCCGTTTCTCGTAGTCGTAGTCGTCCTTTTGGGAAGAAGAGGACTCGTCGCTGTCGTCGTAGTAGACGATCTCCTTGATGCGCCTTGTCTTCTTCTTCTTCCCATCTTTTCGTTTGTAGCCCGAGCCCGAGTCGGTAGGCTTGTCTTCCTTCGGCTCGTTGACGAAGGACTCCTTCTCCTTTTCATTGATCACAATTCCCTTCCCCTTAGGATCCATCTCTTCGGGCGATTAGTCCCTTCGTGAAGAGAACGACTCCGATACCAATTGAGAGCACCTAGAGGGGGGGGGGGGTGAATAGGTGATCCTGTAAAACTTGAAAACTTAATGCCACAAAAACTTGGTTAAGCGTTAGCACAATAATGCCAAGTGGCTAGAGAGGAGTCTCAACAAAACACAATAACCACAAAGATATCAACACAGAGATGGCATAGTGGTTTATCCCGTGGTTCGGCCAAGACCAATGCTTGCCTACTCCACGTTGTGGCGTCCCAACGGACGAGGGTTGCAATCAACCCCTCTCAAGCGGTCCAAAGACCCACTTGAATACCACGGTGTTTTGCTTTGCTTTTCTTTATCCCGCTTGCGAGGAATCTCCACAACTTGGAGTCTCTCGTCCTTACAAAGATGTTCACAAAGAAGCACGGAGTAAGGGAGGGATGAGCAACTCACACAAGACACAAAGATCACAGCAAATACGCACACACAAGACCCAGACTTGAGCTCAAGAGACTATCACGAGTTTCTCACTAGAACGGAGCTCAAATCACTAAGAATGTCGAACAAGTGCGCAAGAACGAAGTGTGAGTGATCAACTATGCTCAAAGAATGCTTGGATGTCTTCTCCATGCGCCAAGGGGTCCCTTTTATAGCCCCAAGGCAGCTAGGAGCCGTTGAGAGCATTGTAGGAAGGCAATTCTTGCCTTCTGTCGACTGGCGCACCGGACAGTCCAATGCACCACCGGACACTGTCCGGTGCGGATTTCTTTCCTTATTTGGTGAAGCCGACCGTTGCAGATCCAGAGCCGTTGGCGCACCGGACACTGTCCGGTGTACACCGGACAGTCCGGTGCTCCAATGTGACCGTTGGCTCGGCCACGCGTCACGCGCGGAATCCTCGGCCGACCATTGCCCCGGCTGACCGTTGGCTCATCGGACAGTCCGGTGCCTCACCGGACAGTCCGGTGAATTATAGCCGTACGCCGTTGATGGCTTCCCGAGACCGACGACTTCGCCTGTGAACGGCTCACCGGACAGTCCGGTGCACCACCGGACAGTCCGGTGATTTATACCGTACATCGCCGTCGGAGTCCCGAGAGCAGCAAGTTTGCCAGAGCCAGCCTGGCGCACCGGACACTGTCCGGTGCACCACCGGACAGTCCTGTGCACCCAGACTGCGCAGACTTTGGCTGAACAAAGTCATCTCTTTTCCAATTCAATTTCTCCTGTTTCCAGCACTTAGACACAATACATTAGTCCATAAAACAATGTACTAAGTCTAGAAACATACCTTTTGACTTGATTTACATTTTGTCCACCACTTTGCATAGATTAACACAAAAGCACTTGTGTTGGCACTCAATCACCAAAATACTTAGAAATGGCCCAAGGGCACATTTCTCTTTCAATATCCTGCAAGTCCCAAGAAACTCCGAATCTCCGTAACTGTAGTGGGTATGCTCCATGCCATTATCTCCTTGACTTTAGTAGGATCCACTGATATCCCACCATTAGAAATGATATGCCCAAGGAATGGCACCTCGTCAATCCAAAACTCGCATTTGCTAAACTTGGCGTAGAGTTGATTATCTCGTAGCTTCTGTAGCACCAATCTCAGATGTTTCTCATGATCACTATCACTCTTAGAATAGATAAGAATATCGTCGACGAACACCATGACAAATCTGTCCAAATACTCCATAAACACCTTATTCATCAAATTCATAAAATAAGCTGGTGCATTAGTTAATCCAAACGACATAACAGTGAACTCATATAATCCATATCGGGTTGAGAAAGCCATCTTGGGAATATCTGATGGCCTAATCTTCATTTGATGGTAACCAGATCAGAGATCAATCTTCGAAAACACCCTTGCACCTCTCATCTGATCAAATAAATCCTCAATGCGGGGTAACGGATACTTGTTCTTCACAATAACATCATTAAGTGATCTATAGTCCACGCACATCTGTTGCGAACCATCCTTTTTCTGTACAAACATTACCGGCGCTCCCCAAGGTGAGGAACTCGGACGAATGTACCCAGCCTCTTTTAACTCCGTTAATTGCTTCTTAAGTTCTTTTAATTCTTCTATGGACATCCTGTATGGCCACTTAGAAATAGGAGCAGTCCCAGGTAAGAGATCAATGACAAACTCAACTTCCCTATCTGGTGGCATTCCTGGTAACTCCTCTAGAAAAACATCTGGAAAATCCCCAACCACACAGATGTTGTTTCCGACAAACTCCTCAGCTATAAAGAACATCGCACATCTAGAAGAGGTGGTTACTGCAATTTCAACTTGAAATCTTTCTCCTTTAGGGCTGGTGAGTTCTACAGTACCCCTACCACATAGTATACTGGCCTTTGCCTTTCTTAACCATGACATGCCAAGGATCAGATCTATACTGTTTGCCTCTAATATTATAGCGGTAGACTAGAATTCTCTTCCCATAATTGTTAATGTCAACCTATGTGTCATATGATTTGCCTCAACAGGCCCTTTAGGTGTAATTACTATCATTGGTGTTTTCATATTGTGCAGTGGTATTTCATTTGTGTTGGCATATCGAGCAGACATAAATGAATGTGTAGCACCAGAATCAAATAATATGGTTGCAGGAATTGTATTAATATAAAACATACCAAGTGCGATGTCAGCACCATCAGGAGTAGCATCTGCGCTGACTTGATTAACCCTGGCAATAGAGTATCCCTTGCCAGGAGTCTGTTGCTTGTTCTGAGCTAGTGTACCAGAATTCCCCACCGGACAAGCATTAGCATAGTGCCCAACCTGACTGCACTTGAAGCATGTAGGGCCAGTCTTCTGTCCTATAGGCCTCGTCGGGGTGCTAGTGGGAGCAGCCTGATGAGTGGGAGGTGTCCGTGGAGACCCCTGTGGAGCGTACTAAGCCGGGCATGGACCTCCTCTTGGACGAGTTGATGTACCCTGTGGCGGAACGTAGCGAGGATGAACACTGCTGCTACCGTGCCCCTAGGTTATGGCCTTCCTCTTCAAATCTCCCAATTGAACACGCTTGTGTTCAATAGCAAGAGCCTTATCCAGCAGTCTCTAAAATGATGGAAATGTGTGGGCAACCAGTGCATACTGTAGGGGCCCATTGAGTCCTTCTGTGAAGTGCTCTTGCTTCCTTTCATCATCTACCACCTCATCAGGAGCATATATTGACAACTGGATGAATTTGTCACGGTACTCGCTGATAGATATGTTGCCTTGCTTCAATGATAGAAACTCCTTCTTGATCTTCATCAATCTAGCAGGAATGTGGTAGTTTCTGAACTGAGTTGTGAATTCTGCCCAAGTAATAGTGTCAGCAGCATCATGGGCAGCAACATAAGAATCCCACCAGTCAGCAGCAGAACCTGTCAGACGACCAGAAGCATAAAGAACCTTCTCCCGGTCAGAGCATTGGGCGATGTTGAGCATCTTCTCAATAGATTTCAGCCAATCATCAGCATCTAGTGGATCTGGCGAACTGGCGAAGGTCGACGGCTTGTGACTCATAAATTCCCGGTGCTTGTCCTGAGGTGGAACTGGTGGTGGTGGTGGAGGCAGTGGTGCTTGCTGATGTTGTTGTTATTGTTGCTGTTGCGCCCTTCTCTCCTGCTGTATCTTCTCTCGCTCCTGGCGCATTTCCTGGCGTATATCCTCTCGTTCCTGGCACATCTCCTGGCATTCCTTCCGCATCTGCGTGCGCATATCCGCCATGGTGTCTGCCATTTATTGCATTATCCGCATCTGGGCAGTAACTATGGGATCGGCTCTGACTGGGGGAGGCGGTGGAGGATCCATCACAGCTGGTTGTGGTTGGGGTTGTCTAAATATCCTCCAAGTGTGTCGATTGAGAGGTAGATCAATTCCACCACCCTTCCTGGTATTGACCATCTGAGTTAGAAACATATGATAAGAAAGAATAGTAGACAAGGTAGGTGATTATGAATCAAGTTACTTTGGGGGATTTATTAGCTAAGCAGATTAATGTTTTACCTACTAAAGCTAATTCATTACCTTATGGTGGTACATGCTAAGATGTCCATCTATAATATTTCAATCAATCAAAGAAGCAAATCAAGACATTTATCATCAGAACAATCAACCAACATTTTTTTAAATAGAGAAAATAGTTTTAATTTTGTCTTAGATTTCCTATCTCTTAAAAGATCATAAGTGTAGGATTCCAAGGTGTGAAATCCATATTGTCTTAGAGTAGAAAAGATAAGAATGATAAGAGTAGAACAGTAGAAGGTGAGACAGGATCAAGATAAGTATAGAAAGAATCAGAGTAAGGTAAGTAGGTAAGGGTTTTGTCCATTTCTATCTAGCACTACCGAACACAGCTCCTTTGCCGAGTGTCTCAGACACTCGGCAAAGGCTATTTTACACTCGGCAAAGGCTTTGCCGAGTGTTACACTCGGCAAAGAACGCTCGGCGAACTGTACATCGGCAACAACCTCTTTGCCGAGTACTTTTTGTCGGGCACTCGGCAAAGAATTTGCCGAGTGCCATTTGACACTCGGCAAAGAAAAGTCACCATCACGGCGCCAAGTGACGGTGACGGATCCTTTCCGAGTGTCTTCTTTGGCACTCAGCAAAGAGGCCAATTTTGCCGAGTGTCTGCTATCACGGCCGTCGGCAAAGACGGCTCCAGTGGGCCCCACCGCCAGTCCCAGTGCCGAGAGCTCTCGTAGGCACTCGGCAAAGGAGGCTTCTTTGCCGAGTGTCTAGTGGTCTGGCACTCGGCAAAGAGTCCTCCAGTGGGCCCCTTTGCCAGTCCCTTTGCCGAGTGCCTTGACCACAGCACTCGACAAAGATGGCTTTACCGGTTCCCAGGTTTCCTTCTTTGCCAAGTGCCATGGTCAGCACTTGGCAAAGATGGCTTTACCGGTTCCCACGTTTCCTTCTTTGCCGAGTGCCATGGTCAGCACTCGGCAAAGATGGCTTTACCGGTTCCCAGGTTTCCTTCTTTGCCGAGTGCCAAGGTCATAGCACTCGGCAAAGCTACCCTTTGCCGAGTGTTACACTCGGCAAAGTGACCAGGAAGTCCCTTTTTATTTGTTTTTGCTGTTCCATCCAAACAAACAAAAGATATATATCATTCACATCACATTATATATCAATCGCATCACAGAATCAACACATTTATCATCAACACCATATATATCACAAAGTCTCACTAATATAAGTCTCACAAATATAAGTCTGGATCATCACGAAACAGATATAAGTCTGGATCATCACTAACATCACCAAGTATCTCACAAGACCAAGTGTAACTAACATCACCAACACTCACAAATATAAGTCTGGGTCATCACAAAACAGATCATCAACGAGGTGGGCATCTGGACTGGTTCGGCGAAGGGCTGGACGAAGCGTGCGGGTTGTTCGACGCCGCAGATTGACCCTGCACAGAGAAGAGATTGCATGTGTGAGAACATATGAATATATATCATGCAGTACTAAAATTTTGATACTCACAGGAGTAGTGAACTCAGCAGGGTTAGCTGCAGGGAACAACGGAGGTGGTGGAGCATGACCCTGTGCGGCGCCAAGGCTCTGCATGTACGCGAACATCTCCGCCATCCTCTTCTCCAGCTCCTCACGTTGCCTCCTCTCATCATCTAGCTGAGTCTGTAATATTTCGCCCTAATGTTACGATAATGCAAAGAGAAGATATATAATAATCAATGAACGATGAATAGATAAGGAATAACCTGGAGTTGCTGGATACGATGCTGTGAGCTGTCCTACCGAGGTCGTATGGCTGGGCTCGCGCACGTGCTCCTTGCTCGCACCTGAGAGAGAGTGGGAGTGGAGGACGAGTCGATTGCCCCGTCGGCAATCCAGTACCGCCCATGCCTCTTGCCTCCTCCGACCCTCATGAGGACATCTCCGTCGATGTCCTCAGTCCTCGGATCGTAATCTGGCCCATGGACCTCTTTGGCCATGGCGGTGTACTCACTGAGGCGGCTGTGGACGGCGGGGTTGGTGTATGCCTCGGGCCCATCATCCGGGTTGTAGGTGACGTCGGACGTCGCCTTCCCCTTGTGGGCCATAGCATATGCCGAGAACGTGGAGCCAGGCGCGCCACCATGTGCCGCCGACTGCGAGAAAACCAACGAGATGGTTAGAAATCATGTCTAATCGAAAGTTATATACCTAAATAAAAAAGAGCGCGTACCCATGCTTCCGCGTATTTGCCCAGGCTGCGTCTGCCTTGATGGTGGGAGGGACCTTGCATCATCAAACGCCATTCCCGGCTAGCGTTGTGCGCCTTGTCCCACTCAGCCGAGCACCACCTCTGCACCATCTGCTCCCAGCACTCAGGATGCGTGGTGCACCAATGAGGAATCATCTAAAAAAATACAAGTACATGGCATATCAGAAGATAAAATTAAGCATATTTAGTACCAATAATAAAGTTTTGTATTTACCTGCAAGTACTGGTCTGGAGTCAACGACATGGTTCGGGCATCCTTCTTGCTCACCTTCTCCCCAAGGACGGAGCCGTGGTAAGTGACGATGGCCTGGATGCGCGCCTCGTAGTGCATGTCCACGACGAGCTTCTTACAGCTCGTGGTAGCCACCACATCCGCCCTGGCCTCGTATCCAGCCTCGCATCTGAAGAAATCCTACATACAAAGACGAAGTATCCATACATTATTGCAAGAATATGCAACAAATGAGACTTATTAAACAATATAGTGCGAGGAAGACTTACCCACAGCTCTTGCTTCACCCGCTCCACCTTGTTGTTGAATTGTCTGCCGTCCCGATCTACTGCATCGGGGGCGACGGCGTAGTGGTCGAAGGTGTATGCTGGGCTCGTCACTCCGGCGTACTCGACAAGTCCAGGGAAGTGTTCCCTGCATAGAAGGTCGAGGATGCCATTGGGGTTGCGGCCGTGACCCCCTGCAGTCTCCAAAACCATCCAAGACCTGTCCAAGTGATTAAGATAAAGTATTAGTTTCTATTATTAATTTGAACATATAATATGAAAAAGCAGCAACAACATCTAAAGTTATCTACCTCTCTCCATCGGGTCGTATCAGCGGACGTCTGTCACGAAGTATGGGTCGCTGAGGGAGACTCGCGGGACCTCGCAGGTAGATGCTCCTCGAACCTGAGGAGCCAGAACCTGAGACGTCCTGCTGAGCGGCGTCGTCGTCGTTGTCCTGCTGCGCCGCATCGTCGTCGTCCTGCTACGCCGCATCGACAGCGGCTTGCTGCTCCACCTGCTGCTATACGGCGTCGTCCTGCTGCGCCTCCTCCTCCGTCCTACGGGTGCTCCTCCTCCCCCTCCCCCTCCCCCTCCTCGTCCTCGTCCCACCGCCCACCATCTTTGTCCAACAACCTGCAATTAAGAGTAAGCAATTAAGCACAGATAAAAAAAATATGTATTTAGAAACATATGCAAAATAAATGAAATATAGCATTACATCGATTAAAAATAATCTTCATATGTGTCTGGGTTAGCCGGATCATAAGTGTCATCATCACTATCAACCATTTCATAGTCAACACCATCTGAAGGCGCAATTTCGTCATTGGCATTGCCTTCAAGCATTTCTAAGTCATTCTCATTTTGCACCTCATCCTCCTCATCAGCAACCATTTCATCATCCGGCGTTTCAATATCTACTTCCATTCCGATCGCTTCGGTTAAGTCTATCTCAATTCGCCCTTCGAGCCCATCTTCTTGGAAGAACTCTTCGTCATATGTGTCCGGGTCTAAGTTATAATCTTCATCGTTTGGAACAGGTAATTTAGCGTGCGGTGATACCTTATACACAACATCCCAACCCTTAAGATGTTGTTTCGTTTGGCACACATATGGAAGATAATACACTTGTGTGGCCTGTTGGGCCACAATATAGACATCGTCTCCTGGTAAGATGGAATCCTATCGAATTTCGACTAGCCCAAGATTAGAATGTGTCTGTCTCGTAACTTCAGGGTCAAACCAATGACATTTGAATATCACTGGAGTAAGAGGTTTGGAACCATAAAAATTGAGTTCATATATTTCTTCAATTCTTCCATAATACTCGACCTCGTCAAGCCCAGGCGTAAAGACTCCAGAACACGTGGTTTTTCGATTGGGCCGACTTTGGTCGTAGCTTGTTGTGCGAAAACGGTATCCATTGACGTCATAGCCAGAAAATTTCCTGACCCTATAGGCAAAGCCATTGGCTACTTGTCTCAACTCGGCACTCATAGACGGCTCTCTTTGGCCCTGCAAGTTCAAACACGCTAGATTGTTATATTATTCGCACGTAAGAGCAACTTCAAATGACAAACTAAGCACGTACCTTACGTTTAAACCAGGAAATGAAATCGGGCAATCCATTTCCCGCACCCTTTCCAAGAAGGGTATCATATTCCTGTGGAGTTGGGTCCCTTGATCGACGCCAGAATTCATGAAGAAATTGCTCCATGTATGGCGTCACCTCTTCAAGGTTGGTCAATACATATAGCATGATATGGCGCCACTCTTCATGTCTCAGGGTCTTGGTGGTCGAACCACTCGCGCTTCCGAGTTGCCCTCGAAAAATGCTGAGGTTCGATTCATTGTCGCCATCATTGTAACGAGGGGGTGGATTATGAACGCTCGGCAGTTTGTCACCATAGTAAGTTGTTGTGAAGTTTGACACCTCCTCCAGTATGTATGCCTCTGCAATGGAAGCCTCGATTTTGCATTTATTTCTACATTTCTTTCGGATAGTCTTTAGACATCTCTCGATTGGATAGCACCAACGTCCCTACACAGGCCCCCCCATTCGTGCCTCATACGGGAGATGAAGAATCAAATGCTGCATCGGATTGAAGAAGCCGGGTGGAAAGATCTTCTCCAGCTTACACAGTAACACGGGTGCCATCCTTTCCAAGTCTGCAATCATGGTCCGAGCTAACTCTTTTGCACAAAGCTGGCGGAAGAAATAGCTTAACTCTGCAAGCGCTAGCCAGACATGCTCAGGGACATAGCCTCGAACCATCGCCGGAAGAATTCGTTCAATCCATATGTGGAAGTCATGACTCTTCATCCCTAAGACTCGCAGAGTAGATAAGTTCACCCCCCTACTAAGGTTACCTGCATACCCATCAGGGAACATTAACATCTTGATCCACTGTAGTACTTCCTTCCTCTGGGCCCTGCTCAGGACGAAATCGGCCTTAGGCCTTCTCTCCATGTCTTTCCACCACTAGGCGACTTCATCTCTTGGTTTGGTCTATCACATAACTCTGCCAGATCCACTCTCGCCTTTACGTTATCCTTTGACTTATCAGGAATCTCCATAATTGTTGCCCAAAGTGCCTCGGCGACATTCTTTTCAGTGTGCATCACGTCAATGTTGTGTGGAAGGAGCAGGTCATCATAATAGGGGAGCCGAGTCAAGCCCGACTTATGTGTCCACATATGTTGCTCACCATATCCCACAAAACCACCTTCTGGGTTGGCCACGAGACCATCTATCTGTTCGTGAACTTCGGCACCAGTCATCATTGCAGGTGGGCGGTCTGTCACCACGACACCTTTCATAAAGTTCTTGATGTCTAGTCGGAATGCATGGTCGGGAGGGAGAAATTGTCGATGTTTATCGAATGACGAATATTTACCACCCTTCTTCAACCAAATGAACCTAAGAGCTTCCTTGCAAACTGGGCATGGGAACTTACCGTGAACACACCAGGCGCAAAATAGCCCATACGCCGGAAAGTCATGCATGGAGTACTGGTACCAAACATGCATTTTGAAGTTTGTCTTCATAGCTCGATCGTACGTCTATACCCCTTCCTCCCAAGCACGGACCAATTCATCAATCAAAGGCTCCATGTACACGCCCATTTTATTCCCCGGGTGTCCAGGAATTATCAACGACACGAATATGTTCTGTCTTTGAAAGCATACGCCGGGGGGGGGGAGATTGATGGGGATAACGAACACGGGCCAACATGTGTATGGGGCAGCGGTCATTCCATAGGGATTGAACCCATCTGTGGCCAGCGCAACACGAACATTACGAGCCTCTTTGGCTTTCTCAAGGTGAATGGCATCAAAGTGGGTCCATGCTTCACCATCGGATGCGTGAACCATCTTGTCAGGATTGTATCGTTTGCCTTTTTTGTGCCATGTCATCTGTTTCGCGGATTCCTCTGTCATGTATAGACGCTGGATCCTCGGTATGAACGAAAGGTGGCGTAGGATTGTCACGGGGATGTCGAGCTGCCTCTTCTGTCCATCACTAGAGTCTACCTCCATGAACCTAGACGATTTACACTTCGGACAGTACTTTGCCTCAGTGTGTTCTTTCCTAAATAGGACGCAGCCCTTCGGACAAGCATGTATCTTCTCATACGTCATCTTGAGTGCACGAAGGAGTTTCTGTGCCTCGTACATGCTCCTTGGCAGAACGTGATCCTCCGGAAGCAGGCTGCCAATAACTATCAACAAACCATCGAAGGCGTCTCGACTCATGCTATACTGCGACTTGAACGCCATTATACGCCCAATGGCATCCAGTTGAGAAACCTTTGTCTTGCCGTGAAGGGGTTTCTGTGCCGTGTCAAACATGTCGTAGAATGCCTTTGCGGTCGCCTCTGGCTCGTCCTCCATACGTCCTTCGGCGAACTGTGCCTCGTGATAGTCGTTCAACATGTCCGCTACCCCGGCATCAGCATCGTAATCCTCGACGCGTTGTCTCACCACCTCCTCTCTCGTGCGATGCGCTTCACCATGGAAGATCCACCGAGTATAGTCCGGCGTAAATCCATTCTTCCAAATATGTTCTACCATGGCCTTCTTTGGTTTTCTTTTCCGGTTGTCACATTTGCTACACAGACAAGGGACTAGGCTAGCTCCTTTAGCAGCTTCGCCATATGCCCGTTCCACGAAAGCATCGGTCTTCCTAATCCATTCTGGGGTGACATCATTACGTCGAACGCGGCCCGTGTACATCCACTCACGGTCCTCCATCCTCTAACATATATAACCGAGTATAGTTTAATATAGACATGTAATCTATGTACACTACGTTCCTACCTTCTAATAGGTGATGATAGGTCCTAATCCCACCCGCGGTTGCGTAGATGGAGTTAGTTTCCATGCTCTACTCCGATCCGAGATAGAATTTCGGCAGCACCTTCCCGCTGTTCTCCGGATACACGTCCTGGCAGGGAGAGTGTACTGTCCGGAGAACAACAGGGAGGTGACGCCGAAACTCTATCTCGGACCGGAGTAGAGCATGAAACTAACACCATCTACGCAACCGCGGGCTGTCCAAAAAACATGGACAATTCAAAACTGATACATTTGTAGATATGCAAAGATCTGCATATCTACACCGTATCTCTTTCGAACGGGAGACGCCTAACTGGGTTACGTGATCTACGACCATGATGCGGAAATAGAGGTTATACCTAGGGTGGCGGTGGAGTCAGGCTAGTGGGGCTGTGGCGGGTCGGTGCAGTGGCGACGCGACGCGGTGCAGGCAGACCCGCAGCGGCTAGGAAGACAAGTATCTTCTCTGTAAAAAAGAAACACAAGTCTGTTAATACAAAAAATCGACAGCACCTCCCCTGTACGTTGAGGTTTTTAAAACCTGCAAATAAAACTAACAGCACGATGGCTGACATGCACACAGTAAGAAGAAATTCACCTAAAGTATACACTACTAGCAGTTGTCATATTTCTTATTTCCCATTGCAAGCCATCACAATGCTTCATGATGGAGATGCGAATAACTTGGTAGATCAACAACTACATGGTGAATTGACGCATAAAAAGTGTATACCTCGCGTGGGGGCGACGATGGTACGCGTGGCCGGGCGGCGGTGGCGAGGGGCACGACGACGCACGCGCAGGCACGGCGAGCGCGGCGGGCGCGGGTGAGGGGCACGGCGGCGCGGGCGCGGGAACGGCGAGCGCGGCGGGCACGGGTGAGGGGCACGGCGGGCGTGGCTGCGGGCACGGCGAGCACGGCGAGCGCGGGCGCAGGCACGGCGAGCACGGGCGCGGGCACGACGAGCACGGCGAGCGCGGCGGGCGCGGGCACGGTGAGCACGGCGGGCGCGGGCACGGCGAGCACAACGGGCACGGGCATGGCAAGCACGGCGAGCACGGCGAGGCGGCGGTGACGGCGAGCACGGCGCGCATGTGAGTGGGTGGGCGCGGCGGGCGGCCGGCACGGCCGTGGCGAGGCGCGGGCGCGGCGATGGGCGGGCGGACGACGTGGCGAGGGGCTAGCGCGGCGGCGGGCGGACGGCACAGCGGTGAGTCGACGGCGGCGTGCGGATGGCGGGTGCAGTGAGAGAGAGTGAGATGAGAGAAGGAAGGAGAAAGGTTCTCTGCGGGGGGTTTATTTCTCTTCTTTGCCGAGTGCCCGCGATCTGGCACTCGGCAAAGATTTTTTTAAAATTTTAAAATATTCTTTGCCGAGTGCCAGATCGCTGACACTCGGCAAAGTCTCCTTTGCCGAGTGTCCCTTGGGCGGCACTCGGCAAATATGCTTTCACAATTCTTTGCCGAGTGTCAACCAGCTGGCACTCGGCAAAGACTGCTTTGCCGAGTGTCATCTCCTGACACTCGGCAAAGTACATTTTTATTTTTTTTATTTTCCCAACCAAAATTTTTGTGGTATGTTGCTACACTATATAGACCTACATGTACTATTTTGAGACAATTAGAAAATTGTTTTCTATAGCTAGTAGATTTAGTTCGTTTATTTGAATTTCTTCGAAAAAATCACATTTGAACTGCAGGTCACTCGAAACTTGGAAAACCGTGCAGCAAAAATGATATCCATGCTACTTAGCACAAGTTACGACCGATTTCAGGAGCGGACCGGAAACTTCGAGCACCATGCTAACTCAACTGGCCGTGAACTTGCCATACAGCTGTTTAAAAATTTTATAAAACACAAACAAACTTAGAAAATTATGAAACTTGTCCACACGTCATGATATCATATGTAGAGTCTGTGATAAAAAATTTAGAATGTTTGGAGAAAGTTGTGAGACATTATGTGTAGAAACCTAAGAGAACCACACATGAAATCATAGAGTTTCAATGTGGATCTCTTAGGTTTGTACACATAGTGCGTTATAGCTTTCTCGAAACTTTTTCAAATTTTTATCACAGCCTCTACATATGATATCATGACACGTGGAGAGGTTTCATGATTTTCTGACTTTGTTTCTGTTTTATACAATTTTTAAACACCTGGATGGCAAGTTTACGGTCATGTTGAGTGAGCATGGTACTCGAAGTTTCCGGTCCGCTCCTGAAATTGGTCGTAACTTGTGCTAAGTAGCATGGATATCATTTTTGCATGCACGGTTTTCCAAGTTTCGAGTGACCTGCAGTTCAAATCTGAATTTTCCGAAGAAATTCAAATAAACAAACTAAATGTACTAGCTATAGAAAACACTGTTATAATTGTCCCAAAATGGTACATGTAGGTCTACATAGTGTAGGAACATACCACAAAAAGTTTGGTGACCAAAATAAAAAAAATAAAAATATGCTTTGCCGAGTGTCTACATAGGACACTCGGCAAAGACTCTCTTTGCCGAGTGCTAGATATTTGACACTCAGCAAAGAGTGACGGCCGTCAGCTATAGACGGCCGCTAACGACCCTTTGCCGAGAGCCATATTTGCCGAGTGCTTGACGCTCGGCAAAGCAGTCTTTGCCGAGTGCTTGGCTGTGCCGAGTGTCCTACACTCGGTAAATAAGCTCTTTACCGAGCGCAGGACTTTGCCGAGTGCGGCGCTCGACAAAGTCTTCTTTGCCGAGTGCCCGATAAAAAGCACTTGGCAAAGCCGCCGGCACTAGGCAAAGGCTCGAATTCCTGTAGTGTAGGTTTCGTCCTACAGTCAACATTCCTCTTATACCACTTCTGTCACACCCGGATTTAAGGAACAAAGCCGGGTGCATCTCATATAGGCTCCAGAGAAAACAACACATATAATAACAGAGTGCATAGAGATAAATGTCATAAATATCATAAATGTACTTATTACATAGCGGAAGTATTACAAAAATAAATGATAAAATAAAGCGAACTAATTATTATTCCGTGGCGCCACAAAGCTGACTGGGAGACGCCACCTAGATCAAGTCAAAAGCCTCAGTGTTAGGCTGCTCCTCTTCTACCACCTGTTCTTCTCCTGTGGGGGGTGTGAGACAGCAAGGGTGAGCTCACTCATGTTCATCGCTCAACAAGTTGTGGGGAATAATGTGCATAAACTCATCAAAGGTGGGAGTTCATGTGAAGTGTAAGGCAAATCAATGTAATAAAGGCTGAAGCTGAGCATTGCTTTTATAAGTTGGTCAAAGTTTTATTAGCAGTTACTAAGTGTAAGTAAATACCAAACCATAATAATAATAAATAAAAGTAATAATAAAATAATCCTAGATGCAATAAAATGACAAATTAAATTTAATTTCATAAATTAATCATGTGAGCGTCTGAGCTGCTCATGACCATGAGCACAGCTAGTATACCAGTTTTACACTCTGCAGAGGTTGCACATCTTTACCCACAAGTCGTGTTACCCATTTGCCATGGAGTTGATCAGACCCCATACACCCCTACCAAGGAAGCGAGGCAGGGTACCCCTACGAGGCCTTTACAAAGTTCCACTAGCTTTAGAAAACCCGCTACAGTTTATAGGAAGCTCCAGTGTAGGAATCCCTCGCCTGACCGCCATCGCAGCAAAATCAACCCAAGGACCTCCCTACACTGACCACTCCCTACTGCCCTTGCCCCTTTCGGGTAAGGTAGTCATCCACTAGCTTTCCTAGTTAATCAGCCAAGGGCGTCCCATTAAACTCTTGTGGTAGCACTGTTTTCCCGGGTGGTTCTCCATATTCCCATTAACATAATAATCTTATTGATGGGGGTCTGCTTCATCGCCGAAGGTCCTGTTTGGAGGGTTAACACAGAAGCAACGCCGAAGATACCATTCAGGGAGCTTCGGCATAGCAACGCACCTTGAGACGAAGGGTTGCACCGACTTAAAGATGCAAAGACCGATCGACCCATGATAACATGTGTCTTGATTGTAACCAGTTATAAGGGGTATAAATGTATACTCGTACAGACTGCGTCCTGTGACTATAAATAGGTGAACAGTACCCCCGTACTGTTCACGCTGACTTGTATTCACTGTTGCATCACGCTTGGATTTTTCACCTTCTGTCAAGCCGAAGGTATAAATGTAATTCAATATCATTTCTGTTTATCCCTGGTAATTGAAGAAAAGATATTAATAGTATTATATGATTACATGATTATTTATGTCACCTTTTACATTTCACATGCTTCTTCTTCCATTAATCTATACTGTGATGATGAAGGTTCATCCCTCACGACCTTCATCTGAAGATCATTATATCCTAAGGGAAATAATGCTCCGAAGGATGAAGGGCCTTAACCTTTAACGTTGTGTGTTGCTTTGTTCTTAATTCATAGCATTTGAGAACAAGACCCCAACATTGGCGCCCACCTCCGGTGTACTCACTTCCACTTTTGAGCTGATGGCTTCATTTAGTAACCAAGTTGTAGCACCTTCGGCTACGAACCTGGTGCTCTCGATAATAGGCGGTTCATGCTCTGAGCCAGCCAACAAGAAGCAGAAGAAAGAAGCGTAGAGAAGGGTGCAGCATGTTGGGGTGCAGGGACCCTTCATCAAGTCCAAATGGTCCCACATCCCAATTACCTTCTCCCAGGAGGATCTTTAGCTCAAGGATTACCCCCACAATGATGCTATGGTCATATCTTGTGTCATCAAGGGGTTTCTGGTTCATAATGTTCTGGTTGATACAGGCAGTGCAACGGATATCATATTTGCTAAGGCCTTCAGACAAATGCAAGAGCTAGAGGATAAGATTCATGATGCCACACACCCTCTCTATGGCTTCGGAGGAAGGCAAATTGTAGCACTCGGTAAAATCACAATGCCAGTAACCTTCGGCTTCGTTCATAACACAAGGACTAAACAAATTGTTTTTGATACTGTTGACATGGAGTATCCATACAATGCAATCATTGGCTGAGGGACACTTAATGCTTTCGAAGCTATACTCCATCCAGCATTCTTATGTATGAAAATACCTTCAGAGCAGGGGCCTATTGCTATCCATGGAAGTTAAGAGGCTGCCAGAAAAGAGGAAGGAAATTGGATAGATTCAAAGGCAATCCAAAGTATAGATGGAGCCAAAGCCTGTGAGCAGTATAAATACAAAAGAGAGAAGGCCGCTTCGACGGATCAGCCGAAGCCTATGCTCTTATGTGAAGACATAGCAGAACAAAGGGTATTGCTGGGGTCTCATCTATCTGAAGAACAAGAGAAGACTTTGCTAAGATTTTTATTCAACAATAAAGATGTCTTTGCTTGGTCTGCCAATGATCTCTATGGTGTCAACAGAGATGTAATTGAACACTCACTCAACATGGATCCATCCTTCAGGCCAAGAAAACAAAGGCTTCGGAAAATGTCTGAAGACAAAGCTGAAGGAGCTCGGAACGAAGTGAAGAGACTCCTTAGTGCTGGTGTCATCAGAGAAGTGAAATACCCAGAGTGGCTAGCCAACACTGTTTTGGTGAAGAAGGCTAATGGTAAATGGAGAATGTGCATTGATTTTACAGATCTTAACAAGGTTTGTCTGAAGGACGAATTCCCATTGCCAAGAATAGACTCCTTAGTGGACACAGCAGCTTCCTCGAAGCTCATGAGTCTACTGGATTGTTATTTTGGCTATCATCAAATATGGATGAAAAAAGAAGATGAGCCGAAGACTAGCTTCATAACCCCCAGCGACACATATTGTTATCTTCGGATGCCTGAGGGGCTCAAGAATGTTGGAGGGAGATTCAGCAGAATGACAGCCAAGGTTCTCCATTCTCAAATAGGCAGGAATGTACTGACCTATGTTGATGATATCATAGTGAAAAGCATGAAGCAAGAAAATCACATTGCTGATTTCCAAGAGACATTTGCTAACTTCAGGCAAGCTGGTCTGAAGTTGAATCCAGAGAAGTGTGTTTTTGGGGTAAAAAAGGGCAAGTTCCTTGGCTGTCTGGTGTCAACTAAAGGAATTGAAGCCAATCCAAGTAAGATTGAGGCTATTCTTCGGATGGAACCGCCAAGTACAAAGAAGGGGGCCCAATGGCTGGCAGGGAGGCTAGCATCATTAAACAGATTTATATCCAGATCAGCAGAAAGAAATCTGCCATTCTTTGAAATATTAAAGTCAACCAAAGTCTTTCAATGGGGCTCGCCACAGCAAAAAGCCTTTGAAGAGTTGAAGCAATATTTGATTGATTTAACAACATTAACTCCACCTGCGCCAGGGGCTCCATTGCTATTATATGTGGCAGGTTCCTATTCTGCAGTGAGTGTGGTGCTAGTATAGGAGAAGCTAGACGGTCAAGTTAAAAAAGCAAGCTCCTGTGTATTTTGTCTCTGAAGTTTTAAGTCCATCAAAGAAAAATTATACGGAATTGGAGAAGGTGTTGTATGCTGTATTAATGGCCTCCAGGAAGCTTCAACATTATTTTCAAGCATACCACATAATTGTTCCCTCGTCATAGCCTCTTAAGGACATTATGAAGAATAGAGAAGCTACTAGAAGGATTGGAAAATGGGTCGCAGAGCTTAATGAATTTACTATTGACTATGTGCATAGATCCTCAATTCAGTCCCAGGCGTTAGCAGACTTCATTGCTGACTGGACGCCAAGGGCTAAGGAAGAAGAAATAAACAAAGACATTGAAGCTTGGACAGTGTTCTGCGATGGTTCGTGGGGAACCTTCGGTGCAGGAGCGGCTGCTGTTCTAGTAGCACGATCAAAAGTCAAAACGTGTTATGCAGCCAAGCTTGATTTTAGTTGTACAAATAATATTGCTGAATACGAAGCACTCCTATTGGGGCTTCGGAAGTTAAGGGCAATCGGAATAAGAAGGGCCATCTTGAAAACTGATTCTCAAGTCATTTCTGGCCATGTGGACAAAAGTAGCAAGGCAAGAGATTCAAAGCATGAAAAATATCTGGATACAGTTCGAAGGTTGGAGGCTTCTTTTGAAGGTTTTTATGTCAAGAATATTCCAAGAGGCGAGAATGAGCATGCAGATCTGCTAGCCAAATCAGCGGCTCAGGGGCTCCCTTTGCCTTCTGAAGTATTTTTTGAAACAATAAAGGCACCTTCGGTTGAACTCATGGAGAGAGCAGTGCTTACCATTTCTCTAGTATATAGTGAAGATTGGAGGACAAAAATTATATCTTTCCTCCAGGGTAGTCGCCGATCAGATGATGAAGCTTATAATAAGAGGATGGAGGCAAGAACAAGACCGTATGTAATATAATACAAGGAGAATTATATAAACATGGAGTCTGTTCTCCACTTCTCAAGTGTTTATCAAGAGCTGAAGGTATTGAGTTAATGAAGGAGATACATGCAGGATTGTGTGGATCTCATATTGGGTCTAGGCCATTGCTGGGAAAAGTATTTAGACAAGGGTTTTACTGGCCGAAAGCAGCTTCGGATGCGGCACAATTGGTTCAAAAATGTGAAAATTGTCAAAAATGTACAAGAGACCAGAAACAACCTTCTTCTCTCATTCAGTTAATACAACCCACTTGGCCATTGCAAAGATGGGGCCTAGATTTGCTAGGCCCACTTCCACCAGCGCAAGGCAATTTGAGATATGTCGTGGTGGCTGTGGAATATTTTTCTAAGTGGATTGAAGCGAAGCCTTTGGCTACAATAACTTCGGTTACAGTCCAGAAATTCTTCTGGCAAAATATCGTTTGTCGCTTCGGCATGCCGAAAGCTATAACTGTGGATAATGGAACACAGTTTGATGCTGAAACTTTCAAGAATTTCTACGATCAGATTAGCACGAAGATTCATTTTGCATCAGTTAGGCACCCGGAGTCAAATGGGCTGGTCGAAAGAGCAAATGGCATTATAATGACAGGAATAATGAAGTTAATCTTCAATCAGCCTAGAGGAAAGTGGCCAGATGAGTTGATTAAAGTGGTGTGGAGCCAAAATACAACCATATCAAGATCAACAGGTTTTACACCGTTCAAGTTATTATTTGGTGACGAAGCTATAACCCCAGAAGAAGCTAAAATGGGGTCAATCAGAACAGCAGCTTCGGCAGAGGACGAAGCTGATTATCATATAGCAAAAGATACTATAGAGGGGACCAGACTTCAGGCCGTGGAGAATATCAATAAATATCAAGCCGAAACAATAAAATGGCGTGATAGAAAAGTTCGACTGAAAAATATTAAGCCAGGGCATTTGGTTCTTCGGAGAGTGGCCAATCCGGAAACAGTAGGCAAACTACAGCTGAAGTGGGAAGGACCTTTTCTGGTGGTATCTTCGTTGAGGCCCGGTTCTTACAGGTTGAAGGATATGGACGGCAACAACATTCCTAGATCTTGGAATGTGGATGAGCTTCGACGATATTATGTGTAATTAGATGTAATCTTTTTTTCATTTTTTCCTATGGCACCCTTTTCCTTTCCAAAGGGGGAGAAAGGTTTTTAATGGGGCCAGGGCTTGTAATTTTTCCTTTCTTATTTAACTCTACGAGAGCAAAATCCCCCAAAAAGAATGTAACATGTAAAATCTGAGCATGTACCATCGAGTGCAGGAAAAAGAAAAAAACAGGGAGAAGCTCGAAAGTCGTCCCTAAGGGGATGCAGAGCACGACGAAGCTACAAAAAGTCGTTCCCAAGGGAGTGCAGCGTAAGTTTTCTGCTCAAAAGTCGTTCCTAAGGGAATGCAGAGCCAAATACCGCCGAAATAGATGGCGAAGAAGTTTAAAAGTCATTCCTAAGGGGATGCAAAACTTACACCGAAAAGTCAACGGTGATACCGCTGAAGTAGAAGGCAAAGAAGTTCAAAAGTCATTCCTAAGGGGATGCAGAACTTACACCAAAAAGTCAACGGTGATACCACCGAAGTAGAAGGCAAAGAAGTTCAAAAGTCGTTCCTAAGGGGATGCAGAACTTACACCGAAAAGTCAACAGTGAACACCGAAAAATAAACGGTGAATAAGATGCGGAGTATGGGTGTGGCTTCGTAAGCGTGTGTCTCGACATTCATTTGCATATTACATCACATCATTCATTGCATTCATACACATTCATTTAGGCATTCGTAGGATCATCATCATCATATCATAGCGTACAGACAGTTGCTTTGGCTCTAACAATAAGACTTTGATGAGTACAAAAGAAGCAAATCTACGCTTTGTTGTGTACGAAATGAAGGGAAGGTGTTTTTCGCCTTCGGCTCAAAAGATATAAGTTTTGCCTACATCAAAGCAATTCAAACACGTATGGAAAGGTAAAAATATATTACAAGCTATGGACAAATTTATAGAGTAATGTTTGATTCCTAAACTACGATATCTGTTACAAGGGTAATTCAAATGTTTTTAAAAGCTCTGTGCAGCTTCGTCAACACCCGTCAAGCTTTGAGCCATTAATCTTTGGATCATTGATCTTCAGCATCGTCATCCTGTACGCAACAAAGTAATAAGGTAAAAGGGTAAAAAATGATTTCAGAAGAAGGTAAGTAACGGGTATGGGTACAATACCGGCTTAAGATGGCTTCGTGCTTTGTCACCAGCCAAGTCTCGTCCACCCTTCATCCAAATTTGAGCTATAAATCTGTTCCCGATGCTTTGAGCCAGGTTAGGCATGTTAGCCATGTCAGCTGGAGATAGACTAAAATTTGGTCTATTCACTACATTGTTGTGTGTGCAACCGGCTTTCATAAATGCGACAGCTGTGCCTTGAGAAGCCAGCAGGGCATAGAAATCGCCATGCCCAGCTATAACTTCGTCAAGTGCCTCAACTTCACCCTCAATGTGTTCAAAGGTGCTTGGCAAATCTTCAACCGAAGGTTCAAATTTTTTGGAGCTAGCGCCAACTGAGTTGAAAATCTGTTTTAGCCGTTGCACACACTGGGTGCCAAAGTTTAGGCATTTGTCCTGAAGCTCCTTCAAGGATTTTTGCAAGTTTGAACTTCTCTCAACTTCAGCTGCAAGCTTAACATCAAAATTCTTCCTTTCTTGCTCAAAGCTTTCTGACTTTAGGAGAAGCTCATTGTTTAATCTGGCAATTTCAGCCTGAGCTTCTGCTAGCGAGCCCTCCGTTGTTTGAAGAACAAAATCTTTCTGTTCAAGAGTAGTTGAATTTTCTTTGATTTTATTTTCTAAGCCTTCAATTATGATCTCATTTTTCTTATGCTCGAGATCTGGTTGCATCCTCAAGGTTTTACTCAGCAGTAGACTCTGGAAAAACAACCTTCATCAGAAATTATCTTTATCGTCAAAACAATGAAAAGTTGATAAAAAGTTTACCTTAAAATTAGAATAGAACAAGCTACCGGTGATATGCTGCCGCCGGTACCTGCTGAGGTCGGCTTCAAGCTTCGCAAAGCCAGCACTCTTCGTTAGGGAGCTGATAATCTTTGCCCCAGTGCGATCTCGGATGCACCCTAAGGTTTCTTCCTCAACACCACCAAAAAGCAAGGCCCCCGGTTGATAGCCATAGGATAAGGCGTAATCCCGAAGTTCCTTTTTCTGAGCCTTGGTCAATTCTTGACCAATTAAATTTCGAAACTCAAATTCTTCTTTTTTCGAAGTGTCTTCGGCAACTTTCTTCCCCTTTTCTGGCACTGTAGCCAGGACTTCTTCTGCAGAAGCAGTAGCCTCCTCTGTAGCCAAATCCAAGAGCACTCTATCAATATTAGATAATGTACTCTCTAAGTTGGCAACTTCGGCAGTGGCAGCTTCGGCACTGGCGGCTTCGGCAGTAGCGGCTTCGGCACTGGCAGCTTCGGTAGGTGGCACTATCTTTGATGCTGAGACCCGTGGTGGTGTTTTCTCAATAGCTTGCATAACAGTGACAATCCTTCGTATTTTTGGCTCATCGGCCTCCTTTGCTGCCGAAGGACTATCCTTCTTCTGTAAAAGCTTTGTTAGTTGCGGCCCCAGAGGACTTAGCAGCTTTATAGGTAGGGATTCAGTCATTACCTTTAGAATTTCCTCTACTTCAGCAGCAGAAGGCGTTGAAGGAGTTTCTTCCTCTATCTCAGTTGTTTTTGGCTTTGAAGCTGCGGATTTCCTCTTCTTCGAAGCGGGAGCAGCCACCTTCGGCTCAGTGCTGGATTTCCTCTTCTTCATAGCTTCCTAATCTTCTTTTACCATCCTAGCAGCTTGTCTACTAAAAACACTAACAACCCTCTTTCTCTTTTGCCCTTCGACACCCTTGTTCAATCGCTCATAGTCAGGGTAGTCAAAATTCAAGGCATCCATCACCCGATTCAACCTTCACTTTGGTCAGGTGCCGAAGGCCGCAGTCATCAGCTGATCCTATTTTTTAGTGTAATTTCCCAACACTTCATTACACACTGCTTCAATCATTTCCAACCACTCTTGACAAGGTTCTTTAAATTGCTTTTCAAATTTAAATCGATAAGGAAGTCGCACAAGCTCAAGTCCCTTCTTCGTTCCTTTTAGCATGCTGAATTCGCTCAAAGTCGAAGATGTTTTGTTAGCCAAATATTTTTGAACCAGATCCCTCATGCTGATTTGTTCGGCTACCACCCTGAATTCTGCCACAACTTGTTGACATGGTGATCCTGGCGTCTTGCGGCAGAAGGGCCTAGTCAACCCAAATTTCAAACTCAACGGGCTCAGCACTAGCGTTTTTAGCTTCTCCCTCTTCTTTTCATCGGCTATGACATAAAACCACTCGCTTTTCTAGCCAGTTGGCCACTTAGTGCAATAGCTAAGCACCGGGGCCTTCATGTCCTTGCGGTATGCGAAGTTGTAACACCCAAAATTCTCATGCAGCCCATCTTCTCTAGCCTTCGTCTAGTAATGAAGCTCATGCACTCGGCAGAAAGCTTCGGCATTCGGGTCTACTCCTTGGCTTCGGAGTGCCCAGATGAAAACACTGAGCCTAACGATGGCGTTAGGAGTCAGCTGATGAAGATAGATTTCATAATTATTCAAGACTTCACCAATCATCTCATTCAAGGGAAACCGCAATCCCGCTCTAAAGAAACTCTTGAAAACTACCACCTCATCACTTTTTGGGGTCAGAGTGGTCTCATCCCCAGCGAAACGAATCAGCTTCTTCTCAGTCTCCCTTAAATAGCCTAGCTTTATCAGCATGGGCACATCGGCTTTAGAAATGGTAGATTCGCCAAAATCCAAGTGGCTAGGTTTGGACAGGACCAAAATGCTATAATCTTCTTCTTCTTCAACAACGATTTCTTCCTCAATATCTTGTTTAGTTCCAGCAACAGGTGCATCTTGTTCGATGACTTCTGTTACAACTAATCCTGATTGCCTCATAACTTCGGAAATCGGGGTTGTTTCGGAGGCATCGACCTCCTCTCCGTCACGGGTCACCCTAGCAGTTGAACGTACTCTAGCCATCAGATGTTGAATTTCATACAATTCTAACAAATGTTGAGAATTTTTGCAGTTTCGATGAAGCTCCCTCTTATGCCAAAGCTAAAATGGTGCTTTGCTTGAGAATGCGATGGGAAAGCTTCGGCTATGGTTAAATTTTTCAGCAGCACAACAGTGCAATGGCAATGAATGTTGTGGTAACTTCACACCTACCCGTCTGTTCATATAGTGCTGCAGGTGTGAAGGTAAATCGTCAAGTCGCCCGCACCCGCTGAACAGCCACCCGCACCCACTGAACGGTGGACCACGGCGCGTGGGAGATGAATCGCCAGATCGCACGTACCCGCCACATAGTGGGGCCACCTCGCGCTCTGAATATTTTAATCGTTTCTCGGCAACGAGCTCAGGGAAGGTGTTTTTCGGACCTTCGACATTCTGAAGCCTAGGAGAATTTTTCACGGATCAAGCTCGTTACGAAAAATGATCTAGCACCGTGAAGGGGCTACTGTTGGGGGTCTGCTTCGTTGCCGAAGGTCCTGTTCAGAAGGTTAACACAGAAGCAACGCCGAAGATACCATTCAGGGAGCTTCGGCATAGCAACGCGCCTTGAGACGAAGGGTTGCACCGACTTAAAGATGTAAAGACCGATCGGCCCATAATAACTTGTGTCTTGATTGTAACCAGTTATAAAGGGTATAAATGTAAACTCGTATAGGCTGTGTTGGGGACTTGTTCTCAAATGCTATGAATTAAGAACAAGGCAACATAAAAATGTTAAATGTTAATACCCTTCGTCCGCTGAAGCATTATCTCCCCAAGGATTTAATGAACTTCGGACAAAGGTCACGAGCGAAATATCATGAAGGTCATACCTTCATGATTAGACTTATACAACAATGTAAAATGAAGTATAACATGTAAAACATATGTCAGAAACATATAACATTATTCGTATATTTCATTATATGGATCTGAATATTAAAACATAATATTTAGGTACATTTATACCTTTTCCTTGATGGAAAACAATAATTCCAGTGTGATATGTCAGCAATTACAAGATTGCATGAACAGTACAGGGATATTGTTCATCTATTTATAGGCACAGGACACAGCTTATGTGAAATTACATTTATGCCCTTTATAATCAATTACAATACTGACACAAAACATCATGGGTCTTTGAGTCATTTCATCTTTAAGTCGGTTCGCCCCCTTCGTCTTGAGATTTGTCACTGTGCCGAAGCTCTATCGGTGATAACTTCGGCGCTGCTTCTGAAAGGATCTGCCGAAGGTGTTTTCCGATCTTCGGCTACGAAGCATACCCCCAACAGTAGCCCCTTCACGGTGCTAGATCGTTTTTCATAACGAGCTTGATCCGTGAAAAAGTCTTCTAGGATTTGGGATGCCGAAGATCCGAAAAACACCTTCCCTGAGCTCGTTGGCGAGAAACAATAATCCGCGCGCGAGGTGGCCGCATCTTGCAGCAGTTGCGCGCGCCCTAGCGATTCACCTTCCCGGACCCTGTGGCCCACCGTTCGCTGAGTATGGGTGGCTGTTTTTCCGGTGCGGAAGACCTTGACGATTCACCTTCCCACCTGCGGCACTACATAAACAGACGGGTAGGTGTGAAGTTACCACAGTATTCATTGCTATTGTATTGTTGTGCTGCCAAAAATTTAACCATAGCCGAAGCTTGATCATCATGCTCAAACGAAGCACCGCTTTAGATTCTGCTTCGTCACAAGAGAAAGAACTTCAGAGAAATCGAGAAAGTCAACAACTTCAAAAAATTTCAAAAAATTCATAATCAGATGGCAAGAGTGCGTTCTACTGCCAGGATTGACCATGAGGGAGATGAGACCGAAGCTACTAAAACTGTTCCAATTTCCGAAGCAATGAGGCGGTCTGGGCTGGCAACATCGGGGGATATACCTACCACCGAAGCAGAACGGGCTGATGTTGAAGAAACTGATTCTGAAGATGATTACAGCAGTGCAGTGCCGAGCAAACCTAGCCACCTGGACTTCGGGAAGTCCACCATCTTCGAAGCTGATTCTCCTAAGATGGTGAAGTTGGGCTATTTTAGTGAAGCAAAGAAGGAGTTGATTCGTTTTGGTGGAGAAGAAACTATCCCGAAGCCAGGAAAGAATGAAGTAGTGGTTTTCAAAAGTCTTTTTAAAGCTGGTTTAAGATTCCCTTTGAACAAGATGATTGCTGATGTACTGAAGAAATTTGGGATCTACCTTCACCAGCTGACCCCTAACGCTATCGATAGGCTAAATGTTTATATCTGGGCTCTCCGAAGCCAGGGGGTGGAACCATTCGCTGAAGGTTTCTGCCGAGTGCACGAACTGCACTACCAGACCAAGGCTAGAGGAGATGGTCTTCATGAAAATTTTGGCTGCTACAACTTTGCTTACCGCAAGACTACAAAGTTTCCAGTGATCAGTTACCGAAGCAAATGGCCAGCTGGATGGAAATCTGAGTGGTTCTACGTTAGAGTTGACGAAGATGAAGATAAGTTGGTCCAAAGTCCGTTAGAATTGATCTTCGGAGAGACCCGAGCCCCGTGCAACATGTTACCAGGGAGTCCATGTCAAATTGCTCTAGCTGAATTTAGAGTGATTGCAGATCATATTGGCACTAGAGACTTGGTGCAAGAATTTCTGGCCTTCAGAGTATTCCCGACTTTGAAGGAGTGGGAAATGCCGAAGCTAGAGGGGAAAAAGAAGAAAGGGGAACTTGTTCAGTTGCCCTACCATTTCAAATTCAAGAAACTTTTCAAAGTACCCTGCCAAGAGTGGCTGGACACAATCGAAGTAATGTGTAATGAAATACTCGGAAATTATTCTAAAAAAGATGACCAATTGATGACTGCGTCCTTCAGCACCCGTCCGAAGCGAAGGCTAAACCGCGTAATGGATGCCCTGGGTTTTGAATATCCTGACTACGAGCGGCTAGATAAGGGTGCTGAAGGCCAAAAGAGAAAAAGAGTAGATGATGTTCTGAACAAAGACGATGAAGAACAATTGAAAAAGAAAAAGCCGGAGTCTGAGCCGAAAACAGGTGTTTCGAAGAAGAGAAAAGCTTCGACTCCGAAGCAAAAAGCAATTGACGAAGAAGAAGGAACTCCTAAAACACCCTCTACTACCGAAGTAGAGGAAATTTTAAAGGTAATGACTGAATCTTTGCCTGTCAAGCTAAGTCCACTGGGGCCACAACTGACGAAGCTTTTTTAGAAGGAAAAGGAGCCCGCGAAATCAAAGGAAGCAGCTAGAGCAAAAAAGCAAAGAATCATCACGGTGACAGAAGTGATTGAAAAGACACCACCAGGAGCTTCAGCTCCGAAGGCGCCAGCTGCTAAAAGTTCGACAGCTGCTAAAGCTGCACCTTCGGAGGCCACAGATGCCGAAGCTACTAGAGCCGAAGATATTAATTTAGAAAGCATGGTTGCTGATATAGATAAAATTCTGCTAGACATGGCCACAGAAGAAGCTGCTGGGGCCACCGAAGAAGCTTCGGCCCTAGAACCCGAGAAAAAGAAAGAAATTGCCGAAGAAACATCGGAAGATGAAATTTTCAATTTTCAAAACTTGATTGGGCAAGAACTGACGAAAGCCGAAAAAGAAGAACTAAAAGAGTATGCCATATCTTGCGGCTATGGACCAGGGGCGGTTCTCTTCGGGGGTGTTGATGATGAGAAGCTAGGCTGCATCCGGGATCAGGCCGGAGTGAAGATTATTGGTACTCTATCAAAGAGTATCGGTTTCCCGAAGCTCGAAGCCGATATTAGCCGCTATCGACGACAGCACATCGTCGGTAGTTTGTTTTATTCCAATTTTAAGGTAAACAATTTCTCTCTAACTTTTTATTTTTCATAACAAAAATGTTTTCTAACAAAGGTTGTTCGTGTACAGAGTATGCTACTGAGCAAAGCTTTGAAGATGCAACAGGATTTAGAAGATAAAAAGCTCGAGGTTATAATTGAAAACTTAGAAAACAAAATAAAAGAACAACTAGCTGCTTTTTGAGAAGAAAGAGTTTGAACTCCAGACAACTGAAGGCTTATTAGCAGAAGCCGAAGCTAAGATAACAGAACTGAATACGAAGCTTCTCTGCCAGTCAGAAAGTTTCGAACAGGAAAAGCTGAAGCTTAATGAAAAACTTGAGGCTGAAGTCAAGAAGGGTTTAGATTTGAAAAAATCATTGATAAGCCTTCAAAACAAATGTTTGGAATTCAGCAATCAATGTGTTCAACGGCTGAAGAAGGTATTTTATTCGGTCGGGGCCATCAGTGAAAAATTTACTCCTTCAGCTGAAGATCTACCAGGAGCCTTCGAACACATCGAAGGTGAGATTGATGACCTCGATGATGTTATTGCTGGACACGGTGACTTCTGTGCCCTGGTAGCTTCTCGGGGCACCGCTGCTGTGTTCCTGAAATCTGGCTATGAGCACGGAAAAATCATCAATAGACCCAATTTCAGCCTATCACCAGTAGTTCTGGATGATATTCCCAGCCTCGCCCGAAGCATTGCGAATAAATTTATAAAGGTGGTATGGACAAAGGGTGGACGAGAGAAAGCTGGTGACGAAGCTCGGAGTCATCTTAAACAGGTAGCAAAATCATACCTTCGTGCTTACCTCTTCCTTCGAAATTGAATTTTGCTTATAATACTTTAATTCGTGTAGGATGATGAAGCCGAAACCAAAGCTTGAAGAGTAAAAAGATGACGCCGAAGCTTTTACTGGATGACAATGCTGAAGCTGAAGCTCAATGAATATTGATGAAGCTTAGATAAATGACTGTAGAAGAGATTCTAAAAACTTTCTGTAATAACTTTTACAAATGTAATTAAATTGTATTCTGTGAACTATGTCCATACCTTGTAATATATTCTTACCTTTCCGTCAATGTATGAAGTGCTTTGGTGTGGACGAAATTATCATTTTTGAGCCGAAGGCGAAAAAACACCTTCCCTTCTTTTCGTACGCAGCGAAGCAAAAAAAACTGCTTCTTTTTTCTTTTTTGCCGAAGCATGATCTTTAGAGCCGAAGCGATTACTTGCGTTATGATGATAATGATCCTATGTATGTTTAAATGAATGTTTATGAATGCAAATGCTATGATGTGATGTATCATGCAAATGAATGTCCAAACACATATCCGAAGCCATAGCCATAGTCTCCGTTCCCCTAGGAATAGACACAGTCTCTTTGCCATTTATTTTTCGGCTTCACCGTTTACTTTCCGGTGTATCAGCGCTGACTTTTCGCTGTAAGCCTCCCTTAGGAGCTTCTTCGCCTTTTACTTCGGCGGAATCAACGTTTATTTTTCGCTGTAAGCCTCCCTTAGGAGCTTCTTCGTCTTTTACTTCGGCGGAATCAGCGTTTATTTTTCGCTGTAAGCTCTGCATTCCCTTAGGAACGACTTTTGAGCAGAAAACTTACGCTGCGCTCCCTTAGGAACGGCTTTTTTGTAGCTTCGTCATGCTCTGCATCCCCTTAGGGATGTCTTTTGAGCTTCTCCCTGTTTTCTTTTCTTTTTTCTTTGCACTCGATGGTGCGTGCTCAGCTTTTACATTTACATCTTTGGGGGATATTGCTCTTATAGAGATGAAATAAGAAAAAGAGAAATTACATGTTATGGCCCCATTAAAAACCTTTCTCCCCCTTTGGAAAGGAAAAGGGTGCCATAGGAAAGAACAGAAAAAATTACATCAAGCTAGACATAATATCGCCGAAGCTCATCCGCATTCCATGATCTAGGAATGTCTTTGCCGTCCATATCCTTCAATCTATAAGAACTGGGTCTTGACGAAGATACTACCAGAAAAGGTCCTTCCCATTTCAGATGTAGCTTGCCTACTGTATCTGGGTTGGCCACTCTCCGAAGCACCAAATGTCCTGGCTTAATGTTCTTTAGCCGAACCTTTCTATCACGCCATTTTATTGTTTCGGCTTGATATTTATTGATGTTTTCCATAGCCTGAAGCCTAATCCCTTCTATAGCATCTTTCTCCACAGAGTAATCAGCTTCGTCCTCTGCCGAAGCCACTGTTCTTATTGATCCCGCTTTTGCTTCTTCTGGAGTTATTGCTTCGTCACCAAATAATAACTTGAATGGTGTAAAGCCTGTTGACCTTGATGCTGTTGTATTATGGCTCCACACCACTTTAATTAATTCATCTGGCCATTTTCCTCTGGGCTGATTGAAGATTAATTTCATTATTCCCATCATTATGATGTCGTTAGCTCTTTCGACATGTCCATTTGACTCTGGATGCCTAACCGATGCAAAATGGATCTTCGTGCCAATTTGTCCACAGAACTCTTTAAAAGCTTTGGCATCAAACTGTGTTCCGTTATCCACAGTAATGGCCTTCGGCACTCCGAAGCGACAAACAATATTCTGCTAGAAAAATTTCTGAATGGTAACCGAAGTTATTGTGGCTAAAGGCTTCGCCTCAATCCACTTAGAAAAATATTCTACTGCTACCACAACATATTTTAAATTTCCTTGTGCTGGTGGTAACGGTCCTAACAAATCAAGGCCCCACCTTTGCAATGGCCAAGTTGGTTATATTAACTGAGTCATAGACGAAGGCTGTTTTTGATCTCTTGCGCATTTTTGACAGCCTTCGCATTTTTAAACTAATTCTGCTGCATCCGAAGCTGCCTTCGGCCAATAAAATCCTAGATCCAATGTGAGATCCACATAGGCCTGCGTGTATTTCCTTCATCAATTCTATACCTTCAGCTCTGGATAAACATTTGAGCAATGGAGAATAGACTCCATGCTTGTATAGCTCCCCTTCTATTATGACATATGGTCGGGCTCTTGCATCTATTCTCTTATTATAAGCTTCGTCATCTGAAAGGAAATTACCTTGGAGGAAAGACATAATCTCAGTTCTCCAAACTTCACTATGAACAGGAGATATATTGAGCACTGCTCTTTCAAGAAGTTCTACCGAAGGTGCTTTTATTGTTTCAAAAAATACTTCCGAAGGTAAGGGCAGCCCCTGTGCCGCTGACTTGGCTAGCAAATCAGCATGTTCATTTTCTCCTCGAGGAATATTCTTGACAGAAAACCCTTCGAAGGAAGCTTCAATGCTTCGGACCGTGTCCAAGTATTTCTCAAGCTTCGGGTCTCTTGCTTTACAACTCTTGTCAACATGACTAGAACTAACTTGGGAATCAGTTTTAAGAACCGCCCTTCTAATCCCCATTGCCTTTAACTTCCAAAGCCCCAAAAGCAAAGCTTCGTACTCAGCAATATTATTTGTGCAGCTAAAATCAAGTTTTACTGCGTAGCAAGTACTAACTTTGGAAGGTGCAACTAACACAGCAGCTGCTCCTGCCCCGAAGGTTCCCTAAGAACTGTCGCAGAATACTGTCCAAGCTTCGGCATCTTTAGTTGTTTCTTCTCCCTGAGCCCCTGGCGTCCAATCAGCGATGAAGTCTGCTAACGCCTGGGACTGTATTGAGGATCTATGCACATAATCAATGCCGAACTCGTTGAGTTCCGCAGTCCACTTTCCAATTCTTCCAGTAGCTTCTCTGTTCCTCATGATATCCTTCAAAGGTTGTGACGAAGGAACAATTATATGATATGCTTGGAAGTAATGTCGTAGCTTCCTGGAGGCCATTAAGACAGCATATAACACCTCCAATTCTGTATAGTTCTTCTTTCATAGACTGAGGACTTCGGAGACGAAGTATATTGGGGCTTGCTTTTTGGTTTGTCCTTCAAGGTTTTCTTGGACAAGTGTCGCACTCACTGATGAGTGCGAAGCTGCCACATACAACAACAGAGGAGCCCCTGGCACTGGTGGAGTTAGGGTCGTTAGATCTATCAGATACTGCTTCAGCTCTTCGAAGGCTTTCTGCTGAGCTGATCCCCATTGAAAGACTTCGGCTGACTTCAGCACTTCAAAGAATGGTAAATTTCTCTCTGCTGATCTAGATATGAATCGATTCAGAGATGCCAGTCTTCCTGTCAGCCGTTGAGCCCCCTTCTTTGTACTTGGCGGCTCCATCCGAAGAATAGCTTCGATTTTATTTGGATTAGCTTCGATTCCTTTTGTTTAAACTAGACAACCAAGGAATTTCCCCATCTTCACTCCGAAGACACACTTCTCTGGATTCAGCTTCAGACCAGCTTGTCTAAAATTAGCGAATGTCTCCTGCAAATCAGCAATGTGATTTTCTTGCTTTGTGCTTTTTACTATAATATCATCAACATAGATTAGCACATTTCTGCCTATATGAGAATGAAGAACCTTCGCTGTCATTCTACTGAAGCTTCCTCCAGCATTCTTGAGCCCCTCAGGCATCCGAAGATAACAATATGTTCCACTAGGGGATATGAAGCTGGTTTTCGGCTCATCCTCTTTCTTCATCCAAATTTGATGATAGCTTGAATAACAATCTAGCAGACTCATAAGCTCTGACAAAGCTGCTGCGTCTACTAGAGAATCGATCCTTGGTAATGGAAACTCATCCTTCGGACAAGCCTTATTGAGATCAGTAAAATCAATACACATCCTACATTTACCATTGGCCTTCTTCACCATAACAATGTTGGCTAGCCATTCTGGGTATTTCACTTCTCTGATGACTCCAGCGCTAAGAAGTCTTTTCACTTCATTCCGAGCACCTTCGACTTTGTCATCAGACATTTTCCAAAGCCTCTGCTTTCTGGGTCTGAAGGATGGATCAACATTGAGCGAGTGTTCAATGACATCCCTGTTAACACCACAGAGATCATTGGCTGACCATGCAAAGACATCTTTGTTGTTGAACAAAAACCTTATCAGGGTTTTCTCCTGTTCTTCAGACAATTGAGATCCCAGCAGCACCTTCTGCTCTGCAATATCTTCACATAAAAGCATGGGCTTCGGCTGATCGGCCGAAGCAGCCTTCTCCCTTCTGTACTTGTACTGCTCACAAGCTTCGGCTCCATCTATACTATGGATTGCCTTTGAATCTGTCCAGTTCCCTTTAGCCTTTCTGGCAGCTTCCTGACTCCCATGAATAGCAATAGGTCCTTGATCCGAAGGTATCTTCATGCAAAGATATGCTGGATGAAGAATTGCTTCGAAAGCATTGAGTGTTCCATGACCAATGATTGCATTGTAGGGGTACTCCATGTCGACAATATCAAACACAACTTGCTCAGTTCTGGTGTTGCTAACAAATCCGAAGGTCACTGGCATCGTGATCTTGCCTAGTGCTACAATCTGTCTTCCTCCAAAGCCACAGAGAGGGTGTGTAGCATCATGATTCTTATCTTCTGGCTCTTGCATTTGTTTGAAGGCCTTAGCAAATATAATATCCGCTGCACTGCCTGTATCAACCAGAACATTGTGGACCAGAAAACCTTTGATAACACAAGAAATAACCATAGCATCATTGTGAGGATAATCCTTGAGCTGAAGGTCCTCTTGGGAGAAGGTAATTGGGATGTGAGACCATCTTGACTTGATGAAGGGTCCCTGCACCGCGACATGCTGTACCCTTCTCTATGCCTCCTTCTTCTGCTTCTTGTTGGCCGGTTTTGAGCACGATCCGCCTATTATCGGGAGCACCAGCTTCGTAGCCGAAGCAGCTCCAGCTTGGTTGTTGAACGAAGCCATTAGCTCAGAAAGTGGAAGTGAGTTCACCGGAGGTGGGCGCCAATGTTGGGGACTTGTTCTCAAATGCTATGAATTAAGAACAAGGCAACATAAAATGGTTAAATGTTAATACCCTTCGTCCACTGAAGCATTATCTCCCCAAGGATTTAATGAACTTCGGACGAAGGTCGCAGGCAAAATATCACGAAGGTCATACCTTCGTGATTAGACTTATACAACAATGTAAAATGAAGTATAACATGTAAAACATATGTCAGAAACAGATAACATTATTCGTATATTTCATTATATGGATCTGAATATTAAAACATAATATTTAGGTACATTTATACCTTTTCCTTGACAGAAAACAATAATTCCAGTGTGATACGTCAGCAATTACAAGATTGCATGAACAGTACAGGGGTACTGTTCATCTATTTATAGGCACAGGACACAGCCTATGTGAAATTACATTTATGCCCTTTATAATCAATTACAATACTGACACAAAACATCATGGGTCTTTGAGTCATTTCATCTTTAAGTCAGTTCGCCCCCTTCGTCTTGAGATTTGTCACTATGTCGAAGCTCTATCGGTGATAACTTCGGCGCTGCTTCTGAAAGGATCTGCCGAAGGTGTTTTCCGCTTTTAGGATCTTCAGCAACGAAGCATACCCCCAACAGGCTGCGTTCTGTGACTATAAATAGGTGAACAGTACCACCGTACTGTTCACGCTGACTTGTATTCACTGTTGCGTCATGCTTGGATTTTTCACCTTCTGTCAAGCCGAAGGAATAAATGTAATTCAATATCATTTCTGTTTATCCCTGGTAATTGAAGAAAAGATATTAATAGTATTATATGATTACATGATTATTTATGTCGCCTTTTACATTTCACATGCTTCTTCTTCCATAAATCTATACTGTGATGATGAAGGTTTGTCACACCCGGTTTTAGAAGGCAAACCGAATGCGAACCATGTACATGCCAGGATCAGCAATTTCACATACACAGCAGTTACATAACTGGACATCATCACACAGTGCTCAAATAATAGCATAAAAGGGTAATAATAGTCGATTACATCATGATGTCCGAGATATCCACATAGTCTTTACAATAATCAAAGTGTAGAAAAGAAACGTAGATACACGCGGCCTTCACAGGCAGCCGACTGGGGGTTGCCGCTAACCCACGCCTAGAACTCGTCGTAATCTTGGAACTCCTAGAGGTCTCCTTCCATGGCTTCATCCTCTCCTGAGCAGTGGTTGCAATGCGGACAACCTGGGGGGGGGGGGTTGGTGTGTACAACAAGGGTGAGTACACATCAACATACTCAGCAAGTGTCCTGTTTGGCTGTAGTGGACTAGCTTTATGTGGGGGTAAGTCAAGTAGTTGCTTTTAGTTGGTCAGGTTATTATTACTAGTAGAAAGCCAGGTTTTAGCACTAACCCAAGTTATTAACCTAAAGTACCCTTTCCAAACGGAAAGAATACCACTTACCAGTAACATAAGCATAATCAAAACCATCATCCTCGTCATCACCTGTAAACCATACATCTCTAATCGAGTATCCCTAATCAATGGAGCTCCCTTGGCCGCTCATAACCGCGAGCACGACTGATATATCAGTTTCATACCACTCTGCAGAGGTTGCACACTTTACCCACAAGCCGTGATTCCCTCTTGCCTCGGGCCGATCAAACCTTTAAACACTACCAAGGTGAATAGGAAGGGTCTCATTACGTAGCCTTTACAAAGATTCCCTAGGGTTGTAGCCGCCTGTTAGGTTTCCTAAATGTACCGCACTCCTCCCCAAGGGGCGAACCAAACTTGGCGGAGCGAGCCGCATACACCGAGCCCCATTAACGGCACGACGGCTAAGCGAACTACACCCCGGTTCCTCTATTTATTCAGCTAAGGGCATCCCATTCCACCCTCATGGTTGCACTGTTTTCCCGGGCGGTCATCCAACGAACAGGTCCTTACGGAGAGGCACTCGAGAAACCGCTCGAGCCCCCTTGAATGACACAAGTATATCATAATAAAGAAGGGAAATAGCGTATCATTGATAAATCTCATCATGTTCTTTGATTAGAGTTGAGCAATAGCATAAAGCTAATCAATAATAATCCAACCCAAATAGGTGAACAAGGACATGGATAACAAAAACAAGTCAATCCTTAGGCATAAATGTGAAATGCGGGAGATGAGTTAAAGAATGTATAGGACAAAGATGGGTCAAGGGACACTTTCCTCCACCAACCAGCTACTGCTCAGGGGCTTCTCCTGCGAGTCCTTCGGGTTCCTCAACTAGATCGTTATCTATGCGAGCACAAACATACATTCACATCTCAAATCAGAAAGTAAACAGTACACCATACAAAGAGATGAATCCAGAAGTCACACACCCGACATATAGCTAGTGCTTACGACCGTATAAGTAGTAAGAATAACGTAACCACTACTACACCTGACAACTCATTATACTCATGCCAAGTGAAAGAATGAACTTAACTACTTCATAACACGTGGTTATACTAGCCGATATTTACTATAGGTGTAAAGATAGTTATTATCTAAGCATAATTAATTCCACGCTTAGTTAATGTGCCGCTTCTTGATACAGTTCAATTAGTACCAGCACTTTTAACTAATGAAGAGCAGCACTGCGCGTCAATCTGCACATAATTGAAAGTGAGTGCGCGCGACGTTAAACGTCGCACGAGCGAGCGAGTTGTCACGTTAGCCGTGCTCCATGAGCAGGTCGCGCTGCGCCGAGCTACGCGCACGAACGCGTGCCGTGAGCGGCACGCGAGCAGCGAGCGTGCCACGCCGGGGCTGCGTCGCGTGGCGGACGCGAGTAGGCCGCGCGCGCAGGGCTGAACCGGGGCAGAGCGCGCCGCGCTGGGGCCGCGCCGCGGACGCGCCAGCAGGTGAGCGAGACGGTCGGGGCGGGCGCCCGGGCTGCAGGCCGAGTGCCATGGCCAGATT
The DNA here is from genome assembly GCA_029449295.1 of Zea luxurians. Lineage (NCBI taxonomy): Eukaryota > Viridiplantae > Streptophyta > Magnoliopsida > Poales > Poaceae > Zea > Zea luxurians. The sequence continues at coordinate 16,913,777 of JAOPSE010000037.1, forward strand.
CCGGCCGCGACGAGCACCACGACGCCGGGCCGGGCGGGTTCGTGCGCGTAGGGGAAGGGTGCGAGGGGGAGGGTCGCGGCAGGGCTGCTGGCCGGGACTCTGGCGGACGCAGGAGGGCACCCTGGCCACGAGCCGCGCCGAGGCCGCGGGCGGGCAAGCCACGCCGGATGAGCCACGGACTACGAGAAGGGGCGCCTGTGCCAGGACCGCGGGCGGGCACGCCACACCGGGCGAGCCGCGGACCGCGCTGGGCGCGCGCCGGCCATGGCAGATGGGTGCCGTGCCATGCTGGGAACGGAGAGGAAAGGGATAGGGGAAAGGGGAGCGGGACGGGCTCACCTCGAGGAGCGACTGTGGCGCGGCCAGGTGCAGGGGCGGCGGTTCTCCCACGGCTGGGCGATGGGGGAAGAGAGAGAGGCGTCGGGTGAGCGATTTGCGCGAGGGAAGGAGAAGAACGCGTGTCGTGGCAGAGAGAAGATGAACAGGGGGCGACTCCCCTGAGACCCATAGGTGGGCCCCACTGGGGGGTGCGGCGGCGGCTGGGCAACTGCTCAGCGCGCACGCAGGCGGTAGGAGCGGGTGAGCCGTTGGGGTGGCTGGGCCGCACGCCAGCCGGACGGCCCAAGTCGAGGGGCGGGGCTTTCGCAGGCCGCGCGGGGGAAAGAAAGCGGCTGGGCCGCGGGGAGGGGGAGAGGGGAGAGCTGGCCCGCGGGCGCGTGCCCGCCGCGGGCCGAGGCCAGGTGGGCCACGAGCAGGCCGCCGAGCGAGCCCAGGACGCAGGGAGGGTTTTTCCTTTTTTTCTATTTTTTCCTGTTTTAGCTCTAATTCATCACTAGACCGCATGATTCACAAACCCCCTCAATCAATCAGCAAAAATGCATGATTTGGCATGATGCAACAACTAAATAAAATACTTCTAGGGTTTATTATTATTACACGACCTAGAGTTTTGGAAATGGGTGAGGTTTTAGCGAAAAGAAATGGGAAAAAGAGGTAACGCCCGAATTTAGCGAGTGACAGAGAAAAAAAAAATTCAACTCAAAATTCAGGGCGTTACAAACCTATCCCCCTTAAAAGAATCTCGCCCTCGAGATTCAAGGCTTGCTAGCAAAGAGTTCTGGGTATTTAGCCATCAGATCATCTTCACGCTCCTAGGTTGCTTCTTCCTCAGAGTGGTGACCCCATCTGACTTTGCACATCCTGATGGTCTTCCTTCGGGTGACTCTGTCTACAGCCTCAAGGATTTGCGTTGGCTTCTCAATGTAGGTCAAGTCCCCCTGTACTTCAAGACCTTCCACTGGCAAATGCTCTTCCGGCACACGCAGGCATTTCTTCAACTGAGACACATGGAAGACATTATGCATAGCAGACAAACTTTTCGGCAGACTGAGCTGATAGGCCACTTCTCCACGCCTTGCGAGAATCTGATACGGACCAATATAGCGGGGTGCTAGCTTGCCTTTGACTCTGAATCTTCTAAATCCTCTGATCGGTGACACTTTCAGATAGACAAAATCTCCAACTTCGAAACTCAGCTCTCTTCTCCTTGTGTCTGCATAGCTTCGCTGCCTTGATTGTGCTATCTTCAGATTCTCTCGAACCATCTTGATGTTCTCTTCAGCTTCAAGCAGAATGTCTGGCCCGAACACTTGCTTTTCTCCAGGCTGATCCCATTGCAATGGAGTTCTACAATTCCTCCCATAAGCGCCTGAAATGGTGACATCTTCAAGCTGGCCTGGTAACTGTTGTTATAGGAGAACTCTACGTAAGGCAACCTCTTGTCCTATCCGGACTGATCTTGTAATACAGGCTCTCAACATGTCTCCAAGGATTTGATTGGTCCTTTCGGTCTGACCATCTGTCTACGGATGATAAGCTGAACTAAAATTCAGATGTGTGCCCAAGGCTTCATGCAGCTGCTGCCAGAAATGAGAGGTGAACTGCGTTCCTCTGTCTGACGCTATCTTCTTTGGTACACCATGAAGACAAACGATCCGAGACATGTACAACTCTACCAATATTGCGCTGCTGTAGTTGGTCTTGACTGGTATGAAGTGGGCTGACTTGGTTAAGCGGTCCACTACTACCCAAATGGAATCATAGCTAGCTCGAGTGCGAGGCAATTCGACTAGGAAATCCATACCGATTTCATCCCATTTCCATTGAGGAATTTGCAACGGTTGCAACAATCCAGCCGGTCTCTGGTGCTCTTCCTTGATCCTTCGACAACTATCACACATAGCCACATACTCTGCAATTTCCCTCTTGATTCCGTACCACTAGAATTTCTTCTTCAGATCTTGATACATCTTCTCACTTCCATGGTGAATCGAATAGGCTGTCTCATGAGCTTCCTTGAGAATCAACTCCCAAATGGACTGGACATTGGGAACACACAAGCGGTCTTTGAACCATATCACACCTTCTGCATCTTCCCGAAAATCTTTGCCTCTGCCATCTAGAATCAGTCGTCGGATCTCACTAATCTTCTCATCATTCTTCTGCGCTTCTTTGATTTCCCGCTCCAATGTGGGTTCTAACTCAACAGTTACCCCGCGCATATTATTCAGAAATCCAAGGCTCAACCTATCAAACTCTTTGTGTAATACTCAAGTTGTATACCAAGTGTAATAGAGAGAGTTCCTCATTTTGTGTGTTTCATTTGCATCATAAAAAGAGCACCTATGTAATTGAGAGTGACTAAACAAAATAATTATGCTAAAATAAAGAAAAAAATGCATTTGTTGGAGTTTTATGTGTTGTGCATTAAATAAAACCATGAGGATAAAAATAATGAGGTATTAATTATTTGAAGCTTGATTTAACCCTAAATTCGAAATTAGGGTTTTGAAAATAAGGAAAAGAGAAGAGATAGGAAAATATAAATAAAATGTATAAATAATTATCTTCAGTCCTAGTATTTTAATGGCAAAAACAGAGTTTATAAATGAAGATCCACAAAAAGTTTGAATTCAAATTTGGGTTTGAAAATAGAGAAAATGGAAAGAAAAATAAAAAGAAAAAGGAAGAAAGACTTACCTGGGCCGCCAGATGTTATTTTGGCCCACTCGGCCTCACCCTCCGCGCAGCCCAGACGGGAGAAGGACTTGCCTGCGGGCTCGGCTGACGCGTGGGACCCACTCGACAGACTCTCCCTCGCGCCGCGCCTTGCTCTCTCGCTGCGCCACGGGGCCCGCATGTCAGCTCGGTCTTCCTTCTCAACGGCACGCGATTTCCTCTCTGCGCGCGCGCGCGCTCGGATCCGGTAATCTCGCTTGGGTCGTTGCTCTTGCGACTAGATAAGGTGGGGAAACGAGTCCTCGGCCGCACTCGCCATCTCACCTACACCTACCTTCCCGTACCGAGCCCAGACCGACGGCAATCGCGCTCGCACTCGCCGTGTGCAGCATCGTGCGCCAGCGCCCGCTACCGTCGTCGTGCGGTCGCCGCCGTCCGAGGTCGGCAAAACGGGTCTGGGGCGAGCGCCAAACTGCGTAAGAGCTGCACCTACCTCGACAAGGACCGGACAGTCGAGGAATCCTACGTTCGCGCACTTCACCACCGCAGAATCTCCCCTCGCCGCGGACCGACCTTTTCGCCGCGACGGTTACCGGTGAGACACCTCCTCCATGTTCCCTTAGCCATCAATTTGGTTTTTCACACGCGATTAGTTGAGCTTAGTCACCGGGGCGGTAGAATTTGGGGAGCGCCGGCGAGATGGCCGCCGTGGGCTGGAGTGCTCACCAGCTCGGCTCGGTTGGGGGGGGGGAGATGGCGATCTGCCGTCGGATGGCCGCGGGACGGTGTAGATGAGTGCACGCTTGCCGGTTGGATCCGCGACCGTTGATGCGGGATCGCACGCGTGGGATCAGATTCTGAGTTCATGAAATCCGGGACGTAGGATCTCGATCGGGTGGAATCCGTGCGTTAACAGCATGTGGCGCGTCTGGTTTAATCTGCGCCCTCGGTGTCTAATCCAACGGCCGAGATCGCACCGTACCCCTTCTCGGGTCGTTTTGTTAAAGAGCCCTCGGGTTTCCGTAAAATAGAACCCGCCGTCCACCTATCACTGTACACTGAGTCTAGGATTTTATTCGCGCAGACCCCTGTGTTTTCTGGAAATTGAGGCCCAGTCCTGGGAATATTAAAAACAGAGAAGTTAATATTAAAATTCATTTTTAATACAAAAACAAATCTAGAAACTTGTAAAATGCATAGAAAATTCATCTTAGCTCCAAATTGAGTCATTCCAATTTCTAAAATTTTGTAATATTATTCTTTATCATTTAGTATCACTGTTTTGTCATGAACTCTGTTAAAAAAAAATTTATTTAACAGTTAATCCTATTTTAATCACATTAAATCTTAGGAAATTCATAACTTGAAAACTATAACTCCAAATTTGGTGACTCCAGTTCCTATGGTTTCCTTTTAATGTGTAGATTTTTACTGTATATTTCATGCATCTGTTTGGTGTGATGTTGATTTTGGCTATACTATGTATGTATTGTGTTGATGCGAGTAGACGAGCAAGCTACTGTGGAAACTGAGGTTCAGCAAGTAGAGATAGCTGAGCAGGAGCTCATTACAGGCAAGTTGTGCCCTTGATCACTTACTTTTCCCAGCCATGTTCTTATTAATTTCAATGATCTGCATAGGTTAATTTTGATGGGATCCTTTATGTACCCCAGTTTTGATTACCTCTATACCTTGTTCACCCCTGGCATATTTTTGGGTAGTACTTGCTATTGCTTTATGTGGATTGGGTATGGAGATTCATTATTCATGATTATTCTGTTATTATTTTGTTATTATTGCTGTTCATGTTAAGATCATTAAATTAATGGGAACATGGAGCGACCACCCGGGAAAACAGTGCTACCATAAGGGAGGAATGGGACCCCTTGGCTGATTAATTAGGAAAGCTAGTGGAAGTCTACCTTACCCGAAAGGGGCAAGGGCAGTAGGGGAGAGGTCAGTGCGGGGAGGTCCCTAGTTGATTTTGCTGCGATGGCTATCAGCTAGGAACCCTTTACTGGATCTTCCCATAAACTGTAGCGGGTTTTCGGAAGCTAGTGGAACTTTGTAAAGGCCTCGTAGTGGATCCCTAGCCATTCACCTCGGTAGTGTCTAAGGGCCTTGCAAACCCAGGCGACATGGGATACACGACTTGTGGGTAAAGATGCGCAACCTCTGCAGAGTGTAAAACTAGTATACTAGCCGTGCTCACGGTCAAGAGCGGCTCGGACCCTCACATGATTAACTATGGAACTTAAATTTAATTTGACATTTGCATCGCATTTGGGATTATTTTACTGTTACTGTACTTTATTATTATTAAGGTTTGGTATTTACTTACACTTAGTAATTGCTAATAAAATTTGGATCAACTTATAAAAGCAATGCTCAGCCTCAGCCTTTATTTCATTGATCAGCCTTACACTACTTGAACTCCCACCTTTGGTGAGTTCATGCCACATTATTCCCCACGACTTGTTGAGCTATGAACGTATGTGAGCTCACTCTTGCTGTCTCACACCCCCCCCCACAGGAGAAGAGCAGGTGGTTCAGGAGGAGCCTCAAAGCGAGGAGTATGATCTGATCTAGGTGGCGTTTCTCAGTCGACATTGGCGCCGTCGATCCTTAGTTCGTTTTATCTTTATTATTTTATTTTGTAATAAGTCTTCCGCTATGTAATAAATACTCTGATGTTTATGACATTTATCTCTATACACTCTGTTATTATAGATGTTGTCTTCTTTGGCGCATGTATGAGATGCACTCGGCTTTGTTTCTTTAAAACCGGGTGTTACAGAAGTGGTATCAGAGGAAATGTTGACTGTAGGACGGAACCTAGATAGAAATGGACAAAACCCTTACCAACTTACCTTACTCTGATTCTTTCTACACTTATCTTGATCCTGTCTCACCTTCTACTGTTTCACTCTGATCATTCTTACCTTTTCTACTCTGAGACAAGATGGATTTCACACCTTGGAATCCCTACCCCTATGACATTTTTAAGAGATAGGAAGCCTAAGACAAAATTAAACTATTTTCTTTATTAAAAATATTGGTTGATTGTCTTGATGATCAATGCCTGATTTGCTTCTTTGATTGATTGGAATAGTATAGATGGACATTTTAGCATGTACCACTATAAGGTATCAAATTAGCTATAGTAGGTGAAATATTAATCTGCTTAGCTACTAAATCCCCCAAAGTAACATGATTGTAATTACTGCCTTGTCTACTGCTCTTTCTTACCATATGTATCTAACTCAGATGGTCAATACCAGGAGGGGTGGTGGAATTGACTTGCCTCCTAACCAACACACTCGAAGACAACCTCAGCCACAACCTGCAGGGATGAATCCTCCCAATCCTCCACCGGGCGGAGTTGACCCACTGGTTGCTGCTCAGATGGCGGTGATGCAGCAGATGGCAGACACCATGGCTGATATGCGTGCCCAGATGCAGCAAGAACGCCAAGAGATGCGTCAGGAGAGAGAAGACATACGCCAGGAGTTGCGCCAAGAGAGAGATGAGATACGCCAAGAAAGGAGGGCGCAACAACAGCTTCAACAACAGCAACAGCAGCAACAAGTGCCACTACCTCCACCACCACCACCAGTTCCACCTCATGATAAGCACCGGGAGTTTATGAGTCACAAGCCACCAACCTTCGCCAGCTCGCCAGATCCACTTGATGCAGACGATTGGTTGAAGTCAGTTGAGAAGATGCTGAATATTGCACAATGCACTGATCGGGAGAAGGTTCTATATGCTTCTGGACGTCTGACTGGTCCTGCTGCTGACTGGTGGGATTCTTATACTGCTGCCCATGATGCTGCTGATACTATCACCTGGGCAGAGTTCAGTACGCAGTTCAGGAACTACCATATTCCAGCTGGGATGATAAAGATCAAGAAGAAGGAATTTCTGTCGCTGAAGCAAGGAAGTATGTCAGTCAGCGAGTACCGCGACAGGTTTATTCAGCTATCCAGATATGCCCCGGAAGAAGTTGCTGAAGATGAGAGGAAGCAGGAGCATTTCATTGAAGGACTTAATGGACCACTGCAGTATGCTCTAGTGGCACACACATTTCCATCATTTCAGAGGCTGCTTGATAAGGCACTGGCTATTGAACACAAGCGTGTTCAGTTGGGAGATTTGAAGAGGAAGGCTATCTCACAAGGACAGGGTAGCAGCAGTGTTCGTCCTCGCTACAGTTCACCACAGAGTACACCGCCTCGACCAGGAGGACCGCGCCCAGTTCAGCAATCACCATTGAGGACACCTACTCGACAGGCTACACCTACTGGCACCCCGACGAAGTTTGCAGGACAGAGTCCAGGCACCCAATGTTTCAAGTGTGGGAAGATTGGTCATTATGCAAATGTCTGCCCACAGAGGATTGCCACTACTCCAACTCAGAACAAGCAACAGACCCCTGGCAAGGGATATTCTATAGCCAGGGTGAATCAAGTCAGCGTGGATGATACTCCTGATGGCGGGGACCTCGTAATTGGTATGTTTTATGTTAATGCAATTCCTGCAACAATATTATTTGATTCTGGTGCTACACATTCATTCATGTCTGCTAGATATGCCAACACAAATGAAATACCACTGCTAAATATGAGAAAACCCCTGATAGTAATTACACCTAAAGGGCCTGTTGAGGCGAATCAAATGACACGTAGATTGACCTTGACCATTATGGGTAGAGAGTTTGGAGCTACTGCTATAATATTAGAGTCAAGCAGTATAGATTTGATCCTTGGTATGTCATGGCTGAGAAAGGCAAAGGCCGTTATAGCATGTGGTAGGGGTACCATAGAACTCACTACCACTAAAGGAGAAAGGTTTCAAGTTAATATTGCAGTAACCTCCTCATCCATGCGTGCAATGTTCTTTATGCCTGAGGAGTTTGTTGGTGACAACATCCGGGTGGTTAGAGATTTTCCGGATGTCTTTCCAGAGGAGTTACCAGGTATGCCACCTGATAGAGAAGTCGAGTTTGTTATTGATCTCTTACCTGGAACCGCCCCTATTTCTAAACGGCCATATAGGATGTCCGTAGAGGAGTTGAAGGAACTGAAGAAGCAGTTAACGGAGTTACAAGAGGCTGGTTACATTCGTCCAAGTTCCTCACCTTGGGGAGCACCGGTGTTATTTGTGCAGAAGAAGGATGGATCGCAACGGATGTGTGTGGATTATAGATCTCTTAATGATGTTACGGTGAAGAACAAGTATCCGTTGCCCCGTATTGAGGATTTATTTGATCAGATGCGAGGTGCAAGAGTATTTTCGAAGATTGATCTCCGATCCGGTTACCATCAGATGAGGATTAGACCATCGGATATTCCCAAGACGGCTTTCTCAACTCGATATGGATTATATGAGTTTACTGTTATGTCATTTGGATTGACCAATGCACCGGCTTATTTCATGAATTTGATGAACAAAGTGTTTATGGAATATTTGGACAGGTTCGTCGTGGTGTTCATCGACGATATTCTTATCTATTCTAAGAATGAGAGTGACCATGAAGAACATCTAAGGTTGGTGCTACAGAAGTTACGAGATAATCAACTCTATGCTAAGTTCAGCAAGTGCGAGTTCTGGATTGGCGAAGTGCCATTTCTTGGTCATATTATTTCTAATGGAGGAATAGCCGTGGATCCTGCTAAAGTGAAGGAGATTATGGAGTGGAGAGTGCCCACTACAGTTACGGAGATTCGGAGTTTCTTGGGACTCGCAGGATATTATCGGAGATTTATTGAAGGATTTTCTAAGATTGCTAAGCCCATGACATCGCTTTTGGAGAAAGGAAGAGAATTTAAGTGGGATGAGAAGTGTCAAGAAAGCTTTGATCAGTTGAAGGAGAGATTGATGTCACCTCCAGTATTGATTATGCCAGATCTGCAGAAGGGATTTGACATTTATTGTGATGCATGTGGCCAAGGACTTGGATGTGTGCTTATGCAAGATGGTCATGTGATTGCCTATGCATCTCGTCAGTTGAGGAAGCATGAATTGAACTACCCCACCCATGACTTAGAACTGGCTGCCGTTGTGCATGCACTTAAGATTTGGAGACACTACATTATGGGAACTAAGTGCCAAGTATACACAGATCATAAGAGTTTGAAGTATATATTCACTCAGAAGGATCTCAACCTTAGGCAACGCCGTTGGTTGGAGCTCATTAAGGATTATGACTTGGAGATTCACTATCACCCAGGCAAGGCGAATTTGGTTGCAGATGCCTTGAGTCGGAAGGAGCATGTTCACTCCGCTTTCGTGGTTCAGCTACCTGATGAATTAGCAAAGGATTTTGAGAGACTCAACCTGGGAATTGTTACACATACGGAAGGAGTCACTATTGAATTGGAACCTACCTTGGAACAAGAGATTCGGAAGGGTCAAATTGGTGATGCTAAGATTCAGGAGATTAAGGATCTTATTACTGAAGGAAGAGGTCCGGAGTTCACAGAGGATGAGCAGGGCACGATATGGTTCAAGAATCGGATCTGTGTTCCCGATATTGATAGTCTTCAGGAAACCATATTGAAGGAAGCACATGATTCAGTTTATTCTATCCACCCCGGGAGCACTAAGATGTATCAAGACTTGAAGCAAAAGTATTGGTGGTATGGACTAAAGAGAGATGTGGCTGCACATGTGGCTATGTGCGATGTATGCCAAAGAGTTAAAGCTGAACACCAGAGGCCAGCCGGACTATTGCACCCACTGAAGATACCTGAGTGGAAATGGGAAGAGATTGGCATGGACTTCATTGTTGGATTACCCCGCACGTCTGCTGGATATGATTCTATATGGGTGATTGTGGACAGGCTAACCAAAGTAGCCCACTTTATTCCAGTGAAGACCACTTATTCAGGAGCTAAGTTGGCAGAGTTGTACATGGCACGGATTGTATGCCTGCATGGTGTGCCAAAGAAGATTGTGTCAGATCGAGGATCACAGTTTACCTCTCGATATTGGAAGCAGTTGCACGAGTCATTGGATACGAGATTGAATTTTAGTTCAGCTTACCATCCCCAGACTGATGGGCAAACTGAGAGGACTAACCAAGTACTGGAAGATATGTTGAGAGCTTGTGCACTTAAGCATGGTGGAAGTTGGGATAAGAGTTTGCCTTATGCAGAGTTCTCTTACAATAATAGCTATCAGGCCAGTTTGAAGATGTCACCGTTTGAGGCGTTGTATGGCAGAAAGTGCAGGACTCCCTTGTATTGGAATCAAACTGGTGAAAGGCAGTTGTTTGGACCTGAGATTATACAAGAAGCAGAGGAACAAGTTCAGCAAATAAGGGAAAATTTGAGAACTGCACAGTCCAGGCAGAAAAGCTATGCTGACACCCGGAGAAGACTACTTGAGTTTAAGGAGGGTGATTATGTCTATTTGAAGGTGTCACCACTCCGGGGCATGAGAAGGTTCAAAGTCAAAGGAAAGTTGTCCCCTCGCTTTATTGGACCCTTTTTAATCTTAAAGCGAGTGGGAGAGGTTGCATATCAATTGGAGTTACCGGGTCATCTCGCGGATGTTCATGATGTATTCCATGTATCTCAGCTGAAGAAATGTCTTAGGGTGCCTGAAGAGCAGTTACCAATGGAAGACCTTAGTGTTCAAGAGGATTTGACTTATGCTGAGTACCCCGTTAAGATTCTGGATACATTGACTCGAGTTACGAGGAATAAGGTTATAAAGATGTGCAAGGTTCAATGGAGCCACCATGGTGAAGATGAAGCAACTTGGGAAAGAGAAGAAGAGCTTCGTATAGATTTTCCCCACCTTTTCTCTAGTTCTTCTTAAATCTCGAGGACGAGATTATTTTTAAGGGGGGTAGGATTTGTAATACTCAAGTTGTATACCAAGTGTAATAGAGAGAGTTCCTCATTTTGTGTGTTTCATTTGCATCATAAAAAGAGCACCTATGTAATTGAGAGTGACTAAACAAAATAATTATGCTAAAATAAAGAAAAAAATGCATTTGTTGGAGTTTTATGTGTTGTGCATTAAATAAAACCATGAGGATAAAAATAATGAGGTATTAATTATTTGAAGCTTGATTTAACCCTAAATTCGAAATTAGGGTTTTGAAAATAAGGAAAAGAGAAGAGATAGGAAAATATAAATAAAATGTATAAATAATTATCTTCAGTCCTAGTATTTTAATGGCAAAAACAGAGTTTATAAATGAAGATCCACAAAAAGTTTGAATTCAAATTTGGGTTTGAAAATAGAGAAAATGGAAAGAAAAATAAAAAGAAAAAGGAAGAAAGACTTACCTGGGCCGCCAGATGTTATTTTGGCCCACTCGGCCTCACCCTCCGCGCAGCCCAGACGGGAGAAGGACTTGCCTGCGGGCTCGGCTGACGCGTGGGACCCACTCGACAGACTCTCCCTCGCGCCGCGCCTTGCTCTCTCGCTGCGCCACGGGGCCCGCATGTCAGCTCGGTCTTCCTTCTCAACGGCACGCGATTTCCTCTCTGCGCGCGCGCGCGCTCGGATCCGGTAATCTCGCTTGGGTCGTTGCTCTTGCGACTAGATAAGGTGGGGAAACGAGTCCTCGGCCGCACTCGCCATCTCACCTACACCTACCTTCCCGTACCGAGCCCAGACCGACGGCAATCGCGCTCGCACTCGCCGTGTGCAGCATCGTGCGCCAGCGCCCGCTACCGTCGTCGTGCGGTCGCCGCCGTCCGAGGTCGGCAAAACGGGTCTGGGGCGAGCGCCAAACTGCGTAAGAGCTGCACCTACCTCGACAAGGACCGGACAGTCGAGGAATCCTACGTTCGCGCACTTCACCACCGCAGAATCTCCCCTCGCCGCGGACCGACCTTTTCGCCGCGACGGTTACCGGTGAGACACCTCCTCCATGTTCCCTTAGCCATCAGTTTGGTTTTTCACACGCGATTAGTTGAGCTTAGTCACCGGGGCGGTAGAATTTGGGGAGCGCCGGCGAGATGGCCGCCGTGGGCTGGAGTGCTCACCAGCTCGGCTCGGTTGGGGGGGGGGGGAGATGGCGATCTGCCGTCGGATGGCCGCGGGACGGTGTAGATGAGTGCACGCTTGCCGGTTGGATCCGCGACCGTTGATGCGGGATCGCACGCGTGGGATCAGATTCTGAGTTCATGAAATCCGGGACGTAGGATCTCGATCGGGTGGAATCCGTGCGTTAACAGCATGTGGCGCGTCTGGTTTAATCTGCGCCCTCGGTGTCTAATCCAACGGCCGAGATCGCACCGTACCCCTTCGCGGGTCGTTTTGTTAAAGAGCCCTCGGGTTTCCGTAAAATAGAACCCGCCGTCCACCTATCACTGTACACTGAGTCTAGGATTTTATTCGCGCAGACCCCTGTGTTTTCTGGAAATTGAGGCCCAGTCCTGGGAATATTAAAAACAGAGAAGTTAATATTAAAATTCATTTTTAATACAAAAACAAATCTAGAAACTTGTAAAATGCATAGAAAATTCATCTTAGCTCCAAATTGAGTCATTCCAATTTCTAAAATTTTGTAATATTATTCTTTATCATTTAGTATCACTGTTTTGTCATGAACTCTGTGAAAAAAAAAATTTATTTAACAGTTAATCCTATTTTAATCACATTAAATCTTAGGAAATTCATAACTTGAAAACTATAACTCCAAATTTGGTGACTCCAGTTCCTATGGTTTCCTTTTAATGTGTAGATTTTTACTGTATATTTCATGCATCTGTTTGGTGTGATGTTGATTTTGGCTATACTATGTATGTATTGTGTTGATGCGAGTAGACGAGCAAGCTACTGTGGAAACTGAGGTTCAGCAAGTAGAGATAGCTGAGCAGGAGCTCATTACAGGCAAGTTGTGCCCTTGATCACTTACTTTTCCCAGCCATGTTCTTATTAATTTCAATGATCTGCATAGGTTAATTTTGATGGGATCCTTTATGTACCCCAGTTTTGATTACCTCTATACCTTGTTCACCCCTGGCATATTTTTGGGTAGTACTTGCTATTGCTTTATGTGGATTGGGTATGGAGATTCATTATTCATGATTATTCTGTTATTATTTTGTTATTATTGCTGTTCATGTTAAGATCATTAAATTAATGGGAACATGGAGCGACCACCCGGGAAAACAGTGCTACCATAAGGGAGGAATGGGACCCCTTGGCTGATTAATTAGGAAAGCTAGTGGAAGTCTACCTTACCCGAAAGGGGCAAGGGCAGTAGGGGAGAGGTCAGTGCGGGGAGGTCCCTAGTTGATTTTGCTGCGATGGCTATCAGCTAGGAACCCTTTTCTGGATCTTCCGATAAACTGTAGCGGGTTTTCGGAAGCTAGTGGAACTTTGTAAAGGCCTCGTAGTGGATCCCTAGCCATTCACCTCGGTAGTGTCTAAGGGCCTTGCAAACCCAGGCGACATGGGATACACGACTTGTGGGTAAAGATGCGCAACCTCTGCAGAGTGTAAAACTAGTATACTAGCCGTGCTCACGGTCAAGAGCGGCTCGGACCCTCACATGATTAACTATGGAACTTAAATTTAATTTGACATTTGCATCGCATTTGGGATTATTTTACTGTTACTGTACTTTATTATTATTAAGGTTTGGTATTTACTTACACTTAGTAATTGCTAATAAAATTTGGATCAACTTATAAAAGCAATGCTCAGCCTCAGCCTTTATTTCATTGATCAGCCTTACACTACTTGAACTCCCACCTTTGGTGAGTTCATGCCACATTATTCCCCACGACTTGTTGAGCTATGAACGTATGTGAGCTCACTCTTGCTGTCTCACACCCCCCCCACAGGAGAAGAGCAGGTGGTTCAGGAGGAGCCTCAAAGCGAGGAGTATGATCTGATCTAGGTGGCGTTTCTCAGTCGACATTGGCGCCGTCGATCCTTAGTTCGTTTTATCTTTATTATTTTATTTTGTAATAAGTCTTCCGCTATGTAATAAATACTCTGATGTTTATGACATTTATCTCTATACACTCTGTTATTATAGATGTTGTCTTCTTTGGCGCATGTATGAGATGCACTCGGCTTTGTTTCTTTAAAACCGGGTGTTACACTTTGGCGAACTCATAAGGCATCGGACAAGCGACCATCAGATTGACTTGACTCTTTCTGCTCAAAGCATCTGCCACTACGTTTGCTTTGCCTAGATGGTAATGAATCTCTAACTCATAGTCTTTGATCAGCTCTAACCATCTTCGTTGCCTCATATTCAGCTTCGACTGAGTGAATATGTACTTTATACTCTTGTGGTCTGTGTAAACATCACATTTCTGCCCATACAGATAGTGCCTCCATGTCTTCAGTGCATGAACAACTGCTGCCAACTCTAGGTCATGGATTAGGTAATTCTTCTCATGAACCTTCAGCTACCGGGACGAGTAAGCCACAACTCTTCCCTCCTGCATCAACACACATCCCAAACCAGTGTAGCAAGCATCGCAATACACCGAGAAGGGCTTGTGCACATCAGGCAAGACTAAGACGGGCGCTGTAGTTAACTTCTCTTTTAGCGCTTCGAAGGCCTCTTGGCATTTCTGGGTCCACTTGAACTCAACTTTGTTGCCTAGCAAAGCTATCATTGGTTTCGCAATCTTCGAAAACCCTTCAATGAATCGCCGATAATATTCGGCCATTCCAATGAAGCTCTTGATTCCTCGAGCATCTGTTGGCGTTTTCCAGTTCAGAATGTCTGCCACTTTCTTCGGATCCACAGCCAATCCTTCTTTGTTGATTATGTGACCCATGAACAGGACTTCATCAATCCAGAACTCGCACTTGCTCAACTTTGCATATAGCTGGTGCTCTCGCAATCTCTACAATACCATCCTCAAATGATCTACATGCTCTTCTTCACTTTGAGAATATATCAGAATGTCATCAATAAATACCACCACAAACTTATCAAGATAATCCATGAATACAATGTTCATCAAATTCATGAAGAAGGCTGCTGCATTTGTTAGACCGAAAGACATCACAGTGAACTCATACAACCCATACTTGGTAATGAATGTCGTCTTCGGATTGTCTGAAGGTCGAATCCTGAGCTGATGATAACCTGACCTTAGATCTATCTTTGAGAACACACTGGCTCCTCTCAATTGGTCGAACAGATCTTCTATTCTAGGCAAGGGGTACTTGTTCTTGATGGTGACCTCATTCAGAGCTCGATAATCGATACACATCCTTTTGGTGCCATCTTTCTTCTCCACGAATAAGACAGGGGTGGCCCAAGGCGAGGTGCTTGGCTGGATGTATCCTTTCTCTGACAGCTCATCGATTTGCTTCTTGAGTTCAACCAACTCAGGCCCAGATATTCTGTAAGCTCTCTTAAAGATGGGGGCGGTTCCAGGAAGAAGTTCTATGGCAAACTCAACTTTTCGCTCTGGTGGCATACCTGGTAAGTCCTTTGGAAACACATCTGGGAACTCGGACACAACCTTGATAATCTCAATTGGGTCTGCTTCCCTGCTATCAATAGCCATCTGATAACAACTTCCTTTCTTCAGCTCAGGTGGGACTAATTCGGTCACCACTTTCTCTCCTAGTGGGGACATCAACTTGATTGTCCTCTTATCACAAATGATAACTGCCTGATATTTATCTAGCCAATTCATCCCTAGGATGACATCTATTCCCTGAGTACCCATTACTATGAGATTAGCGGGGAACACTCCCCCTTATTTCCACACTTACATTCAAACAAATGCTATCGGCTCGAATTCTACCACCGGCTGAGTCAATTTGAATAGGTGTTGACATGGTAGTTACTAGAAGATTATGTGCTTCTACCCATGATGCAGTAATGAATGAATGCGTTGCTCCAGTATCAAATAACACTTCTGCAATATGGGAGTCGACTGGAAACATACCTACTGTCATGCCGGGGGTCTCCTGAACTGCTTCAGCCTCCAAGTGGTTCAGTCTCCCATGGTTATAGCGTGGATGAGAGTGGTTGCCTGCTCGTGGCTGAGGCATATTCTGCTTGGCTGGGGCACTGGGGCCTGACTGCTGCTGGGCCGCCTTCTTCGGACATTGCATCACCCAATGGCCCTGCTCTCCACAGTGAAAACATGTTGTGCTTCCGCCTTGAACTGGTGCTGCTTGACTGTTCTGCTGGTTTACTGGGGCAGGGAGATGAGGTGCCTACTGATTCTGCCTCTGGAACTGACCTCCTCCTAACTAATTATTCTAGCGATTCTAATGCTGGTGCTGAGGATACTGCCTTTGGAACTGCTGCTGCTGAGGTGGACGCTGGTTCTGCCTGAACTGCTGAGGTGGATTACCTGAGAAACAAGGACGATTGTTGCTTCCAGACTGAGGTCCACTGATCTTACTCTTGCGATCCTCCATTTCTTTGCGCTTCATCTCTGTCATGATTGCTCTTTCAATCAGGTGCTAGAATGTCGGGAAGGTATGATTCATCAGCTGATACTGCAGAGGGTCAACCAAGCCTCTCAGGAAACGATACTGTCTCTTGGCGTCGGTGTTGACATCTTCAGGAGCATAGCGAGACAGTTGCAGAAACCTGTCCCGGTACTCACTGACAGACGATGACCCTTGCTTGAGTGCTAGGAACTCCTCCTTATTTACTGTCATCAGACCTACAAGAACATGGTATTGACGAAAGCTACCTCTGAACTCTTCCCAAGTAATGGTGTCGGGGTTGGCATGGGTGGCGAGATAAGACTCCCACCAAGACTGAGCTGCTCCTCTCAACAGACGGGGACCATATAGAACTTTCTCCCTATCATCGCACTGAGCAGTATGCAATTCCTGCTCCACTGTGCGCAGCCAGTCTTCAGCATCCATAGGGTCAGAAGAGTGAGCAAACATTGGGGGATGACCTCTCATGATTTCAGCACGCTTGTCCCTAGGCATTTGAGGCATTTGAGGCTGAGGTGGTGCCTGCTGCTTCTGAATGGTGGCCAGAGTCTGACCGATGGCTTGAACTGCCTGAGTCTGCATCATGAACATCTGCTCGATCGACATCGGGGGCGGGGGTGGCAGCTGCTGCTGCTGGGGTGCCTCATCCTGCGGGACTGCCTGCTCCTGCTGAGCATGCCTTCCTCCTCTACGCCTGTTTTCTGACATCTCAAGAATGCAACCACACATCAAAACTGATCTTGCAAATCTTGCAGCATAAGAAAAGAGTATAGAATTCTCCACAACACTGAACAGATGAACATCTTCACTGATCTCCAACACAGACCAACACAGCTTCTCAGATAAAGAGGAAAGTGGAATAAAAGGCTACCCAACTAGATAGCTAACTTCATTAACGTAAAACAGATAAACTAGAATGCAGGGGATACCCACACTCTGGTGACAGTCATTACAAAGATCCAAATCCAACATAGTTCATCATGACAAACATAAAAGTACAGGATAAGCAAACTACCCTGTCTAACTAAGACTAACTAAGAGCGAGACTAAAACTAAGACTGAGACTGAGACTAAGACTAAAACTTCTATATTAAGCATTTATTACAAGACTCAACACTGACGATCTAAGGTTCTAAATCTATCTTGGTCTTGCAGCCGGGGTTGCCATAAGACTGGTGTCCACGCCGAGGTGAGCGGTACGGGTGCTGAGTCCCGACGGGGGTGGGGGAACCATCATCCAGGTGACGACGCTCCGCGCGCTCAGCTCGCAGATGGGCGATCTCAGCACGAGCCCTACTCAGCTCGTCTAGCGCATGGTCCAGCTCCGTGTTTAGCACGGCGGCTAGGTTGACTGTGCTGCTCAACCTAGGATTGTCCTCACCAACAGGTGAGACAATCACACCTCATGTGCTGCCAGATGGATGGTGGGGGTAATACTTCAGGTTGAGACCATCAGCTACCCCACCGAGCACTGAACAGTAGTGCGAAAGCGCATGCCGTGTGGCATCTTGCATGGCCGCCTTAGCTGAGTCCCGCTCAGAGATGGAATAGTGCTCTGAGCAGACCTCAGCACCCCAGAGACTGTTCTCCGGACGGCGCACCAAGCAGATCGCCTCCCAGCGGTCCGGGTAGACCCCGCGACTGTGCTGGAAGACCACACAGCAATACTCGATAGACCAAGTACACCGGTCAAGTGCCCGACGTAGCAGGGTGTCGAGCACATTGTGGAAGTGACACCCGCGAGTAGCGTCGCGAGTGATGGGTCGAGCAACCCATCCTTCCAGCTCCTGGTCAGCAGAAGAGTCGGTGTCGTGGCTCGAGCTATTGTCGCTACCTCCGTCGTCTGGGTCTCCTTCAGCAGCTACTCCAGGGGCTGGGGCGCTCAGTGGTGGTGCAG
Organism: Zea luxurians; assembly: GCA_029449295.1. NCBI lineage: Eukaryota > Viridiplantae > Streptophyta > Magnoliopsida > Poales > Poaceae > Zea > Zea luxurians. Next base: position 16,932,105 of record JAOPSE010000037.1, read on the forward strand.
GGGGCGCCTCCAGGGGGAGCATAGGGGAGTAGCTCCTCACAGACTCTATCTCCTGCTGGAGCGAGAAAGAAGATCCCTGCTCCTCCTGCTCCTGTTGTCAACGCTCCTGCTCCTCATGCAGGCGATGGTGCAGCCTCTCCAAGTGGCTGGACTGACCGGTCACTAGACGGCGAAGCGGACGCTCCGCGAGACGGGAGGGTAAGAAGGGGATGACAGACTTCCGTGCAGTGTGTCTAAGACGAGCCATAAACAAAAGACAGCGCAAGCATAAGAGTGAGAACGGAACTAGTATGACCAGCAAATAATAAACCATAAATAAATGAGGAATTAGAATAAACAAAAAGATTTTTAGCAAGGTATAACATATAGTAGAACATAGGTTTGGTCGATATGACCAACTTTTGAAGGGATATCAAAGTCAAGGCAGGAATAGAGGTCTATAATCCTTAGAACGACCATTCTACTCTAGGTTAGCGGTCCTACAGTCAACACGGCTTTGATACCACCTATGTCACACCTGGTTTTAGAAGGCAAACCGAATGCGAACCATGTACGTGCCAGGATCAGCAATTTCACGTACACAGCAGTTACATAACTGGACATCATCACACAGTGCTCAAATAATAGCATAAAAGGGTAATAATAGTCGATTACATCATGATGTCTGAGACATCCACATAGTCTTTACAATAATCAAAGTGCGGAAAAGAAACATAGATACACGCGGCCTTCATAGGCAGCCGACTGGGGGTTGCCGCTAACCCACGCCTAGAACTCGTCGTAATCTTGGAACTCCTGGAGGTCTCCTTCCACGGCTTCATCCTCTCCTGAGCAGTGGTTGCAATGCGGACAACCTGGGGGGGTTGGTGTGTGGAGCAAGGGTGAGTACACATCAACATACTCAACAAGTGTCCTGTTTGGCTGTAGTGGACTAGCTTTATGTGGGGGTAAGTCAAGCAGTTGCTTTTAGTTGTTCAGGTTATTATTACTAGTAGAAATCTAGGTTTTACAATTAACCCAAGTTATTAACCCAAAGTACCCTTTCCAAACGGAAAGAATACCACTTACCAGTACCATAAGCATAATCAAAACCATCATCCTCGTCATCACCTGTAAACCATACATCTCTGATCGATTATCCCTAATCAATGGAGCTCCCTTGACCGCTCATAACGGCGAGCACGACTGATATATCAGTTTCATAACACTCTGCAGAGGTTGCGCACTTTACCCACAAGCCGTGATTCCCTCTTGCCTCGGGCCGATCAAACCCTTAAACACTACCAAGGTGAATAGGCAGGGTCTCACTACGTAGCCTTTTCAAAGATTCCCTAGGGCTGTAGCCGCCCGTTAGGTTTCCTAAATGTACCGCACTCCTCTCCAAGGGGCAAACCAAACTTGGTGGAGCGAGCCGCATACACCGAGCCCCATTAACGGCACGACGGCTAAGCGAACTACACCCTGGTTCCTCTAATTATTCAGCTAAGGACATCCCATTCCACCCTCATGGTTGCACTGTTTTCCCGCGCGGTCATCCAACGAACAGGTCCTTACGGAGAGGCACTCGAGAAACCGCTCGAGCCCCCTTGAATGACACAAGTATATCATAATAAAGAAGGGAAATAGCGTATCATTGATAAATCTCATCATGTTCTTTGATTAGAGTTGAGCAATAGCATAAAGCTAATCAATAATAATCCAACCCAAATAGGTGAACAAGGACATGGATAACAAAAACTAGTCAATCCTTAGGCATAAATGTGAAATGCGGGAGATGAGTTAAAGAATGTATAGGACAAAGATGGGTCAAGGGACACTTGCCTCCACCAACCAGCTGCTGCTCAGGGGCTTCTCCTACGAGTCCCTCGGGTTCCTCAACTAGATCGTTATCTATGCGAGCACAAACATACATTCACATCTCAAATCAGAAAGTAAATAGTACACCATACAAAGAGATGAATCCAGAAGTCACACACCAGACATATAGCTAGTGCTTACGACCGTATTAGTAGTAAGAATAACGTAACCACTATTACACCTGACAACTCATTATACTCATGCCAAGTGAAAGAATGAACTTAACAACTTCATAACACGTGGTTATACTAGCCGATATTTACTATAGGCGTAAAGATAGTTATTATCTAAGCATAATTAATTCCACGCTTAGTTAATGTGTCGCTTCTTCATACAGTTCAATTAGTACCAGCACTTTTAACTAATGAAGAGCAGCGCTGCGCGTCAATCTGCACATAATTGAAAGTGAGCGCGCACGACGTCAAATGTCTCATGAGCGAGCGAGTTGTCGCATTAGCCGCGCGCCACGAGCAGGTCGCGCTGTGCCGAGCTACGCGCACGAACGCGCGCCATGAGCGGCACGCAAGCAGCGAGCGCGCCACGCCGGGGCCACGCCGCGCCGCGGACGCGAGCAGGCCGCATGCGCAGGGCTGAACCGGGGCAGAGCGCGCCGCACCGGGGCCGCGCCGCGGACACGCCAGCAGGGGAGGGAGAGGGTCGGGGCGAGAGCTAGGGCCGCAGGTCGAGTGCCATGGCCGGATTCCGGCCGCGCCGAGCGCCACAACGCTGGGCCGGGCGGGTTCGCGCGCGTAGGGGAAGGGTGCGAGGGGGAGTGTCGCGTCAGGGCTGCTGGTCGGGACGTCGGGGCCACGCCAGGACGCCGGCGGACGCAGGCGGTCACCCTGGCCGCGAGCTGCGCCGAGGTCGCGGGTGGGCGCACCACGCCGGACGAGTCGCAGACCACGCGAAGGGGCGCATGCGCCGGGACCGCGGGCGGGCATGCCACGCCGGGCGAGCCGTAGACCGCGCTGGGCGCGCGCGCGCCGGCCATGGTTGATGGGTACCGCGCCATGCCGGGAACAGAGAGGAAAGGGACAGGGGAAATGGGAGTGGGACAGGCTCACCTCGAGGAGCGACGGCGGCGCGGCCAGGTGCAGGGGCGGCGGTTCTCCCGCGGCTGGGCGATGGGGGAAGAGAGAGAGGCGTCGGGTGAGCGATTTGCACGAGGGAAGGAGAAGAACGCATGTCGTGGGAGAGAGAAGATGAACAGGGGACGACTCCCCTGAGACCTACAGGTGGGCCCCACCGGGGGGCGGCGACTGGGCAACTGCCCAGCGCGCGCAGGCGGTAGGAGCGGGCGAGCCGTTGGGGCGGCTGGGCCGCGTGCCAGCCGGACGGCCCAAGTCGGGGGGGGGGGGGGGGGTTCGCGGGCCGCGCGGGGGAAAGAAAGCGGCTGGGCCGCGGGGAGGGGGAGAGCTGGGCTACGGGCGCGCGCCCGCCGCGGGCCGAGGCCAGGTGGGCCACGAGCAGGCCTCCGAGCGAGCCCAAGACGCAGGGAGGTTTTTCCTTTTTTTCTATTTTTTTCCTGTTTTAGCTCTAATTCATCACTAGACCGCATGATTCACAAACCCCCTCAATCAATCAGCAAAAATGCATGATCCGGCATGATGCAACAACTAAATAAAATATTTCTAGGGTTTATTATTATTACACGACCTAGAGTTTTGGAAATGGGTGAGGTTTTAGCGAAAAGAAATGGGGAAAAGAGGTAACGCCCAAATTTAGCGAGTGACAGAGAAAGAAAAAAAATTCAACTCAAAATTCGGGGCGTTACAAGGTTCATCCCTCACGACCTTCGTCTAAAGATTATTATATCCTAAGGGAAATAATGCTCTGAAGGACGAAGGGCCTTAACCTTTAACGTTGTGTGTTGCCTTATTCTTAATTCATAGCATTTGAGAACAAGACCCCAACACTTATCATTAACAGTAAATCATAAAGTGATAACAAAAGTGTGAACAAGAGTAATGTATATCTTCATACCCAAAACCACATAAAGCAATAGTATGTACTACCCAAAAATTCAGTGGTAAAACCAGTGGTGAAACAAGGTATAAAGGTAGCCAAATCTAGGGTAACCTATTGGGTCCCATCAAAGTTAACCTATGCAAATCATTATGATTAATAAGAACATGACTGGGTAAAAGAAGTGATCAAGGGCATAACTTGCCTTCAACGAGCTCCTGCTCAGCAGTCTCTACCAGCAGAACCCCAGGATCCTCAGTAGCTTGCTCGTCTACTCGCATCAACACAATACATACATAGTATAGCAAAAATTTACATCACACCAAACATGTAAATAAAATACACAATAATAATCTAGACATTAAAATAAGATCATAGGAACTAGAATCATTAAATTTGGAGTTATAGATTTTAAGATATGAATTTCTGAAGGTTTTATGTGCTAAATACTAGATTAATTAGGAGATAAATTTTAATAAGACTTTCATGTCAAAACAGTGGTACTATTTGATAGAGAATAATATTACAAAATTATAGGAAGTGGAATAGATTAATTTGCAGTAAGTATGAATTTTCTAGGAATTTAACAAGTTCTAGGAATTGTTTTTGCACTAAAAATCCATTTCTAGTTTATTTTCTCTGGTTTTTTGTTCTCTGGACTGGGCGCCAAATACTAAAAAGCGTAGGGTCTAACGCGAAAGAATTCCCGAGACTCAGGGCTACCTTCAGTGCGGACCGCGGGTTAAATCTCTAATCACTAGGGGGCTCTTATGAAAATGTGCTCGCGAAGGGGGTATGGACAGACGCTGGCCGTCCGATCTAACATCAGTGGCGCGGATTAGATCTCATCCTTATATACTAACGCGTGTTTGCAACCATCCGATCTGCGATCGACGGTCCAAGTCTCATTATACGAAGGGGTATAACCTTTCTGTTGGGGACTTGTTCTCAAATGCTATGAATTAAGAACAAGGCAACACAGAAAGAAGTTAATGATAAATACCCCTCGTCCTTCGAAGCGTTATTTCCCTTAGGATATAACGATCTTCAGACGAAGGTCATGAAGGACATACCTTCATTATTGCAGTTTATATTGATAAAAAGGAGAAGCATATGAAACATGAGAGAATGATATGAATAACCACATAACATTATTACATGTTCTTATTAAATAATCATGGAAGAATAAAAACAATGTTGAATCGCATTTGTACCTTCGGCTTGACAGAAGGCAAAGGTACAAGCGTGACGCATGAGCGAGTACAAGTCAGCGTGAATAGTACGGGGGTACTGTTCATCTATTTATAGACACAGGACACAGCCTGTGACGAATTACAATTATGTCCCTCATAAAAGTTTACAACATTGACTCAGACCTTTATGGATTAAAAGGTCATTCTATCTCTATGTCGGTTTGTAATGCCGAAGCTTCATGAAGAGGGACCTTCGGTCATCTCCTGGGGACAACTTCAGCCGAAGCTGTTTCTTCCCGTAAGACCTTCGGCGCAACGAAGCATGGCCCCAACAGTAGCCCCTTTCGCGGCGCTAGATCGTTTTTCGTAACGAGCTTGATCCGTGAAAAAAGCCTCTTAAGCTTCGGGAAGCCGAAGGTCCAAAAAACACCTTCCCTGAGCTCGTTGTCGAGAAACGATCCAGTTTCCGAGCGCGTGCCAGGCCCACCTTGCAGAGTTACTGTTTGGTCTCTGCGGTCCTGTAAGACCCAAAATTAGTAGGGAAAAAAAATATAAACAAAGTATCATAATGCTTTGGAAATTAGGAAATAAGAAAAAGATGAGAAAAGGATTTTTCTTTTAAAGGAAACCATTTATACATCCCATGAAATAAATAACAAGGAGAATAAAACTTAAATTAGTAATATTAAAATAGTATGGTTCATATTCACCTTTGGGTTTCAATTGATATATTTGAAAAATCTGAGAACTAAAATAGAAGTATAAATTTGAATTTGGAATAGAAAATAGAAAATAAATGGGAAGGGAAGAAAAGAGAAGTAATATGAAAACATGAGTCATATATTTAAATTCTCAAACCAAATACTTTTAATTGCACCAAAATGAACCAGTTACAAGTTTGAATTGAATTGGTATTTTAAATTTGAATTTGTGAAAGAATGGAGAAAGGAGAAAATAAAAGAAAAATAAAGAAAAAAAAAGAAAAGGAACACTATACCTAACTGGGCCGACTGTCTCATTTCGGCCCATCTCGCCATTTCGCTACTGCGCGCGTGGCCCAGCTGACCTCGGCGCCGACAGTAGGGCCCCACGGGGCAGCCTCTCATCTCCTCGCTCTCGCGTTCCCGTGTATCGCTGGCGTGTGGACCCTGGCAGTCAGCCTCGCCTTGGCCTCTCGCGCGCGCTCGCCTGCCTTTCCCCTTTCGCTGACCGCGGGGCCCGCATGTCAGGCCCGTCTTCAACAAACGTTGCCGAACGCGACGGGCGGACTGCGCGAACTCACCGCCGGAGATCTCGCTCCTACCGCCGTCACCCCTCGGACTTACCGCCTGGCTATAAAACACGGACCGCGACCCCTCCTCCTCATCCCATCCGAGACGGAAGCACTATCGCCGGCGCGAGTTGAAGAACCGAGAAAGAGAGAGAGATAGGTGGGCGCCGCCGCGGGAAAATTCCCTGCAGGACCGTCGTCCGCGTCTCGTGTGGTGTGCGCGACGTTCACCGGGCCCAGGGGAAGTCCCTCCGCAGCGTCGCGGGCGGAATTAACCTCTGCAACACCGGGAATTGCTCACCGTCGTCGTGTCTTCCGCCGTGCGCCGTTGGCGAGCCTCCTGGAGACCTAATCCCCGGTATGTATCCCCGGACTTGGTTCGCCACCTGCATCTCATAGCGTAGCAACCAGCGCGGCGAGGAATCCTGCACCAGGGGCGGAAGTCATGCGCTCTCCGGCGATGGTCCGCCGCTAACGCGGGCGGCGCTGTCGTTCCTGGGATCGGGTTGATGAAGATGGATCGGCCGCCGTTGGATTCCCTTCGGACGGCTCAGATTGGAGGACGTGTACCGCTTCGGCCAGGGCTCGTCACGGCCGTTGATCCGTGCATGTGCGGCTGGGATTAGTCGCGCCTTCATAAAATCGTGGATGTCAATTTTTGATCCGACGGTCTGTGTTGCGTACCGGTTCGTTTAATAGGTGATCTAATCTGGGCGCTCGGCTTGCGATCCAACGGTTAGATCTCTTCGATACCCCTTCGGCCCTGGTCGTTTTTCTAAGGAGCCCCTGGACTTTGCAGAAAACAACCCGCCGTCCTCGCTCACTGTTCGTTGAGTCAGGGGAAACTTACGCTGTGGCCCCTGAGTTTCTTTTTATTTGACGCGCAGTCCAGATAACAGAGAAATAAGATTATTAATATTAAAAATTGATTTTTAGTATAAAAATAAATCTTAAAACTTGTATAATTCATATTTAATTCATTTTAACTCCAAATTGAGTCATTCCAGTTGCAATAATTTTGTTATAATATTGCCTATCAACTAGTAACACTTTTTAGCCATGAAACTTGAAGTGAATTTGTTCATTTGAATTAATCTGTTCTAGGTGCTTAATAACTTCAGAAATTCATAACTAAATAACTATAACTCCAAATTTAGTGATTCTTGTTCCTACGATCTCGTAGCAACGCGTAGATTATTATTATTCAGTTTGTACTTATGTTTGGTGTAATGATAATTTTTGCCTATACAATGTTTGTTTGTATTGCTACGACTAGAGCGAGGTCACGTGTCATCTGAAGAGCAAGTTGGTACCTGGATTCTCAAGGCCCAGGCAAGTTGTGCCCTTGATCACTTCTTTTTACCCATTCATGTTCTGATTAATCATAATGATCTGCATAGGTTAATTTTGATGGGACCCAATAGGTTACCCTAGTTTGTCTATCTTTATGCCTTGTTTACCACTAAACTTTCTGGGTAGTACTTGCTAGTGCTATATGTGGATTTGGGCATTGAGATACATATTATTCATACTTTTGTTATCAGTTGTTATTTACTGTTCATGATAAGATCATTATGTTAATTGGAACATGGAGCGACCACCCGGGAAAACAGTGCTACCACAAGGGAGGAATGGGACCCCTTGGCTGATTAATTAGGAAAGCTAGTGGAAGACTACCTTACCCGAAAGGGGCAAGGGCAGTAGGGGAGTGGTCAGTGTAGGGAGGCCCTCGGGAGGATTTTGCTGCGATGGCGGTCCTGCAAGGGATTCCTGCATTGGAACTTCCTATAAACTGTAGCGGGTTTTCGGAAGCTAGTGGAACTTTGTAAAGGCCTCGTAGTGGATCCCTAGCCATTCACCTCGGTAGTGTCTAAGGGCCTTGCAAACCCTGGCGACATGGGATACACGACTTGTGGGTAAAGGGTACAACCTCTGCAGAGTGTAAAACTGGTATACTAGCCGTGCTCACGGTCATGAGCAGCTCGGACACTCACATGATTAAATTATGGAACTTAAACCCAATTTGTCATATGCATTGCATCGCAGGTGAAGTTGTTACTTTTGTTCTACTATTTAACTGGGTTGGTATTTACTTATACTTAGTAACTGCTAATAAAATTTTGACCAACTTTAAAAGCAATGCTCAGCTCTAACCATCTTCTTTGGTAAGCCTTACACTTCACGTGAGCTCCCACCTTTGGCGAGTTCATGCACATTATTCCCCACAACTTGTTGAGCGATGAACGTATGTGAGCTCACTCTTGCTGTCTCACACACCCCACAGGTCAAGAACAGGTACCACCGGATGAGGCACATGGAGGATGCTGCGATGTGTTCGTGAGAGGTCTAGGCCGTCGTCTCCCAGTCAACTTTGGGTTGCTGGACCGTTGTCTCCTTATATTGTAATTATTTATTTTGTATAGAACTCCTGTTATATATAAAGATGTGACATTCGATCCTGTGCCACTATACATCATATGTGTGAGACTTGGTCCCAGCATACCTGGTGTTTATGTTAGCACCCGGGTTTTGGACCCCTAAAATCCGGGTGTTACAGAAGTGGTATCAGAGGAATGTTGACTGTAGGACGAAACCTAGATAGAACTGGACAACCCTTGTCTACTTACCTCTGCTACTCTGATTCTTTCTAAACTTATCTTAATCTTTTTCATCTAATTCCGCTTCACTCTGATTATTCTTACCTTTCATTTCTAAAGACAAATGTGGATTTCACACTTTGAAATCCTGTGCCCAAATTGACTTTAGAAATAGGAGACCTACTCCCAGGAACAAAAACAAAACTATTTTTATGGTTATCTATGCACTTGAATGTTCGTTCTTATGATATTTGTCTGATTTGGATCTTTGTTTGAGTGTGATGGGTTGTGGAGTGATGCCCACAATTACATCTGCATATACGTATAGGCATAAATAGAATTCATAAGAAAACTAAGCAACTTAGATTATCCTCCATTAAAATGTATCTATCTCATCTGACATATTCTATCTTACCTTTGGACATTCACCTCATACAACTAATTACCCTAGTCTTGACATAGAATATCTGGCCCAGCCCTGCCAAAGAAGTTTCAGTACATAACCAACTATTAGCTTATTCATTCTGTCTACTAAATGATTCCCTTGCAAAGCTATCTTACCATATGCTTCTAACTTAGATGGTCAATACCAGGCGGGGTGGTGGAATTGATTTACCTGCTAATCGACACACTCGGTGGATATATCGACAACCCCAACCACAGCCAACAGAGATGAATCCTCCTAATCCCCCACCAGGCGGAGTTGATCCACTAGTCGCAGCTCAAATGAGAATGATGCAGCAAATGGCTGACACTATGGCAGATATGCGCACCCAAATGCAGCAAGAACGCCAAGAAATGCACCAGGAAAGAGAGGATGCACGTCGGGAAATGCGCCAAGAGCGGGAAGAGATACGCCAGGAGAGAAGGGTGCAACAACAACAGCTGCAGCAACAACTTCAACAACAGCAGCAACAACAACAAGTGCCATTGCCTCCACCTCCACCACCAGTTCCACCCCGGGACAAGCACCGGGAATTCATGAGCCACAAACCACCAACCTTCTCCAACTCCGCGGATCCACTGCAAGCTGACGACTGGCTAAAGTCTATAGAGAAGATGCTTAACATAGCTCAGTGCTCGGACCGAGAGAAAGTACTCTATGCATCGGGTCGTCTTGCTGGTCCCGCTGCGGATTGGTGGGATGCGTACTGCGCTGCTCATGCTGCCGTCGATACAATTACCTGGGCAGAATTCTCCACACAATTCAGGAATTATCATATTCCTGCTGGACTCATGAAGATTAAGAGAAAGGAGTTTCTCTCCCTCAAGCAAGGAAGTATGTCCGTGAGTGAATATAGAGACAAATTCATCCAGTTATCTCGATATGCTCCTAGAGATGTTGAGGATGATGAGCAAAAGCAGGAGCTTTTTCTGGACGGTTTGATTGGACCCTTGCAGTATCAACTGGTATCGCACACATTCCCATCATTCCAAAGACTACTTGACAAAGCTATTGCTGTAGAAAACAAGAGGAGTATATTTGGAGAGAAAAGAAAGGCTGTCAACCAAGGGCAGGCTGGAAGTAGTTCCCGTCCTCGCTATACTACCACTCCAAGTACACTAGCTAGTGGCAGTTCTGGACAACAAACCCAACAGACACCAACTGCTCCTCCAAAAGCAAGCACTCCAGTGGGACCCGTTGCTCCTAACACAACCGCCATCAGGACATGCTTCAAGTGTGGACAACCGGGACACTACGCCAACTACTGTCCCAACAGAGCTGCCTACACTACACCGGCTCCGATGAAGCAAGGACAAGCCTCGGCAGGAAAGAGTCAGCCCCTATCTATCAACCGGGGATATGCCCATCATGCAGAAGTAGAAGCTGAACCCGGTGAACTTGAAATTCAAGAAGAAGAACCAGTTGAAGATGAAGTAGTCGGTGAAGAAGTCAACGAGCAACAAGAATAGAGAGATAAACATAGATATAGATACATATATATATATATATATATTTTACTATTTGTAAGACCTAAATATTAGTTTAGCCAGTAGTAGTATTTTACTATTTTAGTAATAATAATAAGGTCCATTTGACCCTGTGTTTTGCTAATAAGATATGCATCATGCCGAGATTTTGTTTATGCATATGTGTTGAAACAATATGAACATGCACCCTTTTTCCTTACAAATCTCGAGGACGAGATTATTTTTAAGGGGGGTAGGATTTGTAAGACCCAAAATTAGTAGGGAAAAAAAAATATAAACAAAGTATCATAATGCTTTGGAAATTAGGAAATAAGAAAAAGATGAGAAAAGGATTTTTCTTTTAAAGGAAACCATTTATACATCCCATGAAATAAATAACAAGGAGAATAAAACTTAAATTAGTAATATTAAAATAGTATGGTTCATATTCACCTTTGGGTTTCAATTGATATATTTGAAAAATCTGAGAACTAAAATAGAAGTATAAATTTGAATTTGGAATAGAAAATAGAAAATAAATGGGAAGGGAAGAAAAGAGAAGTAATATGAAAACATGAGTCATATATTTAAATTCTCAAACCAAATACTTTTAATTGCACCAAAATGAACCAGTTACAAGTTTGAATTGAATTGGTATTTTAAATTTGAATTTGTGAAAGAATGGAGAAAGGAGAAAATAAAAGAAAAATAAAGAAAAAAAAGAAAAGGAACACTATACCTAACTGGGCCGACTGTCTCATTTCGGCCCATCTCGCCATTTCGCTACTGCGCGCGCGGCCCAGCTGACCTCGGCGCCGACAGTAGGGCCCCACGGGGCAGCCTCTCATCTCCTCGCTCTCGCGTTCCCGTGTATCGCTGGCGTGTGGACCCTGGCAGTCAGCCTCGCCTTGGCCTCTCGCGCGCGCTCGCCTGCCTTTCCCCTTTCGCTGACCGCGGGGCCCGCATGTCAGGCCCGTCTTCAACAAACGTTGCCGAACGCGACGGGCGGACTGCGCGAACTCACCGCCGGAGATCTCGCTCCTACCGCCGTCACCCCTCGGACTTACCGCCTGGCTATAAAACACGGACCGCGACCCCTCCTCCTCATCCCATCCGAGACGGAAGCACTATCGCCGGCGCGAGTTGAAGAACCGAGAAAGAGAGAGAGATAGGTGGGCGCCGCCGCGGGAAAATTCCCTGCAGGACCGTCGTCCGCGTCTCGTGTGGTGTGCGCGACGTTCACCGGGCCTAGGGGAAGTCCCTCCGCAGCGTCGCGGGCGGAATTAACCTCTGCAACACCGGGAATTGCTCACCGTCGTCGTGTCTTCCGCCGTGCGCCGTTGGCGAGCCTCCTGGAGACCTAATCCCCGGTATGTATCCCCGGACTTGGTTCGCCACCTGCATCTCATAGCGTAGCAACCAGCGCGGCGAGGAATCCTGCACCAGGGGCGGAAGTCATGCGCTCTCCGGCGATGGTCCGCCGCTAACGCGGGCGGCGCTGTCGTTCCTGGGATCGGGTTGATGAAGATGGATCGGCCGCCGTTGGATTCCCTTCGGACGGCTCAGATTGGAGGACGTGTACCGCTTCGGCCAGGGCTCGTCACGGCCGTTGATCCGTGCATGTGCGGCTGGGATTAGTCGCGCCTTCATAAAATCGTGGATGTCAATTTTTGATCCGACGGTCTGTGTTGTGTACCGGTTCGTTTAATAGGTGATCTAATCTGGGCGCTCGCCTTGCGATCCAACGGTTAGATCTCTTCGATACCCCTTCGGCCCTGGTCGTTTTTCTAAGGAGCCCCTGGACTTTGCAGAAAACAACCCGCCGTCCTCGCTCACTGTTCGTTGAGTCAGGGGAAACTTACGCTGTGGCCCCTGAGTTTCTTTTTATTTGACGCGCAGTCCAGATAACAGAGAAATAAGATTATTAATATTAAAAATTGATTTTTAGTATAAAAATAAATCTTAAAACTTGTATAATTCATATTTAATTCATTTTAACTCCAAATTGAGTCATTCCAGTTGCAATAATTTTGTTATAATATTGCCTATCAACTAGTAACACTTTTTAGCCATGAAACTTGAAGTGAATTTGTTCATTTGAATTAATCTGTTCTAGGTGCTTAATAACTTCAGAAATTCATAACTAAATAACTATAACTCCAAATTTAGTGATTCTTGTTCCTACGATCTCGTAGCAACGCGTAGATTATTATTATTCAGTTTGTACTTATGTTTGGTGTAATGATAATTTTTGCCTATACAATGTTTGTTTGTATTGCTACGACTAGAGCGAGGTCACGTGTCATCTGAAGAGCAAGTTGGTACCTGGATTCTCAAGGCCCAGGCAAGTTGTGCCCTTGATCACTTCTTTTTACCCATTCATGTTCTGATTAATCATAATGATCTGCATAGGTTAATTTTGATGGGACCCAATAGGTTACCCTAGTTTGTCTATCTTTATGCCTTGTTTACCACTAAACTTTCTGGGTAGTACTTGCTAGTGCTATATGTGGATTTGGGCATTGAGATACATATTATTCATACTTTTGTTATCAGTTGTTATTTACTGTTCATGATAAGATCATTATGTTAATTGGAACATGGAGCGACCACCCGGGAAAACAGTGCTACCACAAGGGAGGAATGGGACCCCTTGGCTGATTAATTAGGAAAGCTAGTGGAAGACTACCTTACCCGAAAGGGGCAAGGGCAGTAGGGGAGTGGTCAGTGTAGGGAGGCCCTCGGGAGGATTTTGCTGCGATGGCGGTCCTGCAAGGGATTCCTGCATTGGAACTTCCTATAAACTGTAGCGGGTTTTCGGAAGCTAGTGGAACTTTGTAAAGGCCTCGTAGTGGATCCCTAGCCATTCACCACGGTAGTGTCTAAGGGCCTTGCAAACCCTGGCGACATGGGATACACGACTTGTGGGTAAAGGGTACAACCTCTGCAGAGTGTAAAACTGGTATACTAGCCGTGCTCACGGTCATGAGCAGCTCGGACACTCACATGATTAAATTATGGAACTTAAACCCAATTTGTCATATGCATTGCATCGCAGGTGAAGTTGTTACTTTTGTTCTACTATTTAACTGGGTTGGTATTTACTTATACTTAGTAACTGCTAATAAAATTTTGACCAACTTTAAAAGCAATGCTCAGCTCTAACCATCTTCTTTGGTAAGCCTTACACTTCACGTGAGCTCCCACCTTTGGCGAGTTCATGCACATTATTCCCCACAACTTGTTGAGCGATGAACGTATGTGAGCTCACTCTTGCTGTCTCACACACCCCACAGGTCAAGAACAGGTACCACCGGATGAGGCACATGGAGGATGCTGCGATGTGTTCGTGAGAGGTCTAGGCCGTCGTCTCCCAGTCAACTTTGGGTTGCTGGACCGTTGTCTCCTTATATTGTAATTATTTATTTTGTATAGAACTCCTGTTATATATAAAGATGTGACATTCGATCCTGTGCCACTATACATCATATGTGTGAGACTTGGTCCCAGCATACCTGGTGTTTATGTTAGCACCCGGGTTTTGGACCCCTAAAATCCGGGTGTTACAGGTCCACCGCGCAGCGAGTGCTAGTGACTGTCCGCCTGGTGTAAAAATCCTGGCGCTTCGCCTTCTTACCTGCAGCACTATATAAACAGACGGGTAGGTGTGAAGTTACCACAGCATTCATTGCTATTTGCACTATTTTGCTGCCAAAATTTTTAACCATAGCCGAAGCTTGACTCTCGGAATTAAACGAAGGTCCAAGTCGAAGTCTGCTTCGTCAGAAGGAAAGGCTTCGGGAGAAAAAAGTATTCAATTTCCACAAACTCAGAATCAAATGGCCAGAGTGCGATCTACTGCCAGGGTTGAGTGTGAAGGAGGCGAAGATGAAGGTTCGGAAACTGTTCCCATCTCCGAAGCAATGCAACGATCCGGACTGGTAACTGCAGAAGAAATCCCCACTGTTGAAGCAGAACAAGCAACTGCCGAAGCAGAAGAGAAGAACATTGAAGGAACTGATCCTGAAGATGATTATCGTATTGCCATGCCAAGTAAGCCCAGCCACTTGGACTTCGGAAAGTCGACCGTTTCGAAGGCTGATCTCTCCAAGATGGTAAAATCAGGTTATTTCAGTGAAAATCAGAAGAAGCTACTTCGCTTCGGGGGGGAAGAAACTACCCCGAAGCCAGAGAAGGATGAAATAGTCATTTTCAAGAGCTTTCTAAAGGCTGGGCTGAGATTCCCCCTTCATGGGATTATTGCAGTTGTATTGAAGAAGTTTGGTATTTACTTTCATCAGTTGACTCCTAACGCTATCGTTAGGCTTAGTGTTTATATCTGGGCCCTCCGAAGCCAGGCGGTGGAGCCGTTTGCCGACAGCTTTTGTCGAGTCCATGAGCTGCATTACCAGACGAAAGCCAGAAAAGATGGATTACATGATAACTTTGGTTGCTATAATTTTGCCTACCGGAAAACCACAAAGTTTCCTGTTATTAGCTACCGAAGCAAATGGCCGGCAGGCTGGAAGTCAGAGTGGTTTTATGTGAAAGTTGACGAAGACAAAGAGAAGTTGGTACAAAGCCCACTTGAATTGATCTTCGGAGAAACAAGACCACGATGCCACATGAAATTAGAAGGTCCCACCTGGGCTGCACTGGGTGAATTTAAAATTATTTCAGAGCAAATCAGTACTATGGACCTGGTCCAAGAGTTCTTGGCCTTCAGGGTTTTCCCTACTTTAAAAGAATGGAAAATGCCGAAGCTGGAAGGGGAGAAGAAAGAAGGGGAACTTGTCCGGCTTCCTTACCATTTCAAGTTCAAGAAATACTTTAAAAAACCTTGCCAAGAGTGGCTGGACACAGTTGAAGTAATGTGCAATGAAATTCTTGGAAATTACTCGAAAAAAGAAGATCAACTGATGACTGCAACCTTCGGCACCCGTCCGAAGCGAAGGCTAAACCGAGTGTTTGATGCCCTGGGTTTTGAGTACCCTGACTATGAACGGCTGGATAAGGGTGCTGAGGGCCAAAAAAGGAAAAGGGTGGCCGAAACTTTGAACAAAGATGAGGAAGAACCACCAAAAGAGAAGAATATTCCAAAGAAGAGAAGAATATTATCTCCGAAGCGAAAATTATCCGATGAAGAGGGGACTCCTGCACCACCCTCTACCAGCGACGTGGAGGAAATTTTAAAGGTAATGACTGAACCCCTGCCCGCGAAGCTAAGTCCATTAGGGCCTCAACTGATGAAGCTTTTTCGAAAGGTGGAGGAGCCCGAAAAATCGAAGATAACCAAAACAAAGAGGCAAAGAATTATTGCAGTGACCGAAGTTATCGACAAGACGCCACCGAGGGCTTCAACTCGGAAAACGCCAGCGGTTGAGGGCACAACAAATGTCGAAGTCGCACCTTCGGAGGTCGCGGCTACCGAAGCCGCTTCGGCCGAAGATTTGAACTTGGAAACTACTATTGAAGACATCGACAAGATACTGCTAGACATGGCCGCAGAAGAAGCCACCACTGTTGCCGAAGAAACCATGGCCACAGTGCCTGGGAAGGGAAAGGAAATAGCCGAAGATACTTCGGAGGAGGAAGCCTTCATATTTCAAAATCTAGTCGGGCAAGAACTGTCGAAGGCCGAAATAGAAGAGCTTAAAGAATATGCCAAATCTTGCGGATATAAGCCAGGAGCTCTTCTTTTCGGAGGTATTGACGATGAGAAGTTGGGCTGCATCCGGGATCAGACTGGGGCTAAGGTCATCGGTACTCTATCAAAGAGTATCGGTTTTCCGAAGCTGGAAACAGATATCAGCCGCTACCGACGACAACATATCGTTGGTAGTTTATTTTACTCCAATTTCAAGGTAAAATACTTTTCGCTGAGTTTTATTGTTTTTAATAATGAGAGTGCTCCTGACAAAGGTTGTTTATGTGCAGAGCATGCTACTGAGCAAAGCTTTGAAGATGCAACAAGATCTAGAGGATAAGAAACACGAAGCTATAATTGAAAATCTAGAGAGCAAGATAAAAGAGCAATCAGCTATTATTGAAAAGAAAGACTTCGAACTCCAAACAACTGAAGGCTTATTGGCAGAAACTGAAGCTAAAGTAGCAGAATTGAATTCGAAGCTTCTCTGCCAATCAAAACAATTTGAACAAGAGAAGCTAGAGCTTAATTCAAAACTTGAGGCCGAAGTCCAAACCAGCTCAGATTTGAAGAAATCATTAACAAGCCTTCAAGACAAATGTTTGAAATTTAGTAACAACTGTATTCAACAATTAAAAAAGATCTTTTATTCAGTTGGAGCCAGCAGTGGAAAGTTCACCCCTTCAGCTGAAAATTTGCCAAGAACCTTCGAACATATTGAAGCTGAAATTGATGAGCTTGACGAAGTTATAGCCGGGCACGGTGACTTCTGTGCCTGGGTAGCTTCTCGGGGCACTGCTGCAGCGTTCCTGAAGGCCGGCTGTGATCATGGAAAAATCGTCAACAGGCCCAATTTCACTTTGTCTCCATCAATTCTAGACGATATTCCTGACCTCGCCCGAAGCATTTCAAACAGATTTATAAAAATGATATGGACGAAAGGCGGGCGAGAGAAGGCTGGAGACGAAGCTCGAAGTCATCTTGAACCAGTAAGAAATCATACCTTGTGCTTACCTTCTCCTTCAGACTTGATTTTTACTTGCAATACCTTGATTCATGTAGGATGACGAAGCTGATAGCGATGCTTAGAAAATATACCGCCGAAGCTGAAACCCGGTGAAGATCAGTAGGAGTACATTGTAGAAAAAACCTAAGAGACTTTTGTAATAACTTATGTAAATACAGCTAAACTGTTCTTAATGAACTTTGTACATACCTTGTAATATATTCTTACCCTTCCATTGAGGTGCTTTGATGTGGACGAAATTAGTATTTTGAGCCAGAGGCGAAAAAACACCTTCCCTTCTTTTCGTACACAACGAAGCATAAAAGACCACGTCTTCTTTTTGCCGAAACCTTTCTTTTTTGCACTCAACGAAGCATAAAAGACCGCTTCTTCTTTTATGTCGAAACAACCACTTATGTCATGATGATGATTATCCTATATATGCCTGAATGAATGTTTATGAATGCAAATGCTATGATGTAATGTGATGTGCGAATGATTGTCCAAAACACATATCCGAAGCCATACGCTTAGCCATTATTTCCTTAGAAACAATCACACATCAGCTCTGCATTCCCTTAGGAACGACTTTGGAGCTTCTTCGCCTTTTACTTTTGGCGGAATCAGCGTTGACTTTTCGCTGTAAGCTCTGCATTCCCTTAGGAACGTCTTTGGAGCTTCTTCGCCTTTTACTTTTGGCGGAATCAGCGTTGACTTTTCGCTCTAAGCTCTGCATTCCCTTAGGAACGTCTTTGGAGCTTCTTCGCTTTTTCAGTTTCGGCACTCGATGGTGCGTTCTCAGCTTTTACATTTACATTCTTTGGGGGATTTTGCTCTTATAGAACTAAAAAGGAAATTACATATGATGGCCCCATTAAAAACCTTTCTCCCCCTTTAGAAAGGAAAAGGGTGCCATGAAAAAGAAAAACATAAAAGAGTTACATCAAGTTACACATAATATCGCCGAAGCTCATCCGCATTCCAAGATCTTGGAATGTCGTTGCCGTCCATGTCCTTCAATCTGTATGAACCAGGTCTTGACGAAGATGCTACTAAGAAAGGTCCTTCCCATTTCAACTGTAACTTGCCCACTGTGTCTGGGTTGGCCACTCTCCGAAGCACCAAGTGTCCCGGCTCAATATTTTTTAGCCGGACCTTTCTATCTCGCCATTTGACTGTTTCAGCTTGGTATTTATTGATATTCTCCACAGCCTGAAGCCTGATCCCTTCTAAAGCATCTTTTTCCACAAAACAAGCATCTTCAGGACCTGATTCTGCCGAAGCTACTACTCTTATTGATCCAGTTTTAGCTTCTTCCGGAGTTATTGCTTCGTCACCGAATAATAACTTGAATGGAGTAAAGCCTGTAGACCTTGATGTTGTTGTATTGTGGCTCCACACCACTTTGGTTAACTGATCTGGCCACTTTCCCCTGGGTTGATTGAAGATTAACTTCATTATTCCTGTCATTATAATGCCGTTGGCTCTTTCAACGAGCCCATTTGACTCCGGATGCCTGACTGATGCAAAATGGATCTTCGTACCAATTTGATCACAGAAATTTCTGAAAGCTTCGGAGTCGAACTGCGTTCCATTATCTACAGTGATGGCCTTCGGTACCCCGAAGCGACAAACAATATTCTGCCAGAAAAACTTTTGGACAGTGGCCGAAGTTATTGTGGCCAATGGCCTTGCCTCAATCCATTTAGAAAAATACTCCACAGCCACTATGACATATCTTAAATTCCCTTGTGCCGGTGGTAATGGTCCTAACAAGTCAAGACCCCACCTTTGCAATGGCCAAATGGGTTGTATGAGCTGTGTTAAAGACGAAGGCTGTTTTTGATCTCTTGCACATTTTTGACAACCTTCGCATTTTTGAACTAATTCCGCTGCATCCGAAGCTGCCTTCGGCCAATAAAACCCTTGACGGAAAACTTTTCCAAGTAACGGCCTAGATCCAATGTGAGATCCACACAGGCCTGCATGTATTTCTTTCATCAACTCTAGATAAACACTTGAGCAGCGGAGCACAAACTCCATGCTTGTACAACTCCCCTTCTATCATGACATATGGACGAGCTCTTGCCTCTATCCTGCTGTTATAAGCTTCGTCATCTGAAAGGAACTTACCCTGAAGGTAAGAGATGATCTCAGTTCTCCAATCTTCGCTATAAACAGGAGATATGTTGAGGACTGCTCTTTCAAGGAGCTCCACTGAAGGTGCCTTTATTGTTTCGAAGAACACATCCGAAGGTAACGGCAGCCCCTGTGCTGCTGACTTGGCTAGCAAATCAGCATGCTCATTTTGTCCTCGAGGGATATTTTTGACAGAAAATCCTTCGAAGGAAGCTTCGATTCTTCGGACCGTGTCTAGATATTTTTCAAGCTTCGGATCTGTAGCCTTGCAACTTTTGTCGATATGACCCGAAACTACCTGGGAATCAGTTTTAAGAATCGCCCTTCTGATTCCCATTGCCTTTAATTTCCGAAGGCCCAGGAGCAGGGCTTCGTACTCAGTAATATTGTTTGTACAGCTGAAATCAAGTTTTGCCGCATAACAAGTTTTAACCTTGGATGGTGATACCAACACAGCGGCTGCTCCTGCTCCGAAGGTTCCCCAAGAGCCATCACAAAACACTGTCCACACTTTGGCATCTTTATTTGCTTCTTCATCCTGAGCCCCTGGCGTCCAATCGGCAATGAAATCTGCCAACGCTTGAGACTGGATCGAGGATCTATGCACATAATCAATGCAAATTTCATTGAGCTCTGCAGCCCATTTTCCAATCCGTCTAGTAGCTTCTCTATTTCTCATAATATCCTTCAACGGCTGCGAAGAAGGAACAACAATGTTGTATGCTTGAAAATAATGCCGAAGCTTCCTGGATGCCATCAAAATGGCATATAATACCTTCTCCAGTTCTGTATAGTTTTTCTTTGATACACTAAGGACTTCAGATACAAAATACACTGGAATCTGCTTCTTGACTTGGCCAACAAGCTTCTCCTGGACAAGTGCTGCACTTACTACCGAGTGCGAAGCTGCCACATATAACAACAAAGGAGCCCCTGGCGTTGGTGGAGTTAATGTTGTTAGATCTATCAAATATTGCTTCAGCTCTTCGAAGGCTTTTTGTTGGCTTGGTCCCCATTGAAAGACTTCAGCTGACTTCAGCACCTCGAAGAATGGTAAATTTCTTTCTGCTGATCTGGATATGAATCTATTGAGAGATGCCAGCCTTCCTGTCAATCTTTAGGCCCCCTTTCTTGTAGTTGGTGGCTCCATTCGAAGTATAGCTTCAATTTTATTTGGATTAGCTTCAATTCCCTTTGTTGAAACCAAGCATCCAAGAAATTTCCCCTTCTTTACTCCGAAGACACATTTTTCTGGATTCAGCTTCAAACCAGCTTGTCTGAAACTGGCAAAGGTCTCCTGCAAATCAGCAATATGATTTTCCTGCTTCGTGCTTTTTACAATGATGTCATCAACATAAGTTAGCACATTTCTGCCTATCTGAGACTGGAGGACCTTCGCAGTCATTCTGCTGAAACTTCCTCCAGCGTTTTTGAGCCCCTCAGGCATCCGAAGATAGC
Organism: Zea luxurians; assembly: GCA_029449295.1. Taxonomy (NCBI): domain Eukaryota; kingdom Viridiplantae; phylum Streptophyta; class Magnoliopsida; order Poales; family Poaceae; genus Zea; species Zea luxurians. The sequence continues at coordinate 16,953,148 of JAOPSE010000037.1, forward strand.
AATATGTGCCACTTGGGGTTATGAAGCTAGTCTTCGGCTCATCTTCCTTCTTCATCCAGATTTGGTGATAGCCTGAGTAACAATCTAGCAGACTCATGAGCTCTGAAGAAGCTGCTGCATCAACTAAAGAGTCTATCCTTGGCAATGGGAATTCGTCCTTCGGACAAGCCTTGTTGAGATCTGTGAAATCGATACACATTCTCCACTTGCCGTTGGCCTTCTTTACCATAACAGTGTTAGCTAGCCATTCTGGGTACTTTACTTCTCTGATAACTCCTGCACTGAGGAGTATTTTTACTTCATTGCGAGCCCCTTCGGCCTTGTCATCAGACATTTTCCGAAGCCTCTGCTTTCGGGGTCTGAAGGATGGGTCAACATTGAGCGAGTGTTCAATAACATCCCGATTTACTCCGCAGAGGTCATTAGCTGACCATGCAAAAACATCTTTGTTGTTGAACAAAAACCTTATCAAGGTTTTCTCCTGGTCTTCGGATAACTGAGAGCCCAACAGCACCTTCTGCTCTGCTATGTCCTCACATAAGAGCTTGGGCTTCGGCTGATCTGCTGAAGCTGCTTTCTCCCTTCTGAATTTGTACTGTTCACAAGCTTCAGCTCCATCTATGTTATGGATTGCTTTGGAGTCAGTCCAACTTCCTTCGGCCCTTCTGGCAGCTTCCTGACTTCCATGAATAGCGATGGGTCCTTGATCCGAAGGTATCTTCATGCAAAGGTAGGCAGGATGAAGGATTACTTCGAAAGCATTAAGGGTGCCACGACCAATAATTGCATTGTAAGGGTATTCCATGTCAACAATGTCAAACACAACTTGCTCAGTTCTAGTGTTGTTGATGAACCCGAAGGTCACTGGCATGGTGATCTTGCCCAGCGCTACAATCTGTCTTCCTCCGAAGCCACAGAGAGGGTGCGTTGCATCATGAATCTTATCTTCTGGCTCTTGCATTTGCCTGAAGGCCTTAGCAAATATGATGTCAGCTGCACTGCCTGTATCAACCAAGACATTGTGAACCAGAAATCCTTTGATAACACAAGAGATAACCATGGCATCGTTGTGTGGGTAATCTTTGAGTTGAAGGTCCTCTTGGGAGAAGGTAATAGGAATGTGAGACCATCTCGACTTGATGAAGGGTCCTTGCACCCCAACATGCTGTACCCTTCTCTGTGCTTCCTTCTTCTGCTTCTTGTTGGCTGGCTCTGAACATGACCCGCCTGTTATCGGGAATAGCAGCTTCGGAACCGAAGCAGCTCCATCTTGATCATTGAACGAAGCCATTAGCTCAAAAAAGTGGAAGTGAGTTCTCCGGAGGTGGGCGCCAATGTTGGGGACTGGTTCTCAAATGCTATGAATTAAGAACAAGGCAACACAGAAAGAAGTTAATGATAAATACCCCTCGTCCTTCGAAGCGTTATTTCCCTTAGGATATAACGATCTTCAGACGAAGGTCATGAAGGACATACCTTCATTATTGCAGTTTATATTGATAAAAAGGAGAAGCATATGAAACATGAGAGAATGATATGAATAACCACATAACATTATTACATGTTCTTATTAAATAATCATGGAAGAATAAAAACAATGTTGAATCGCATTTGTACCTTCGGCTTGACAGAAGGCAAAGGTACAAGCGTGACGCATGAGCGAGTACAAGTCAGCGTGAACAGTACGGGGGTACTGTTCATCTATTTATAGACACAGGACACAGCCTGTGACGAATTACAATTATGTCCCTCATAAAAGTTTACAACATTGACTCAGACCTTTATGGATTAAAAGGTCATTCTATCTCTATGTCGGTTTGTAATGTCGAAGCTTCATGAAGAGGGACCTTCGGTCATCTCCTGGGGACAACTTCAGCCGAAGCTGTTTCTTCCCGTAAGACCTTCGGCGCAACGAAGCATGGCCCCAACACTTTCTAATCTGAACCGCCCGCCATTCATCCGACGGCCCCGATTCCCCCTAGATCCTTAGAGACGGTGAGCTGATCTCCACCGCTCATTCAAATCCAATGGCTAGAGAGTTCCTCGCCCCAACAGACACTGTAATACGGTGGCGCTACCTTGTTCGCGCCACGCCATCGCCGGCGAGTGCATGGTTTCTGCCCCCGGCGCATGACTCCTCACCGCACTGGTCCCTACACAACGAGAAGTAGATGGCGAACCTAGTTCAAGGTCACATACCGGTTACTCGGACGCCCAATCAGCCGACCGCAGTCTCCACGGTATAGCGCCCCCTGGCGACGAATTGCGTCGACAACGATGACACCACGCTCGGAGGTTGTTTGCAGATTATTCGCGCTCGCCCGCGAACTCCAATTTCATCGTCCTGAAGCAAGAACGGCGATGCACTGAAGAACCAATGCGGCGGCAATCCCTCACTCTCTCTCCCTTCGCGGTCTCTCCATTAGGGCCGTTAACTATGACCCAAGGGCTTTGGGCAGCTAGGGTTTTGGAAGCTTCGGGCCCTCCTTCTGGCTATGGAATCGTATTATACGTGAGGCAAGCAGCCCACTGCGCGAATTTCGCGGGTTCGGTTGAGCTTGCCCGCGTGTAACACCCTTGGTGTTACTGCCACTAAAACTTGAGCATAACATCATAAGAATTGACATATCATGTGTTTGTCACACCTAGAATGCATTCAGTAGGCAAAAATTTCAAACAAGTTGTATTGATATGACATTTTGTGGATTAAACCCTAGAGTAGGGTACCCAACCCTAGATTGGGCTTAATAGAGCAAACAAGGCTTAAATAGGAGAAAACTTCAAAACTCAATTGAAATAACCATATAATGTCACCATGAATAGACATACATGGTATTTAAACCCTAGAATCCCCAAAAACTCTTAAAAGAATCCTGGAAAGCCCTAGACTTAAACCCTAGGGGGCTAAGTGCAAAATTAGTGCACTTTTGGACTAAAGTGCAAAAACCATGAAAGTTAGGCACCTTAAGTCATATGGTTCACAAGTATGTGAATTTGCAACTTAAACCCTAAGTTTTGGACTTATTTGCAAAAGAGCCACACTTATACTCCAATGGCTAAGTCTGAATTTCAGAGAATTGGCTCAACTTTAGGGCTCTATATCTTCCAAGTTATAAAGTTTTAGCCCTAGGTCACCACAATAAGTTTGTAGAGCTATAAAAGGGGAACAATTTTGCTATAGAGAGTAAGCTTGGGTCACATAAGAAATTTGGAGATAATTAGACCCAAAGTCGGGCTGTCAGGCAACCCTAGGACTGAACTTTCAGCAGCAGTGAATTTGGGTGAACTTTGAGCCCGATTTTGAGTAAGATTCTGTGACTATTTTATGGTGAGCATTGTGACAAAGTTAAAGCTGGTTTGTTAGACTATAACTTTGATGTAGTGATGTGATCAAGTTACTACATAAAATTTGGAGCAATTCTCCGTGCCATTCGCTCTATCAGGCTGACTGAAGAAGTTTGTGATGGTACAGTAGTCAAAAGATCCGCGGATTTAGTGAGTTGGCCGCCGGTGACCCCTTCCCCGGGATTAGTACTGCTCGTCGTGATTCGTGCGTGCGGGCTGTGGATTGAGCTCACCGACGAAAAGATCTCGTCGCGGATAGGTTCAAGTACTGCGGCCACGCTATTCCTCGGTTCCCCGCGCCGGCGACGTGGCCTTACGGCCATCACCGGAATCCGCGATGCTCACCGTAGTTGTGCCACGCCTCCAGCCTTTAACCACGCCGTCGTGACTCACGTTAGCCGTCCGATCATCACCGGTGAGTCCGCCACGGTATACTCCACGAATCCACAGCGCCAGTAACACCTGTTATCTCCGGCCGCCGCGCGTCTCAATCCAAATTCACTGGCCACCGCTCTTGCCTGCTATAAATCGAGCCCGCCATAAGCTCCATAAGGTAGTCAAGCACCAAGCCACCAAGTCTTGCCTCCAATCGTTCACCAGAGAGCTCTAATTTCTCATTTCCCCCAATTCACTCAAGAACACCGCTCGGTTTGACCTCGCTGTGGCCAGCCCAATCTAGGTCCGATCTCGCCCTCTGCTTTCTTGTTTCAACACCCTTGCTTGCTCTTGATACTCACCGACCCGTTCAATGGAGCTGAGCTACAATAGATCACCAGGAACGCGTTCTGTTGGTCGTTGTCCATACGGTCACCATGGTTAGGGCGTTTTAGTGTGCCATTAGTGAAATTAGTTTAGGGGAAACTTCGGTTAAGGCTTGAATTTGGTGCCAGTCGATGGAGAGCGCCGGTCTTTGCGTGATCCGGCCAGTCTAGACTCGCTGGTGCTTGGATCTCCGCCGCGTGACGTCGTGGACTTGGTGCTGTAAAGAATTAGAAGTTCAGGGGTCTAACCATAAACTGTCAGCGACTCAAGGAATAGTGCTGTGACCCCGCTTCAGATTATTCAAATGGACAGGGCCTTTCTGCAAAACCTGCCACGCGGGCGCACACACTTCTGCCTGTGTTAGGCTGACTTGGGCCGCTTTCGGTCCATACTGTTCATACCTTTTCTTTTTCTTTTTCTGCCAGAGCTAAAGAAATTCTAGAAAATTGTAGAAAAATCCAAAAAATACCAGACCAATTGTTTTAGGTTTCTAATTTCCTATAGTATTTACAAAAAATAGTTTCATGATTTTTAGTCCAAATAGGAAATTATAGAGCATTTAAAATAGCCAAAAACCATGCTTCTAGATTTTTAGGGAATAAATAATAAATCCAAAATTCACTAAATTTTTAGGATAAACTCTAAATAATATTTAGAAGCCTTGGGTAAAGTTTGGTATGTTTTGGACCATGTTTGATACTTAGAACCCAAAACCCTAGCCCCTGCCCTTTGAACTTCACTATTGACTCCGGAAACCCTAAGTTCTCTGAGATCCATGAAGGAAAGTTGTATTCAAAACCTTAGATAACAAACTTTATTATCTTTGCATCTTCATGAGCACTACATGAGCATTCATTATTATACTTGGCTATATTTAGAAAACGAGGAGAAAGTAGAAGTAAAAGAGACAAGGACTTCACCACCACCACCACCTCAGGAACATTAGGCAGGCAACTGTTTCTATTTTGATATCTGCGGAACAGAGCCTGATTCACTAGTAACACAAGGCAAGCCCCAGTGCTTTTGCCACCTCCTTGTTCTTTTTAAAATCTTTCTCACTTGCTTGATGCACTAGGTGATAGGAGTTGTGTGCTAAACCAATTCCTGCATTTCCTTCCTTGGATTGATTACTTCTCCTTAAATCCCTGTTTTACAAAAGGTTTTTCTTATGCTTAGCTTTGCTTTAGAAAAACAAAATGTTTTGTTTTCTCAAAAGATGATGTTGCAAAGTGGGTGGGATGTTTTCGAAAATAAAACTTGATGGTGGATCCATCATGGCCATGATGGGTTCAACATCGGAAAAGATGTACCTCTGCCAGGTACCAAACTTTGGGTTTGAAACGATAAAGCTGAGACCGGATGGGTGACTTGCACGACAAGAGAGTCTCGGTGTAGTCTCTCCGTCTGAGTCGATTAAGGACCGTCTCGATGTAGGCTTGAAGATCGAGGACCCTTTAACTGGTCACATGCCTCGTCATGGGTAAGCTTTGCCTCAGGCAGACTAATACCAGAATAAGATAACACACAATGGGAGTGGAGAGATGGCGAGAGTAGTGTGTACCCTCCGTGACAAGAGGCTGGATGGTGGTGTATCTGTGCTCTCGGTTGGCGTGAACCTGATCTGGTCTTAAGAACCCCGATGGCGAGTTGACATATGCAAGGGTTAAGTGCTACATATGTCGTGTGATCAGAGATCCTCAGCTGAGTATAATCGATTCGGATCGTCGTAACTTCGCGGACATGAAGACTTGGTCACTGCCCTACATGTAGCAATCCAGTAAAGAGGAAGGGTGGTTAAGAAATTGGCTAGTATAGGTCAAGTGATTGAACTAGGGTAGAAAGAACCCTAGCTTCAGGTAACTTCACTTAACTTGACAAGTAAAATTTGATTTTTAAGGATCCACTATTAGTAAGCATTTCTGCAAACAGAGTCTTTGACTATTGATAAGCCATTCCTTGATCCCCAAAAGGACAGCATATCCTTGAGAGTCTTTTACTTTGTTGGGTAAGTCTTGCGAAAGTACACTTCGTACTCAGGGCTTTGTCCCATGTGGTTTTAGGTGAAGAAGCGGCAAACTTTTGCTGCTTTTGTTCAAAGGTGGTACCTAAAGCAGAAAGCCAGGAGTGAAGCTTCGGGAGGAAAGGTCCTCCAGTAAGAAAAACTTTTACTGTTTGGGAGGGGTTTTTGCCTCCTATGTTTTGTAATAATAATACTCAACACTCATACATCTCATTCTGGTCTGTAACTATATAACTCCGCCTTACTTTTCAATAAAATAAGTTATTGTAATTGCTTCCGCATTTCCGTATCTCCGATGAATTGTAATGTCTGCGTGACGGGTAAAAACGCTCTTGGGAAGGTAAGGAATTCTGATACCGAACTTGTCAAGTGATCAGGTGCACCTGCAGGGTTGTTTGAGGTCCGTGGGACAAGGACAACTGTAGGTGGGCCTAATGACTTGGGAGGTTCTGTCACACCGCGAGTCTTGCGGGGACGACGGTTCTGACCGCCCAGTCCCATGTGCAAGAATCCCACCTCGCGATACCCGTTGACAGACCGATGGGGCCCGTGTGTCAGTGTGCCATCCTAAGCACGCGGCGGACGCGAGTTGGGCCAGTGCGCGCGCAGGGGAAAGCGGTGAGATGGGCCGAATTGTGTAGGGTGGCCCAGTTAGCTGGTTTTTCTCCTTTTCTTTTCTTTTCTGTTTTATTTCCTTTTGTTTTCCCTTTGTTTTCAAATTCCTAATTTAAATCCCTATTCAAATTCAAACTTCATGGTAAATTTGTTTTCCCTATCACCTGTCCAACTTAGACATTACATGGGTGAACTTATTTATTTTTAATATTTATTTTATTAAAGCTAGTGCTTTGTGTTCTCCATATTTCTAGGATTCCAAATTTAGGTTAAATTCAAATTTGGATAATAATATTTTTTATTAATATTGTTGGTATTAAATGCACAACCAATTAAATCCAATATGATGAATAGGTTATTTAGGTGCCTTCTGTTAATTGTTTATTTGTTTTAAGTGAGGTTTTCACATGTGAGGGTGAATAGAGATGCACACACATATATAAAGAAAAATAATTTCTCCTTCTATTATTATTATTTTTACAATTTGGGTATTACAAGGTCGTTCCAATAATTTACCATGCAAGCCAAAGCCCCAAGTGTGCCATAGAAGCTAGCCCAAACCTCTTAGTCATGATCACCATTGTTAGCCATATAAACAAAACACATGCACATGATGGCTACTTTGTGTTGTTCAAAATTCACCCATGCTAACTAATCGTTCTTTGATTCCTTATACCATGGGTGATCTAGGTTATTATCTCGCCCCATTATGTGGCCTTGTCGGGAACTATCAACGTCAAGTGACAAATTTGTAAATCTCATTGTCGTCATCCGCCATTGTTGCAGGGCCAAGATAAATGTGTGACCAAAAATTTGTTATCTTTCTTTTTTATATTTGTTATGTATTCTGCATAAATTCCTTGCACCATCCTTTTCAATAATTTGGCTAGTCTTCACCATTTATCGATAATGTCATAGTGCATGTCATTCATTGCTTCACTAGTACAAATGTGCAAAGTTATGATGAATTTTAGCGATGCAACAAAATTATGTCACGCAACAACACATAACTAGTTTTAATGTTGACATGTATCTGTGAGACCTAACGACTTGCATGTCACCAAGTTTTAATGTTGATCCTATCATGATTTAACTCCCAAAAAGTTTTATGTACATGCGATCACTACTTTTAATGTGGCCCCACCATAGTTTAATTTCACAAAAGTGTCCTACATTAGGATTGAATCTAGTACATAGAACAAGCAACAAAATCACTTTATCACTATGCTAGATGACTGTTTGTGTTTGTATGTCATTAAAAACTTATAAATTATTCTATACTCTAATGATCCCCTCAATTTTGAACTAAATTGGATATCCCCTCCACATGGACACAGATCTATGACCATGATAGAGAATCCTTGGTTTGTTGTGGTGGCTCAAGTGTTCATTTGAAGAAAGGAAATGGAGCTTTGTTAGTCAAGCATGTTGACATTAGTTTCTACATCAGGTTTGTGTTTTAGTAGAGGTGCTTTGCAACTAAGCCATGTCAAGTCATAATACAAAGGTATGTTTTATTATTTACAAATTTCAATTCAAATTTATGCTTGATACACCTAAAAAGAAACTTCATTTTGTCACACAAAAATAGGAAACTAGATTGTTCATATGATGATATGAACAAATGAACATATTACTACTCCCAAAGAGTGTATTTTCTTTATCTTAGTACTAGATTTGTCACTATCCAATGTTTTAACAAAATTGCATACTTCTGCTAAAACAAATGAATAAAACCTAGGTTCATGAGTGTAACACCCCGGGATCCACAAACACCCCGTAATGCTACTTAACTACACATCTAACATTCATATATAAAATTTCGGCAGCATCTCCTTTGAAAAATTGCATAAACGAGGGAGCAACAGTGTATAAACATATATCATGACAAAAACATAATAAGCATGATTAATCTGCTAGCAAAGGGAAGATAACCATAACAACATGAACTGAATTAACCAGTGCACATGACTAGTTAAAAAACAAACATCCTTTGACATGGAGTTTCTAATTAAATCATGGCTGCAACTGGACAACGTTATTATAAGAGTGAAGGTGGATGTGCTGCTACTTCCCTCATTCCCAACATGAATCAAGTACCTGCATTGAGTAATGCAAGAGTGAAATGACACATCTCAGCAAGTAAAATAATATCAAACTGTTTAACCACATAAGAACATTGTTTTACCACCACTTGATTTCACAACCCTCTTATTATCAAGGTGTAGCACGAAAACAACGTGCAACGCACCTAGTTACCACACCTTGCAGGTAGAAACCACAATAGTAACATAGCAATGTCACGCTTCATATATACCTCATGAGTGCAAATGACTGCAAATGGAAGGAAGACTTCTGCCTTCGTACCTTTAAGGATAAGAAGCCGTATCGTACCCCTCCACAGGCAACATACGATGGTAAAAGTACAAGTACGGTCGGACCATAAGATTATGACATAACTTCAAATGCAAGATGAATGATGCAATGTGCATGACATGCCAACAACACTTCACTTCATATAACATGCTTAAAATAGATACTTCAACTTCATCAAAGATGTGAATCAACCACATATACCATTCCCAAATCATGATCATCCACATTATTAGACAATTGAGCATTAATACTTTCGATCAAATAAAACCTCATCATATAATTCAATGATTAACACATTCAATACTTATCCATACTCAATGACCGGGCATAGGATGCAAACCAAAAGGTAGCAAACAACCACTGCATTTAATTGCCTTCGCTGGGAATTCGAAATGGTACTAGGTACGATCCAGAGCCCCACCACATGTTGTGGGCATAAAACTTAGTACAAACATTCACAAAACATTTGCTAATAATCAACAACGCTCCTATGTACAAACCCCAACACTGACGTGAACAACCACTCCTCCCTACCACCCGCCAAACAGCAGCAACGCTGCTTGTAATTTTGTATCTTTAAAATTATAATGACAGTGATATCAAACAAAAACTCTGGAAGCATCTACACAACATTCTCTATAAGTTTTATATTCAAAAGATAATTAAATTTCGAAGTCTTGACAGCCTCAAACAGCCGACAAGGCAGACACTGCGTTCTGTTTTTGGATAGCAACCTCACCACCCTCAAAATTCAATGACTCCTAGAATATTCCACCAAATTCAATGCACAAGTACTCTATGAAAAATATGATAATGCTCTTCATGAATCCCATAGACATTATAGCTAATTGACCCCACAAAAATTCTAAAAATAGCTGGCACTACTACTGCCCGCCCACCACCAAAACAAGACAGCACGACGACATTCGTTCTAGGAATAATGGATAGTCTTCTAAATCAAGAATCATGAATTGCCTAATGGACAATGAGATCCCTCTTGAACTCCTCCTTCTTTCCTTCCTCCCCTTTATTCTTCCTCTCACCAAGCTTCCATGGAAGGACAGTAGCCCAAGTGGGATGGGGGGCTGTAGTGGGGAAGGAGAGACTGCAATGGGAAAGGAGAGGGGGCGGCTGCAATGGGGGAGGAGAGGGGCGGCTGTAATGTGGTAGAGGGGGGCGATGACTGCAAGAAAGGAGGCAAGGGTTTAGGGGGAGGACAAGAAACGATGCCTCAGATGACTTCTGACTTAGCATCCAACGGCCCACAACCCTTTCCCACATTCATGCACCGAAGATCCATTTATGGTTAACATTTTTTATCTAGGATGTTATACTCTACCCCACTTAAAAGAATTCATCCTCGAATTCCGCCGCTTCTACAACAACGACTCATGAAAAGGTAAGCAAAACTAAGAACTCACCAATTTCGAAAAGCTTTGGAAATTTCTTTTGCATCTGCTCCTCAAGCTCCCAGGTAGCCTCGGTTTCAGACCGATTAGTCCACAGGACCCTAACATACTTAATTGTTCTTCTCCTTATGACACGCTCTGAGGATTCTAAGATACACAACAGAGAACACTCTAGAGTCAGGTCTTTCTACACGGGGATCAGCTCTAGCTCGATTTGATGATCCGGATTCCGCAAATACTTTCTCAATCATAGAGACATGGAATACATGGTGTACTCCTATCATAGATTTTGGCAATTGCAAGTGATAAGCCAGGCTGCCAACTCGGGTTAAGAAAGTAGACAGTCCAATATACCTCGGACAAAGCTTTCCTGACACCAAATCATCATTGACATATGCAAGTACTTCAATGAATATATATGAATGCAATGCATATGGTGTCCCTATAGCCTAAACCAAAATCCCATGAAAATATCCCTAATTAGAAAATTGACAATCAACAGCACAAATGATCATTTTGTTTCTACCTCTCTCACTATAAAAGCATTGATAACCAAGAAATATTGTAAAATCATCTAAACTTCATGATCTACAACTTTCGTATTCAAAGGATAAACAAATTTTACCATCTACCATTTTTAGTAATGGCGACATACATGATCTGCCACCAGAAACAGACGTACGTGACACATAAATTCAAAACCTCATAACTCTCTCTAGCCAACAAAAAATTGCAAATATAAACTCATTGGAAATATTATAACATTCCCTAAAACTTTTATTATAATGAGTGTCTCGGAATTGGTTTTCCAACCGATAAAACAATGCAACTCTTTTGTTGCAAAACTGATAGGATAGAAACAATGGACAGCTAAAATTCAGAATCCTATAACTCCTGCTATACTCAATAGAAAACTACAAACGAGTACGCACTAGAAAGGTTTGGAGATTGTCCACAACTTTTGCAATAAAGTTGCACCCAAATTATCCTTTATACCCCTCAAATCTGCATGACCTATAGCTAAACTCAGCCTGAAATAGATTCAACTTATATTCGGACATCCACCTCTCCCAGTCTATTAATAGACAATTACAAGTAAATACCCATTAAAAAGGTACTGAAAGCACTAAAAGTTTTGCTTAAAGAGAATTCCCAAATTTGGGCTCTGAAATTATCAAAACGCAGTCGATTTATTGGTGGTTATAACGACACTTAAAGTTCAGACACAACGGGACAACAACTTCAGAGCAGCCTAACTGCAGTTATATGCAATGAAAATTACAAATAAATACTCTTTGGAAAGATCATGAAATTATAAAAAACTTTTATATTCAAACAAAGGCCAAATTATACTGTCTTCTATACTCTTCCGTACAAGATTAAAGACTCATTCTGTCAGTGACACCAACAAGGCTGTTTTAGAAAACCCATAACTCTCAAATGCTTACACCAAACTGGGTTATTAAGTATCCTATGGAAAGGTCAAGAAACCTACTACAAAATATTCCAGATAAGTGAAGCCTGATTTAGTCTCCATCTAATTTAAAATGGCTCCCAAAACCAAATAACACCTCTAAAATTCAAAACTGAACAGAACAAGACACCTAACTTCAGATTCTAATATCTCCCTTAATACTCATCCAAAAGATGTAAATAAATACTTGTTGGAATGGTTAAAAGATCCTATACATCTTATTCCATTGTAACTTAACCAGAATCAGAATCTAAAGAGCCCAAGACAAAAAATGCCCCAGAGTACAACTGCAAGCACTAGAATAACACCCACTAGCAGCAGCTGGGTTAATCTGTAGCAACAAAATGATAGGGAGTGATTAGGAGCTTGTCCAACGGTATTACCTTGGGAAGAACAAACTCAATTCCCTCCACTCTTAGTTGGACGATGACCTGCTCCTAGATGGGTGGCGACAGCATTCAGCGATAGAGGAGATGGTGGCGGCTGCTGTGCTCTGAGTGATGGGGAAAATGGGTGATGACAGCGGTTGCTGCTCCCTTTGCTGTTGTCGTAGGGAGGGAAAAGAATGAAAGAAAAGAGAAGGGATTGGTAGCTAAAAACCCTAATTATTTAGGATCCAAAGGCCCAGATTAGACAACTCATTCTAGACTTGTCCGCACCTCAAATCATGTGTATGAGTAATCAAAAAATGCATCTCGACGAGATCAATGCAACCACGACTCTCGAACGGTCATCAGAGCAATGAATCAAAAAGTCAATTTTCGTCAACTCCAAGCATTTTAGAAAAAACATAGTTAATGTTTTTATTTGGGGTGTGACACTCTACCCCCTCAAAAGAATTTGTCATCGAATTCTGTCGCTTCTACAAATCAAAATATTCACCAATTGTAAAACTTAGTCAAACACCCTAAATAGGCTCATATAATAGACTAGTTGTCTTGACGTGATCTTCAAGAGAGTTTTTCACGAGAAAACCTCAAACTCGGACTATTTTATCATAGAAAATAACACACCTTAATAGCAATAAAAAACAATATAAAATGAAACCCAAGGCATTGTCAGGTGCAATCAACACTAGGATTTCCCACTACCAAATTTGGATGCAACTCCACAAAGTTTTTAAACAACAGTTCACCAAATAGGTTAGAACACTAAGCACAACAATCAATGAATTCAACAACCTCGTTTGTTAATGCCACTAAGGTCAAACATCCATATATCTTCAATGTATGAAACACCTGACATACCACTCTCAAGCACTATAAAACATGGTTGTTATTACATGAGAATCCAACTACTAGAGACCTCCAAAACTATTCTGCTGACATGAAGCAAATGGTCCTCATGTCAAATAACGTCTTTTTCTCCTCTCAAAAGAGATAAAATTTGCAAGACTCATAAAGCAATGAAGGGATAACAACAAGAAAAAACTAATGTTCTTCTTGACACAGACTCATGCAAAAGCTTCATAAATATTACTTTCAACACTAAAATAATAACACAATACTATGTTCAACAGGGGTAATTGGACTTCAATAAGACAATCCACATAACCAAACTACCTTGATTAACCTCATATACAACAAAACCTACTATTACTATACTTGAACAATTTGTACCTCGTGATATCAAAGGATGCATTCAAAGTTGTCACACCCGGTTTTAGAAGGTAAACCGAATGCGAACCATGTACGTGCCAGGATCAGTAATTCACGTACACAGCGATTACATAAATGACTCATCATAGCACAATGCTTCGAATTACAATAAAGAGTAAGTAATAATATTACAGACTAGAGCCATTTACATAATATAAATCAAAGTACACAGAATCGAAACGTAGCCAATGTAAACAACCCACCACAGGCAGCTGACTGGGGGAGGTCGCTAGCCTAATCCTCGAACTCGTCGACGTCCTGGAACTCCTGGAGATCCACCTCGACGCCTTCTTCTTTACCTGAGCATAGATTGCACCAAAGGCAACCTGGTGTTTTGTGAAAGCAAGGGTGAGTACACATCAACGTACTCAGCAAATGTCCCGTTTGGCTGAAGTGGACTAGCTTTATGTGGGGTTAAGGTCAAGCAGTTGCTTTTAGTTGATCAGGTAATTATTACTAGTAGAGAGCCAGGTTTTAACATTAACCCAAGTTTTTAACCCAAAAGTACCCTTTCCAAATGGAAAGAATACCACTTACCATTACCATAAGCATAATCATAACCATCCTCCTCATCATCATCTGTAAACAAACCATCTCTGATCAAGTATCTCTAATCAATGGAGCTCCCTTGGCCGCTCATAACCGCGAGCATGGCTGATATATCAGTTTTATAGCACTCTGCAGAGGTTGCGCACTTTACCCACAAGCCGTGATTCCCTCTCTAGCCCGGGCTTGCAAGACCCTTATTCACTACCGAGGTGAATGGTCAGGGATTCACTACGAAGCCTTTACAAAGATTCCCCGGGGCTGTAGCCGCCCGTTAGGTTTCCTAAATGTACCGCACTCCTCCCCAAGGGACAAATCAACCTTGGCAGAGTGAGCCGCATACACCGAGCCCCATTGACGGCACGACGGCTAAGCGAACTACACCCTGGTTCCTCTAATTATTCAGCTAAGGGCGTCCCATTCCACCCTCATGGTTGCACTGTTTTCCCGGGCGGTCATCCAACAAACAGGTCCTTACGGAGAGGCACTCGAGAAACCGCTCGAGCCCCCTAAAGTATCACCGGTCCAACATCATAATCATAATGACAACATCGTATCATAAGTGTTCACATCATGTTCATTGATTAAAGTAAAGCAATAGCATGAATCTAACCATAGTAGCCCAAAAGGTAATCAAGGACCAGGTAGATAGAAAGCTAGTCAATCCTTAGGTTGTTCATAGTATGCGGGACAGCGAATTATAAATTAAATGGGACATAATGGGTCAGAGGACACTTGCCTTCACCAAACAGATGCTCAGGGTCTTTAACTTCATGGAACTCGAAGAGCTGGGTCATTTGGTCGATGAAGCTTGATCGTCGATTCCTCGAAGCTCGGAGTTGGATCGCAGTCTATTTGCGACGCACAACGAATACAAACAGGAACAAACAAACAACCATATATATGCATAAGAACATTACACCATTCAAGTAAAGCATAGTAAAATACGCAAAATAAAATAGAGTGTGCTACTACGGTCACACGAGGACAAAGAAACGCGATAGTTGGAGCTATGGTCGAGAAGTCAACGGGTTTACGCTAAGCAAATATTAATTGGAATATTTAATCCGATATCTCTATATTAATTGATATTAATTAAATGTAAACTAACACTACTACTTAGTTCTTGTCTAACTTACCCTTTTATTAGTTGATGATTAAATAAGTAACTAATTAATTCACATGAGTAATTATAAACAAATGGTTTAATCTCGCACGCGGCAAGGCATGTGACACACGCGAACGACGCGCGACAACGCGGGCGAACAACACGCGCGGACGACACGCGACGACGTGCGCGACACACGCGAATGACCAACTAATGTCACGTTTATACTAAGCAAGAATAAATTAAAAAACATTTGAATTGGCATAATCAATTTAACATGTATTTATAAAAGGGGAGCTTAAAACGATAAGTTAGTTTTAACTAACAGTTATTTTTAATAACCAACGAACGAACTAACAATTAACTAAATAAATAAAACATGGATCTCGACAAAACAATATTTTTAACGTGTGCACGATATTATTACGAAGCTAACGCAATCTGAACAATATAAAATGGATTTATAACATAAACTCTAACATGTATTTAATAAACTGCAAATTTAAAGTGATATGGTGCGTTGTGATTGGTCCGAGCCAAATCCCAGGGATGGTCATGGATTTTGCATCCACCTCGGATCCTTGGAGGACTGTTTCCCTTGATCGCATGCAGGCAGGAGAGGAATACGACATGCAACATGGGGCTCGCGTGCATTTCTACTTGCATGCCTTTTTCCTTCTTGCACCCATGCATGACGTGCACGGTTGATTTTTCTCTCCCTACCAGCACGACAACCGCAAGGGGCATTTCAAGCGAGTTAGTTGCCGGCAAGGAGATGGACCACGTCGGTGTAGGTGGCCATGGCCAGGCAATGGTGATGCGGCCAGTGGAGCAGGGTAGCGGTGCCCGACAGTTCTTCCATGGACGAGCAGCAAGGGGAAGGAGCCCACCGGTCGGGGCGGGCGTGGCCGCTCGCCGGCCAGGGCGTGCAGTGGCCATGGCGGGTCGGTGGTGCTCGTGGCACGGCAGCATGGCATCGCGGCAATAGAGAAGGAGAGGGGAAACAGCATAGCATGGCCTTACCTTGGCAACGCGGGATGTAGCGACCACACATGCCAACAAGATCGTCAGAGCAGTGGGCATATGGCAGAAGTGACATGTGCGCAGGGCATGACGGCGGCCATGGCTACGCGGTTGCGGCGGCGTCCGGCACAGCAACACGTAGGGGATGGGCGGGGGCTCTAATCGCACACCTCCATGGGTCTTTTGCGGAGGGTGCTGGGAGCTCGGCCAGAGGACGTGCACGTGGGGCTTCTCTGTAGGACGACGAGCGCAGCGAGGGCGAGGCGAGCGCGAGATGCAGCAAGGTGAGGCGAGATGCCACGAGGCGAGGACGTGGTGCGGCGGCTGCGCGCAAGACGTGAGGGAGTGGCAGTTTGAGGAAGATGAACAGTGTGCAGCGGCGGCTGGGCGAATGGCACCCACGCGGCTAGGGTTGGGCGCGCGCGCCTGCGGGGAAACGGGGTGGGCCGCAGCTGGACCGTGAGCTAGGCCTGGTCGATGGGTAAGCTGGGCCTTTTCCATTTCTTTCCTATTCTTTCATTATCTTTTGTTCTTTTCTATTCTTTCCACCATTTCAAATCGAATTCCCTATTAAATGGATGCTCCACAAAATCACCCATCCAACAAAATAAAAGTATGCTCCGGCATGATACAAAATTAGAGCACCTCTTAAGGTTTTATTTTACTATGCTTACACACTTACACATAGACACAAAACAAACTATTCCTCCATTATTTAGGAAAAAGAAAAGAATAGCAAGGAAAAGAGAGAGTAACACCCGAATTTGGTGGATATTAGAAAAGAAATTTTATACCCCCAAATTCAGGGTGTTACAAATCTAACCCCCTTAACAGGAATCTCGCCCTCGAGATTCAAGAAGAGGCTAGCAAGAAAATGAGATTGGTTCATTGGTCTTTCATAGCTTCTCCTGGCTCAACTTTGACTCTAGAAACTTTAAATTGCGGACTGGTT
Source organism: Zea luxurians (assembly GCA_029449295.1). Lineage (NCBI taxonomy): Eukaryota > Viridiplantae > Streptophyta > Magnoliopsida > Poales > Poaceae > Zea > Zea luxurians. The sequence goes on from JAOPSE010000037.1 coordinate 16,970,436, forward strand.
GCTTTGACCTTCAGATGCTCGAGGCCAATTGATACAATTCTTGAGGATCTCTTGGACCTATGGGTTAGGACCCACACACACTCTCGCTGCGCCACTCTGATCTTGTTGGTTGATGTTGTTCGCATTGTCTTCATTGGGGTTAGCAGCTAACCCCCTTAACAAAAGCGTTGATATGCACTTGATGAAGATTTTGCCGACTCTGATCTTGACTAATTTGGAGAAGTTGGAGGTGGCCAACTGGATAGGTGCGAGAGGAAAGAATAGCGAGAAAAGGTAAGTATAGACGGATTAGAGTGAGCAGGGGGAGAACCCAACTACTTAACTCTATGGCACTCACCTAGTAAACTGGTGTCATTGAGGACCAAGGGCCACAACACATCAACACTCATCACAAAGAAGCAAATCAGTCATAACACAAAGACAAACGACACAAGCATACAACAATAAACATATCGTTGCTACACGTTAATGTTAACTAGATGGTGGTCTTTCTTTACAAAGGGGAAACTACTCTAAGGCCATCGAAAGGCAAGAGGAATGATAAGGCATGCACGATAGGGGCATGAGCATAATAAAGGATGAAGTTAAAGCAAGGATTAAAACTGACAGGGAGGGAATGCAACTAAGGTCAGGATAGGTAAAACACCATTCTCAAATCGAGATGGGAAGGATGATATTTCAAAAGGTAGGCATAAGGTAAGTATCATGGAATGATCTAGAGATTACTGAGGTAATGGAGATGAAAGGAAAAAGCACACCAAAAGATAGAGTTAGGACAAGACTTGCAACGCGACAGAGGAAAAGGGAACGAACAAGAGTGGGATGGGTAAGACATCACTCTTGAAATGAAATGGGAGAGGAGGCTTTAAAATGCAGGTGCAAGATAAGCATCATGGTAAAGATCAAGGGATGACAAGGGTTAAGGTGATAATAGACAAACGCAACCAAGGATATATTTTAGACAAAATTTGCGAGGCATCAAGGAAGGGGAAGCAATCAATGGTGAAGTAGGTGATGCATTATCCTCAAACAGCGATGAAAAAGAGGAGGCTTTAAAGGGTAGGTTCAAAGTAGGTATGTGGGCAAGGGCATAGGTATCACGAGGGTTTAAAGGTGATAACAGACAAGGATGTAGGAGAGGAGGTAAATATGCATAAGAACCAAGAATATAAATACTATAAAGAATGGAGTTAAGACAAGACCTGCAAATGGAAAAGGAGAGGATACGTCCAAGGGCCAGATAGGTAAACTGCCACTCTCAAATTGAGGTGGAAGAGAGGAGATATTTTAAGAGCAAGAATAAAGGTAAGTGTCAAGGCAAGACCGATGGATGACTAGGTAATGGTGATAGCAAATAAAACACACATCAAAGGATGGAATTAAGACAAGACTTGTAAGGCGACAAGAATTGAAAGGAAATCCAGGGAGAGATGGGTAACTAACAGCTCTCAAACTGGGTTGAAAGGAAGGGGAGACTTTTAAAGGATAAGTTTAAAGTAAACATTTAGGTGGAAGGCCTCAATATCACAAGGGTCAAAGGCGATAATAGACAAGGGCATAAGGGAAAAGACGAAAGCACAGAAGAGCCAGTGCTATAAGTACAACAAAGAATGGAGGTATGTCAAGGCTTAAGCGGTAAAGAAGAGGATATAGCCAAGGGTGAGATAAGTAAAACATAGCTCTCGAATTGAGATTGAAAAGAGGGGATTTCAACAAGCAGACCTAAGATAAGTATCAAGGCAAGATCTACAGATTACAAAGGTAAGGATGATATCAAACAAAAGCTCAACCAAGGATGAAGTTAAGGTGAGGCAAGACTGCAAAGCGACAAAGAGAAAGGAAACAAACAAGAGCAGGATAGGGAAAACAACACTCTTGGATTGAAATGGAATAAGTGAGGCTAAGAAAAATAGGTAAACATCATGGTAAATATGGAGAGAGGTCAAGGGTCAAAGGTGATAATAGGCAAGTGTTGGGGGCTTGTTCTCAAATGCTATGAATTAAGAACAAGACAACATAAAAGTGTTAAATGTCGAGCTCCTTCGTCCTTAGAAGTAGTATATCCCTTCGGATATAATGAATCTCGGACGAAGGTTACGAAGGAAAAGACCTTCGTTAGGTTGATAAATGGTTAAACAGAGTAATTATATATATAATGTGCGAGTAATAATACCAGCATTATCATCGATATATTTCCATTATTAAATTCATAAAAACGAATTACAAATGTACCTTCAGAATGATGTAAAGTAAAGGTACAAATGTGATGCGAAAAGCCGTATGCCAAGTCAGCGTGAACAGTACGGGAGTACTGTTCACCTATTTATAGGCACGGGACGCAGCCCGTGTAAAATTACATTGATGCCCTTTACATTTATCAATAACTACATTAATTCTTCGAGGACCAATTTGGCTTTTCATCTTTAAGTCGGTTCCTCTTTTTTGTTATTGTGCCGAAGCCTTTCTGCACATAGCTTCGTGATCGTCTTATCCTTCGGCATGGTCGTTTTTCATTCTAGTCACGCTTCGTCTTAACCATGCTCTTGTATATTCGCGACCTGACTCCGAAGGTGCCTGTTCCGAAGGTGCCTGTTCACATATTACACTTGGAAAATATTATCAAACTATGCTTTTGAGGACCTTCGGGAGCCAAAGGCCCCCAACAGTAGCCCCTCACAATATCAATTTATTGTAAAGATAAATTCATATTGCGACATGGACGAAGGCTTTAAGCCGAAGGTCCGAAAAAACACCTTCCTTTTGCTAGAATAGCAACAGTCATTGACAAGCGGGGCCCTCCAGTTTTCGACATACTGGGTATATAAATACAAGCTCACCGCGAGTTTATTTGGCACGCCCTTTTGCCACCTGCTTTTTACTCACCCAGCTTTTAGCCTGCGCACCCAGCTTTTAGCCTGCGCGCGACAGCATTTGCTCGGTCTTAAATTTTTAAGCTTCGGTTTCAAGTCTGGTTTGCTAGCATTCGCGAAAATGTCCGAGGATAAGATAGTTGCTGGTGCTTCGAAGCTAAGCCTTTCGGAGGAAATGCACCTGGGTTTTCTTGAGTCAATGTCGAAGACCAATACGGAAAAGATTGTCAAGGAAACTCTGGAGGGTTTATCTGAAGATACTGGCGACAGTGATAGATGTGGATAGTGGTGGGGAGGACTCCGAAGATCGCCCGTGGCGGCCTAGTCACTCAAACTTCGGAAAATCAACTATAAAGCAGAGTCACCTTGAAAATATGAGGGGGAGATATTTTCGAGATATATCCATCGTGAGGGCAGATGACGGAGAAAAAACTACGCCGACCCCCGAAGATAATGAGGTTGTGATCTTCCGAAGCTTTTTAAAGGCTGGGCTACGATTCCCTCTGAGCAGGTTTGTGGTAGAAGTTCTGAAAATATATCAAATTTACCTTCATCAACTTACCCCCGAGGCAATGATAAGATTGGGAATCTTCGTCTGGGCCGTGAGGAGCCAGGGCCTGGAGCCAAGTGCAAAAAGCTTTTGCAATATACACGAGCTAGTATATGAGACGAAACCCTGGGGTAAGGAGCAATATCATAATAATTTTGGTTGCTATAGCTTCGGTGCCCGCTCTGGGTCAAGCTGTCCCGTGCCAACCTTTCGGAAGAGATGGCCCGGGGAATGGATGAAGGAATGGTTCTATGTGAAGAACGATTTGAAGGTTTGGGAAGATATCAAAGATATCATCATGCGCCCTATTTGGCAGCGCTTCGGACTTCAGAAACCAAAGGTAGAAATGGACGAAGCAGCTGAAGAATGTCAGAGGGCCTTCGGCGTAGTCTGCTCTTTTATTGGGAGCAGGGATTTAATGCAAGAGCACATTGCCTTCAGAGTGTGGCCACTTGTAGATAACTGGGAAATGCCGAAGGAGACCGTTAAAGAAACTGACAAGGGTGGACTAATCAGACTGAAATATACATTCAAGTATGGAGATAAGTTTGTTGAACCGGATGATGATTGGCTGAAAAGCATTGAGAATGTAAGTGATGAATTGCTTGGGGCATACTCAAGGGCCGAAAACACTACATTATCAGCGGCTTTCGGAGGCCGAAAAAGAAGAGACTCAACCGAGTATTTGATGCAATTGGGTTTATCTATCCCGACTACTATTATCCAATGCGAGGTCAAAAGAGAAAAAATACTTCTCCTGCAAAGGACACTACTTCGGCTGCTCCCGGGGAGCCAGCGCCGAAGAGGAAGAAGGTAAAAGTGTTCACACACCCTCCACGCTGTATTGAGCCGGCCATAGTGCCCGAGTTTATTGGCGAGGCCTCTTCGGCCACCGAAGCCAGAGAACCAACTACAGCGCCAAAATCCGAAGAAATGGCCGAAGCACCAACAATAGAAAAAACAGGAAAAGAGAGATCTGAAGAAAGAAAAACACCAAATGTTTTAAGTCCTTCATCAAAAGTTGAGGCAGCTAAAAGCCAGAAGGGGCCAACAGCAACCCCGAAAAGAAAAAGGATGGTTAATGTGCTGGATGTTTTGGAGACAATTAAATCTTCAAGCACAACTCCAAAGAAAACTGTTGAAGTGTCTACTGAAGCCTTTGCTGCTGAAACTTCGAAGCAGCAATTTGAAACTGGAGCTGGGCCTTCGGAATCCACCAAGATACAACCTTTGGAGGTCGAAAAAATGTCAAAGGCAAGTTTAGAAACTGAAAAAGCAAAAATAACAGAGCCGATTCTGACTAAGGAAATTGGCACTGCCACCCCCGAAGCATCTTCCAAAATACATGATTATATTGTGCGACATGCTTCGGGGAAGAAACTATCTGAAGAAGAGATTTTTGAAGCCAATCACTATGCCCGAGAACTGAAGTATCCGAGGGGGGCCGTAGTGTTTAATGGGACAAACGAAGATGATTTCCTGTACTGTCTCCCGGACAATAAAGAATTATCCGTGTGCCGGGAAATGGCTAGAAGCATGGGGTTCCCGAAACTCGAAGCTGGCCTTTGCGCCATGACGAAGGACGATCTTGCGGATAGCCTGGCATACAATAGTCTGAAGGTACAAAAATTGCGAATTTTGAAGTTTATGAATTTTGAATTAGTTTTTTGCTCTTATGTTAACTCATTCATTCTTTTGAATAGGGTTTAATACTCAGCAATGCCTTAAGGGCTCAGAAGAATGCCGAAGATGAGAGCTGCACCATTGCTCTCAACAACCTTCGAACAGAGGTTATCAGACTAAGAAACGAAGCCTTGGAGAAGGACAGAATTCTGTTTACATTAGTGGAAAAAATGAAAGAGGACGAAGCTAACTCTAAAACTCAAGCCGAAGCTCAGAAGCGTGAAATCGAAGATCTTCGTAAACAACTAGCCCGAGCCAAAGAAGAACGCATTCTTGAAGAAACAAAACGAGAATTAAGCGATCAATGGGCAGATCATTTGGAAGTAAATGTTAAAGAGCTTCGTGCTTCGAAGAAGAGGTGCTACGATAAATCCATAGAATGTGTTAAGAAAATAAAATCCAGCTTCGCCAGCGTTGGCGCGTTCTCTAGTGAAGAAAATTTCACAAGAGGAAATCCAGAAGGCCCAATTGAATGGATTAGTCGCGAAGCTGATGTCTTCGACGAAATCTTGAATAGTCGCGGGGACATTTGTGCTTTTTCGGGCGCCAGGGGAATTGTTACCATTTTAGAGAAGAAAGGGTGCGAGCATGTAAAATCTTTGGCGCAGTCTGAAGCTGCTTTGTCCCCTGAAGATATCACAGACCCTTCAGCCGAAGCAAGCCAGGTTGGTGGAAAATGTTTTACTGACATATGGGACAATGGCGGCCGAAAAATGGCTCAAGAGATCATTCAGAGAAGTGAAAAAGGCATCCATGATGCTAGGGAGGTAGCGAGAGCTGCTGAATAAATCACAGGGCCCGAAGGGCAAATAGGTATTAATTAGTGATTTTTATTTTGTTGTAATTTTTGACTTTGAACTTTATTCGTAGTTTGTAATAGTAATATAGCCGTGTCCTCTCCTCCCTTAGAACCCACTGAGGCATCTACGGACCCTCCCTCGAAGGGAGACGATGAAATTAGGCAAATGGCCGAAGCCATCATGGACGAAGTTGTCAATCAGCTGCTAAACGAAGCTGCAGAAGTAGTTCTTAGGGAAGATTAAATGCTATTGTAAAAATACTTGGAACATGACAAGTGTAAAACTTTGTAACTTTGAATGTAATATATAATCTATTTACGGTTCAATTCTTTACGATGCATGAAATTTTTTCATACATACCGCTTTTTTGAGCCTTCGGCGAAAAAACACCTTCCCTTCTTTTCATGCTTCGTAAAGAAAATCTTTTATGTGTCACAAGAATTAGCATATTTCTTTGATGAAGAATCTCCAAACTTTATGAAAACATTCTTTGAATCCATAAAAGAGTCTTATGTTGCCTCTCAAATGAAGCTACACTTCTTCTCAATTTATCTTGTGCCTTGGCACGATTTTCTCTTTTTCAAAACATTCTTCGAAGATCAATGCTGTGTCCCCTTCCTGTTCTCCATGCGAAATGATGGATGATGCTTATGTTATGCAAAATGATGTAATGATGTTATGTTATGCAAAATGACATTTATGCTGAAAATACACATATCCCTGCCATAGAGCACACAATCTTTCTATCTCAGCGTTGACTTTTCGCTGTAAGCCTCCCTTAGGAGCTTCTTCGCTTTTTACTTTCAGCGAAATCAGCGTTTATTTTTCGCTGTAAGCCTCCCTTAGGAGCTTCTTCGCCTTTTACTTTCAGCGGAATCAGCGTTTATTTTTCGCTGTAAGCTCTGCATTCCCTTTGGAACGACTTTCGAGCAGAAAACTTACACTGCGCTCCCTTAGGAACGACTTTTTATTACTTCAAAAAAGTTACGACTCATTCCTTAGAACAAGTTTTCGATAATCCGAAGGTTCTCCGTGCCTCCATAAATTCTTGTGCTTCGGTAACTCAAGCCTTTGGAGGAGATATGTTTTCATTATGATAATACGGTAAACTATTACAAGGATTTGAAAAACAATAAAAAACACTTAAACTCCCCATAATTGTTCTTTACTGCGAAGAAAATAAAACTGAATGTGAAAGCATAAAAAACTGCTGTGGGAGTAGGATATTTTGTCAGTAAATGTGCTTCGACTCTGGCATAGTGCTATTGACTGTGCGAGCTTCGGATTCTTCTCTGAAGTCCCTCTGGGGGTGAGAGTGCTGGCTCCCTTCTGGCTGCGAAGCTCGTTGTATTGGTGGTGGCGGTGGAAGCTGTTGCCAGGAAGCTTGGGGTTGGCTTGCCGAAGCAACAGAGGCTGCAGGGTAATTGCCTACATATTCTGGAATGTAAGGCGAATGGTACGAAGCAGTATGCATGACCTGCTTCGGCTGGTTCTGTTGTGCAACAGCTTCTGCTAGCTCCTTTTGCTTCTGGATGGTAATGTGGCACATCCTGGTGGTGTGGCCCTTACCTTCACCACAGAATAGGCAGTATATTTTTCTTGGTTGATCCCCAAATCTTCCCCCGAAGCCCCTGGCGCCTCTGCCCCTTGGCGCTGGCGGCCGGAAGGAGCTTTGCTGTTGCCCCGAAGCTTGCGAGGAGCACTGTGGCCTTTGCTGTTGACTCCCTTTGTCGTCATTTTGAGTAGAATTGTGAATTGACCTGACGTGCCTTGGATAAAATCTTCCTCCGAAGCCCCTAGTCATTTCAGAGAACCTGAGAGCTTCCTCCCTTCTTTGGCGAAAATCATTATCAGCTCGAATGTACTCGTCCATCTTCTGGAGCAGCTTCTCCAGAGTTTGAGGAGGCTTCCTGGCAAAGTACTGAGCTGCAGGTCCTGGCCGAAGCCCCTTGATCATGGCCTCAATGACAATTTCATTGGGCACTGTTGGTGCCTGTGCCCTCAGACGTAGGAACCTTCGGACATATGCCTGAAGGTATTCTTCGTGATCCTGGGTGCACTGGAATAAAGCTTGAGCAGTGACTGGCTTCGTCTGAAACCCTTGGAAGCTGGTTATCAGCATATCCTTCAACTTTTGCCATGAGGTGATTGTCCCTGGCCTAAGGGAAGAGTACCAAGTTTGTGCAACGCTTCTGACAGCCATGACGAAGGACTTTGCCATGACCGTCGTGTTGCCACCGTACGAAGATATAGTTGCCTCATAGCTCATCAAGAATTGTTTCGGGTCTGAATGACCGTCGTACATGGGGAGCTGAGGCGGCTTGTAAGACTGTGGCCAAGGAACAGCCTGCAGTTCTGTTGACAAGGGAGAAGTATCATCAAAAGCAAAATTTCCGTGATGGAAATCTTCATACCAGTCATCCTCGTTGTAGAAACCCTCTTGATGAAGCTCTCTGCGCGGGGTCCTTTGATTTTGGTCATCTTGAGCGAGATGTCGAAGCTCTCCAGAGGCTTCATCTATCTGCTTTTGAAGATCAGCTAGACGAGCCATCTTCTCCTTCTTCCGTTGAACCTGTTGATGGAGCATCTCCATTTTTTGTATTTCTTGGTCCAAATCGTCTTCCGGAGGCGTTGGACTGATGGCCTTCCTCTTCTGGCTTCGGGCCTCCCTAAGAGAGACGACATCCTGATTGGGGTCCAGCGGCTGCAGAGTGGCAGCCCCAGTCGTTGAAGCTTTTTTCGGCGGCATGACGAAGGTGACGCTTGCCGAAGGTTTTCAAAACCCAAAAAGTGGAAGTGAGTTGACCGGAGGTGGGCGCCAATGTTGGGGGCTTGTTCTCAAATGCTATGAATTAAGAACAAGACAACATAAAAGTGTTAAATGTCGAGCTCCTTCGTCCTTAGAAGTAGTATATCCCTTCGGATATAATGAATCTCGGACGAAGGTTACGAGGGAAAAGACCTTCGTTAGGTTGATAAATGGTTAAACAGAGTAATTATATATATAATGTGCGAGTAATAATACCAGCATTATCATCGATATATTTCCATTATTAAATTCATAAAAACGAATTACAAATGTACCTTCAGAATGATGTAAAGTAAAGGTACAAATGTGATGCGAAAAGCCGTATGCCAAGTCAGCGTGTGTTCACCTATTTATAGGCACAGGACGCAGCCCGTGTAAAATTACATTGATGCCCTTTACATTTATCAATAACTACATTAATTCTTCGAGGACCAATTTGGCTTTTCATCTTTAAGTCGGTTCCTCTTTTCTGTTATTGTGTCGAAGCCTTTCTGCACATAGCTTCGTGATCGTCTTATCCTTCGTCATGGTCGTTTTTCATTCCAGTCACGCTTCGTCTTAACCATGCTCTTGTATATTCGCGACCTGACTCCGAAGGTGCCTGTTCCGAAGGTGCCTGTTCACATATTACACTTGGAAAATATTATCAAACTATGCTTTTGAGGACCTTCGGGAGCCGAAGGCCCCCAACAGCAAGGATATAAAGGAAGAGGTAAATGTGCATAAAAAACCCAGGAATCTAGGTACAACCAAGAATAGAGTTAAGATAAGTCTTGCAAATGGTAAAGTATAGGATATATCCACAGGTGAGATAAGTAAGAGATCACGCTTGAACTATGGTGGGAGATTGGAGGTTTTAGACAACGAACTTAGTGTGATCGCCAAGGTAAGATTGAGAGATGAGAAGGGTAAAGGCAATAAAAAGCAAAAGCACAACAAAGGATGAGGTTACAAACTCGCGAGCCAAAGAAGAGGATATGACCAAGAGAAAGAAGGTATGAGATGGAAGAGGGGTGATTTTAAAGGGCAGGTATGAGACAAACATCAATGTAGGATATAGAGGTGTCAAGGGTGCATATGATAATAATTAAAAAGCATAACAAAGGATATAGTTAAGACAAGACTCGCGAAACGACTATGTGGAGAAAACAATCAAAGGTAAGATCGGTAAGGTTCCAACAGAAGGGTTGAAGTAAAGATTCATTACCGAGTGGAGTTACAAGGAAACAACGAGATTACTACAGGTGTGCAAAATAAAATGATCACTCATGGATCATTAGGAAACAAGGGTGGTCAAGGGCATGTTAACTGAAATATTTCAAACAGATATTGGGACATAAAGGTAAGCATATATAAAATAAGAGTATGCAAGATTCCAATGGTACGAGCATACCAAGACCAAGAAAGTACAAATTGCCAAAAAGATAGTGACTTATCAATAGAATAGGAAAGGGTCTCAAAAGTCAGTAAGATCATGGACATATAAACTGAAATGTTTAAATAGGTAGTAGAGGTACAAGGGTAAGTGCTTTAGATTAAGGGACAAGGGTATTAAAAATGTAAGGATACGAGCATGTCAATAACAAAATGGAATAGAGATGGTCAAATAGTAGCAATTAAATAATGGATGGGGAAAGAGTCCCAAAAGACTAAAGGCTATGGTCAGGGGGCATCTACAAAGATGTCGCAAGCACAAGATGAGATCAGATCTAATAGATTGGGAGAAGTATAGACCATACTAGAATAAAATACTTTTTGGCAAGGGGGCATATAGGAGCACAACATAGAATTAGTCGAGGTGACTAAAATTTTGAAGTAGAATCAAGGATGAGATGAAGTAATAATCAATAAGTCCTTAAAATGGCCAATGCTACTCTAGGTCAGCGGTCCTACAGTCAGCACGGCTTTGATACCACTTTTGTCACACCCGGTTTTAGAAGGTAAACCGAATGCGAACCATGTACGTGCCAGGATCAGTAATTCACGCACACGACGATTACATAAATGACTCATCATAGCACAATGCTTCGAATTACAATAAAGAGTAAGTAATAATATTACAGACTAGAGCCATTTACATAATATAAATCAAAGTACACAGAATCGAAACGTAGCCAACGTAAACAACCCACCACAGGCAGCTGACTGGGGGAGGTCGCTAGCCTAATCCTCGAACTCGTCGACGTCCTAGAACTCCTGGAGATCCACCTCGACGCCTTCTTCTTTACCTGAGCATAGATTGCACCAAAGGCAACCTGGTGTTTTGTGAAAGCAAGGGTGAGTACACATCAACGTACTCAGCAAATGTCCCGTTTGGCTGAAGTGGACTAGCTTTATGTGGGGTTAAGGTCAAGCAGTTGCTTTTAGTTGATCAGGTAATTATTACTAGTAGAGAGCCAGGTTTTAACATTAACCCAAGTTGTTAACCCAAAAGTACCCTTTCCAAATGGAAAGAATACCACTTACCATTACCATAAGCATAATCATAACCATCCTCCTCATCATCATCTGTAAACAAACCATCTCTGATCAAGTATCTCTAATCAATGGAGCTCCCTTGGCCGCTCATAACCACGAGCACGGCTGATATATCAGTTTCATAGCACTCTGCAGAGGTTGCGCACTTTACCCACAAGCCGTGATTCCCTCTCTAGCCCGGGCTTGCAAGACCCTTATTCACTACCGAGGTGAATGGTCAGGGATTCACTACGAAGCCTTTACAAAGATTCCCCGGGGCTGTAGCCGCCCGTTAGGTTTCCTAAATGTACCGCACTCCTCCCCAAGGGACAAATCAACCTTGGCAGAGTGAGCCGCATACACCAAGCCCCATTGACGGCACGACGGCTAAGCGAACTACACCCTGGTTCCTCTAATTATTCAGCTAAGGGCGTCCCATTCCACCCTCATGGTTGCACTGTTTTCCCGGGCGGTCATCCAACAAACAGGTCCTTACGGAGAGGCACTCGAGAAACCGCTCGAGCCCCCTAAAGTATCACCGGTCCAACATCATAATCATAATGACAACATCGTATCATAAGTGTTCACATCATGTTCATTGATTAAAGTAAAGCAATAGCATGAATCTAACCATAGTAGCCCAAAAGGTAATCAAGGACCAGGTAGATAGAAAGCTAGTCAATCCTTAGGTTGTTCATAGTATGCGGGACAGCGAATTATAAATTAAATGGGACATAATGGGTCAGAGGACACTTGCCTTCACCAAACAGATGCTCAGGGTCTTTAACTTCATGGAACTCGAAGAGCTGGGTCATTTGGTCGATGAAGCTTGATCGTCGATTCCTCGAAGCTCGGAGTTGGATCGCAGTCTATTCGCGACGCACAGCGAATACAAACAGGAACAAACAAACAACCATATATATGCATAAGAACATTACACCATTCAAGTAAAGCATAGTAAAATACGCAAAATAAAATAGAGTGTGCTACTACGGTCACACGAGGACAAAGAAACGCGATAGTTGGAGCTATGGTCGAGAAGTCAACGGGTTTACGCTAAGCAAATATTAATTGGAATATTTAATCCGATATCTCTATATTAGTTGATATTAATTAAATGTAAACTAACACTACTACTTAGTTCTTGTCTAACTTACCCTTTTATTAGTTGATGATTAGATAAGTAACTAATTAATTCACATGAGTAATTATAAACAAATGATTTAATCTCGCACGCGGCAAGGCATGTGACACACGCGAACGACGCGCGACAACGAGGGCGAACAACACGCGCGGACGACACGCGACGACGTGCGCGACACACGCGAATGACCAACTAATGTCACGTTTATACTAAGCAAGAATAAATTAAAAAACATTTGAATTGGCATAATCAATTTAACATGTATTTATAAAAGGAGAGCTTAAAACGATAAGTTAGTTTTAACTAACAGTTATTTTTAATAACCAACGAACGAACTAACAATTAACTAAATAAATAAAACATGGATCTCGACAAAACAATATTTTTAACGTGTGCACGATATTATTACGAAGCTAACGCAATCTGAACAATATAAAATGGATTTATAACATAAACTCTAACATGTATTTAATAAACTGCAAATTTAAAGTGATATGGTGCGTTGTGATTGGTCCGAGCCAAATCCCAGGGATGGTCATGGATTTTGCATCCACCTCGGATCCTTGGAGGACTGTTTCCCTTGATCGCATGCAGGCAGGAGAGGAATACGACATGCAACATGGGGCTCGCGTGCATTTCTACTTGCATGCCTTTTTCCTTCTTGCACCCATGCATGACGTGCACGGTTGATTTTTCTCTCCCTACAACCACGACAACCGCAAGGGGCATTTCAAGCGAGTTAGTTGCTGGCAAGGAGATGGACCACGTCGGTGTCGGTGGCCATGGCCAGGCAATGGTGATGCGGCCAGTGGAGCAGGGTAGCGGTGCCCGACAGTTCTTCCATGGACGAGCAGCAAGGGGAAGGAGCCCACCGGTCGGGGCGGGCGTGGCCGCTCGCCGACTAGGGCATGCAGTGGCCATGGCGGGTCGGTGGTGCTCGTGGCACGGCAGCATGGCATCGCGGCAGTAGAGAAGGAGAGGGGAAACAGCATAGCATGGCCTTACCTTGGCAACGCGGGATGTAGCGATCACACATGCCAACAAGATCGCCGGAGCAGTGGGCATATGGAAGAAGTGACATGTGCGCAGGGCATGACGGCGGCCATGGCTACGCGGCTGCGGCGGCGTCCGGGCACAGCAACACGTAGGGGATGGCGGGGGCTCTAATCGCACACCTCCATGGGTCTTTTGCGGAGGGTGCTGGGAGCTCGGCCAGAGGACGTGCACATGGGGCTTCTCTGCAGGACGACGAGCGCAGCGAGGGCGAGGCGAGCGCGAGATGCAGCAAGGTGAGGCGAGATGCCACGAGGCGAGGACGTGGTGCGGCGGCTGCGCGCAAGACGTGAGGGAGTGGCAGTTTGAGGAAGATGAACAGTGTGCAGCGGCGGCTGGGCGAACGGCGCCCACGCGGCTAGGGTTGGGCGCGCGCGCCTGCGGGGAAACGGGGTGGGCCGCAGCTGGGCCGTGAGCTAGGCCTGGTCGATGGGTAAGCTGGGCCTTTTCCATTTCTTTCCTATTCTTTCATTATCTTTTGTTCTTTTCTATTCTTTCCACCATTTCAAATCGAATTCCCTATTAAATGGATGCTCCACAAAATCACCCATCCAACAAAATAAAAGTATGCTCCGGCATGATACAAAATTAGAGCACCTCTTAAGGTTTTATTTTACTATGCTTACACACTTACACATAGACACAAAACAAACTATTCCTCCATTATTTAGGAAAAAGAAAAGAATAGCAAGGAAAAGAGAGAGTAACACCCGAATTTGGTGGATATTGGAAAAGAAATTTTATACCCCAAATTTAGGGTGTTACAAAAGTAGTAGACATACATGACCTATCAAACCATATTCATATAAAAAATATTTCATTCTAATGCAACAACCACATCATTATAGAGATAGATGACTAACAAACATAAGCAACTCCCAGTTAAGCATTGACTTCGTTTAAGATAAAGCGGTCCAAATAATGATTCAACAAGCATGCATAGCAAAACTGATCATTAAAAATCAAACTACCATATATTGTTGGTGAATAAAAAAATAAAATGGGTTGTCAATATCGTCCACATGACTAGCCTGCAGCAACTAAAAATTATGGATAGCCTTTATGGTTATTGAAACAAACCATAGAAGGAAAACATGCACGCCCTTTCAACTATAATATAGACATAACATTCACTTGAAACCACCATATTTATTATTAAAAATAAGGTTGCAAACCATAAGAAAACCTATCAGGTAAACATGGTTGGACTTATCTATCCACATCATCTTACAAATTCAGCACTTCACACGACTAGTTAAAAAAACAAACATCCTTTGACATGGAGTTTCTAATTAAATCATGACTGCAACTGGGCAGCGTTATTATAAGAGTGAAGGTGGGCATGCTGCTACTTCCCTCATTCCCAACATGAATCAAGTACCTGCATTGAGTAATGCAAGAGTGAGATGACACATCTCAGCAAGTAAAATAATATCAAACTATTTAACCACATAAGAACATTGTTTTACCACCACTTGATTTCACAACCCTCTTCTTATTATCAAGGTGCAACACAAAAACAACATACAACGCACCTAGTTACCACACCTCACAGGTAGAAACCACAATAGTAACATAGCAATGTCACGCTTCATATATACCTCATGCGTGCAAATGACTCCAAATGCAAGGATGACTTCTGCCTTCATACCTCTAAGGATATGAAGCCACATTGTACCCCTGCTCGAGCAACGTACGATGCTAAATGTACCGGTACGGTTAGACCTTAAGATCACGATATAACTTCAAAAGCAAGATGAATGATGCAATGTGCATGACATGCCATCAACACTTCACTTCATATAACATGCTTAAAATAGATACTTCAACTTCATCAAAGATGTGAATCAACCACATATACCATTCCCAAATCATGATCACCCACATTATTAGACAATTGAGCATTAATACTTTCGATCAAATAAAACCTCATCATATAATTCAATGATTAACACATTCAATACTTATGCATACTCAATGACCGGGCATAGGATGCAAACCAAAAGGTAGCAAACCACCACTGCATTTACTTGCTTTCGCCGAGAATTCGAAATGGTACTAGGTACGATCCGGAGCCCCACCACCTGTTGTGGGCATAAAACTTTATACAAACATTCACAAAGCATTTGCTTATAATCAACACCGCTCCTACGCACAAACCCCAACACTTGACGTGAACAACCACTCCTCCCTACCACCCGCCAAACAGCAGCAGCGCTGTTTGTTAATTTTGTATCTTTAAAATTATAAAGCAATGATATCAAACAAAAACTCTAGAATATTCTACACAACATTCTCTATAAGTTTTGTATTCAAAAGATAATTAAATTTTGAAGTCTTGATAGCCTCAAAAAGCCGACAAGGTAGACACTGTGTTATGTTTTTGGACAGCAATCTCACCACCCTCAAAATTCAATGACTCCTAGAATATTCCACCAAATTCGACGCACAAGTACTCTATGAAAAGATATGATAATGCTCTTCATGAATCCAATAGAGATTATAGCTAATTGACCCCGCAAAAATTCCAAAAACAGCCAGCACTACTGCTGCCCGCCCACCACCAAAACAGGACAACACGACGACATTCGTTCTAGGAATAATGCATAATCTTCGAAATCAAGAATCACGAATTACCTAATGGACAGCGAGGTCCCTCTTGAACTCCTCCTTCTTTCCTTCCTCCCCTTTCTTCTTCCTCTCATAAAGCTTCCATGGAAGGATAGCAGCCTAAGTGGGAAGGGGGGCTGCAATGGGGAAGGAGAGGGGGCGGCTGCAACGGGAAAGGAGAGGGGGCGGCTGCAACAGGAAAGGAGAGGGGGCGGCTGCAATGGGAGAGGAGAGGGGTGGCTGTAATGTGGGAGAGGGGGGTGTAACACCCCGAGATCCACAAACACCCCAGAATGCTACTAAACTACACATCTAACATTCATATATAAAATTTCGACAACATCTCATTTGAAAATTGCATAAATGGGGAATCAACAAAGTATAAATAGATATCATGATAAGAAAACATAATGACATTAATAATCTGCTAGCAATGGGAAGACAACCATAACGACATGAACTGAATTAACCAGTGCGCACGACTAGTTAAAAACAAACATCCTTTGACAAGAAGTTTCTAATTAAATAATGACTGCGCCTAGGCAGTGTTATTATGAGAGTGAAGGTGGATGTGCTGCTACTTCCCACTCCCCTTGATGTGTAACAAACACCTGCATTGAGTAATGCAAGAGTGAGATGAAACATCTCAGCAAGCAAATTGTTTTGATGAGATATTTAAACCACAAATTGAATTAATCAACATTCTAAAAGAATCACAAATAAGATCAGAAATACTTGTAGATATAGAACTCAGTAGTCCCAATATAACCAATACCATCTCATTTCCTCGAACAACCACGATAGGTTGTATAACACTTCCCTGCGTCAACACTACCTGCAAATATCACTCAATGTATGCATAGGAATGCAATGTGTAGGTCCTCTGTCTTCATACCTCTAAGGGTATAAAACCACATCATCTGCAAATATCACTTCAATGAATTCATATGAATGCAATGCATATGTCCTCTGCCTTCATACCTCTAAGGGTATGAAGCCACATCGTACCCCTCCTCGGGCAACGTACGATGCTAAGTTGTACCGGTACGGTCAGACCATAGGTCACAACAAAACTTCAGATGCAAATGAGTCATGCAATGTATATGGCATGCTGCATTTATCAATAAACTACACTTCCTTCAGATACAATACAAACCTCAATTAATACTTCATCTACCTTCAGATACAATACAAACCTCAAATAATACTTCATCTGCCTTCAGATACAATACTAACCTCAAATAATGCTTCATCTGCCTTCAGGGGTGTGAATTAATCTCATGGGTCACACTCGGATCATAATCATCATCAATATATGATAGAACATCAATATAATACAATCAAGTAAAACATCATCATATAGTTCAATTATGAAAGAATCCAATAATTCTAAATATTAGAGTGTAGGCGATAGAAGTAACAGGTCAAAACGGTAGCAACCACCGCTACATTCACTTGCCTTCATCGAAGAAGAAAAATGTACTGGGCATGATCTGGAGTGTAGCCACCTGCTAGCGTGCATAAAACTTAGTACAAATATTTCACAAACATTTGCCAATAATCAACAATTCGCTCCTACACTGGAAACCAACACCTGGTGGAAAGACTCCCACCTTGAACCACATGCCATACAGCAGCAGCGTTGTTTGTTAATTTTGTATTTTTAAAATTATAACAATGGTGATATCAAACAAATACTCAAGGAGTATCTACACAAAATACTCTGCAACTTCGGTATTCAATGGATAATTAAATTCATCCATCTATAAGTTCTAAAACATCTAACAAGATAACTGACTGAATCTGTTTCAGACAGCAGCATAGTTAACTTCAAAATTCGATATCTCCCAAACTACTCAATCAAAAATTATGAACTTCTGCTGGCAGTAAGAACTTTTATCCCTCTACAAAAGTCTACATAGTTGGAAGAGCCAATGCGGCCATTTACTAGATGAAACCTACCAGTGAACAGGCCCGCTCATTTTTGTCAGGCAAACAGGAACAGCCACAGTAAAACAAACATAACTGGAGTTTAAAAATTCATATGAATGCACTCTTTAACAATCTAGAAAGCTCATGAAATTATCTACATTTCCTTTTACCAACCTAAAGTTTAATTCTATTGATAAAATTGCCTAAATCTTAAGAGAACAGATTCTGCACAGAATTGTGAGAATGAAAAACTTCTATAATCAAACTGCAATAACTTTCTAATCTGATGTCCGATTGAGGTGTTCTTCATGGACATGGAAAGATCTACAAATTATCTACGACTCATAGATAGACTTTTTATTTTTTTGAGGCCACTAAGAGCACAGAAAACTGGTATGAACAGAAACTATCGAACCTACCATTCTGCAGAAACTAATTTCAAGATCAAAAACTAACCCCCCATCTAATCCAACCTCTAGTCCTTCAATTCCCATGATTCACAACCTCCACAAACACATAATTACAGGGAGGAACATGGATGTTATCATTACCTAGGGTTTTCCCAAGAAAAACTGCAAGAAGAGATGGGGTAGAACATCTCCTTGATCCTCTCTTCCTCTTCAATTCAACGTGCTCCTCCTCTTCTCGATCCTTGCTGCATGGGGGAGATCTAGAGGGAGGAGGAAGTCATGGAAAGGGTAGAGGGCGGCTGTAAATGGGGAGGAGAGGAAGAGGGAGGGGGTGGCTGCAACAATTGGGGAGAAGGAGAGGGGATCAGCTAGGGTTGGGGAGGAGAGGGGGGCTCCCATCCATCGGATCGAGATCAATGGACCGAACTCGCTCTCCCATCTGAGCTCCCGACCCCAGCAAAAAAATGCCAAAAGATTTACTATTTCCCTGAGGAATGCCTCCTGAAACTCCAAACCCCAATGCCACAGAACATGAAAGAAAAGAGAAAAAGAAATTTAACTTCTATTTAGAAAATTGGGGTATCACACTGTACGTTGTACCCCCTTAAAAAGAATTCGTCCTCGAATTCGACCACTTCCAAGCAAAGCATCCAAGGTACCCCATATAGCACTACCATTCAAAACATGGGTCCATTATTAGTCTTAATTAACACAAGAACCTCTACCTCGGATTAATTGTCTAAGGAAACTACACAACCTGATATCAAGCATGAAACAACATGCAATGAAGCTCAAAGCAAGTCATAGATGCAATCAACACTACAATTTCACACCATCGAATTTGGATGCAGCTATACATCAACATCAATGTCTTAAAACAACACTCTTTTATGAAGGGGTAATATGCACTAAGCACAACCCTTACCAGCTTCAACAATTCATTTTAATTCAATGGTGAAACATCCACACCAGATGAATGTATAAGAAGATCAAACACCTCACCTCAAAGCACCACAAAACAAGTAGTTCTATTGAAACAAAACTCCTAATCTTCCTAAACCTTGTTCTTGCCATCATGAAAAGATAATCATGTAATCTCACATTCTTTGCACCCTACAAAAGGGAGAAAGTCTACAGAATTAATGGAGCAATAAAGCTGACAAGAAGCCAATAACATTCTGCGCAGCATAGTTCATCGAAGAAATGCCAAAAACTCCACAAAGAGCACTAACAGCACAACAAGAACACAATACTTGCTTAACCAATGTCACTATACTTCATCCAACAACTCAACTAAGAAAAATATCCAAACTAGTAAGGTTAACCTACACATAATATAAGTCTTCATCTACTTTAGTTCAGAAACTTACATTTCATTCTATCATACGATGCACTCAAAGTACTAGACATACAGGGTCAATAATAACCCCGTAATCCTTCACACATTTGACAAACATCTCAAGCTGATGTAAAAACCACATCATTTAGGAATAGGTGACTAACCACATACAACCAACTCTAGGCTAGGCAATGACTTCATTCAAACCAATAGATAAGTGGTCCAACAATGGCACCACAAGCATGCATCGGGGAGAGAACCATCAGATCCTCAACGTATTAATACATAATCAATGGATCAAGAAAATCAAATATTTATTCTACAATTAGCATGACTAACTGGCAACCACTTTAAACCACATCTAGGCTTTGTGGCTACTAAAACACACAATAGAAGTGAGACATGTAAGCCATTCTGGCTATGTAAAGACTTCCCCCAAAAATCCATATAAAGTACCAACATTCATTTCTTTTAGAACTGATTTCTCGACATAAACAATCATTCTTTGCAAAGATAGTTGGAACTATCCACCAACCGCTCAACAACTTAAATTCAAATTGGTGGTTACCTTGTAACCCAAAACACATAATCACACTCCTCTTAGAAACATCCTCAATCAAGCATATATAACAATATTATTGTAATAAAACTCAACCATGAAAAATATGGTGAAAACAACATAGGCATACTTGTATATCACAAGCATAATAACAACTTCAATCTCACAAAAGACCAGCGATATCAAACACATTAATAAAACAATATAAAAATTTAGAGATAAATTATATCAGGCATTAAGTCATAAACAACTTACGACATCACCATATAGGAATAGGGAGGGGTGAAATTATTGTCATCTGCATTTCAAAGACAATAATATATATCAAAGATATTTGAACCCATACCCTTCCTATATGTGCAAGTGTGTCAAATTTATCTTCAAATTGCCAAGACTCTAAAGCCTATGCTTTGATACCAACTGTAACACCCCAGGATCCACAAACACCCCAAATTCTACTAAACTACACATTTAACATTCATATATAAAATTTCAACAGCATCTCCTTTGAAAATAGCATAAACGGGGAAGTAACAAAGTATAAATAGATATCATGATAAGAAAACATAATAGACATTTATAATCTGCTAGCAATGGGAACATAACCATAACGATATGAACTGAATTAACCAATGCGCATGACTAGTTAAAAACAAACATCCTTTGACAAGAAGTTTCTAATTAAATCATGACTGCGCCTAGGCAGCGTTATTATGAGAGTGAAGGTGGATGTGCTGCTACTTCCCACTCCCCTTGATGTGTAACAAACTCATATGAATGTAATGCATATGTCCTCTGCCTTCATACCTCTAAGGGTATGAAGCCGCATTGTACCCCTCCTCGAGCAACGTACGATGCTAAGTTGTACCAGTACGGTCGGACCATAGGTCACGACAAAACTTCAGATGCAAATGACTCATGCAATGTATATGGCATGCGACATTTATCAATAAACTACACTTCCTTCAGATACAATACAAACCTCAATTAATACTTCATCTACATTCAGATACAATACAAACCTCAAATAATACTTCATCTGCCTTCAGATACAATACCAACCTCAAATAATGCTTCATCTGCCTTCAGGGGTGTGAATTAATCTCATAGGTCATACTCGAACCATAATCATCATCAATATATGATAGAACATCAATATAATACAATCAAGTAATACATCATCATATAGTTCAATTATGAAAAAATCCAATAATTTTGAATATTAGAGTGTAGGCGACAAAAGTAACAGGTCAAAACGGTAGCAACCACCGCTACATTCACTTGCCTTCATCGAAGAAGAAAAATGTACTGGGCATGATCTGGAGTTTAGCCACCTGCTAGCGCTCATAAAACTTAGTACAAATATTTCACAAAGATTTGCCAATAATCAACAATTCACTCCTATACTAGAAACCAAGACCTGGTGGAAAGACTCCCACCCTGAACCACATGCCATACAGCAGCAACGCTGTTTGTTAATTTTGTATCTTTAAAATTATAACAGTAGTGATATCAAACAAATACTCTAGGAGTATCTACACAAAATACTCTACAACTTCGGTATTCAATGGATAATTAAATTCAGCCATCTATAAGTTCTAAAACATCTGACAAGATAACTGACTGAATCTGTTTCAGACAGCAGCATAGTTAACTTCAAAATTTGATATCTCCGAAACTACTCAACCAAAAATTATGAAATTCTTCTGGCAGTAAGACTGTTATCCCTCTACAAAAGTCTCCATAGTTAGAAGAGTCGATTCGGCCATTTACTAGATTAAACCTACCAGTGAACAGACCCGCTCATTTTTGTCAGGCAAACAGGAACAGCCACAGTAAAACAAACATAACTGGAGTTTCAAAATTCATATGATTTCACTCTTTAACAATCTGGAAAGCTTATAAAATTATCTACAACTTATTTTACCAACCTAAAGTTTAATTCTGTTGAAAAAATTGCATAAATCTTAAGAGAACAGATTTTGCACAGAATTGTGAGACTGAAAAACTTCTATAATCAAACTGAAATAACTTTCCGATATAATGTCCGATTGAGGTGTTCTTCGCGGCCACGAAAATCTCTACAAATTATCTACGACTCCTAGATAGACTTTTTATTTTTTTGAGGCCACTAAGAGCACGGAAAACTGGTATGAACATAAACTGTCGAATCTGCCATTCTGCAGAAACTAATTTCAAGATCAAAAACTAACCCCCCATCTAATCCAACCTCTAATCCTTCAATCCCCATGATTCACAACCTCCACAAACACATAATTACAGGGAGGAACATGGATCTTATCCTTACCTAGGGTTTCCCCAAAAAAAACTGCAAGAAGAGATGGGGTAGAACATCTCCTTGATCCTCTCTTCCTCTTCAATTCAACGTGCTCCTCCTCTTCTCGATCCTTGCTGCGTGGGGGGAGATCTAGAGGGAGGAGGAAGTCGTGGAGAGGGTAGAGGGCGGCTGCAAATGGGGAGGAGAGGAAGAGGGAGGGGCGGCTGCAACAATTGGGGAGAAGGAGAGGGGGTCGGCTAGGGTTGGGGAGGAGAGGGGGGGCTCCCATCCATCGGATCGAGATCAATGGACCGAACTCGCTCTCCCATCTGAGCTCACGACCCCAGCAGAAAAAATGCCAAAAGATCTACTGTTTCCCTGAGGAATGCCTCCTAAAACTCCAAACCCCAAGCCACAGAACATGAAAGAAAAGAGAAAAAGAAATTTAACTTCTTTTCCTAAAATTGCGGTATCACAGGGGGGACGGCTGCAAGAAAGGAGGGAAGGGGTGTGGCGGCTAGGGTTTAGGGGGAGGACAAGAAATGATGCCTCAGATGACTTTTGACTTAGCATCCGACTTCCCACATCCCTTTCCCACATTCATGCACCAAAGATCCACTTTTGGTTAACATTTTTTTATCTAGGATGTTATAATGAGAGACAACTCACACATATGTTCATGGATGGAATTAAAAAACTCTTGGGTTTGTTTCACAAAGATACCCAAAAGAAAACCAAGATCCTTTGGTTGTGTCGTTAATGTCTTAACCAGATTATATGCTTTAGCTAGAAGTGCATGACCACATTCATCTATTTGGAATGTTTAACTAATAACATTATAGAATCTTTAGCCATTAACAATGTTGAATAATCATATATGAACCAATGTCATCATGATGACCAGACTACTATCTGATGCATTTTAATGTACATCAACCAATTTTCCTTTGTGCACTAAAATTTTTGCACCTATTGTTCCTCTATCCTGCACTAGATTGAGGCAATACTTACTCCTTGTTGCAAGCATCTTGCATGTTCAACAAAGTTCGATAATGACATGCTTATAAGGCTTCATATATTAGCAAGGGTTCATCATACATAACCACAACCCATAAAATACATGACTTCATGCCATCTAGCTCATAGATCAATGCTAGTTAGGGTACTACTACTATAAATAAGGTTTTGTTCACCAACCCTAGGCATAGAATAAAATCTAACAACTAGGTGCATGAACAATGAATGAAGCCTAAAGCATAGAAAATATCAATATTATGGAATCTAGCAGGGTTGTTGATATAGTTGTGGTCATAAGTTACAATATGAGACTATGAAACTAAGTGATAATGATGGAATCTCAACTTGTGTTACACTATAGTCAGAGAGCTAATGAGCATGTTCAGTACAGCCACAAAAGAACGAAGTATCTCCAAAATCATGGTCTTCAACACAAACTACTAAAGCATTATTGCCCAAAAACTACATGAATATTTGCTTCAACAATTAGGCACCACTCACCTTGGTTATGTATACAATACCCCATGTCACAAGCAACATGTGATGTTTTCCTATCTCCACACCAAGATGGTAGAGCACATGGCTTGTTGTAGATAGTACATACCTGTTATGGTACACTGTCATTTATAAACATGATTTTAGTCAGGATAAATGAAAATCAATGGAAGGGGGAAAACGTGGTTAGAACACATGATAATAAGTCCATACAAATGGTATGGTTAGATATGAAACATGTTACCTTTATGTAGATCTTGAAACTAGCATGGAAAGAGATTGAGGAAATGCAAACAGGTTAGGCAAGAGGGATGCTAGTAGGTAAGGTGATTTAGGCTATGCTAACGGATGTGGAAAGGGCGCACATGCCTCTCAAAGAAACTTTGCATGGTTGTCAAGATTGAAGTGAATGTAGGATAGAATAAGTGAATCAAAAAAATAATATTTTGACCACATGACATGCTTGAAAGCCTATTGTTGTTATGGTAGGCATTTTATGTAGTTATTTCATTCAAAGTAGTCAAAGAAGTGGAGGGATTAACAAGAGTTGCTTCCATGTGTAGTTCACTAAGCAGTTTATCTTTCTTGGCATTGCAAAGGAAACACCTAGCTAGACATGGCTACAAATCTACATGCATGATTTCATAGGTTGTGAACAATTGCACTCCCTTGGTTGTGGTTAACGTTGCTGCTATAGGAATCTAGGTTTACTACATGCATGCAACCACATATGATGGCTATATGTGGCACAACTGATTAGACAATAGTTCCACTCACACATTAGTACTGCCATTACTATTTTGTTTACTTTAGGAAATCAAGAAATGTATGGAATATGTTTCCTATAAAATATGAGTTATGTTTGAATGAATCAGATTTACACTACTCAGACTATGAAGTTTGCATAAGAATGAGGCAAACTATATTTTGTCAACCAAAATGTGATGCCATATATAGAAAGAGAGGGACATGGTTATATGTCCAATTTCTTATTTGATTTAATTAAATTCCTCAAAAAGTATCACTTTTGGAATTAGGAGTACTCTTATCACCAATAAACAAATCCACACAAATTGCTATGACATCCTAAACTAGTTATGATATAGTATACTTTTCGATGAGTTCAAATGTATGGTGGACAAACATTCTTGCATGTATAGTAAAAATTCAATAGCTATGGCTCCTCTATTCTATATTAGATTAAAGCAAGACTTGCTTGTTCAGATGAACTCCTCACTACAAGGTTTTTGCATGTTCAACAAAGTTTAACACATACATGCAAATAGGACTTCATATATTAGCAAGGGTACATAACTTCATGCACAACCCATACAATACTCTTCGTTCTAGCCCATAGATCAAAGCTAGTGTTGGGGGATTACCTCCACAGTCACCTCCTCTAAGATGGTGTCGTCAGCCACCGTGAGCTTCATGACTAGTGCCTCAATCTATCTAGGATCCAACCCCGGTACTAATCCATGCTCCACCCCCCAAACATCCACCACTTCACCAAACTAAAGTTGGAAAGCGATTAGGCATGTTGTAGCCCCTTGACTAACTGCATTAGATATCACAACCCAAAGGTTCGCTAACAAGGCATGGAGATACCTAGCTAGGTTGACTAGATCGTCCTATGTCTCCACTAGGAAGGCAATGTTACAAGCGTTAGTCACCACCATACTTAGTTTCTAGAGCTACATGGTCCATTCCACAAGGAGCCACACTATTCCTTAGGCATTCCCCTCTGCGCCATGGTGAGCATGCATCGTCTCTCCCATATCCATGAACACGCTCCCATGCTCCATAATAACATCTTTATAATACTACAAAACAGAGAAACTCAATTAAGGTCATTATCTAAATGCAAGAATATGCAAACAATAATAAAAATTTGTGTGGCAACACTTACCCTTCCTCATGCCATGGTAGCCACCTTCTTGGTAGCAGTGGCATCCTAGTGGGACCTATCAAGTGTGGCACCTACAACCACTCAATTGGCCTTTCTAGTGGATGCATATGCACCAACGTCCAATGATTCCCCCTCATTATAACTAGAGGACTATGTGTGTGGCGTGATGGAAGTGCTCTACCATGGTAAACTGACAACAACATGGGTTGATAATGGCGAGCGATTATGGGATGAAGGTACAACACCACTATGGGAAGCCCCACAACCAAGAGTTATCCTCCCATGGAGTGAGTTCTACAAATTATAATTGCAAGGCAAGTTGAAGCCTAGAGAATATTATAGAGAACTATGGTTGAGAAGCCAAGTGATTTGATGACTGTTTTGAAATAGCCAAGCAAAATGGTCAATGCTTTCCCGCATTAAGGGATGCCTCCTAGGGCCACTTTTGGTGCATGACCATGAATGATGGACATAGCTCTAGGGCCACTGAGGACAAGGATACCATCACCCCGACTCCCCACCCACAAAACCTCTGAAGGGTAGTTGGCGGGACATATAACTTTTCGAGCAGAGGTTCATCATGCATGGAAGGATAGCCATCATGAAAGGCCTCTACGGCCTCCCCCTCGCCATAATCCTGTGTGTATGCTCTTGGATTTGTCATCACTTGGTTGTCAAGTTGTTCTATGGGGATGGGGATGCTCAATACAATTGTTTGGACCTCCTTGCCCTAGAACTCCTACTAGGAACATCTTCAAGGGGAGAAACTAACTACCCAGAAGTAATGGATCACCTTTGGACCTGTCACGCCCTACTCCCTTAGGCGATCAACCACAACAAACATCGAGGCAGAACCCCTAGCTCTGACATGGTGCAATAGTCGACCATGATGTAGACGTTTCACCACCAAGTTGGGTGATAGAAAAAGAAACAACGCCAAAAGCACATTAGAAAGGTAGAGCAAATTCTCCTCCCACCCCAACCTCGCATCCACGTCTAGTTCTGGCTAAGGCTCAGGTAGTGCCCCACCTTCTTGGGATGGACTTGGATCAATGTGCCCCCATCTGAGAAGGCATACCCTTGGACGCTTGGCGAACCACCATAAACAAACACCGCCATAATGCAAAATGGGGAGGGATTCCCACAAAGGCCTCAAATAGGATGTAATAGACCGAGATGTGGAGGATCCCTTCTGGGATCTGGTCTTGGAGGTAGAGCCCGTAGAAGTAGAGCAACCCCATAAATAAGGGGAACTTCAATACACAAAACTCATAATAGTAAAAAGGGGCAGAAGAGGCAACTTTACACATAGTTGGTCTCCACTTCACTTGGACCTCGTCAGGAGGATCCACTCGATTGTTTAGATGACCCCTAGGGTCACCATGCTCCCTTGCAACTCCTGAAACTATTTCCAATCGATACACGACCTCAGGCACTGCGTCATGGTTCACTTTGTTAACTCATTCATACAACATATTCGATTGTGAGGGCACCTTTTTGTGTGACTTGTTATTAAATCTGAATATGTGCATGTAAATAATCTACATGCAAAATGTATGTTTCTTTTGATAGAATGTGCAATTATTGTCGCCTCATGATTCAATAGAAGTAGCACTTGGTCATGAACAAAAAAGTCTTCATTGTTATATAGGTGGTTTATAGAGAACTACATTCTTATAAATTATTCAAAATCTCGAACAAATGTTAAATTGATAATAATTAGAAGTAGCATATGTATAAACAACTATTTAGTTCTCATATCACATAATTTTAATTTGAGTTACAATATTCTACATTCCCACATCAAACTCTTGAATATGGATTGTTCCTGTATATGTGACATGCATTTAGACAAATATATAATATGATCCAATTTTAGGAAAATTTAAATCTGGCCAAGAATTAAACTGATCATAGGAATGAAACTAGGATTCGATGATTCAGTACAATCCAAGAAAGTACAACATGCAGCACAAATGTGTGCAAATCTCATACATCAAACTTGCTCCATAGCAGAACTACAGAAATATAATGCAGCCCGAACTGTAAGAAACTGGATATAATTTTTATTCTAAAAGATAGATGTAACAAAAACATAAATATTCATAACAGAAGCTCCCATAGATCAGCATTCCCCCTAGAGTTATCACTGTGAGCACTAGCTACTTGTTGAATGTGGTCGATCCATCAGACGTACTAGGAGCGGAACCCAACCGTAGGGCTAGATCAATGTCAGACACGCCTCCAATCGGAGTTGTGCTTTGAGTGACTCTGTTACGGTTGTCTCTCACGAGACTTGCAAGGTGCGACATGAAAGGATTTCCAGCATAAGCAAACACAGTTGTGTAACTTGGCCAAGGTACCTGCTTGGTCTGGTTTAGTGGCTCTGCTTGTGACAAGACTCCATCAACAGATGATGATGAACTTGGTTGAGCATCACTGCATAAGAAAAAGTATGTGTGGTCGGGATAATACTTAATATGCTCAACTGTCCCCTTAGCCATGCCGGCCTGGACATGCTGTTTGCAGTGGGAGGCCATGGCTTGTTGGGAGCTGGACTCCTTGGCGCACTGTAGGCACACAAATGTGGGCCTCACCAGTTCCCTCTTCCTAAGATCCGATATTATTCTGCTTAGAGTAGGTTTTGGAGGAGGTTGATGGGAGAAGTAGGCCTTCCATGATTGGTCCTCCATGGAAGGTAACCTAGCTCTAGAAACACAAAGGTTGTTGTATTTCTGCCTATAGACTCTATTTGTGCTTCTCTACCACACAGTACCATGGCTTCTTATAAGAGTTGGCGGGGGGTTGGTGGAGGGTGGAGATTATTGAAGATTAATGTCCGAGCAAGATTTTGCCTTCGTATCTTCACATATTTTAATTTCACTACAATTATTTCCATTGATGTTATAGCTCTTGGAGCCCGCAGATCGTCACATCAAATACCGGAAATATAATAATGACTTGTGGCATATAGAGATATTTCAATTGAATAAAATTAATGGGTGGAGATTCTGGCGATACAATGACAAATTTATAAAATCTATAAGATATGGTGGTATAAGACTGAAAACGGTGTACATTTAATTATCGATCCTAGTCAAAAGTTTGATCCAGTGACATTCTTCAATTGAAGTTGTATGATGAGAAAACCACGGTGAGCGCAGTCCTTTCAAAATCTTGGAGCTATGGCCATAAGTGATAATTGTGATTTCAAATATATGCAAGACTATCAGACTAGCTAGAGATATTAAGGTAGCGTTTAGTTTCGAAGTATAGTGAAACGGAGCCGCTCCACTCTCAATTTGTTTTCGTTTGGATTGATTCCATATAATATAGAGTGGTTCTAAAAATAAAAAAAATATGCTCAAATGTTCAACTATTTGGTTCGCCAAAATCTCCCGGACGGAGCCGCTCCTGGGACAGAGCCATTTCATCCCAACTGATTCTGGAACCAAACGATATCTAATTCTATGAGTAGTGGCACCTAGAGCGTGAGCTCTCTTTTAGTTAGTGTTGGATTGCAGAGTCAGTTGGGATGGAACGACGTGAAGCCAACCGAGCTGTTCCGTCCGAAAGATTTTGGGAAGTCGGATGATTCAATATTTAAGCATAATTTTCCTTTTTTTAGAGCCACTCTATCTTAAATATCACCAATCCAAACAATAACAAATTAGGAATGGAACGGCTCCGTCCCACTTTATACTCCAGAACTAAACACTATCTTAATGCGGTGAATATATCATATATCCTAGTAATAATTGATTATATATCTGGTTGATTTAGGCCAATCCCAACCCAAACAACACAACATACCTAATTTCTATCCCCACCCGCTATTACCGATGCACCATATCTATCTATAGCCTGAACAACTGTGCGCACACTCATCATTCTTCCCCATATATGACGAGGAAACCGTGTGCTTCCAGTTCAAAATTTGATAGTGCATGTGTCTACTGCAACATTTTTTTATTCAAAACATGCCTTGCATGAGACCTGATTTCTACCACTTTCGCTTCTCTCTCATTTGATATCTCACTATATCACATAAAAGTCCAAGGTGGCACCACAGTTGCCTGAAAACCATTCTTGTTGTTGGAGCATTACGAATATGCACCCTTATATTTATCACATTGCTGTATTTTACTGTGTTGTGCGGACCAATGTTTATTTAATTTCTTGAGTACAACAGTGCAACATGCGTAACTTAGTGAAGGAGCAGCAAGGTAATCCATGTCCATCAGAATCTGTTACTAAATATATGAAACCACTGAAAGCATTCATGGAATCAATATGTCATTTCAAATAAAGACGTCAAGAAGCACCTCTTTGCACTACAAAACATGGTTAAAAGCGGTTTGTAAAAACATATAATGCACTGCCTTTGCTTCTCAGTCTAGGATGTATTTTCTTTTGAAAGGTCAAATTTGTAATCTTGCACAACGAATTAGTTGGGTTAAAACCATATATACACAAATGTTGCATTATTAATAGATTTGCATTCCATTGATGTTAAATATGGTTCTAATTTTGTAACAATAAACAATGAAGATAGCAAGAGACAAATTAGAGGTCAAAAACATACTTCCAAAGTTCGAATGGATTTCACTTACAAGACCTTTTCATGAATGTTGAGTTGATGGATGCATGGAGTACATTTTCCTGATCCCTTAACAAAAACGTAAGTTGTATTTAAAAGAACATGTTGTTTATTTTTGTCGGGGACCATAATTAGGGGTACCCTCAAGACGCCTAATTCTCAGCTGGTAACCCCCATCAGCATAAAGCTGCAAAGGCCTGATGGGTTTGATTAAGTCAGGGATCAGTCCACACGAGTGACTTGACCACGCCACGCCCGAGCCTAGCCTCGGGCGAGGGCAGCCGACCCTAAGATGACTCCGTCTCGCCTGAGGTCTCCTCTTTCACGGCAGGCGCATCCCCGGCTCGCCCTAGGCCCCGCCTCCGATAAGGAGAAACCCTGACTAAATCACCGCACCAACCGACCAAGTCACCAGGGCGTTTAACGCAAAAGGTAAGACCGACGGGCGGCCAGACTTCGCCAGTGGTGCCATAGGAGACTCCGCCCGACCCAGGGCTCGGACTCAGGCTAAGGCCTCGGAAGACGGCGAACTCCGCTCCGCCCGACCCAGGGCTCGGACTCAGGCTAAGGCCTCGGAAGACGGCGAACTCCGCTCCGCCCGACCCAGGGCTCGGACTCAGGCTAAGGCCTCGGAAGACGGCGAACTCCGCTCCGCCCGACCCAGGGCTCGGACTCAGGCTAAGGCCTCGGAAGACGGCGACCTCCGCCTCGCCCGACCCAGGGCTCGGACTCCGCCTCGGCCTCTGCCGAATAATCTCCGCCTCGCCCGACCAGGGCTCGGACTCTGTCTCTGTCTTGCAGGACGGACTCGGCCACAGCCTCGGAGGAGCCTCCACGACGCCCGACCTAGGGTACGAGACCGCCACGTCAACAGGAAGCGTCATCATCACCCTGCCCCGAGCCGACTTGGGTCGCAGAGAACAAGACCGGCGTCCCATCTGGCCAGCTATGCCAGATAGGCCATGATGGCGCCCCGCTAGATCATGACGACGGCGGCTCCCAGCTCCCTTACGAAAGCAGGAGAACGTCAGCAAGGACCCAGCCACCTCGACAGCTGTCCCCCCGTCCGGCTCCGTTATTCCTCCAACAGCCACGACGCCACTCCAACAGGGTGCCACGATCTCTCTGGCTGCCACCTGGGCATGTACATAGGGCGCTAGCTCTCCCTCGCTAGACACGTAGCACCTTGCTACACCCCCGTCTTGTACACCTGGACCCTCTCCTTACGACTATAAAAGGAAGGGCCAGGGCCTTCTTGAAGAAGGTTGGCCTCGCGGGGACGAAAGGCAGGGGCAGGCGCTCTCTCGGGGCCGCCCTCTCCCTTCACCTCGTGCGGACGCTTGTAACCCCCTACTGCAAGCGCACCCGACCTGGGCGCGGGACGAACACGAAGGCCGTGGGAATTTCTCCGACTCCCTCGCGATCCGGCTCCGGCCACCGACCTCTCTCTCACTCCGTTCCCCCCTTTGCGCTCGCTCCACGCGCTCGACCCATCTGGGCTGGGGCACGCGGCACTCTCACTCGTCGGCTCGAGGACCCCCCGGTCTCGGAACGCCGACAGTTGGCGCGCCAGGTAGGGGCACGCTGCGTGTTGACGTCCGATTTCCCGTCAAGCTCCAGATGGGCAGTCTCCAACAACCTCTTCAACCCGGGACGGTGCTCCGTTTCGGGAACCTCGAGTTCATCTCGCTCGACGGCGACTACGACATGATACTCCTTCCACCGCCGCGCGACGGCGACATTGATGGCGGACAGCCCGCCCGCTGGCGGCGGAATCGACGACGTCTTTCCCGCGTAGGGGAAGGACAACTTTCGAGCTCGCCCCATCCTCTCCCTCGCCATCGGAGGAGGAGGAGGCAGGGCAACCAGGGCCGAGCGGGAGGTCGCGCTCCGACGGCTGTCGGGCAAATCGACGTCCCCGGCGCCTCGACGGAGGACACGCCAAGCGTCGCCCTCGCGTTCAAGGCAGACGCGAGCGCCATCCCCCCGCAACACGTCGACTCCGAGCAAGTGGACGACGCCAGCACGCTCACGGAAGGCCTGCAGGACGTCACCCTCGGACCCAAGACGACGACGCGGTCAGCCCCCGACGCGACTTCATCGCTCCTCGTCGACAAAAAGGTATCGACTGCTACCCATCTTTCGTTATTTCGACTCGGCCTCAGCCCGCCTGGCGATCTCGCTTTGGCGGGCGCTCACATTGAGGCGAGTGCAACCTCTCTGGGGTTTCCTGTGCGGTCGCCTTGGGACCGATTGACGGGTGTCTCGACCTACGGACCCTCTGGGTCCGAGGAAGACGACGACCCCAGCATCTGCTGGGATTTCTCCGGATCTGGCAACCCTAGTGCCATGCGGGACTTCATGACCGCATGTGACTACTGCCTCTCCGACTGTTCCGACGGCAGCCGCAGCCTTGGCGACAAGGACTGCGGCCTGAGTCGCGAATGTTTCCACATCGAGCTAGGGGATCCCTCCGGAGGCGGCTGTCTCGGCATGCCGGAGGATGGTGATCCCCCTAGGCCAGCGCCTCGCGCTGACATCCCGCGGGAGCTAGCTGTGGTCCCCGCTTCGGCGGGAGGTCACGACCCACAGCTCGAGCAAGTCCGCGGGGCGCAGGCCGGGTTCGATGAAGGAGCAGGAGCGCTCGAGGCAATCCGTCAGAACATCGGGCAGGTATGGGCGAGCCAACCCCCGGCCGGAGGAATACGTCACTTGCCCCAAGGTCTCCAGCACCGCATCGCCAACGATGCCAGGGACAAACCGCCACCCGCATCCGGCGGGACTGGCCAGGACCTGGTCGCTGCAGCAATGCTCCTCCGCGCGATGCCGGAGTCATCAACCACCGTGGGACGGCGGATCCAGGGAGAACTCAGGCATCTCCTGGAAGGCGCTGCGGCCCGGCGGGCAGAGAGCTCTGCCTCTCGAAGGCGGGGATACACCCCGGACCCTCGTGCCGCGACTTCCCGACTCACGCGGGAAGCCTCGGTCTTCACCGGGCGCACGCGCAACACCGCGCCTGCGGCCCCGGGCCACCTCGGCGAGGAGCACCCTCATCGTGACCGTCGGGCACGCCTCGACGAAAGGGTGCGCCGAGGCTACCACCCCAGGCGTGGGGGACGTTATGACAGCGGGGAGGATCGAAGTCCCTCGCCCGAACCACCCGGTCCGCAGGTCTTTAGCCGAGCCATTCGGCGGGCGCCGTTTCCGCCCCGATTCCGACCCCCGACTACTATCACGAAGTACTCGGGGGAGACGAGACCGGAATTGTGGCTTGCAGACTACCGCCTGGCCTGCCAGCTGGGTGGGACGGACGATGACAACCTCATCATCCGAAACCTCCCCCTATTTCTCTCCGACACCGCTCGCGCCTGGTTGGAGCACCTGCCCCCGGGGCAGATTTCCAACTGGGAGGACCTGGTCCAGGCCTTCGCCGGGAACTTCCAGGGCACGTACGTGCGCCCCGGGAATTCCTGGGACCTCCGAAGCTGTCGGCAATTGCCGGGAGAGTCCCTTCGGGACTACGTCCGGCGGTTCTCGAAGCAGCGCACCGAGCTGCCCAACATCACCGACTCCGATGTCATCGGCGCGTTCCTCGCCGGCACCACCTGCCGCGACCTGGTGAGCAAGTTGGGTCGCAAGACCCCCACCAGGGCGAGCGAGCTGATGGACATCGCTACCAAGTTCGCCTCCGGCCAGGAGGCGGTAGAGGCCATCTTCCGAAAGGACAAGCAGCCCCAGGGCCGCCCGTCGGAAGATGTTCCCGAGGCGTCTGCTCCGCGCAGCGCCAAGAAGAAAGGCAGGAGGAAGTCGCAAGCGAAACGCGACGTTCCCGATGCTGACCTTGTCGCCGCCGCCGAGCGCAAGGACCCTCGGAAACCCCCCGGAGGTGCAAACCTCTTCGACAAGGCACTCAAGGAGACGTGCCCCTACCATCAGGGGCCCGTCAAACACACCCTCGAAGAGTGCGTCATGCTTCGGCGTCACTTCCATCGGGCCGGGCCACCCGCCGAGGGTGGCAAGGCTCACGACGACGACAAAAGGGAGGATCACCAAGCAGGAGAGTTCCCCGAGGTCCACGACTGCTTCATGATCTGCGGGGGGCATGTGGCAAACGCCTCGGCTCAGCATCGTAAGCAAGAGCGTCGGGAGGTCTGCTCGGTGAAGGTGGCGGCGCCAGTCTACCTAGACTGGTCCGACAAGCCCATCACCTTCGACCAGGACGACCACCCCGACCACGTGCCGAGCCCGGGGAAGTACCCGCTCGTCGTCGATCCTGTCATTGGCGACGTCAGGCTCACCAAGGTCCTGATGGATGGGGGCAGCTGCCTCAACATCATCTACGCCGAGACTCTCAAGCTCCTGCGCGTCGACTTGTCGTCCGTCCGAGCAGGCGCTGCGCCCTTCCACGGGATCATTCCCGGGAAGCGCGTCCAGCCCCTCGGACAGCTCGACCTCCCTGTCTGCTTCGGAACACCCTCCAACTTCCGAAGGGAGACTTTGACGTTCGAGGTGGTCGGGTTCCGAGGGACCTACCACGCGGTGTTGGGAAGGCCATGCTACGCGAAGTTCATGGCCATCCCCAACTACACCTACCTGAAGCTCAAGATGCCGGGCCCCAACGGGGTCATCACCGTCGGCCCCACGTACAAACACGCATTCGAATGCGATGTGGAGTGCGTGGAGTACGCCGAGGCCCTCGCCGAGTCCGAGGCCCTCATTGCCGACCTGGAAAGCCTCTCCCGAGAGGTGCCGGATGTGAAGCGGCATGCCGGCAACTTCGAGCCAGCAGAGACGGTTAAGGCCGTCCCTCTCGACCCCAGTGGCGACGCCTCCAAGCAGATCCGGATCGGTTCGGGGCTCGACCCCAAATAGGAGGCAGTGCTCGTCGACTTTCTCCGCGCAAACGCCGACGTTTTCGCGTGGAGTCCCTCGGACATGCCCGGCATACCGAGGGAAGTCGCCGAGCACTCGCTGGATATTAGGGCCGGGGCCCGACCGGTCAGACAGCCTCTGCGCCGATTCGACGAGGAAAGGCGCAGAGTGATAGGCGAGGAGGTCCACAAGCTGATGGCAGCAGGGTTCATTAAAGAGGTATTCCATCCCGAATGGCTTGCCAACCCTGTACTTGTGAGGAAAAAAGGGGGGAAGTGGCGGATGTGTGTAGACTACACTGGCCTCAACAAAGCATGTCCAAAGGTCCCCTACCCTCTACCTCGCATCGACCAAATTGTGGACTCCACAGCAGGGTGCGAAACCCTGTCTTTTCTCGATGCCTACTCAGGGTATCATCAAATCAAGATGAAAGAGTCCGACCAGCTCGCGACTTCTTTCATCACGCCCTTCGGCATGTACTGTTATGTCACAATGCCGTTCGGGTTGAGGAACGCGGGTGCAACGTACCAGCGGTGCATGAACCATGTGTTCGGCGAACACATTGGTCGCACGGTCGAGGCCTACGTCGACGACATCGTGGTCAAGACAAGGAAAGCCTCCGACCTTCTCTCCGACCTCGGACTGACATTCCGGTGTCTCAAGGCGAAGGGCGTCAAGCTCAATCCCGAGAAGTGCGTCTTCGGGGTGCCCCGGGGCATGCTCTTGGGGTTCATCGTCTCCGAGCGGGGCATCGAAGCCAATCCGGAGAAGATCGCAGCAATCACAAACATGGGACCTATCAAGGACTTAAAAGGCGTACAAAGGGTCATGGGATGCCTCGCGGCCTTGAGCCGCTTCATCTCGCGCCTCGGCGAAAGAGGCCTGCCCCTGTACCGCCTCTTAAGGAAGGCTGAATGCTTCACTTGGACTCCCGAGGCCGAGGAAGCCCTCGGAAGCCTGAAGGCACTCCTCACACAGGCGCCCATCTTGGTACCCCCAACTGATGGAGAGACCCTCCTGGTCTACGTCGCCGCAACCACTCAGGTGGTCAGCGCCGCGATCGTGGTCGAAAGGCAGGAAGAAGGGCATGCTTTGCCCATTCAGAGGCCAGTTTACTTCGTCAGCGAAGTGCTGTCCGAGACCAAGACCCGCTACCCACAAGTCCAGAAGCTGCTATACGCTGTGGTCCTGACGAGGCGAAAGTTGCGACATTACTTCGAGTCCCATCCGGTGACTGTGGTGTCATCCTTCCCCCTGGGGGAGATCATCCAGTGCCGAGAAGCCTCGGGACGGATCGCAAAGTGGGCGGTGGAAATCATGGGCGAGGCGATCTCGTTCGCCCCTCGGAAGGCCATCAAGTCCCAGGCACTGGCGGATTTCGTAGCCGAATGGGTCGATACCCAGTTACCAACGGCTCCGATCCAACCAGAACTCTGGACCATGTTTTTCGACGGGTCGCTGATGAAGACGGGAGCTGGCGCGGGCCTGCTTTTCGTCTCGCCCCTCGGAAAACACCTGCGCTACGTGCTTCGCCTCCATTTCCCGGCGTCTAACAATGTAGCTGAGTACGAGGCTCTGATCAACGGGTTGCGAATCGCCATCGAGCTAGGGGTTCGACGCCTCGATGCACGCGACGACTCGCAGCTCGTCATCGACCAAGTCATGAAGAATTCCCTCTGCCGCGACCCGAAGATGGAGGCCTACTGCGAAGAGGTTCGACGCCTGGAGGACAAGTTCTACGGGCTCGAACTTAACCACATCGCCCGACGCTATAACGAGACTGCGGACGAGCTGGCGAAGATAGCCTCGGGGCGGACAACGGTTCCCCCGGACGTCTTCGCCCGCGATCTGCACCAACCCTCCGTCAAGATAGGCGACGCGCCCGAACCCGAGGCACCCTCGGCCT
Organism: Zea luxurians; assembly: GCA_029449295.1. Classification (NCBI taxonomy): domain Eukaryota; kingdom Viridiplantae; phylum Streptophyta; class Magnoliopsida; order Poales; family Poaceae; genus Zea; species Zea luxurians. The sequence continues at coordinate 17,007,729 of JAOPSE010000037.1, forward strand.
CGTCCGAGGTGACCTCGGCTCAGCCCGAGCCGTCCTCGGCTCAATCCGAGGAACCCTCGGGGCCCGAGCGCGAAGCGCTGCACGTCGAGGAGGGGCAGGACGGGGTCGTGCCAGATCAAGATTGGAGGACCCCGTACCTGCAATATCTCCGCCGAGGAGAGCTGCCCCTCGACCAAACCGAGGCTCGGCGGGTAACGCGACGAGCAAAATCGTTCGTCCTGCTGGGCGACGAGAAGGAGCTCTACCACCGCAGCCCCTCGGGCATCCTCCAGCGATGCATCACCATCGCCGAGGGTCAGGACCTCCTGCAGGAAATACACTCGGGGGCTTGCGGTCATCATGCAGCACCTCGAACCCTCGTCGGGAATGCTTTCCGCCAAGGCTTCTACTGGCCAACGGCGGTGGCTGACGCCACTAGAATTGTCCGCGCCTGCGAAGGGTGCCAATTCTATGCGAAGCAGACCCACCTGCCCGCTCAGGCTCTGCAGACGATACCCATCACCTGGCCCTTCGCTGTGTGGGGTCTGGACCTCGTCGGCCCACTGCAGAAGGCACCCGGGGGCTACACGCACCTGCTGGTCGCCATCGACAAATTCTCCAAGTGGATCGAGGTCCGACCCCTAAGCAGCATCAGGTCCGAGCAGGCGGTGGCATTCTTCACCAACATCATCCATCGCTTCGGGATCCCGAACTCCATCATCACCGACAATGGCACCCAGTTCACCGGCAAAAAATTCTTGGATTTTTGCGACGATCACAACATCCGGGTGGACTGGGCCGCCGTAGCTCACCCCATGTCGAATGGGCAAGTGGAACGTGCCAATGGCATGATTCTACGGGGGCTTAAGCCTCGGATTTATAACAGTCTCAACAAGTTCGGCAAGCGATGGATGAAGGAACTCCCCTCGGTGGTCTGGAGCCTGAGGACGACTCCAAGCCGAGCCACGGGTTTCACGCCGTTCTTCCTGGTCTACGGGGCCGAGGCAATCCTGCCCACGGACCTGGAATACGGTTCCCCGAGGACGAGGGCTTACGACGAAGAAAGCAACCAAGCCAGTCGAGAAGACTCGCTGGACCAGCTGGACGAGGCTCGGGACAGGGCCCTACTACACTCAGCGCGGTATCAGCAGTCCCTGCGACGCTACCACGCCCGAGGGGTCCGACCCCGAGATCTCCAGGTGGGCGACCTGGTGCTTCGGCTGCGGCAGGACGCCCGAGGGAGGCATAAGCTAACGCCCCCCTGGGAGGGGCCGTTCATCATCGCCAAAGTTCTGAAGCCCGGAACTTACAAGCTGGCCAACAGTCAAGGCGAGGTCTACGGCAACGCTTGGAACATCCAACAGCTACGTCGCTTCTATCCTTAAGAATGTTTCCAAGTTGTTCTTATACCCCGTACCCACGCGAAGTTTAGTCAACAAGGAAGGGTCGGCCTCGCCTCAGCGGAGCCCGACCCTCCCTCGGGGGCTAAAAGGGGGTTAACCCCCTCTGCGTCAAAATTTTCCTCGAACAAAAAACCTCTTTTACCAGAACATCTTTCGTGCTTTTTGACTACTTCGAAAAGTGGGTCCTAGAAACGACGGGGTACACGTAAGCAGCCAAGGCCGACCGAGCCGAGGGACTCCTACGCCTCCGGGATACGGATACCTCACTCGTCACCTTCTGTGATAAGTAACTCGCGTTCGGATAAGGTGACTCCGCGGATCGAATGAGTCTTTACGTACGGAGGCTCTTCTGTTGAAGCAGGTTCTTCGAGCCTTCTCGACCGAGTCGGTGACAGGGCCTCATGGATGGGTAAAAGTACGCGTAAGCGGCGAGGCCGACCGAGCCGAGGGACTCCCACGCCTCCGGGATACGGATACCTCACTCGTCACCTCCCGCGAGAAGCAACTCTTGCTCGCACTAACATCCCTGCTACCGACAAAAAGTCCAGATACTCGAAGCAAGAGGAAAAGAGACACAGCTTTATAACGCGACAAGGGTGTGTGTTCTGGCCTCAACGGCCGCACAAGGCCCACGCTACAGAACGACTTGACCCTGCAGGCGCGGACCTCGGCGCTGGAAGAGGGTGACGACACCCTCGGCATCAGCAGCACCTTCGGCAAGACCCGACCTGGCCTCGGGTGGCCACGCGGTCCGAAGGCCTCCGCTCCAAAGGACGACGTCGACACCCCGCTCGAGCAACCTCCGCCAGAGGCTTCCCCGAGAATCCGGCCCAAGCGGACGGCTCGGCCGGCCACCTCCGAGGCCTCGGCCGACCCCTTCCGAGGGCGCCAGCTCGGTCCGAGGCCTCGGCCAATCAACTCCGGCGCCGAGCCTGCCAGCAGACGACCCAGCTGGGCTCCGGCCAACCAGGTTCCATTTCCGAGCCAACAACGCCTCTGCTTGTGCTGATATCGCTACCCCTTTTCCTGGCTAGATCTCTCAGGTTGCAAAAAACCTGAGAAGAAGGCGAAAAGTGGAGTCGAGAATCGTCACAGGACCCTCTCAGGGGTACATAAAGGACCCAGGGCGAGACGGTTCCAACGCATCGCCCGAACCAGACGCGCGGTTCAAAAAACGCGAAGCGAAACAGCCGTCCCTCGAACGGCTCGCGCACGCAACGGCAACCTCACCAACTACTCACCCCAGCGCATTAACTCCACGGCGAAATAGGTGACGTTTCTGGCAGGGGCAGCTGGCGGCGCTTCGCCTCCGCCAAAAACGGCCACGCCGAGAAAGGTACGCCACGAAGTTCAATTTCGAATCCCTTTTTCCCTTTTCCTTCTTTCTCTATCTCTTGCAACAGGGACCGAGAAGGGGGATAACCCCAAAGGGATCCTTCCCCGAGAAGGAACTAGGCCCCGAGCCTCCCTACTGATCAGGGGTTCGAAGGCTGGCCCCCCGAAGGGTTCAACAGCCGCCTCAGATCGCGTGGGCCCGACACCCACTACTGGTCAGGGGTTCGAAGGTCGGCCCCCGAAAGGTTCCATGACCGCCTCAGGCTACTAGGGCTCCGTGCCCCCTACTGATCAGGGGTTCGAAGGCTGGCCTGTCGAAGGGTTCACAGCCGCCTCAGACGCCGAGCGAGGGATGACCAGGGGTACGTTCGATACATAACCGAGGCTCGGGCTGCGCTCCCGAGGTACCCTAGGACATTTCCGAGACCGGCGGGAACGACTCTGTAACGGAATCCCATCGGAGGGAGGCAACGAGCCCTCGGACCCCGTCGCTAGGGGACCGGGTCCGGCAGATCACCCGCAGGTACTTTTGGGCGTGCCTCCGGGCCCCTAGCCGACCCCCAACGAACGGGGCACGGACGTCCACTCGGATTACCCGATCGCAGCTCACCGGAGACACCATGTTCGGTGCCCATCGAGGGTAACATGGCGCACTCCCCCCCTCCTCCTTGCGGAAAGGCGACGTAGGGGCGTATATAAAAAGTCGAGTCTGTCCCTGATCGTCCTCTCGCTCCGTGCGAAGGCTCGGGGGCTGCTCTCGCAAACCCGGCTCCGGCCGAACCGTTGACAGCGTCAACATACCAGCCCGAGAACTTGGGCCCCGACAGTGCACCTGGGTTACGCCCTGCTCGCATGAGGGAACCGCTAGTCACGCCGAAGCATTACGCAAGGCATTAAGACCTCGAAGGAGTGAAACCACTCCTCCGAGGCCTCGGGGGCTACACCCGGCGGGTGCGCTCGCGCGCACCCACCGGAACAAGGTACCTCCGAGAAAGGCTGGTCCCCTTGCAAAAAAGTGCGATGCAAGCCTCCAAGCGAGTGTTAACACTCTCTTCGAGGCTCGGGGGCTACTGTCGGGGACCATAATTAGGGGTACCCTCAAGACGCCTAATTCTCAGCTGGTAACCCCCATCAGCATAAAGCTGCAAAGGCCTGATGGGTTTGATTAAGTCAGGGATCAGTCCACACGAGTGACTTGACCACGCCACGCCCGAGCCTAGCCTCGGGCGAGGGCAGCCGACCCTAAGATGACTCCGTCTCGCCTGAGGTCTCCTCTTTCACGGCAGGCGCATCCCCGGCTCGCCCTAGGCCCCGCCTCCGATAAGGAGAAACCCTGACTAAATCACCGCACCAACCGACCAAGTCACCAGGGCGTTTAACGCAAAAGGTAAGACCGACGGGCGGCCAGACTTCGCCAGTGGTGCCATAGGAGACTCCGCCCGACCCAGGGCTCGGACTCAGGCTAAGGCCTCGGAAGACGGCGAACTCCGCTCCGCCCGACCCAGGGCTCGGACTCAGGCTAAGGCCTCGGAAGACGGCGAACTCCGCTCCGCCCGACCCAGGGCTCGGACTCAGGCTAAGGCCTCGGAAGACGGCGAACTCCGCTCCGCCCGACCCAGGGCTCGGACTCAGGCTAAGGCCTCGGAAGACGGCGACCTCCGCCTCGCCCGACCCAGGGCTCGGACTCCGCCTCGGCCTCTGCCGAATAATCTCCGCCTCGCCCGACCAGGGCTCGGACTCTGTCTCTGTCTTGCAGGACGGACTCGGCCACAGCCTCGGAGGAGCCTCCACGACGCCCGACCTAGGGTACGAGACCGCCACGTCAACAGGAAGCGTCATCATCACCCTGCCCCGAGCCGACTTGGGTCGCAGAGAACAAGACCGGCGTCCCATCTGGCCAGCTATGCCAGATAGGCCATGATGGCGCCCCGCTAGATCATGACGACGGCGGCTCCCAGCTCCCTTACGAAAGCAGGAGAACGTCAGCAAGGACCCAGCCACCTCGACAGCTGTCCCCCCGTCCGGCTCCGTTATTCCTCCAACAGCCACGACGCCACTCCAACAGGGTGCCACGATCTCTCTGGCTGCCACCTGGGCATGTACATAGGGCGCTAGCTCTCCCTCGCTAGACACGTAGCACCTTGCTACACCCCCGTCTTGTACACCTGGACCCTCTCCTTACGACTATAAAAGGAAGGGCCAGGGCCTTCTTGAAGAAGGTTGGCCTCGCGGGGACGAAAGGCAGGGGCAGGCGCTCTCTCGGGGCCGCCCTCTCCCTTCACCTCGTGCGGACGCTTGTAACCCCCTACTGCAAGCGCACCCGACCTGGGCGCGGGACGAACACGAAGGCCGTGGGAATTTCTCCGACTCCCTCGCGATCCGGCTCCGGCCACCGACCTCTCTCTCACTCCGTTCCCCCCTTTGCGCTCGCTCCACGCGCTCGACCCATCTGGGCTGTGGCACGCGGCACTCTCACTCGTCGGCTCGAGGACCCCCCGGTCTCGGAACGCCGACAATTTTATCATGGATGTTTTTTTAACAACGACCACCTTTGATGTTGTTATCACCTATGCTTTTTCATATCACTATTGTTTTTTAAGAGGATCAATCTGACTCTCTAAAACATACGCAAGAAAATATTACTACTAGTACTAATAAATGTATTAAATTTAATGATAATATAACAAAGAGTTCAATGAAAGGAATATTGTTTTTATGGAATTGTAATTGTAATTTATATGAAATTCAATAAGAGCAATTTTATATAAAACAATATTTTTAATACAATTAACATTTTACTATGTGTATTGCTATCTCTGTCATAGAAGAGTTGGACGCCCTAGATTCTAATCGTATCAACTAGCCTACGTACACAAATTAAGGAAGGAAGTTGAAATGAGATAAAGATACAAACTCCAATCGACGTCTTTGGTATTTTCACGGAGGTGTCAAAAAGCCAACACTTCAGCCTCTCGTACGGATGCCATTAGAAGGGCCAAGCTCCTAGTTAGATAATTCCATGGATAGTCCCTAAGCGTTCCTCATGCATAAGTGGGTCTTCAAGATGACTTTTAGACGATTCTTCTCCATCTTCATTATCGAGCTTTCGACCAAACTACCGATGGCTTCATTCCATCCACTACATGGTGTCGCCAAAAACATGGATTGTGTGGACTTGAAACACCACAAGCCCCTCTTATGCACAACAATGGTGCATTCAAACATCAAATGTTAATAGTATGCTAACCTCATTAGGCACTTGGTATAAACTTAGAGCAAGCGCATTAGTAATGGTCTAACTATGCTAAACACTTCATAAAAGCACCTTTGTTCATCACTTAATATTTCTTTAAGCATTTTTGGTACCTAAAGCACAAATGATTGAGCCAAACTTTCGACACACTTCCACACCTTTCTTGTCCGAATGGAGGGTACAAATAGCCCCAACTCCAAAACTAACCATTACAACCTTTTTGTGAGTACCCAATTGATTGGATGGTCATGGACAAGAAGGACCACACTATAAAGTACCACAATTTCTTTTAGCATCGGGTTAATTTAGTGAGGATTGAAATAATTCAAATCAGCACCAGACTAAAACGATGTCTTGGTTTGAGCAAGACACACTTTCATATTTGGGGCAAAACTTTTAGCCCAAAATCTAATTTTGGTGACCTTCAAAATTTTGTAAACCTAATGAAGAGATCTATAGCATTAGGCTGATATAATATCAATTTGACAACATTCAAAATCATGATACTAGTTCAATTCATTGATCCCTTTTGTCTTGGCTTCAATGGCCTTAATTTCATCTATGTATTCTCTTTTAGGGCTCTACTTCTTGGTGTATTAGACATGTAGCATGCTTTGTAGGTAATTAACATGGCTTATATTAACTTGATTGATATGTTGATCACTTCAGTTTCTATGTTACCTAAGTATAAGCTAACCTTGCCTTCATTCGAACTTAACCATGTGCACTAGAAAATGTTGTGATTAGAAAGTGTCATGTTGTTCATCAAACATGAAGATCCAACTTAATGGCCAATATGATCCATTTTACATACAATGTCTCCTTTATTGGTGATTGATGAAAATATGACCAAAGCGAGTAAATAATAGATACCACATGTAATCATTTTTTTTTTGACGAAGGGGCGAAGCCCCCTATTTCATTAAGAAATAGGATAGTCTGTAACAACCACCAAAAGACCAACCACGGCCAACAGACAATCTAGACTCCAACCACTATCACTAGAACAGTGAAGAGACTAAAATACCAGATAGAGTTTTGGCCTACGAAGGACTACATAAGACTTTCTTATTTACATCCAACCAGACAGACAAAAGCCGCAGGAGGCCTGAGCAGGTGAGACAGCAAATGACAGACAGTTATCACAACACTGCAACCCACAACCATCATATTTGTCACCCAGAAATACGCCTATCCAGGGGACACCACCCCAAGGCCCTCCCAAAAGCTTCACTTGCCGTCTTTCGGATTAACTTGCTTCCTAGCACCACCATTCTTTGTTCCTTCTTTTTCTGACGAATCGCCCAGGAATCCAACCAGAAGCAACAAAGAAAAATGATGTTAGATGGGTCAAGTAAATGATTATTACCAAAGCACCAATCATTTCTAGTGCGCCAGATTGCCCAGAATAAAGCACCACAACCAAATAACACCAGATGAGCCAACTTGTCTTTTGGTTTACACAACCAATTGTCATATAAATCTTTGATGTTTTTCGGGATAGATCTCAAATTCAAGGCAATTTGAATAACTCTCCACATATATTGAGCAATGGGACATTTGAAAAACAGATGATCAATAGATTCATCCACACCACAGAAACAACAATTTAAGGAACCAATCCAGCATCACCACATGTAATCATTTAAATACCACATATCCACTTGCTTGTATGCAATGAAAGAGCAAGTTCATATGATGCTAATTGAAATATTCAATGTACCACATGTACATTACTCACTTGCTCTTAATAGTTGTATCCCCCCTTATGTGGCATTAAGGGCTTAAGTCTCATCCTAATTATATATTCTAGTTCCCCCCTTTATATGACTAAGCTTCCCTTAGAAAAAATTTCAAAGTGTTTTTATTATTTATTATGGGTGGGGATTGCTTTTTGTTACATAAATTCTCCCATCTTTAGAATCCAACACTATAAAGGAAGACATTAATAGCATATTTAGAAGGATCATAGCACTTGACTCTAACATTACATAGAATAAACTCCACGCTAAGTGTATGCACATGTATAATGCCTAACAAAGCATAACCAAAACTGGATATTTAGCACAAACTAAGCTTGAACTATAAAATGCATGGAGAAAGCATATAAAAATATAGCAATTGAAAGACAACAAGTTGATACTAGCTTGAAGATACCAAATGTAAAATTTGAATTTAACTTGACACCAATTATATTATATGTCATACCACATGTAGGATATTAAATACCACATGCAAATATTATGATTTTTTATGATCAAGTATAGAATTTTGTGTGCTCACAAAATAAATTTGTAACACTTCATAAAACGAGTATTCTAAAATATTGTTATTTCTTAAACCTACAGGGAAAGCGGCCACTAGGAATGATAAAAAATGAGAGACCATAATGTTACCATAACTTAATTATCAATAGTATAATGGCGATAAGCAAATATGGGTAGGAATGGTGATGAAACAAGTTCAAGTCATGAAGATAAAAATATCTAAAAAAGTTAGTTTTACATGTATAAACTAGATGGGAGGATAATTAGAGAGATAAGGTTACTATGGTCCAAATCTACTTTTATGTTTCTATATTAATTATACAGTTGTAGCTAGCAGATTGAGTCCACACAATAGGTACACGAGGTGAAACAAGTAATAGCAAGAGGCGAAACCCTTGCTTGAAAAAATGTGGTGGAATACAAAGGCTAACTTGTTACGTGGGTCATTCTATTTTAATAACTTGCCCAAAAACATGTGCTGGCATACAAGGACTAGATATGGTTGTCTCCTCTTACTAGCATCTACGAACAATTCATGTGACAAGTACCAACCATAGGCAAGATATAGTATAAACATCATGCTTATGTCTCACTACACTAATTGCATACACACAAATCAACTAGAGCACATGTTAAGGTCGTGATCAATGTACAATTGTGGACTTGAACATGAATCTCACAAATATACAACTATATATAAGATATCTACAACAACATGAGATAAATGTTTCACAAAATATGAGCTATGTAAAGTAGAGAAATATAATATATTAAATAAAAGAGAAAAGAATCAATAGCTATACAAATCTCTTGAATACTCAATCCAAAAACTTGGGCAAAGCTTACTCTACTCTAACTCCCACACTAGACTATCCTACTACACTAAAATACAATGGAGGTCTCTACTTCTTCACTTGAATCATGAATGGAGATGAGCCTCTCTATTTATAGTGGTTTTGACGTGGATCCATGGGTGTGATTTCCACCTCAACATGTTTGTTAGGTACAATGATGCCTAAGAGGGTGGAATAAATTAATCAAACTATTTTTGCACTAACCTATGGCCTCTATTTTTTTTTCTTCATCAAAACATATGCAACTAAGGTTCTAACTAAGTGTTGCTATACCTACCACAAAAGAAGTTATGCAACCAAAATTCTAGAACTATCCACTAGCATATAACTAATCTAATAAGATAAAACACATAACCAAAGTTAACAGTATAAATTTGGAAGTTTTGAATGCAAGAGATATGAACTCACATTGATGCGCCATTATTTTTACTAAGGTATTAAGATGTCTACAAGCTTCTCACTGGTCCTCATTAGATCCCCACACAAGGGCCAACCTCCTAGATGGGTAACTTTGTAGATGGCCATGGGCCTTCTCCATGTGGAAGTGGTGAATCGGTTTTGGCCTCTACCTTATGCTCCTTGTTGTATCCACTATCGAGCTTATAGTTGAAAAGTTGTAGGCCTTGTTCCTTCTAGTAAGGATGGTGGCCACATCACAAAAGAAGTTGGTGTGATCTCACAAGACTAACATCCCCTCCTGGTACAAGTACAATGAAGCCCACAAGCGTCAAGGGATGCAATGGTGCTCGCTAGCACCAAAAGTTTGAGGAGGTCTATCCTTACATCTAACAACTAGGGGTTAACCTAGAACAAGCGCTAAAACAACAGTCTAACTAACCTAAGCACTTTATAAAGCACCTAAGCTAATCACTAAGTGATTATATGAGAACCTGATGCCTATAGCCATTGGAATGGAGTCTCAATTCTCTAGTACTATTTCTCAGCTCCCACATATCTAAATGATTGGTTAGGGTGCTATATATAGCCCCTCACATCCAAACTCGCCGCTAGAAATGACACAAAATATCTATGTACTCAATGGATGCTATGGTACTGTCATAGGACATGTCTAGTGCATGTACACATGTACTAGCCATTGGAAATAGACGTTGCAAACCGTTGAACTTGGGGTATCTAGTGTGATCACTGATATTACACCAGACATGTTTGGTGCGTGTATCCCCGCTCGCTTGCATTTGTAACCTCTCTGAGTACCTTGTTTAGTGCGGTGGTCAGTGCATCCACCGGATATGTCCGGTGTGTTATAGTCCTCCACGCACATGATGTAGACCTCTCTAGGTGCCATATTCAATATGAAGTCTAGTGCTTTGTCTAGTGCACAACTACGTGTTTGGTGTGCTTTGGTTTTCAAACCCTTTCTTTAATTCAACACTGCTCCCATTTGATGCTTTACTGGTGTACCAGCAGACACATCTGATGCTACTCTATAGTCTAATTTATTTATTTCTTTGTTTGGTCTTCTTCTGTCTTGTGTCTTGTACTCTTGCATGATCTTCATAAGCCTTCAATGAATCTTTTAATGTCTTGCTTTGAAGTATTGATCTTCTTGATCACCATGTTGCCATCGACCAAGACCATGCTACATCCTTTGGACTATAATCATAAACACTAGCAAACAACGTTAGTCCAAATGATTCTATAGATCATCAAACACAAAAGTCTAATAATCCAATGGGCCTTGATCCATTTCCTTATGATCTCTCTATTTTTTTGTGATTGATGACAACACAACCAAAGCAAGCAAATAATCTACTTGCTAGGATGCAATGTAAAGGAAAGATTCATATGATGTAAAAATATATCAAATGAAGTCATATGTATTGTAGCATGTCTTCCTTAAGTAGACTATCCCATAATATGGAGTTATGTACTTAAGCCTCTCCCTAACTTCATAAACACATCCTTCCTTTTATATACCAAAACCCATAAAGAGGACATTCTCCCCATATGGAATGATACTCATGCTCCATAAACATCCCAAAATTAAAAAGTTTGGGTTGTGAATATGAAACACTAAACAAAAAAGGAGTTTAATAATTGTATAATTTTTACAAGATTAGTTTATAATTTGCAAAAATTAGTTTTACCAAAATAAACTTTTTCTTTCATGTTTTTCTAAATTAATCTAATGATATTTTGGTAGTGCAATGTTGCTTTTATTGTTATGTGTTGTGAATGTGTAAAGTTTTCAAAAAGCGTTCATATCAACGATCTTCTCTTTGACATGATGTTGTTTGTTTACGTAATCCAATTAGATTCCTTGATTTTTAAATCATCTTAGTGTTTGTCAGAAATCTTTTCCTTCACTCTGAACCATTCCTTTTATTCATTGTTCATCAATGAGTCCTTAAAATCTTCCTGGGAATTTTTCTAGTTTATTCTAGAGCTTTTCCGAGTTTTTATGAACATATTCTAAATTTTTAGATGCTCCTAAATATTGTTGCATGAGATCCAAATACTTTTTTGAGTTTCTCCTGTTCCAAAATATATATGGGAACCCCCTCCCAGAATTTTTAACCTTCTAGAGTTTTTTGGACCTCAAATACTAATTATAGGATTTTCTAGGACTAAAAAAGTTCTTAGTCTAATTTACCAATAATTCATGATGTCCATTTGCAAACATTTTGATAAATATTAAAGGACCATGCCTTTATTTATTAATGGTGTTAAATTTCTATTTAGATCCATTAGTGGAAGTGGATGGTGCAACATCAGTTAGCATTGTATTCTACTTGATGTGAAGGTGGAAGTTTTTCTCCATATATGTGCCAACACCACTTAAGAAAAACAAATCATATTTGAAGTTCTTAAACTAGTAAAAGTATTTTTTCTCTCTTTTTTATTCTATGTTGTCTGCATCGTCATCATTATATGACAAAACCAGTCGCCTAAACTTGTGCATTCATGTCCGTGTTGCTCCTTCTACCTGTTGCTGCATGCAGCCGTTGGTCATGTGGAGCACCACTATCATCCATATGACACCGTACCATTCCCACTCATCTGCGCTCTACTTGCATGTAGTTGTTGTTGTTGCCATTGGTATGTTTTTACCACTGTTTCTCTATTTTAAGTTTGTTTCGCTCCATTCAACTTCGTTAGATTCACTTCAGCTCTCTACATGGAAGGAATGATGTTTGTATCTCTTCCAACAAATAACTCCCCCAGCAAGTGCCAAGACATAACCTGAAGTGGACTCTGGTGTATCTACACAACTTGCCAAGTCAGCATCTGTTGCTAACTATCTCTAGGGAAATGGATCTTTTGTATGAAACCATGAGGCTTTTATGCCTTGTAAATATCTTAGAGCCTTCTTAACTGCTTTCCAGTGCTGTCACACTTGATTTTGGAAGGCAAACCGAATGTGTACCATGTATGTGCTAGGATCAGAACTCACGTACACAGCTGTAATATCCCAAAAAAATGTTGACCAAAAGTTGATCTTCGGTGCGTGGTTGAGGGAAAGGGCTGTCGGCCGTTGGATGCGAAGTTAGAAGTCATCTGAGGCGTCGTTTCTTTCTCCCACAAAACCCTAGGTGGCCACCCCTTTTCCATTCCCCCCTCCTCTCTTGGCCGCCACCCCCCTTTTTCCCTTGGCTGGTCGCCCCCTCTCCTCCCATTGCAGCCGCCCTCCATTGCTTCCTCCTCCCTAGATCCCCCCAGGTAGCAAGGATCGAGAAGAGGAGGAGCACGTTGAATTGAAGAGGAAGAGAGGATCAAGGAAATGTTCTACCCCATATTTCTTGCAGATTTTCTTGGGGAAACCTTAGGTAAGGATAAGATCCATGTTCCTCCCTATAATTATGTGTTTTTGGAGGTTGTGGATCATGGGGATTGAAGGATTAGAGGTTGGATTAGATGTGGGGTTAGATGTTGATCTCGAAATTAGTTTCTGCAGAATGGCAGATTCGACAGTTTCTGTTCATGCCAGTTTTCTGTGCTCTTAGTGGCCTCAAAAAAATAAAAAGTCTATCTATGAGTCGTAGATAATTTATAGATCTTTCCGTGGCCATGAAGAACACCTCAATCGGACATCAGATCAGAAAGTTATTGTAGTTTGATTATAGCAGTTTCTCAGTCTCATAATTCTGTGCAGAATCTATTCTCTTAAGATTTAGGCAATTTTATCAACAGAATTAAACTTTAGGTTGGTAAAAGAAGTTGTAGATAATTTCATAAGCTTTCTAGATTGTTAAAGAGTGCATTGCATTCATATGCATTCATTGAAGTGATATTTGCAGATGATGTGGTTTTATACCCTCAGAGGTATGAAGACAGAGGACCTACATATTGCATTCCTATGCATACATTGAAGTGATATTTGCAGGTATTGTTAAAGCAGAGAAGTGTTATACAACCTATTGTGGTTGTTCGAGGAAATGAGATGGTATTGGTTATATTGGGACTACTGAGTTCTATATCTACAAGTATTTCTAATGTTAATTGTGATTCTTTTAAAATGTTGATTAATTCAATTTGTGGTTTAAATATCTCGTCAAAACAATTTGCTTGCTGAGATGTTTCATCTCACTCTTGCATTACTCAATGCAGGTGCTTGTTACTCATCAAGGGGAGTGGGAAGTAGCAGCACATCCACCTTCACTCTCATAGTAACGCTGCCTAGGTGCAGTCATGATTTAATTAGGAACTTCTTGTCAAAGGATGTTTGTTTTAACTAGTTGTGCGCACTAGTTAACTCAGTTCATGTCGTTATGGTTGTCTTCCCATTGCTAGCAGATTATTAATGTCTATCATGTTTTCTTATCATGATATTTATTTATACTTTGTTGCTTCCCCGTTTATGCAATTTTCATAGGAGATGCTGTCGAAATTTTATATATGAATGTTAGATGTGTAGTTTAGTAGCATTCTGGGGTGTTTGTGGATCCCGGGGTGTTATAGTTGGTATCAAAGCATAGGCTTTAGATTCTTAGCAATTTGAAGATAAATTTGACACACTTGCACAAATAGGAAGGGTATGGGTTCAAATATCTTTGATATATATTAATGTCTTTGATGTGCAAATGACAATAATTTCACCCCTCCCTATTCCTTTATGGTGATGTGGTAAGTTGTTTATGACTTAATGCCTGATATAATTTATCTCTAAATCTTTATATTGTTTTATTAATGCGTTTGATATCGCTGGTCTTTTGTGAGATTGAAGTTGTTACTATGCTTGTGATATACAAGTATGCCTATGTTGTTTTCACCATGTTTTTCATGGTTGAGTTTTATTACAATAATATTGTTATATATGCTTGATTGAGGATGTTTCTAAGAGGAGTGTGAATTGCTTGTTTTGGGTTACAAGGTAACGATCAATTTGAATTTAAGTTGTTGAGTGGTTGGTGGATAGTTCCAACTATCTTTACAAAGAATGATTATTTATGTCGAGAAACCAGTTCTGAAAGAAATGAATATTGGTACTTTATATGGATTTTTGGGGGAAGACTTTACATAGCCAGAATGGCTTACATGTCTCTCTCCTATTGTGTGTTTTAGTTGCCACAAAGCCTAGATGTGGTTTAAAGTGGTTGCCTGTTAGTCATACTAATTGTAGAATAAATCTTTGATTTTCTTGATCCATTGATTATGTATTAATACGTTGAGGATCTGATGGTTCCCTTCCCGATGCATGCTTGTGGAGCCATTGTTGGACCACCTATCTATTGGTTTGAATGAAGTCATTGCCTAGCCTAGAGTTGGTTGTGTGTGGTTAGTCACCTATTCCTAAATGATGTAGTTTTTACATCAGCTTGATATGTTTGTCAAATGTGTGAAAGATTATGGGGTTATTATTGACCTTGTATGTCTGGTATTTTGAGTGCATCGTATGATAGAATGAAATGTAAGTTTCTGAACTACAGTAGATGAAGACTTATATTATGTGTAGGTTAACCTTACTAGTTTGGATATTTTTCCTAGTTGAGTTGTTGGATGAAATATAGTGACATTGGTTAACCAAGTATTGTGTTGTTGTGTTGTCAGTGCTCTTTGTGGAGCTTTTGGCATTTCTTCGATGACTTGTGCCGCGCAGAATGTTATTGGCTTCTTGTTGGCTTTATTGATCCATTAGTTCTGTAGACTTTCTCCCTTTAGTGGGGTGCAAAGAATGTTAGATTACATGATTATCTTTTCATGATGGCAAGAACAAGGTTTAGGAAGATTAGGAGTTTTGGTTTCAATAGAACAACTTGTTTTGTGGTGCTTTGAGGCAAGGTGTTTGATCTTCTTATACATTCATCTGGCGTAGATGTTTCACCATTTAATTAAAATGAATTGTTGAAGTTGGTAAGGGTTGTGCTTAGTGCATATTACCCCTTCATAAATGAGTGTTGTTTTAAGACATTGATGTTGATGTATAGTTGCATCCGAATTCGATGGTGTGAAATTGTAGTGTTGATTACATCTATGACTTGCTTTGAGCTTCATTGCATGTTGTTTCATGCTTGATGTCAGGTCGTCTAGTTTCCTTAGTCAATTAGTCCAAGGTAGAAGTTCTTGTGTTAATTAAGACCAATAATGGACCCATGTTTGAATGGTGGTGCTATATGGGGTACCTGGGGTGTTTTGCTTGGAGTGGCCGAATTCGAGGATGAATTCTTTTTAAGGGGCATAGAGTGTAATATCCCAAAAAAAATGTTGAACAAAAGTTGATCTTCGGTGCATGGCTGAGGGAAAGGGTTGTGGGCCATTGGATGCAAAGTCAGAAGTCATCTGAGGCATCGTTTCTTTCTCCCACAAAACCCTAGGTGGCCACCCCTTTTCTCTTTCCTCCCCCTCCTCTCTTGGCAGCCACCCCCCTTTCCCTTGGCTGGCCGCCCCCTCTCCCCCCATTGCAGCCACCCTCCATTGCTTCCTTCTCCCTAGATCCCCCACGTAGCAAGGATCGAGAAGAGGAGGAGCACATTGAATTGAAGAGGAAGAGAGGATCAAGGAAATGTTCTACCCCATCTTTCTTGCAGATTTTCTTGGGGAAACCTTAGGTAAGGATAAGATCCATGTTCCTCCCTGTAATTATGTGTTTTTGGAGGTTGTGGATAATGGGGATTGAAGGATTAGAGGTTGGATTAGATGTGGGGTTAGATGTTGATCTCGAAATTAGTTTCTGCAGAATGGCAGATTCGATAGTTTTTGTTCAAGCCAATTTTCCGTGCTCTTAGTGGCCTCAAAAAATTAAAAAGTCTATCTATGAGTCGTAGATAATTTGTAGATCTTTCCGTGGTTGCAAAGAACACCTCAATCAGACATCAAATCAGAAAGTTATTGCAGTTTGATTATAGCAGTTTTTCAGTCTCATAATTCTATGCATAATCTGTTCTCTTAAGATTTAGGCAATTTTATCAACAGAATTAAACTTTAGGTTGGTAAAAGAAGTTGTAGATAATTTCATAAGCTTTCCAGATTGTTAAAGAGTGCATTGCATTCATATGCATTCATTGAAGTGATATTTGCAGATGATGTGGTTTTATACCCTCAGAGGTATGAAGACAGAGGACCTACACATTGCATGCCTATGCATACATTGAAGTGATATTTGTAGTTATTGTTGCGGAAGTGTTATACAACCTATTGTGGTTGTTCGAGGAAATGAGATGGTATTGGTTATATTGGGACAACTGAGTTCTATATCTACAAGTATTTCTGATCTTAATTGTGATTCTTTTAAAATGATGATTAATTCAATTTGTGGTTTAAATATCTCGTCAAAACAATTTGCTTGTTGAGAAGTTTCATCTCACTTTTGCATTACTCAATGCAGGTGCTTGTTACTCATCAAGGGGAGTGGGAAGTAGCAGCACATCCACCTTCACTCTCATAGTAAAGCTGCCTAGGCGTAGTCATGATTTAATTAGGAACGTCTTGTCAAAGGATGTTTGTTTAACTAGTTGTGCACACTGGTTAATTCAGTTCATGTCGTTATGGTTGTCTTCCCATTGCTAGTAGATTATTAATGTCTATTATGTTTTCTTATCATGATATTTATTTATACTTTGTTGCTTACCCGTTTATGCAATTTTCAAAGGAGATGCTGTCAAAATTTTATATATGAATGTTAGATGTGTAGTTTAGTAGCATTCTGGGGTGTTTATGGATTTCGGGGTGTTACAACAGCGATTACATAAATGATTCATCATACCACAATGCTTTGTATAATAATAAAGTGTAAGTAATAATATTACAGACTAGAGTCATTTACATTATATAAATCAAAGTGCACATAAAATAGAAACGTAGCCAACATAAATAAACCCACCATGAGCAGCTGACCGGGGGAGGTCGCTAGCCTAATCCTCTAACTCGTCGAAGTCCTAGAACTCCTGGAGATCCGCCTTGATACCTTCTTCATCATCTTTACGTGAGTGTAACGCCCCGAATTTTGCAGTTGAATTTTTTCTTTTCTTTACTCGCCAAATTCGGGCGTTACCTTTTCTTTTTCTTTTTCCCCTCGCTAGACCTTGACCTTTTCCAAAGCTAACGGGATTCGGTTTGGGATTCCCGTGTAAAGAAAAACCCTAGAGTTGTTTTATGTTGTTTGATGCACCATGCCGAACTATGCATTCTTTGATTGTTTGAAAGTGCAAATGCATTCATCTAGAAAGATCGGATTTCGAAAATAAGGAGAAAACCTTTTCTTTCTTTCTTTTTCTTTCTCTCTCTCCTCTTTTTCTCTCTCTCCCGCGCCGTGGGCCGTCTCTGGCCGGCCCAGCCGCCCCTGCGCGCCCCCCCTTTGGGCCCAATAGGCCCAGCCGCCCCCCACCCCCTCCCTTTTTCCCCCCAATCCTCTCTCCCTCCCTCTCATTTTCTCCCATTCTCTCCCTAAGCCGCCGCCGCCCCTACCCCCTGCCCTAGCCGCCGTCCCCTGCTCGGCCGCCCTCGCCCTCGGCCGCCCATCGCCGGTGAGCCCCCCTCCTCCCTCCTCCCTCCCTCTCCCCTCCCCCCTCCTCTCTCCTCGGCCACCGCCCCGGCCGCGCCCCCAGCTGGCCCCGGCCGCGCCTGGCTCGGCCGCCCGCCTGGCCGCCCTAGCCGCGCGCCCCCCCTGGCTGCTTGGCTGGCTCGGCCGCCCTGGCCAGCCCGACCCCCCTGCGCGCCACCGGCTCAGCCGCCCTGGCCGCCGGTTCGGCCGCCCAGCTCGGCTGCCCGCGCCCGCGCCCGCGCCCAGCTCGGCCGCCCTGCCCCCGGCCGGTTCAACCGCCCCCCCCCTGTTTTTTTTATTTTTTTATTTTTATTTTATTTTATTTTACTTTCTGTGATCATAGTTATTTTATTTTAGGTAGGCTAATCATTGTTCATGCTATTGAAATAGGAAGTTTAATTTAGAACTTCGCTGCGCTAGTTGATTCACGTAATTAATTGTTTATTTCATTCAATGTTGATCAACTTAAAATGACTGGGTTTCCATTAGTGTATATAACAGAATTCTTTTGTTAAGAACCAATTGTAACTGATCATTAGTGCATAAGCTTTAACCTCCCCCTGCGAGACCCTTTTCCCGTTTCTTTCTAATCATAATGAATGCGATATCGAATGTCATACTTGATGCATACTCACTTTATTTGTTCCCTTGTATGGTGTACTGTTCTTTTGTATTAAATATGTGGATGTATGTATGTTTGCGCTCGCATAGAAAACGATCTGGTCGAAGAGCTCGAGGAATTCGCAGGAGAAGCCCCTGAGCAGCAGTCGGTTGGTGGAGGCAAGTGTCCTTTGACCTACCCCTGTCCTATTCATTCTTTAATTCACCTCCCGCATTACACATTTATACTTAAGGATTGACTAGCTTTTGTTATCCATGTCCTTGTTTACCTATTTGGGTCGGATTATTACTGCTTAGTCTGATGCTATTGCTCAACTCTAATCAATGAACATGATGTGATTATCTATGATACGCTGTTTTCCCCTTCTCATTTATGATCATACTTGTGGCATTTAAGGGGACTCGAGCGGTTTCTCGAGTGCCTCTCCGTAAGGACCTGTTCAATGGATGACCGCCCGGGAAAACAGTGCAACCATGAGGGTGGAATGGGACGCCCTTAGCTGAATAATTAGAGGAACCGGGGTGTAGTTCGCTTCGCCGTCGTGCCGTCAATGGGGCTCGGTGTATGCGGCTCGCTCTGCCAAGGTTGATTTGTCCCTTGGGGAGGAGTGCGGTACATTTAGGAAACCTAACGGGCGGCTACAGCCTCGGGGAGTCTTTGTAAAGGCTACGTAGTGATGCCCTGCTGGACCACCTAGGTAGTGGTCAATGGGGAGTAGCTCTCTCCGGGCAGAAAGGGAATCACGGCTTGTGGGTAAAGTGCGCAACCTCTGCAGAGTGTTATGAAACTGATATATCAGCCGTGCTCGCGGTTATGAGCGGCCAAGGGAGCTCCAGAGATTAGTGATACTTGATCAGAGATACTTTGGTACAGGTGACAATGAGATTGATGATTCTGATTATGATTTTGGTATTGGTAAGTGGTATTCTTTCCGTTTGGAAAGGATACATTGGGCTAATAACTTGGGTTAATGTTAAAACCTGGCTTTCTACTAGTAAGTAATAACCTGACCAACTAAAAACAACTGCTTGACTTATCCCCACATAAAGCTAGTCCACTACAGCCAAACGGGATGCTTGCTGAGTATGTTGATGTGTACTCACCCTTGCTCTACACACCAAACCCCCCCCCCCCCAGGTTGTCAGCATTGCAACCACTGCTCAGGAGAAGACGAAGCTGTGGAAGGAGACTTCCAGGAGTTCCAAGACTACGACGAGTTCTAGGTGTGGGTTAGCGGCAACCCCCAGTCGGCTGCCTGTGAAGGCCGTGTTATCTACGTTTCTTTTCCGCACTTTGATTTATTGTAAGAACTATATGGACGTCTCAGACGTATGATGTAATCGACTATTATTTCCCCTTTTAATACTATTTGAGCACTGTGTGATGATGTCCATGTTTTGTAACTGCTGTGTATGTGAATAACTGATCCTGGCACGTACATGGTTTGCATTCGGTTTACCTTCTAAAAACCGGGTGTGACATAAGTGGTATCAAAGCCGTGCTGACTGTAGGACCGCTAACCTAGAGTAGAATGGTCGTTCTAAGGATTATAGACCTCTGTCACTGCCTTGACTTTGATATCCCTTCAAAAGTTGGTCCTACTGACCACAAACCTATGTTCTACTATATATTATACCTTGCTGAAAATTATGTTTTATTCTGATCCTTCATTTATTTATGATTCATTACTTGCTGGTCATATTAATTCTGTTCTCACCCTTTTGCTTGCGATGTCTTTGTAGATGGCTCGACTTAGACACACTGCACGAAAGTCCGTCATCCCCTTCTTACCCTCCCGCCTTGCTGAGCATCCGCTTCGCCGTCCCGTGGCCGGACAGTCCAGCCATTTGGAGAGACTGCACCACCGCCTGCATGAGGAGCAGGAACGTCGACGTCAGGAGCAGCAGGGCTCTTCCTTCTCGCTCCAGCAGGAGATAGAGTCTGTGAGGAGCTGCTCTCCTGTGCTTCCTCTAGAGGCGCCCCCTGCACCACCACTGGGCGCCCCAGCTTCTGGAGTAGCTGCTGGAGGAGACCCAGACGACGGAGGTGGAGACGACAGCTTGAGCCACGACATCGACTTCTCTGCTGACCATGAGCCGGAAGGATGGGTTGCTCGACCCATCACTCGCGACGCTGCTCGCGGGTGTCACTTCCACGACGCGCTCGACACCCTGCTACGTCGGGCACTTGACCGGCGTACTTGGTCCATCGAGTATCGCTGTGTGGTCTACCAGCATAGTCGCGGGGTCTACCCGGACCGCT
Source organism: Zea luxurians (assembly GCA_029449295.1). NCBI lineage: Eukaryota > Viridiplantae > Streptophyta > Magnoliopsida > Poales > Poaceae > Zea > Zea luxurians. The sequence continues at coordinate 17,028,642 of JAOPSE010000037.1, forward strand.
GGGAGGCGACCTGTTTGGTGCGCCGTCCGGAGAACAGTCTCCAGGGCGCGGAGGCCTGCTCAGAGCACTATTCTATCTCTGAGCGGGACTCAGCTGAGGCAGCCATGCAGGATGCTGCACGGCGTGCGCTTTCGCACTACTGCTCGGTTCTCGGTGGGGTAGCTGACGGTCTCGACCTGAAGTATTACCCCCGCCGTCCATCTGGCAGCACAGGAGGCGTGATTGTTTCACCTGCTGGTGAGGACAATCCTAGGTTGAGCAGCACAGTCAACCTAGTCGCCGTGCTAAACACGGAGCTGGACCATGCATTAGACGAGCTGAGTAGGGCTCGTGCTGAGATCGCCCAGCTGCGGGCTGAGCGCGCGGAGCGTCGTCACTTGGATGATGGTTCCCCCGCTCCCGTCGGGACTCAGCACCCGTACCGCTCGCCTCGGCGTGGACTCCAGTCTTATGGCAATCCCGACTGCAAGACCAAGATAAATCTAGAACCATAGATCGTTAGAGTGGATCTTGTAATTAATACGAAATATATATACATAGAAGCTTCAGTCTTAGCGTTAGTCTCGGTCTTAGTTAGTCTTAGTTAGACAGGGTAGTTTGCTATATCCTGTGCATTTATGTTTGTCATGATGAACTATGTTTGGTTTGGATCCTTGTAATGATTGTCACCAGAGTGTGGGTATCCCCTGCATTTTGGCTTACCTATTATGTTAATGGAGTTAGTTATATAGTTGGGAAACCCTTTATTCTACTTTCCTCTTTATCTGAGAAGCTGTGTGGTCTGTGTTGGAGATCAGTGAAGATGCTCATCTGTTCAGTGCTGTTGGAGAATTCTATACTCTTTTCTTATGCTGCAAGATTTGCCAGATCAGTTCTGATGTGTGGTTGCGTTCTGCAGATGTCAGAGAACAGGCGCAGAGGAGGAAGGCGTGCTCAGCAGGAGCAAGCCAGTCAGCAAGATGAGGCGCCCCAGCAACAGCAGCTGCCGCCCCCGCCCCCGATGTCGATCGAGCAGATGTTTCTGATGCAGACTCAGGCAGTTCAGGCCATCGGTCAGACTCTGGCCGCCATTCAGCAGCAGCAGCAGCAACAGCAGCAAGCTCCACCCCAGCCTCAGATGCCCCAGATGCCCAGAGACAAGCGTGCTGAATTCATGAGAGGTCATCCCCCAACGTTCGCTCACTCTTCTGACCCCATGGATGGTGAAGATTGGCTGCGCACTGTGGAGCGGGAGTTGTATACCGCTCAGTGTGATGACAGGGAGAAAGTCTTGTATGGTCCCCGTCTGTTGAGAGGAGCAGCCCAATCATGGTGGGAGTCTTACCTCGCCACCCATGCCAACCCCGATGCCATCACCTGGGAAGAGTTCAGAGGTAGCTTTCGTCAGTACCATGTGCCTGCAGGTCTGATGACAGTGAAGAAGGAGGAGTTCCTGGCCCTTAAGCAAGGGTCATTGTCTGTCAGTGAGTATCGAGACAGGTTTCTGCAATTGTCCCGCTATGCTCCTGAAGATGTCAACACTGACGCCAAGCGACAGTACCGTTTTTTGAGAGGCTTGGTTGACCCTCTGCAGTATCAGTTGATGAACCACACCTTCCCGACATTCCAGCACCTGATTGACAGAGCAATCATGACAGAAAGGAAGCGTAAGGAGATGGAGGATCGTAAGCGCAAGATCAGTGGACCCCAGCCTGGAGGCAGCAGCCGTCCTCGTTTTTCAGGCAATCAACCTCAGCAGTTCAGGCAGAACCAGCGTCCACCTCAGCAGCATCAGCAGCATCAGCAGCATCAGCAGCATCAGCAGCGTCAGCAGTATCAGCAGTTCCAAAGGCAGTATCCTCAACATCAGTATCAGAACCGTCAGAGCAATCAGTCAGGAGGTCAGTTTCAGAGGCAGAATCAGCAGACGCCTCGTCTTCCTGCCCCCGCAACTCAGCAGAGCAATCAGGCAGCACCAGCTCAGGTTGGAAACAGAGCATGTTTCCACTGTGGAGAGCAAGGCCATTGGGTGATGCAATGTCCGAAGAAGGCAGCCCAGCAGCAGTTAGGCCCCAATGCCCCAGCGAAGCAGAATGTGTCTCAGCCTGGAACAGGCAACCGCCCTCAGCAGCGCTATAATCATGGAAGACTGAACCACTTGGAGGCTGAAGCAGTTCAGGAGACCCCCGGCATGACAGTAGGTATGTTCCCAGTTGACTCCCATATTGCAGAAGTGTTATTTGATACTGGAGCAACACATTCTTTCATTACTGCATCATGGGTAGAAGCACATAATCTTCCAATTACTACCATGTCAACCCCCATTCAAATTGACTCAGCTGGTGGTAGAATTCGAGCTGATAGCATATGTTTGAATATAAGTGTGGAAATAAGGGGGATAGCGTTTCCCGCTAACCTTATAGTAATGGGTACTCAGGGAATAGATGTCATCCTAGGGATGAATTGGCTAGATAAGTATCAGGCAGTTATCAGTTGTGATAAAAGGACAATCAAGTTGGTGTCCCCACTAGGAGAGGAGGTGGTGACCGAGTTAGTCCCGCCTGAGCCAAAGAAAGGAAGTTGTTATCAGATGGCTGTCGATAGCAGTGAAGCAGACCCAATTGAGAGTATCAAGGTTGTGTCTGAGTTCCCAGATGTGTTTCCAAAGGATTTACCGGGTATGCCACCAGAGCGGAAAGTTGAGTTCGCCATAGAGCTTCTTCCTGGAACCGCCCCTATCTTTAAGAGAGCTTACAGAATATCTGGACCAGAGTTGGTTGAGCTTAAGAAGCAGATTGATGAGCTGTCGGAGAAAGGTTACATCCGGCCAAGCACCTCGCCTTGGGCCGCCCCTGTCCTGTTTGTGGAGAAGAAAGATGGCACAAAGAGGATGTGTATCGATTATCGAGCTTTGAATGAAGTCACGATCAAGAACAAGTATCCCTTGCCCAGAATAGAAGATCTGTTCGACCAGTTGAGAGGAGCCAGTGTGTTCTCCAAGATTGATCTGAGGTCAGGTTATCATTAGCTCAGGATCCGACCTTCGGACATTCCGAAGACGGTATTCATTACCAAGTATGGTTTGTATGAGTTCACAGTGATGTCCTTTGGTTTGACCAATGCACCAGCGTTCTTTATGAACTTGATGAACAGTGTATTCATGGATTATCTCGATAAGTTTGTGGTGGTATTCATTGATGACATTCTGGTTTATTCTCAAAGCGAAGAAGAGCATGCAGATCATTTGAGGATGGTATTGCAGAGATTGCGAGAGCACCAGTTGTATGCAAAGTTGAGCAAGTGTGAGTTCTGGATCAGTGAAGTCCTGTTCTTGGGTCACATAATCAACAAAGAAGGATTGGCTGTGGATCCGAAGAAAGTGGCAGACATTTTGAACTGGAAAGTGCCAACGGATGCTCAAGGAATCAAAAGCTTCATTGGAATGGCAGGATATTATCGGCGATTCATTGAAGGATTTTCGAAGATTGCGAAACCAATGACAGCGTTGCTAGGCAACAAGGTTGAGTTCAAGTGGACCCAGAAATGTCAAGAGGCCTTTGAAGCGCTGAAAGAGAAGTTGACAACAGCGCCTGTCCTAGTCTTGCCTGATGTGCACAAGCCCTTCTCTGTGTACTGTGATGCTTGTTACACAGGTTTGGGATGCGTGTTGATGCAAGAGGGAAGAGTTGTGGCTTACTCGTCCCGACAGTTGAAGGTTCATGAGAAGAATTACCCAATCCATGATCTAGAGTTGGCAGCAGTGGTTCACGCACTGAAGACATGGAGGCACTATCTGTATGGACAGAAATGTGATGTTTACACAGACCACAAGAGTCTGAAGTACATATTCACTCAGTCAGAGCTGAACATGAGGCAGCGAAGATGGTTAGAGTTGATCAAAGACTATGAGTTGGAGATCCATTACCATCCAGGCAAAGCGAACGTAGTGGCAGATGCTTTGAGCAGAAAGAGTCAAGTCAATCTGATGGTCGCTCATCCGATGCCTTATGAGTTGGCCAAGGAGTTCGACAAGTTGAGTCTCGGATTTCTGAACAATTCGCGAGGAGTCACAGTTGAATTGGAACCTACCTTGGAGCGAGAAATCAAAGAAGCGCAGAAGAATGATGAAAAGATCAGTGAGATTCGGCGACTGATTCTAGATGGCAGAGGCAAAGATTTTCGAGAAGATGCTGAAGGTGTGGTATGGTTCAAAGACCGCTTGTGTGTTCCCAATGTCCAGTCTATTCGGGAGTTGATTCTCAAGGAAGCTCACGAGACAGCTTATTCGATTCACCCTGGCAGTGAGAAGATGTATCAGGATCTGAAGAAGAAATTCTGGTGGTACGGAATGAAGAGGGAAATCGCAGAGCATGTGGCTATGTGCGATAGTTGTCGAAGAATTAAGGCAGAGCACCAGAGACCAGCTGGATTGTTGCAACCGTTGCAGATCCCTCAGTGGAAATGGGATGAAATTGGTATGGATTTCATAGTCGGATTGCCTCGCACTCGAGCCGGCTACGATTCTATTTGGGTAGTAGTGGACCGTTTGACCAAGTCAGCCCACTTCATACCTGTCAAGACCAGCTACAACAGTGCAGTATTGGCAGAGTTGTATATGTCTCGGATCGTTTGTCTTCATGGTGTGCCAAAGAAGATAGTGTCAGACAGAGGAACGCAGTTCACCTCTCATTTCTGGCAGCAGTTGCATGAAGCCTTGGGCACACATCTGAATTTCAGTTCAGCATATCACCCGCAGACAGATGGTCAGACTGAAAGAACCAATCAAATTCTTGAAGATATGTTGAGAGCCTGTGCGTTGCAAGATCAGTCCGGATGGGATAAGCGATTGCCTTATGCAGAGTTTTCCTATAACAACAGTTATCAGGCCAGTTTGAAGATGTCACCATTTCAAGCGCTTTATGGAAGGAGTTGTAGAACTCCGTTGCAATGGGATCAGCCTGGAGAGAAGCAAGTGTTTGGGCCAGACATTCTGCTTGAAGCCGAAGAGAACATCAAGATGGTCCGAGAGAATCTGAAGATAGCGCAATCGAGGCAGCGAAGCTATGCAGACACAAGAAGAAGAGAGCTGAGTTTCGAAGTCGGAGACTTTGTCTATCTGAAAGTGTCACCGATCAGAGGAGTCAGAAGGTTCGGAGTGAAGGGCAAGCTAGCACCCCGCTACATTGGTCCGTACCAGATCCTCTCAAAGCGTGGAGAAGTGGCCTATCAGCTCAGTCTGCCAGAGAATTTGTCTGCTGTGCATGATGTCTTTCATGTGTCTCAGTTGAAGAAGTGCTTGCGTGTGCCAGAAGAGCAGTTGCCAGTGGAAGGTCTGGAAGTCCAGGGAGACTTGACCTATGTTGAGAAGCCAGCTCAGATCCTTGAGGTTGCAGATAGAGTCACCCGAAGGAAGACCATCAGAATGTGCAAAGTCAGATGGAATCACCACTCTGAGGAAGAAGCAACCTGGGAGCGTGAAGATGATTTGATGGCCAAGTACCCAGAGCTCTTTGCTAGCCAGCCCTGAATCTCGAGGGCGAGATTCTTTTAAGGGGGATAGGTTTGTAACGCCCTGAATTTTGCAGTTGAATTTTTTCTTTTCTTTACTCGCCAAATTCGGGCGTTACCTTTTCTTTTTCTTTTTCCCCTCGCTAGACCTTGACCTTTTCCAAAGCTAACGGGATTCGGTTTGGGATTCCCGTGTAAAGAAAAACCCTAGAGTTGTTTTATGTTGTTTGATGCACCATGCCGAACTATGCATTCTTTGATTGTTTGAAAGTGCAAATGCATTCATCTAGAAAGATCGGATTTCGAAAATAAGGAGAAAACCTTTTCTTTCTTTCTTTTTCTTTCTCTCTCTCCTCTTTTTCTCTCTCTCCCGCGCCGTGGGCCGTCTCTGGCCGGCCCAGCCGCCCCCTGCGCGCCCCCCCCCTTTGGGCCCAATAGGTCCAGCCGCCCCCCACCCCCTCCCTTTTTCCCCCCAATCCTCTCTCCCTCCCTCTCATTTTCTCCCATTCTCTCCCTAAGCCGCCGCCGCCCCTACCCCCTGCCCTAGCCGCCGTCCCCTGCTCGGCCGCCCTCGCCCTCGGCCGCCCATCGCCGGTGAGCCCCCCTCCTCCCTCCTCCCTCCCTCTCCCCTCCCCCCCCTCCTCTCTCCTCGGCCACCGCCCCGACCGCGCCCCCAGCTGGCCCCGGCCGCGCCTGGCTCGGCCGCCCGCCTGGCCGCCCTGGCCGCGCGCCCCCCCTGGCCGCTTGGCCGGCTCGGCCACCCTGGCCAGCCCGACCCCCCTGCGCGCCACCGGCTCAGCCGCCCTGGCCGCCGGTTCGGCGGCCCCGGCCGCCCAGCTCGGCTGCCCGCGCCCGCACCCGCGTCCGCGCCCAGCTCGGCCGCCCTGCCCCCGGCCGGTTCAACCGCCCTAGGGCCGGTTCAACCGCCCCCCCCCCTGTTTTTTTTATTTTTTTATTTTTATTTTATTTTATTTTACTTTCTATGATCATAGTTATTTTATTTTAGGTAGGCTAATCATTGTTCATGCTATTGAAATAGGAAGTTTAATTTAGAACTTCGCTGCGCTAGTTGATTCACGTAATTAATTGTTTATTTCATTCAATGTTGATCAACTTAAAATGACTGGGTTTCCATTAGTGTATATAATAGAATTCTTTTGTTAAGAACCAATTGTAACTGATCATTAGTGCATAAGCTTTAACCTCCCCCTGCGAGACCCTTTTCCCGTTTCTTTCTAATCATAATGAATGCGATATCGAATGTCATACTTGATGCATACTCACTTTATTTGTTCCCTTGTATGGTGTACTGTTCTTTTGTATTAAATATGTGGATGTATGTATGTTTGCGCTCGCATAGAAAACGATCCGGTCGAAGAGCCCGAGGAATTCGCAGGAGAAGCCCCTGAGCAGCAGTCGGTTGGTGGAGGCAAGTGTCCTTTGACCTACCCCTGTCCTATTCATTCTTTAATTCACCTCCCGCATTACACATTTATACTTAAGGATTGACTAGCTTTTGTTATCCATGTCCTTGTTTACCTATTTGGGTCGGATTATTACTGCTTAGTCTGATGCTATTGCTCAACTCTAATCAATGAACATGATGTGATTATCTATGATACGCTATTTTCCCCTTCTCATTTATGATCATACTTGTGGCATTTAAGGGGACTCGAGCGGTTTCTCGAGTGCCTCTCCGTAAGGACCTGTTCAATGGATGACCGCCCGGGAAAACAGTGCAACCATGAGGGTGGAATGGGACGCCCTTAGCTGAATAATTAGAGGAACCGGGGTGTAGTTCGCTTCGCCGTCGTGCCGTCAATGGGGCTCGGTGTATGCGGCTCGCTCTGCCAAGGTTGATTTGTCCCTTGGGGAGGAGTGCGGTACATTTAGGAAACCTAACGGGCGGCTACAGCCTCGGGGAATCTTTGTAAAGGCTACGTAGTGATGCCCTGCTGGACCACCTAGGTAGTGGTCAATGGGGAGTAGCTCTCTCCGAGCAGAAAGGGAATCACGGCTTGTGGGTAAAGTGCGCAACCTCTGCAGAGTGTTATGAAACTGATATATCAGCCGTGCTCGCGGTTATGAGCGGCCAAGGGAGCTCCAGAGATTAGTGATACTTGATCAGAGATACTTTGGTACAGGTGACAATGAGATTGATGATTCTGATTATGATTTTGGTATTGGTAAGTGGTATTCTTTCCGTTTGGAAAGGATACATTGGGCTAATAACTTGGGTTAATGTTAAAACCTGGCTTTCTACTAGTAAGTAATAACCTGACCAACTAAAAACAACTGCTTGACTTATCCCCACATAAAGCTAGTCCACTACAGCCAAACGGGATGCTTGCTGAGTATGTTGATGTGTACTCACCCTTGCTCTACACACCAAACCCCCCCCCCCCCCAGGTTGTCAGCATTGCAACCACTGCTCAGGAGAAGACGAAGCTGTGGAAGGAGACTTCCAGTTGTTCCAAGACTACGACGAGTTCTAGGTGTGGGTTAGCGGCAACCCCCAGTCGGCTGCCTGTGAAGGCCGTGTTATCTACGTTTCTTTTCCGCACTTTGATTTATTGTAAGAACTATATGGACGTCTCAGACGTATGATGTAATCGACTATTATTTCCCCTTTTAATACTATTTGAGCACTGTGTGATGATGTCCATGTTATGTAACTGCTGTGTACGTGAATAACTGATCCTGGCACGTACATGGTTCGCATTCGGTTTACCTTCTAAAAACCGGGTGTGACAGTGAGCATAGGTTGCACCAAAGGCAACCTGGTGTTTTATGAAAGCAAGGGTGAGTACACATCAACATAATCAGAAACTGTCCCGTTTAGCTAAGGTGGACTAGTTTTATGTGAAGTCAGGCTCAAAGCAGGTTGCTTTTACTTTGTCAAGTTTTCTTCATTTATATAAACCAAGTTTTATCATCAATCCCAACTTATTATCGAAAAGAGTACCTCCTCATAGAGAAAATACCAAAATCCATAGTTAGAAACATCATTAATAGAACCATCATTACCATCTATAACCAAATCCATATATGGAACCATAGTATCTCGAACCATCTATATCTCTAATCAAAAGAGCTCCCAAGGCCACTCTTAACCGTGAGCACAGCTGATATATCAGTTTCTAATCTTCTGCATAGGTTGCACACTTTACCCATGAGCCATGATTCCCTTTCTACCTGAGGAGCGCTACTCCCCATTGATCACTTCCAAGGTGAAATGGTAGGGTTTCACTACGTAGCTTTTACAAAGATTCCCCAGAAGTCATAGCCACCCGTTAGGTTTCTCTAGTTTGATAAACATAGTACATCTCCCCGCACGAAGGGTGACTAACACCAGCAACACAAAAGAACCTCGACACCCAACCTCAGTAGAGCAAGTATTATGCCCGGACCCCATTGACAGCACGACGGTGAGGGAGACTACATGTCACAACCCAACCAAGTTATCAGGCTCACGTACACCAATCCTTGCCCTTAAGGCCTTGGATGGATATGCAAGTGAATCAGATAACTTACTCGGGGTGCCGAGTTTCGATGAACTCGTTCATTCCCAAGGACTATTCACCATAGTTGCAAGTATTACAATAATCCCACAAGAACATAAACTTTAAAACAGGAGTTGCGCGGAAGACTTTATAATAAGAAAATATACATTAACAAACTTTTAAAGTATACAAGCCAAGTAGTAGGTATTATTATTACATGCCTGAGGTAGAGTCAAGTGCTAACTTATTACATCAACTGGGAAGAAACCATCTTCCCGCAGTACACACATAATAAACATAAACAAAACTAGAAGCCTCCAGTGCAAGTTTTAGCAGAACTCAAAAGTGTTAATAGTCTCTCCTGCAGCAACAATGGGAATAAAACCCTGAGTACGCAATTACTCAGTGAGACTTACCTGACTAAAGAAAAGACTCTCAAGGGTATGCTGATTTGTTGAGAGTCAAGGTAAAGCTTACCAAATTTCAAAGACTCGGTTTTGCATAAAAGCTTACTAATAGTGGATCCTTATGCCAAAATTTTTACTTCACAAGTTAAGTTTCTTCCTGAATCTAGATTTGCCTAATCTAGATCATTCACTTTTCTTACACTAAATTCAGTTTAGCATCTTTATTTTCACTTGTTATCTTCGATGAGGGTCGAAGATCCAGTCTTCATATCCGAGAAGTTCGGCGGTCCGAACGATTAATACCCAGCTGGGGATCTCCAACCACACGACATATGTAGCACTTAACCCTTGCATATGTCAACTATCCCACGGGTTTCTCAAGACCAGAACAGGTCCCCACCAATCGAGAGCTCAGTACCACACCATCCAGCCTCTTGCCAGGTGGATACATGATACTCTTGCCATGTCACACCCGGTTTTAGAAGGCAAACCGAATGCGAACCATGTACGTGCCAGGATCAGCAATTCACGTACACAGTAGTTACATAACTGAACATCATCACACAATGCTCAAATAATAACATAAAAGGGTAATAATAGTCGATTACATCATATGTCTAAGACATCCACATAGTCTTTAACAATAATCAAAGTGCAAAAACGAAACATAGATACACACGGCCTTCACAAGCAGCCAACTGAGGGTTGCCGCTAACCCACGCCTAAAACTCATCGTAATCTTGGAACTCCTGGAAGTCTTCCTCCACGGCTTCATCTTCTCCTGAGCAGTGGTTGCAACACGGATAACCTGGGGAAGGGGGGGTTTGGTGTGTAGAGCAAGTAGAGCAAAGGTGAGTACACATCAACATACTCAGCAAATGTCCTGTTTGGCTGTAGTGGACTAGATTTATGTGAGGGTAAGCCAAGCAGTTGCTTTTAGTTGGTCAGATTATTATTACTATTAAAGAGAGCCAGATTTTAGTATTAGCCCAAGTTGTTAACCCAAAAGTACCCTTTCCAAATGGAAAGAATACCACTTACCATTACCATAGTCAATACCAAAACCACCATTCTCATCGCCACCTGTAATCCAAACATCTTTGATCAAGTATCACTAATTAATGGAGCTCTCTTGGCCGCTCATAACCGTGAGCACGGCTGATATATCAGTTTTCAAACACTCTGCAGAGGTTGCGCACTTTACCCACAAGTCGTGATTCCCTTTCTGCCCGGAGATCATGACTCTCCATTGATCACTACCAAGGTGACCCAGCAGGGCATCACTACGTAGCCTTTACAAAGATTCCCCGGGGCTGTAGCCACCCGTTAGGTTTCCTAAATGCATCGCACTCCTCCCCAAGGGGCGAACCAACCTTGGCAGAGCGAGCCACATACACTGAGCCCCATTAACGGCGATGGTGAAGCGAACTACACCCCGGTTCCTTTAATTATTCAGCTAAGGGTGTTCCATTCCACCCTCATGATTGGACTATTTTCCCGGGCGGTCATCCAACGAATAGGTCCTTATGGAGAGGCACTCGAGAAACTGCTTGAGTCCCCTTAAATGCCACAAGTATATCATCATAAATAAGAAGGAAAACAACGTATCATAGATAAATATCATCATGTTCATTGATTAATGTTAAGCACTAGCATAAAGCTAAACCAGAATAATCCAACCCAAATAGGTAAGCAAGGACTTGGATAACAAAAGCTAGTCAATCCTTAAGTATAAATTGTGTAAATGCGGAAAGTGAATTAAGGAATGTATAGGACATAGATGGGTCAAGGGACACTTGCCTCCACCAACCAGCTGCTGCTTAGGGGCTTCTCCTGCGAATTCTTCGGACTCCTCAACCAGACCATTATCTATGCAAGCGCAAACATACATCCATATCTCAAATCAGAAAGTAAACAGTACACCATACAAAGAGATGAATCCAATAATCGTACACCCGATATAAGGATAGCGCTTACGACCGTATGAGTAGTAAGAATAACATGACCATTATTACGATCGATAACTCATTATACTCATGCTAAGTGAAAGAATGAACTTAACCACTTAATTTAATGTAGTTGTACTAACCGATATTTAATGTAGGTGCAAGTAAAGTTATCGTCTAATCACAATTAATTTCACGCTTAGATAACCTGTCGCTTCTTAACATAATTCAATTAGTACTAGCCATTGTAAGTGGTGCGGGGAGTCACCGCGCGGCACCACATACAAAAAGGGAACTAAAACGTGCGTGTCGTCACGCGAACAATGCCACATGCCTCTGCGCATGGGGTTGCCGCGTGCTTGGTCGCGTTGGTTGAGCAAGCCGTCAAGTTGGCCGCGCGTGCGCATCGCAAGCGAGCGAGCTGCGCAGGCCATACAAGCAGGCTGGCCAGCGCCATGCCGCGCCGGGAGGAGCTGGCTGCGAGCCAGGGCCACGGGAAAATAGAGGGAGACCGTGCAGGCCGCCGTGAGCGAGCCGTGGCCAAACTGCAGCGCCGGGCACGACAAGCCGCCCCGCAGGGGCGTGAAGAAAGCCGTGTGCACCAGGGCCACACGCGCCAGGGCCACGCGCCGCACGCAACGAGCAGGTCGCGCCGGGGGCCGACCACGAGCAGCCACTCTGCGCGCACCGCAGACGGCCGTGCCGAGCACGCTGAGCTGCGCGGGACGCGCACCGCGCCGCGAGCTCCGGACGGGCGCAAGGGGAGGGGCGAGGCCCTGCCGCGCTGAGGGCACTGAGCCGCCGCGCGAGCGCAGGGCCGGGGGCAGGGGGGCCACGCACCACGGCTGGGCGGGCGCGCCTCCGCGCGCAGGAGGGACCGAGCCGGGGAGGGGTCGCACGCTCGCTGGAAGGCCGCACCGCGCCAAGGCAAGGGTCGCCGCGCGGGGACGGGGGCATGCGCACCAGGCCGCAGCCACGCCAGGCCGTGCCGTGGGTACGTCGGGCCGCGTGCCGCGACGGAACACGCGCCAGGCAGTAGGCACGCCAGGACGGGGCCACGCGCCATGGGCACGTCGCGCCGGGCGAGCCGCGGACCGCGCTGGTCACGCTGGCCGCCATGGGCGAGCCGCGACGAACGCCAGGACGCACACCACAACAAAGAAGAAGGGAGGGGGAAAGGGGAAAGGAGAAGGAGGGTTCACCTCAACGGGCGCAGATGAGCTCCGCACGAGCTCCAAGTCGGCGAGAGAAGAGTTTTGGGTTGAGCAGGGGAGAAAGGAGACCGGTTTCTTTGACTCGGCGTCGTGGGCGCGGCTGCTGCGGCGGCTGGTGCGCGCGGGCAGTTGGGGGTGCCGGGGCACGGCTGCTCGGTGGGCCCGGCGCAGGGGGCAGGGGGCGAGCGGAGCCAAGGCAGAAGCCGGCTGGGCCGCGCAAGGGAAAGGTCCCCGGTGGGCCGCGCGTGCTGGGGCTTCGGCTGGGCCACGAGGGCGCCAAGTCAGCCCAAGACGAGAGAGGGGAGAGCTTTGGGGTTTTTTCTTATTTTCTATTTAGCTCCAAACTCTTAATAAATCAATACCAAGCGAATACACACAAAGGAATAGATGAGTGACTCAGCATGATGCAACAACCAAAGGAATCCACTTCTAGGATTTATCATTACACGACACAGAGTTAACTCTCTTTAGAATTTTGAGAAAGAACGAGGCATGGCGAGAAGGAGAGAAAGAATAGGAGAGGTGACGCCCGAATTTGATGAGTGAAGGAGAAAGAAGAAAAAATATTCAACTCCAAAATTTGGGGCCTCACACGCCATCTCTCCACTCCCATTGTTGGCCAACCTTTCTGGTATTGGTTCGACCGAGGTTAAGCTTACCCATGATGAGGCATGTGGCCAGTTAAAGGGTCCTAGATCAGCAGTTCAACAATCATATGGTCCTTAAGCGACACAGAGGTGCAACCTTTCCTGCTCAACGTCTAGTGTCAAATTAAATTATTTCTGAAAACTTGGTACCTGTCAGCGGTACCCTACTGAAATGATGAAGTCATCAAGGCCTTTGATACCTTCATCATTCCAGTCTCTTTTTCTTCGTAAAAGCATGATTCATACATCAAAACATTTTGTTCCTTGTCTATAAGCATATCTAGCTTTTCAAATCAGGCATCAAGGACGATAATCAATAACTCAAGGAAGTTATGCAGCAAAGGTTTAACCATTCAACTCCTACCACCTAATGCAGCCTATAAGTGATAAAAGTTTTAAAACAGCAAGGAGGTGGCAAATGCACCGGGGCTTGCCTTGATGAGGAGGAGAGTCAGGCTCTTCTACTAAAATATTGGAGTTGGCAGCAAATCCTACTGGAGCACCTTCTGGAGGACCTTCAGAGATCACCTTAGTTGGAGAAGTTTTAGATGGAGGAACAGGCTCCCCTTCCACTTCCACTTCAAATTCTTCTTCTAGGTGCTCTACAAGTCAATTTGAAATATATGAATCCTCATGTAATGAGATGCTATGCAAACTTTCATTTAGAGAGAGGTGGAAAACTCACATTTCATAATTAAGAACAAGACCATTATACTTATGTTTCTGGGTAGTATAGTTTTTGTCTAAAAGGATCACATTACACTTATTTTAACAGACCAGAGGACTATCCATGTTTTAGTTGGCCAATTTGCTGTTTAACACTAGGTAGGATTTAAGTTTGATCTAACCTTAAACCAATACTAAAGTTTAGGGTTTTAATTACTTATACTTAGCTAGGTTTTAGTCCTTTGGGCAAATCAACTCCAAACGGGTTCAAATTTTAAGCAGAGGCTACTCTAAGGGTATATAATCTTGCCACAAATTCTTATGATTTTTGGACCTAGGGTTTTATTTCTAAATTTCTAAAAGGCTTAGTTTGAGCATCATAAAAGACTAAATAATTCCATGCTCGGGATAAAAAATGTTGAAACCATTTTTATTAATTACTTTGAGTTTTTTAGGAGCTCAACAAAATTAGTCTCATGATTTTATCAATTTTATACTATTTTCTATAAATTGCTAAAGCTGACTATAAAAAGAAAAAGAAAAACGATGAATAGGGTTGAGCCGATTCTGGCCCAAACCAGGCCACGATAGGGAAAAACGCACGCGCGACCATGGCCGTTTTGCCAATTTTTAGCGAGGTACCCTAGGTGTTCGAATAATCAGTAAAGAACACTAGATACTATTCTCGTGTCTCACTGGTAGTTACACATAGGCCCTTGACTTCCATTCTATTCACAAAATCCAGTCCACGTTTGAATCCCGATGAGCGCCGGCCATCCGCCGCTTAGACCCGACGACGACGACCATCTCTAATGAAAACAAGCCTACCAGTGTGATCCTCAAGACTTTCTTCCTATTTCCCCTAAGTTAATTGACCCTAAGCCATCTAGGGTTTCACTAGCCATGCTTAGGGCAGATCGACGAGCTCCGGTGAGGTGTACCAGGGTTCCAAGTGCGGTAGGGTTCAATTCAAGGTCATTATAAGTATCAGTAATGCATCAGGCATACGATGCTCACCTAGGTTTCTCTGGAGGAGCTACAAGTTGGCCAGTCGACGTGGATAGTGTCTTCGGCGACGTTCACCAACTGACACGATGGTGTTCCATTTGATCCTATGCGGTAGAGTTCAAGCGGGCAAGCGCATGAGCTTCACCATGATCTATAGACTGCGAAACATGAGTTAAACGACTACGACTGACCTTAGGAAGGGCTGGCCACGCGGTTGCACTGCTCGGCGGCGCTGGTGACCACTGATGGGGAAAAACCGTTGTTCTGGGCTATCGATGGTGGAACAGCGGGAACAAATGGTGGCTTCGGAACAAAGAGGTGGGGCTGAGCACAGGCTCAATTTAAAGAGTCACACCGATGGTTGGCAATTTGGTCACTGACTCACGGTGGCGGCGACAACCCGAGAAGCTCCACGTTAGCCTCAACGGTGTCCATAGGCCGGTAACATGGCGGGTTTACCGTGAACCTTTTACGGTGGTGCATTATGTGAGCCTCCAACCAACTGAATGGATGGCCGGAGCGTTTGGTGGCTTGCTACGGTGGCGGCGGATGATTCACGGTGAGGACACATGGTGTCCGTGGCTAGAGTGGTAACTCGAGTATCGAATCCGAGCCGAAGATCTTTTTACCATGCATTGATCCAAATCTCTGTGGCACCAATCATGGCGCAAGCTCGAATCATGGCGGCGGGACGTCGACGGTGAGCACACGGCACTTGGGATCTTCTTCAGTGTACTATACCATGGCAATGTCCATTTTGCGCGCCTGACAGAGCGATTTGAGGATCATTTCTCTTCGGTTTTCGTTCAACAACCTATCCAGCCATCCATAGAAAAATTGTTGTCCATCATACCCGCTTTAACTTTGTTATAGAGTTCTTATGCATACCTCCACTCGATCAAGCGCAATTCAGCTCTCAAATCAACCTAATGCCACTGTCAGTCTAATCTTCAGTCCAACCCCGACTGATAGCCCAACTTCCAGGCTATTTTACTTCAATTTCTGTATAGCTCTAGGGCTTAATCACTTAACCAAACTTGAACTACTTCAATAGATATACAAATTTGTTGTAATGACCCATGAAAAATCTCCATAGATCAAAAGATACAAAGGTCTAAAGTTAGCACCAAATTACTGTTTTTCAGAGTTAACCACTTGGGTGCCCTTGGGACCTTTTGCAATTTACTCCAATTTCTTCCATAGCACATGGAAATCTCCAAATAGAAAAGTTACCTAGTTTTTGTTACTCTACCACTTTGATATATGCACTTTGGTCCAAAAGTGCATAGAAATTTGAATCACCTCATAAAGCAATTAATTAGAGTTTTTAGGGTTCATATTAGGGTTGTAGTGTTCTAGGGTTTTTGTGCCACTCCAACAATCCACACTTAGTCTCTTTTGAACATTTCCACTAATCTTTGAGTTCACACTCAAAATGCTGTCTCACACACCCACATGATTCTAGTCCTTGGGTAAGCACCCTACCCTAGAGTTGAGGATCAATTCTAGACATCATCTCATAACTTGTTTTGAAATTTTACCTATGGATGCACTCTAGGTGTATCATACATCATGAAATATTAGTGCAAATGATGTCATGCCAAAGTTTTAGTCTTGGTAACACCAGGGGTGTTACATCCTTTCCCCCTAAAAATAAATCTCGTCCCGAGATTAAAGCTCATGGCTAATTAATGAAAAGGAAACGCGTCACAATCTCATTTCCTTATTTCTGTTACAAGGCAGGGGTGTGGGGGCCCCGGGTGGTTTACTTTAAGAGATATGTTACAACAAACTTAAGATTTATAGGATTCTAAGAACTTAGGAAACTTACTATTTAGAAATTCTTCCGATTCCCACGTAGCTTCGTCTTCAGAATGTTTATTCCATTGTACTTTATAGAATTTGATTGTTTTTCTGTGGGTAACCCTTTCTTGTTGATCTACAACCTTAACACGATGCTCAAAATAAGTTAAATTTGGTTCCAGAGTAACATCAGAAGCTTCGACCACTTTGTCAGGTACTTGAAGGCATTTCTTTAATTGGGATACATGGAATACATTATGTATGGCCGAAAGATGTTCGGGCAGCTTCACTTTGTAAGCCACGGATCCACACTACGCTAGAATTTCAAAAGGACCAATGTATCGTGGTGCCAGCTTTCCCTTGATGCCAAAATGAGTTAATTCGTTCATAGGGGAAACTTTCAGATACACAAAATCGCCAACTTGGAAATACAATGGTCGTCTTCTCTTATCTGCATAACGCTTGTGACGATGTTGTGCAATTTTCAAACAGTGTTGAATAAGTTTCACTTTCTCTTCTTCCTCCTTGACTAAATCTGGCCTAAAGATAAAAACCGTTCACCAAGTCCTGACCAGTTCAGTGGAGTTCTACACCGCTGACCAAAAAGAGCCTCAAAAGGTGCCATCTTGATACTCTCTTGGTAACTATTGTTATAGGCGAATTCAGCCAATGGCAAGCACTCATCCCATTTTCCAGAATAAGCTAACACACATGCCCTCAACATGTCTTCCAAGATTTGATTTACTCTTTCGGTCTGCCCACTGGTTTGTGGATGATAGGCTGAACTATGAATTAGCTTAGTATCAAGAGATTTGTGAAAGTCTTCCCAAAATCTAGAAACGAATTGAGGCCCTCGATCAGACACTACGGTCTTAGGCACACCATGCAGACTCATAATCCGAGCAATGTATAGTTCGGCATAAGTCTTCATTGAATACAAAATCTTTACCGGTAAAAAGTGTGCGACTTTAGTAAAACAATCCATAATCACCCAGATGGAGTCAACCCTTGGATGTCTTAGGTGAACCTACAATAAAATCCATACTAATATCCTCCCATTTACCATCTGAGATTGGCAACAATTGCAAGGGTCCAGTAGACTTTAGATGTACAACTTTAACTCGTTGGCAAACATCACATCTCGCCACGTAACGAGCAATCTCAATTTTCATCTTGGTCCACTAGAATCGTGATTTCATATCTTGATACATCTTGTTGCTGCCAGGATGAATGGAATACCAGGAGGTATGAGATTCATCAAGTATCTGTTGCCTCAACGTCTGGACCTTTGGAACTACAAACTAATCCTTAAACCAAAGAATACCTTTGTTATCAAGGTGGAAACACGTATTGGGATCCATTACCATATGCTCCTTGATATGAGTTATTCCGGCATCTGTTCTCTGAGCTTCGACAATTTGGTTAATTAGAGTTGATTCCAATTGCAGATTGGCTAGTAGGGTTTGTTGGAACATACTCAGATTCACTTTCCATTTCTTGACAGATTGTGGTTTCGAGTGAACTAGTCGACAGATAACACAAATGTTCCTTACGACTGAGCGCAACCGCGACCACATTTGCCTTTCCTGGATGATAATGTACTTCTAAATCATAATCCTTGATTAGTTCAAGCCACCTCCGCTGTCTCATATTTATTTCAGCTTGAGTGAAGATGTACTTGAGACTTTTGTGATCTGTATAGATATGGCAAGTATTGCCCAGAAGATAGTGGCGCCAGATCTTCAAAGCATGAACCACAGCGGCAAGCTCTAAATCATGAGTAGGATAGTGTTCTTCATGTCTCTTCAACTGTTGAGAGGCATATGCTATTAAGATGGCATTCTTGCATCAATACACACCCAATGTCCGTACTTGAAGCATCACAATAAACGTTAAAGGACTTCTCAATTTCAGGTTGGGCTAGCACCGGTGCTGTAGTTAGCAATTTCATTAGCTTTTCAAAAGCTTCATTACATTCAGGTGTCCAATTAAACTTCACATTGTTCTTCAATAGTTCGGTAATAGGCTTGAAGATTTTTGAAAAATCAGGAATGAACCTACGATAATATCCAGCCACACCAAGAAAACTTCGAACAAGATGAACCGTGGTAGGTGGTTTCCATTCCAAAATATCCTTCACTTTACTAGGATCCACGGCTACCCCTTCAGCTGACAAGATATGACCATGGAACTTGATCTAACCAAAATTCACACTTGCTGAAATTAGCATATAAGCTGTGTTCTCAAAGTTGAGTTAGCACAATCCGAAGATGAGTAGCATGTTCTTCCTTACTCTTAGAATAAATCAGGGTATCATTAATAAAAACCACCACAAACTTATCTAGTTCGGGCATAAACACTGAGTACATCAAATAGATGAAGTGGGCAGGAGCATTAGTAATTCCGAAGGACATAACCAAATACTCATACAACCCATATCTTGCAGTAAAAGCCATCTTCGGAATATCCTCCGGTCGAACCCGAATTTGATGATAACCCGAACGGAGATCAATCTTTGAAAATACCTTTGCCCCAACAAGCTAGTCAAATAACAAGTCTATTCATGGTAGTGGATACTGGTTCTTGATAGTTACTTCATTTAAGGGTCTATAGTCGACACACATCTTTAAGGTTTGATCCTTCTTTTTCACAGAAATTGCAGGACAGCCCCACAGTGAGGAACTGGGTCGAATAAAACCCTTTTGTAGCAAATCTTGTAATTGAGTCTTCAATTCTACCAGTTCATTTGGGGCATTCTGTATGATCTTCTAGAAATAGGAGTTGTGCCAGGCTTAAGTTCAAGAGAGAATTCCACATCACACTCTGGTGACAAACGTGGCAACTCTTCAGAAAACACATCTAGAAATTCTCGCACCACCGGAATATTGACTAACTCTTCGACTACCACACTATAAGCCCTTTCTGGAGTTTCCTCTAGAGAAGACAATTGGAGTTTTAACTGACTTCCTCCTAGCACTGCATTTATCTGAATAGTCCGTTTCCTCGTGTCAATAATGGCTTCATGTTGAGCTAGCCAATTCATACCTAGGATCACATCTATGTCCTGGCCCTTCAGTACTATCATATTGGTGGGGTAGGTATGCCCACCCAATTCTACTGGCACATGAAATGCTACTTCTTTTGTGCCTAACTTTCCCCCAGGAGATTTTACAATAACTCCCATATTTGTTTCTTGAATTGGAACATCATGATTCATAGCAAAAGTTCTACTAATGAATGTATGAGATGCACCAGTATCAAAGTACTTTGGCAGGATGATGGGCAACAAGGAACGTACCCATAAGCACAGGATTTCCTTCCGGAGTCACATCCTATTGTGTATAAAACACTCGCCCGGATTTCCTATTGTCCTTCCTTTACACTGTTGCCAGAAGTATTCTTGTTCTGATTTTGAGATTTGTTTCCTACTGATCTCTGGAAATTGGAGTTATTCTGGCGGGGATAGGGACAATCTTTAATGAAATTTCCTGCCTTTCCATAGTTGTAGCAAGGATATTTAGTGCCAGCGGGGAACTTGGGCATTTGCAGGTGGAAGCTGGTTTGGCCAGTTGGTGGGATGAATATAGGTGGGATTCTTCAATGGATAGGTAGTTGAATGATAAGGAACATTTGCTGAAACAGCAGTCCTGATTACCACCTTCTGACGCTTGGCTGTTGGTTGAGAAAACTCTGGCCTAGAACTTTTTCATGCCTGCTTCACATTTTGATGTACTCGTGCCTTTTCTTCCATGGCTATGGCCACACTTATTGCCCAATTGAAAGTAAGATCATAGCAAGTGGCCATCTTCTTTTGCATCTTTGAGTTGAGGCCTCTCATAAAGCAATCTCTTTTCTTGATATCCGTGTTCACATGCTCAATAGCACACTGAGAAAGGTGATTAAATTTCCCAATATACTGCATCACAGTATCTGCCCCTTGCCTAAGTCTCAGAAACTCCTCAAGCTTCATTTGCAAAATCCCATCAGGAACATGATGAGCGAGGAAAGCTTCTTTAAATTCAGCACAAGTAACCTGGTGATCTGGAAGTTGTATGGCAACAAAATTGGACCACCAAGTACTGGCAGCTCCGTGAAGTTGTTGTGCAGCAAATAGAGACTTTTGTACCACAGTGCACTGAATGAGGCCAAACTTCTGCTCAATCAACCATAGCCACTCAATTGTGTCAAGAGGTTCTTCTACTTTAGCAAACACTGGCGGCCGAGTCTCCATAAATTCCATATATGTTGCATTCCTTTGCTAATTTTGGGGAATACGAGGCCCACCCTGATTGTTTTGATGGTGAGCAATTTCATGGAAAACCCTAGCATTTTCAGCAGTGGCATTAACTAGGGCAGCAATGGCATCTGCCAATGTAGGTGGAACTGGTGGTGGTGGAGGATTGATATCAGCTTCTGCACCACCACGCGATGTGCCAGCCCCATCCGACCCACGAGTACGCATAGGCATCTGGAGTAAAAGAAAGTCATGAATAAACATCCATAACCATGAAATATATTACATAAAACAGGTACATGGTGTTTTATTCATTACAATACCAAAATTGACATAGCTTCATCCTATGTCTACACTAGAGGTCATGACACCATACACATGTCACACTAGCCCTCTGTATAACTAGCTATCTCAGAAGCATCACTGCCCCCTGGAGACTCACCACCTAGTACATACATAGGAGCGACTCCATCCTCTAAGTCTGCTTCAGGCTCACCATCATCAGCTAGCACCACACCACTCTCTGCTTCCGTGGCCCCTAGCGCATCATTGGGGTGCAGCTGATAGTAAAGTTGGTGGACTTCTTCATGAAGCTCATTAGAGTAATCCTCTAGATCATTATAGGCTAGAACCAAATCCTAAAAATGGCCCCTCAAGTGGTCCTCATGGGCAAAAGCTGCCTCCTGAGACCGCATGGTTGCCGCCAGTTGTTCCTTCTGCTCCGCCAATTCCTTCTGAAGTTGCTTCTTTTCTGCCAGCAGCTCAAGAATATGGGAGGCATCAAGACACCGCTCATTGAAGGATACATCTAGGCACTGCTGCAACTGCTCCACCTGCGTTAGAGGTGTACGACTGCTACTGCCTGCCTCCACAGTATGTGGAGCCATCTGATGCTTGGGCACACCTCATGGTCCAACATGCATGCGGGGTGTCTGCTTAGGAGGAGCCATTCTGAATTTTAAAGAACAAAGATGGAAGAAAAGATCAAGAGAATAGTAGGATTAATAAGAAATTTTTTTAAACCCACATATAATCTAGTAACCATTTAGCTTTTAGGGGGAAATCTTTTATCAAAAGAGTGAATGTTATGATGCATGCTTCGTTTCCTATTCGCCTCTCAACTACTACAAATATATTTGGCTATCACGTTTTATGACGGTGGCAATCCTACTCACTCCGTAACTGACTAGTCGTAATCTTCTAAAATTTTGTCATCATACCTACAGAAAATTCTACTCCAGCCTAAGTTGTGGGTTAGTGGTTAGTATCTTAAGTTAAGCCACCTACTAGTCCTTAACTTACTATAGTACTAACTGCACTCTTACCACCAGGCATGTAATCCTAGTTTAGATTTTAAAAATTTTCATTTGAACTCAATTTCATTTAAAGACATGTTCTCATGATTATTCTCTTATTTGCAAAAATGTGTGCATGGCTCTGATACCAGTTGTCACAACCCAACAAAGTTATCTGGTCCATGTACACCAATCCTTGCCCTCAAGGCCTTGGATGGATATGCATGTGAATCAGATAACTTACTCGGGGTGCCGAGTTTCGATGAACTCGTTCATTCCCAAGGACCATTCACCAAAGTTGCAAATATTACAATAATCCCACAAGAACATAAACTTTAAAACAGGAGTTGAGCGGAAGACTTTACAATAAGATAATATACATTAACAAACTTTTAAATTATACAAGCCAAGTAGTAGGTATTATTATCACATGCCTGAGGTAGAGTCAAGTGCTAACTCATCAACTGGGAAGAAACCATCTTCCCGTAGTACACACATAATAAACATAAACAAAAGCAGAAGCCTTAAGTGCGAGTTTTAGCAGAACTCAAAGGTGTTAATAGTCTCTCCTCCAGCAACAATAGGAATAAAACCCTGAGTACGCAATTACTCAGCGAGACTTACCCGACTAAAGAAAAGACTCTCAAGGGTATGCTGGTTTGTTGAGAGTCAAGGTAAAGCTTACCAAATTTCAAAGACTCGGTTTTGCAGAAAAGCTTACTAATAGTGGATCCTTAAGCCAAAATTTTTACTTCACAAGTTAAGTTTCTTCCTAAATCTAGATTTGCCTAATCTAGATCATTCACTTTTCTTACACTAACTTCAGTTTAGCATCTTTAGTTTCACTTGTTATCTATGATGAGGGTCGAAGATCTAGTCTTCATATCCGAGAAGTTCGACAATCCGAATCGATTAATATCTAGCTGGGGATCTCCAACCACACGACATATGTAGCACTTAACCCTTGCATATGTCAACTCGCCCACGGGTTTCTCAAGACCAGAACGGGTCCCTGCCAATTGAGAGCTCAGTACCCCACCATCCAGCCTCTTGCCAAGTGGATACACGATACTATCGCCATCTCTCCACTCCCATTGCGGGCTGACATTTCTGGTACTGGTCCGACCGAGGCTAAGCTTACCCATGATGAGGCATGTGGCTAGTTAAAGGGTCCTAGATCAGCAGGCCAACAATCATACGGTCCTTAAGCGACACAGACGAGCGACCTTTCCTACTCAACGCCTGGTCTCAAATTAAATTATTTTTGAAAACTTGGTACCTGTGAGAGGTACCTTACTAAAATGATGAAGTCATCAAGGCCTTTGATACCTTCATCATTCCAGTATCTTTTTCTTTGTAAAAGCATGATTCATACATCAAAACATTTTGTTCCTTGTCTATAAGCATACTAAGCATATCTAGCTTTTCAAATCAGTTATCAAGGACGATAATCAATAACTCAAGGAAGTTATGCAACAAAGGTTTAACCATTCATCTCCTACCACCTAATGCAGCATATAAGTGATAAAAGTTTTAAAACAGCAAGGAGGTGGCAAATGCACTGGGGCTTGCCTTGATGAGGAGAGTCAGGCTCTTCTACTAAAATATTGTAGTTGGCAGCAAATCCTACTGGAGCACCTTCTGGAGGACCTTTAGAGATCACCTCAGTTGGAGAAGTTTCATATGGAGGAACAGGCTCCCCTTCCACTTCCACTTCAAATTCTTCTTCTAGGTGCTCTACAAGTCAATTCGAAGTATATGAATGCTCATGTAATGAGATGTTATGCAAACTTTCATTTAGAGAGAGGTGGAAAACTCACATATTCATAATTAAGAACATGACCATTATACTTATGTTTCTGGGTAGTATAGTTTTTGTCTAAAGGAATCACATTACACTTATTTTAATAGACCAAAGGACCATCCATGTTTTAGTTGTACAATTTGTTGTTTAACACTAGGTAGGATTTAAGATTGATCTAACCTTAAACCAATACTAAAGTTTAGGGTTTTAATTACTTATACTTAGCTAGGTTTTAGTCCTTTGGGCAAATCAACTCCAAACAGGTTCAAATTTTAACCAGAGGCTATTCTAAGGTTATATAATATTGCCACAAATTCTTATGATTTTTAGACCTAGGGTTTTATTTCTAAAATTCTAAAAGGCTTAGTTTAAGCATCATAAAAGACTAATTATTTCCATGCTCGAGATAAAAAATCTTGAAACCATTTTTGTTAATTACTTTGTGTTTTTAAGAGCTCAGGAAAATTAGTCTCATGATTTTATCAATTTTCTACTATTTTCTATAAATTGCTAAAGCTGACAGTAAAAAGAAAAAGAAAAACGATGAATAGGGTTGGGCCGATTCTGGCCCAAGTCAGCCCACAACAGGGAAAAACGCACGTGCGGCCGTGGTTGCGTAGCCAATTTTTCGCGAGGGACCCTAGGTGTTTGAATAATCAGTAAAGAACCCTAGATACTACTCCCGTGTCTCACTGACAGTTACACATAGGCCCTCGACTTCCATTCTATTCACAAACTCCAGTCCACGTTTAAATCCCGATGAGCGCCGGCCATCCGCCACTTAGACCCGGTGACGGCGACCATCTCTGATGAAAACAAGCCTACCAGTGTGGTCGTCGAGACTTTCTTCCTATTTCCCCTAAGTTAATTGACCCTAAACCATCTAGGGTTTCACTAGCCATGCTTACGGCGGATCGACGAGCTCCGGTGAGGTATACCGGGGTTCCAAGTGCGGTAGGGTTCAATTCAAGGTCATTATAAGTATCAGTAATGCATTAGGCATATGATGCTCACCTAGGTTTGTCCGGAGGAGCTATGGGTTGGTCGGTCAACGTGGACAGTGTCTTCGGCGACGTTCACTGACCGACACGATGGTGTTCTAGTTGATCCTTTGCGGTATAGTTCAAGCGGGAAAGCACATGAGCTTCACCATGATCTATAGACTACGAAACATGAGGTAAACAACTACGACTGACCTTAGGAAGGGCTGGCCACGCGGTTGCACTGCTTGGTGGCGCTGGTGACCACCGATGGGGAAAAACCGGTGTTCTAGGCTATCGATGGTGGAACAGTGGGAACAAATGGTGGCTTGGGTGTGTAACGAAGAGGCTGGGCTGAGCGCAGGCTTAATTTAAAGGAAGTCACCCCGACAGTGGGCAATTTGGTCGCTGACTCACGGCGGCGGCGACAACCCGAGATACTCCACATTATCCTCAACGGTGTCCATAGGCCGGTAATGTGGCGGGCTTACCACGAACCTTTTATGGCGGTGCATTACGCGAGCCTCCAAACAGCTAGGTGGACGGCCAGACCGTCCGGTGGCTTGCTACGGTGGCGACGGATGATTCACGGTGAGGACACATGGTGTCCGTGGCAAGAGTGGTAATTCGAGTATCGAATCCGAGCCAGAGATCTTTTTACCACGCATTGATCCAAATCTCGGCGGCACCAATCGTGGTGCGAACTCGAATCACGATGGCGGGACGTCGGCGGCGAGCACACGGCACTTGGGTTCTTCTTCAGTGTACTATACCATGGCAATGTCCATTTCACGCGCCTGACAGAGTGATTTGAGAGGATCATTTCTCTTCGGTTTTTGTTCAACAACCTATCAAGTCGTCCATAGAAAAATTGTTGTCCATCATACCTGCTTTAACTTCGTTATAGAGTTCTTATGCAAACCTCCACTCGATCAAGTGCAATTCAGCTCTCAAATCAACCTAATGCCACTGTCAGTCTAATCTTTAGTCCAACCCTGACTGACAACCCAACTTCCAGGCTATTTTACTTCAATTTCTGTATAGCTCTAGGGCTTAATCACTTAACCAAACTTGAACTACTTCAATACCTCTACAAATTTGTTGTAATGACCCATGACAAAATTTCCTTAGATCAAAAGATACAAAGGTCTAAAGTTAGCACCAAATTACTGTTTTTCAGAGTTAACCACTTGGGTGCCCTTGGGACCTTTTTGCAATTTACTCTAATTTCTTCCATAGCACATGGAAATCTCCAAATAGAAAAGTTACCTAGTTTTTGTTACTCTACCACTTTGATATATGCACTTTGGTCCAAAAGTGCATAGGAATTTGAATCACCTCATAAAGCACTTAATTAGGGTTTTTTAGGGTTCATATCAGGGTTGTAGTATTCTAGGGTTTTTGTGCCACTCCAATAATCCAAACTGAGTCACTTTTGAACATTTCCACTAATCTTTGAGTTCACACTCAAAATGCTATCTCACACACGCACATCATCTCATAACTTGTTTTGAAATTTTACCTTGTGGATGCACTCTAGGTGTATTATACATCATGAAATATTAGTGCAAATGATGTCATGCCAAAGTTTTAGTCTTGGTAACACCAGGGGTGTTACACTACACCTCAAGTTCATCTAATTAATCAGCTAAGAGCGTCCTGTCACACCCAGATTTAAGGGGTAAACCTGGGTACGTCTCATATGTGCGCCAAATAAGAACAACACATATAATGACCAAGTGTATAGAGATAAATGTCACAAACATTATTACAAAGTGGAAGTGTCTTACAAAAATAAATGATAACAAATAAGCGAACTAATATTATTTCCATGGCACCATTAAGCTGACTGGGAGACACCACCTAGACTTCAACGAACTCCTCGTAGTAGTCCTCCTGGGCTACCTGCTCTTCACCTTGGGGGGTTATATATCACAAGGGTGAGCTCACAAAAGTTCATCGCTCAACAAGTATGGGGAATAATGTGCATGAACTCACCAAAAGTGGGGGCTCATGTGAAGTGTAAGCCTGATCAACGAATAATGGTTAAAGCTGAGCATTGCTTTTAAAAAGTTGGTCAAATTTTATTAGCAGTTACTATATGTAAGTATATACCAACCTAAAGTAATAAGGAATCAAAATTAATAATAAAACCACAATGCAATGCATATGATAAATTAAGTTTAATTCCATAAGTTAATCATGTGAGAGTCATGAGCTACTCATGACCGCGAACATGGCTAGTATACCAGTTTTACACTCTATAAAGGTTGTACCCTTTACCCACAAGTCATGCTACCCAGTTGCCAAGGGGTCTAGAAGTCCCATTCATCTCTATCGTGGAGACGAGGCAGGGTAACACTATGAGGCCTTTACAAAGTTTCACTAGCTTCAGAAAACACGCTAAGGTTTCTGAGGAGAGCGATATAGGAATCCCCCGTCTGAAAAGTCATCGCAGCATGTTGAACCCGATAACCTCCCCATATCGACAACTTCCCTACCGTCGTTCAATGCATGTCAAACTAAAAACCGGCCAATTAGATCCCAGACTCGGGGCACATGGACCCAGTCCGGTGGCACACCGGACCGATCGATGCCCCCCATAGGAAGCAGATTATCAGCAAATTTTAGAAGGAAGGGGAAACGCCCATGGGGACTCTTTAGGCTATAAAAGGCCCCCCTAGGCATCCTCCTTCAACACACCAATCACTTCTAAGTAGCATACATTTTGTAGAATCATTCTATACTCCCTCTCTTGTGTTATTCTCTATAGATCAGGTGTTTGGCGCAGTTATAAGCCAAACAAGAGAGGAGAGGTGCTGCAAGGAGGTAGTGTGAGCAAGATCTTGAGCAAGCAAGGAGACTTACTCTGTTGGTGTATTGTCAAGATGTTGTAAACAGTCGTAGCCCTGTTGTAACCTTCATCAATATATAGTGGTGACTCGAACCACGACCAGGTGATGGATCTCAGCAAATGGAGGAAGGAGTTGAAATAGACTCCAAGCCATGTGGCTAACTCCAGCATGGATGTAGACAAGCATTTCAGGCTTGGCCGAACCATAGGATAAACCTCGGTGTCTCTCTATCTCACTGTTCTATTTATGTTTGCTTTACACTTTGCACTTATCTACATATCTTTGGTAAAAACTATTTATGAAGTGCAGACTATTGTGAGACAGAAACTAAAATTCGGCTATGATCTACTCGACTCGACTACATTCCAGATGACATCCAGATTCGTGTTCCTGGTCAAAGAGAACTTTCAATTGGTAATAGATCAAGGCTTTCCTTTATGGGCTTAGCCGTCCGAAGAAGACAATGTCGTCGAAAGAGGTAACCCTAGAACCTCTACTTGGCGATGGTTCAAATTATGCATCTTGGTCTGTATCTATTCTTGATGATTACATGAGTATTGATCCTGATTTAAGACAAATTTTTAATAAGAGAATTTTTCCTTCTAAGATTAGTAAAAATCCCTCTAAGAAGGAACTAAGATGGCTGACCCTTAATCATCATGCTTGCAACATCTTAGTTGATGCTCTTGCTAGAGATGCTTACTTTGCTATCATGAGTAATGATAATGATATATTTGTTGATGCTCATGAATTGTGGACTACAATTAAATTGAAATATTTTAAGTCCCTCTAGTGCATGTGGTACTAACCTTTTGAAAGGGAAGAAGAAGAACGATGGCGACCAAATGACGAATCCACATTATTGCAAGATTCCTTTTCTCATACCACTTTGCATGCTTTCGCTAAAAATCATGATAGGGAAAATGAAAGCAAGGATGTGGAAGAAGACTAGATTCGTCAGCTCTGCACTCATCTCAACAAAGAGGATAAAGCCATATTAATGAAATTGTTGAAAAGGAATGGCGAACAAGGAGAGATGCTTCTCAAACTATAAAAGGTACTCATCAAGACTAAATATAGCTTGGAGAAGATGATCAAAGAGCATGAGGGGCTAGTGTGCTCTCTTGGAAATTTGGTCCAAAGGATGTTGTATCTTGTAGTGCTCAAGTTAAAATTGATAATGCCATGCTCAAGAGTCAATTAGAAATGCTAAAACTTGAAAAACTTTCTTAATGTGAGAAACATGATATGTTATCTTATTCTCATAATACACTGATTGATGATCATATCATGTAAGATGCTGCTCATGAGACTTTACTTGATAGTATAAATTATTGTAAACCTCATACTTGCAATCCAAGGAAAGCCAGTCCTCGATTGAGCAAAAGGTCATAGTAAGGTTCAGAAAGAACAAGAGGAAAATGCGAAGAACGTGCCATGGTCAATCTCCTCAAGATATCTTTGGACACGTGGTGAAAAAGCTTAAGGGAGAAACCACATCATGCACCCAACTCCGTCAAAAGCATGTTCCAAGAGCAACAAAGGAAGAAAACAACTTGAACAAGAATAAAGGTAACAATTCAAGTGTTTATGTTGTCTGCACTAACAAAATCTCCATGACCTCCAAGAGTAGAAAGAGAATGAGAAAAGATAGGTGCTTTATATGTAACGTGAAGGGCCACTTCATTACCTCATGTCCACACACGGAAAAGAAGGACAAAGTGAGAAGATAT
Source organism: Zea luxurians (assembly GCA_029449295.1). NCBI lineage: Eukaryota > Viridiplantae > Streptophyta > Magnoliopsida > Poales > Poaceae > Zea > Zea luxurians. The sequence continues at coordinate 17,058,224 of JAOPSE010000037.1, forward strand.
TTTGCATGCAATGATGAGGATCACTTGATCACTTCATGTCCTCTGATGAAGAATCAAGAATGTGCATCTCCCACGATGACCCTCGCCAAAAAGAAGAATGAGCAGCAGCGTCATGTCATACTGAGAGACACTTCTACTACAAATGTGGTGAGTGTAACACCCCAAGGTCCACATACACCCCGAGGTGCTACTAAAACTACACTTCTAATAATCTGGTATGAAATTTCAACATCATCTCCTTTGAAAATTGCATAAATGAGGAAGCAACAGAGTATAAACAGATATCATGGTTAGAAAACAAACTAGACATTAATAATCTGCTAGCAATGGGAAGATAACCTTAACGACATGAACTGAATTAACCAGTGCACACGACTAGCTAAAAACAAACATCCTTTGACAAAAAATTTCTAATTAAATCATGGTTGTGATTGGGCAGCGTTATTATGAGAGTAAAGGTGGACGTGCTGCTACTTCCCTCATTCCCAACATGAATTAAGTACCTGCATCGAGTAATGCAAGAGTGAGATAACACATCTCATCAAGTAAAATAATATTAAACTGTTTAACCACATAAGAACATTATTTTACCACCACTTGATTTCATAATCTTCTTATTATGAAGGTGCAGCACAAATACAACATACAACACACATAGTTACCACACCTTGCAGGTAGAAACCACAATAGTAACATAGCAATGTCACACTTCATATATACCTCATGAGTGCAAATGACTGCAAATGCAAGGATGACTTCTACCTTCATACCTCTAAGGATATGAAGCCGCATCGTACCCCTCCTCAGGCAACGTATGATGCTAAATGTAAAACAAACATAACTAGAGTTTCAAAATTCATATGAATACACTATTTATCAATCTGGAAAGCCTATGAAATTATCTACAACTTCTCTCACTAAATCAAAATTTAATTCTGTTGATAGAAGTGCCTAAATCTTAGGAGAACAGATTCTACACAGAATTATGAGACTGAAAAATTGTTCTAATCAAACTTTAATTACTATCTGATCTGATATCTGATTGAGGTGTTTTTTGCAGCCATGGAAATATCTATAGACTATCTACGACTCATAGATAGACTTTTTATTTTTTTTGAGGCCACTAAGACCACAGAAACCTGGCATGAACAGAAACTATCGAATCTGCCACTCTATAGAGACTAATTTCAAGATCAAAATCTAATCCCCCATCTAATCCAACCAAGAAAGGCTAATTGCAAGGCCTAAAACTCATCCAGAACAAGAGAAAACATTTATCATGTGGAGAAAAGAGAGAGAAAGGAAATCCAACCAATTCTTGGAGAGGAACGACGACGATGGGCGACGGTATGCTCTCATCTCCCCTCTCTTCTCTCCCTTGTTCTTCCTCTCTTCTCTTGGGGCAAGGCACAAAAGTGTGATGGCTGCTAGGGGTGGGAGGATGTGGATGCTAAGGTTAGGGAGGTATAAATAGAAGAAAACTTCCACAATCCTAATATCCAATGGCTCAGATCAACCGGCACTCGAAAAGACTCATCCGGACTCCAAACAAGGCAAACTAGTAATCGATTAGAATCATCTCGACGAGATCTATACATCTACGGCCTCCGATCATCCTTAGGACACACCATATTTGGATTATAAACATGGTTTAATTTTTAGGGTGTTACATTCTACCCCCCTAAAAGAATTTGTCCTCGATTTCTGCCATTTCTACAAATCAAGACATTCACTAACGGTAAAACTCAGACAAACACCCTAAATAGACTCATATAATAGACTAGTAGCATTGATGCCATCGTGAACAAAAAAGTTTTTCCCGAAACAACCTCTAACTCAGACTAATTTATCAAAGGAAACAATACACCTTGACAACAATCATAAAACAATATAAAATAAAACCCAAGGCATTGTCATAGGTCCAATCAACACTAGGATTTCCCATCATTGAATTTGGATGCAACTCCACAGTCTTTAATCAACACTTCACCAAATACGTTAGAACACTAAGCATAACAATCATCGAATTCAACAACCTTGTTTGTTAATGCCACTAAGGCCAAACATCCATATATCTTCAATGTATGAAACACCCGACATACCACTATCAAGCACTATAAAACATGGTTGTTATTACATTAGAATCCAACTACTAGAGACCTCCAAAACTATTCTATTGACATGAAGCAAATGGTGCTCATGTCATATAACGTCTTTTTCTCCTCTTAAAAGAGATAAAATTTGCAAGACTCATAAAGCAATGAAGGGATAACAACAAGACAAACTAATGTTCTTCTTGACACAGACTCATGCAAAAGCTTCATAAATATTACTTTCAACACTAAAATAATAACACGATACTATGCTCAACAGAAGTAATTGGACTTCAATAAGACAATCCACATAACCAAAGTAGTAGACATACTTGATCTATCAAACCATCATTCATATGAAAAGAAAAAAATCTCAACCGGATGCAACAACCACATCATTATAGAGATAGATGACTAACAAACATAAGCAAATCTCAATTAAGCATTGACTTGGTTTAAGATAAAGTGGTCCAAATAATGATTCAACAAGCATGCATAGAGAAACTGATCATAAAAAAATCAAACTACCATATATCGTTGGTGAATAAAAATATAAAACGGGTTGTTATCTGTCGGTGTTTCAGACCTGGGGGACCCTCAACCGACTAGTGAATTTTATGCTGCGTGTCCCAACCCGGATGGATTGATGCAAGATGAAACACAAGGTTTATCCTGGTTTGGGCTAAGAAGGCCCTACTTCCAGCAGAGGGAGGATGAGGCTTATATTATATTGCACCGGGGTGCTTGTAGTAGGGGATACAAGCTTTGCGAGAGAGGGAACGGATCCTAGGTCTCTTGAGAGGTCTGGTGTTGTGGAGAGAAGGTTTGCCTTGAAGTGTTTTTTGTTGATGTTGGGTGAGCCGTCTGGGTGAGCTTTCAAAGCTTGCCTTGGGAAGGCCCTGGGCATATTATAGGTACAAGGAGGTGACCCAGCTGTACATATGGGGGTGTAGCTATGCGCTAATGTGGATGGCGGAGAAGTGCTTGAGCCCTGTAGAAGCGTGGCCGGTGGCGTGGCCCCAGGTCTTGACCCCCGTAGCGGCGCGGCCGGCTCCGTCGAGTTGAAGCCGAGCTCTGTAGCACCGTGGCCGGCGGTATGGCCTGGTCGTCGAGGTGGCCTTGAAGTTTGTGTCCTGCTAACGTTTCTTTGACTTTGTAGAGAGCTGAGGACAGTCGACATCATGGGCGCATGTCGGGGATCATCATTACCTGTTACTGGAGTAATTTGATGTGACACTGGTCCTGTTCCTTCGTAGCCTGAGGTGGCTAGCTAGGGGAAGGATAGTGTTGTATTCCCTGTTCGCGTAGTCGGTCCGAGGCCGTCTCGGGCGTGGTGGTGTTTTCTCCCGAAGCCGAGGCCTAGGTCGGGCGAGGCGAAGATCTCCTCCCAAGGCCGAGGCTGAGGCCGAGGCCTGGGTCGAGCGAGGCGGAGATTCATCCCGAGGTCGAGGCTGAGGCCGAGGCCTAGGTCAAGCGAGGCGGAGATTCATCCCGAGGCCAAGCCCGTGTTCGGGCGTGGTGCCGATTCCTCCCGAGGCCAAGGCCGAGGTCGGGCGAGGCGGAACTCCCTGTTGCGACCGAGGCTGAACTCGGGAGAGGCGGTAACTACTGTTGTTAGTCTTACCCCAGTGGTTGGCATAGTGGTCGGAATGGGGTGAATAGTGTCGTTAACCTGTCAGAACGATCAGTAAAAGGGTGAAGTGACTGCGGTCATTTCGATCTTACCAACTGCGGCACGCGTGTCGGGATAAGGTGTCAGGTGATCCCTGCATTAAATGTGCACGTGATACGGTCAGTGGCAAGGCGGTTTGGCCGAGGCCTCTATACGACAAAGTTTACCCGAGTTTTGCCTCGGGCGAGCTGGGGGTGCGCCCACTGCCAGAGGGAACCCTCGAGCGAGCCGTGAATCCGTACGGGACTACTGTTCTTGCCCGAGGCTGGGCTCGGGTGAGACGGGACCGCGTTCCTTGGTAGACGAGGACTTGACTTGAACCGCGGTTACCAGTCTTTATGGTTTGTTTTAAAGATGTTCTCCAGCCATGTTTAGGAGTACTGGGGGTACCCCTAATTATGGTACCCGACAGTAGCCCCCGAGCCTCAAAGGGAGTGTAGGCACTCGCTTGGAGGTTCTACCGGATTTTTGCAAGGTGACTGGTCTTTTTTAGTAGTATTTTGTTCCGATGGGTGCGCGCAAGCACACCCGTCGGGTGTAGCCCCCGAGGCCTTGGAGGATTGGTTTGACTCCTCTGAGGTCTTAATGCTCTTCTTGTTATTCCTTGGTCGGCCTTGTTGTTCTCTCATGCGGCCTGGCCACAGCCCGGGTGGATAGTCAGGCTCCAAGTTTTTAAGTTAGTTTGTCGACGTGGTCAACAATTTAGCCGTAGCCAGGTGCGAGAGCAGCCCCTGAGCCTCTCCACGGAGCGAGAGGACGATCAAGGACCGTCTTGGCTTTTTATAGTATGCCCCTTCGTCGCCTTTCCGCAAGGAGGAAGGGGGGAACGTGCCATGTTACCCTCGGTGGGCACCGAACATGGTGTTTCCAGTGAGTTGCTAACGGGTAATCCGAGTGGACGCCCGAGCCCCGTTCGATAAGGGTCGGCTAGTGGCCCAGAGGCACGCTCCAAAAGTACCTCCTGGTGATTCGCTAGACCCGGACCCATTCGATAGGGTCCGAGGGCTCGGTGCCTCCCTCCGGTCGGATTCCATTACAAATCGTTCCCGCTGGTCTTGGAAATGTCCTAGGGTACCTCGGGAGCGTAGCCCGAGCCTCGGCCATGTAACGGACATACCCAGGGTCATCCCTGACTCTACATGCTCTGGGGCGGCTGTCAAACCCTTCCGAGGGGCCAGCCTTCGAACCCCTGATCAATAGAGGGCTCGGAGCCCGAGTGGTCTGGGGCGGTCGCCGAACCCCGCAGGGCGCAACTTTCGAACCCCTGATCAGTAGGAGGGCTTGGGGCCCGTTTCCTTTGCTGAGAACGACTCTTTCGAAATATCTCCTTTCCTGATCCCTGTGGAGAGAGAGAGAGAGAGGGGAAAGGAAGAAAGGAAATAAACTAAAACAGTGTGGCGCACCTTTTTGAGGCGGTCATCATAACGGAGGCGAAACGGCGCCCGCTCGACTGCCAGGGGTGACGCGTCACTACAAGAATCCTAATGATTCCCGTCGGCCAGGATGATTCCCGTCGGCCAGGGAAAAAGCCGACGGGGATAACGTAACTCCCGTCGGCTACACAGCAGCCGACGTGAATAACTTAACGCCCGTCGGCCAGAGAGTAGGCCGATGGGAGTTAACTTAACTCCCGTCAGCCAGAACATAGGCCGACGGGGATTACTTAACTCCTGTCGGCCAGAGCGCAGGGCAACGGGGATTAGGCTTTTATGAGCGCGGGTTCACCCGCGCGGGCTCATTTCTCTGACTTTCCTTCGTAGCCGCCGCTGCCTCCTGCCCTATTCGCCGCCGCCTCTAACCACCACCGTGCCGCCGCCCCTCCCCGCCGCCGTGCCTTCCCGGCCGAGCCCGACCGTCCACGCCGCGCGCCCGGCCGCCCCGGCGCCGCCCGTCCGCCGCCCGTCCGCTTGCGGCGCCGCGCGCCCGGCCGCCCCACCGCCGCTTGCCCGTCAGCGCCGCCGCGAGCCCGGCCGCCCATCCCCGCCGCGCGCCCGCCCGTCTGTCGCCGCCGTGCCCGCCCTCACTCGTCTCCGCCGTGCCCCACACCGCCCACATCGCTGCCGGGCCTCCCATCGCGCTCACAAACACCGCCGCCGCCGCCTCTCAGAGCGTCGTCACTGCCTCCTCGAGCGCCGCCGCCGCGCCCATGCGCCGCCTCCGCCCCCGACCGCATCTCCGAACCAACTATGACACCCACGTGAGTTAATTATGTGTGTACATGTTAATGCATTGGATTGTGAACGTTAATTATGTGTGTACATGTTTATTTTCGTCGGTTTTTTATGGCCGACGGGAGTTAACTTTCATGATTAGTATTAATTTAATAACACATGTGATTAGAGTGTGATTATAGTTAATTTAATATCACATGTGTGGCTTCATGTTAGGTAATTATTAATTGTATTCTTATAGTAGATTTAACTTATACAATTGAATTGTTAAATTTGATGTTATTTATTGATTAGATTTAACTTACAATATTAGGATGTATGAAGGTTTCGATATTGATTAATTTGATGTTATTTATGTGTATATATAATTATTTATGTATATATATAGTTTTACTACATACCTATAGATGTATATATGTATGTATATATATGTGTGACGTGTAGAAACGTGATTGTCTCACACACACTCTTTACTCGTACACAGCCGCAATAATGGGTGATAGACGTGATTGGATGTATGAAGGTTTCAAGAAGGGTGGGTGTCACACTAGTGAATGGTTTGCCAAGACGCAAATATTTCTGGACCATGCAACTGCTTTGTCACAAATAGATAATATTAGGTGTCCATGCAATAAATGTAGAAATATGACGAGCCACACCAAGAGGCAGGTCACACTACACCTGTGCTCGCATGGTTTCGTGCCAGGCTATAAGGTCTGGTATCTCCACGGTGAAGATGCTGAACGAGCAGTAGAAGTAGAAGTTGATGACAGTGAAGATGATGTTGATAGGATGGACCAGATGCTTGAGGATCTGTAGCCTGAACTGGCACCAGATCATCATGATTCACCTACACCAGAGGTTCAGAAGTTCTTCGACCTACTCAAAGCGTCAGAAGAGCCTCTTCACGGGCACACTGACGTGACCGTCCTCAAATTCGTGACCCGACTGATGTCAATCAAGTCAAAATTTGCATTTTCAATTAATTGTTACAAGGAGCTTGTGGATTTAGCGAGGTTCTTCCTACGGGTCACAAGATGCCCAAAGACATGTACCAGTCCAAAAAATTGCTTGAAGGTCTTGGTATGGAGTATGAGAAGATTGATGTTTGCCAAGACAACTGTATGCTTTTTTGGAAGGAACATGGCAGAGAACAAAAATGCTTAAAATGTGGGAAGTCAATGTACGTGGAGCTTGTAAATGAAGATGGGGAGAAGGTGGTGACAAAGGTTGCACATAAACAGCTTCGGTACATGCCTCTCACTCCTAGAGTGAAACGTTTGTTTCTCTCGAGGAAGACCGCTATGCACATGAGGTGGCATAAAGATTGTACGGACAGACAAGATGGGTTAATGGTGCACCCATCAGATGGTGATGCATGGAAGGCTCTTGACAAATTTGATCCAGATTTTGCCAGCGATGCAAGAAACGTTCGTATCGGCTTGGCAACTAATGGTTTCACGCCGTTCAATATGACCGCTGCGTTGTATTCATGTTGGCCTGTCATTGCCATACCGTACAACCTTCCACCTGCTCTTTGCATGAAATATGAGTTTATGTTCCTATGTCTTGTTATACCTGGGCCTGAGCATCCTGGCGTACGCCTCAATGTGATGCTTCAACCACTGATTGAAGAGTTAAAGAAGCTATGACAAGGTGTGGAAGCCTATGACTGCTTCAAGAAGTAGAAATTCAATCTTCGTGTTGCATATCTGTTCTCGGTTCATGATTTTATGGCGTATGGTATTTTCTCTGGATGGAGCGTGCATGGTAGATTGACGTGTCCTTATTGTGCTAAAGATACAGATTGTTTTCGTCTTAGTGCTGGTGGCAAGATATGTTACTTTGATTGCATAGATGTTTTCAACCCTTCAATCACCCCTTCAGAAGGCAGAGAAAGGAATTTAGGAAGGGCACCATTGTCACGAAGGGACCGCCCAAGCGACGTAGTGGGATAGAAATTACAGAAGAGCATATGAAACTTGTCCTAGACGAGAGTGGGAAAAGGTATCAAGGTTTTGGTGAGGAGAATAACTGGACTCACATATGTGGCTTGTGGGAGCTTCCTTATGCTAAGTCATTGATTTTGATGCACAACATCGACGTCATGCATCAAGAGAGTAACTTTTGCCAAGCCCTCATAAATACATGCATTGATTTCCCTGATAAAACGAAAGACAATGACAAGGCACGCATGGACTTAGCAGTGATATGTGATCGTCCAACCCAAGTGCTTAGAGAAAACGGAGGCAAACCAAAAGCTGACTATTGTCTGAAATCTAAGCAACGGAAAGAAGTGATGAAGTGGATGAAGGATATTAAATTCCCCGATGGTTATGCCGCTGGTTTTAGAAGATTTGTGAACCTGAAGACAATGAAGATGAATGGACTGAAGAGCCATGACTTCCACATAATTATGGAGAGGCTCATGCCTGTAATGTTTCGTGGGTACATTTCTGAAGCTACGTGGAAAACGTTAGCTGAAGTTAGCTATTTCTACAGACAGTTGTGTGCTAAAGAAATCAGAAGAGATGTGATGGAACAGCTGGAGAAAGAGGCACCGGTGCTTTTGTGCAAATTGGAAAAAATATTTCCACCGGGTTTCTTCAATCCTATGCAGCATCTCTTTATACATCTTTCATATGAGGCTAAGGTCAGTGGTCCTGTTTAGTATAGGTGGATGTTTCATATAGAAAGAACATTAAAGAAGCTTAGAGCAATGGTGGGCAATAAGGCAAGAGTTGAAGGATGTATTGCGGAACAATTTAAACTAAAGGAGGTAGCACACTTCACAAGTTGTTACTTTGCAGAAGAACATAATGTATTTGCTCGAAAGAAAAGGTACCATGATGATGAACGAGAGATGCCTCCGTGTAGTGATCTTTCGATTTTTCAGACAAACGGCATAGCCGTTGGTCCACCCAAGGCATATCACCTCAGTATGGAAGAACGGAAGTCTGCTTTACTGTACATGTTCACGAATATGCCTGAGGTGGAGAAATACTTTGTGTAAGACTTATTTTCTTAAACTGTTCATATGTGAATTAGTTTATGTTATCTAATATCTCATGTCATACAATAATATTTGACAGCGAGTTTGATGAACAAAACATGAGGTGTCTCGGTAGGCCAACAGCGAGAGACATAGACAAATTGCGACGTGATGGTATGCATGGGCGACCTAATTTCATTATGTGGCTTCGGGACCGTGTAAGTCTTAATTATGTGGCTCCGACATCTAATTTCAGTTAACTAATATTACAGAATTTGCTAATACTTTGTGGCATAATTGACAGTTTGGGGAGGAAATGAATTTGAATGATGACTTACGTCAGTTATCTATTGGAAGCGTAACTGCCAAAAGCTATGGACGTTACGACGTCAATGGATATCGCTTTCGTTCAAGCATTTTCGAATCAAGTCATCCTATGGCCGCCACTCAAAATAGTGGAGTCGTTACTAGGGCAACCGACATGGAAGGACACGAAGCCTGCTATTACAGGAAAATCAAAAATATAATCGAGATTACATTTGCTGGAAATAAGCCTTTAGCGCTAGTTTTCTTTGAGTGTAAATGGTATGACCCGAAGTATTATAGGACTGAATTTGGGATGACACAGATCCAACCTAAAAAATTGCTTCAAGGACACGACACGTATATCCTTGCCCATCAAGCAGACCAAGTTTATTTCTCGACATATCCATGCAAAAAGTTGTCTAAATGGAGGGTTGTGTACAATGTAAATCCCCGCGAACGCCTATACACTCCTGGTGAGGACGAATATCAAATTGGTCACCTTGAGCAGGTTGATGAGGTGTTTCAAGAAGAAGAGTTGCCAACTAGTTTTCATATTGATCCTGCACCGGCATTAGATTCACTAGTTGCAGACGTTAACGACTTAACTTTTCCCGAGAAAAGGAGAAGACAACCTGTTAGGAGAAAAGTTACATGGCGACCTCTGCATAGAAGAGAACAAATAGATCCTGATTTTGATGATATTTAACAAGTAAAGTTGTTTTGTTATTTCATTTGTTTATATTTTAAGTATTATGTCATTTTTGATGCACTAATGAATAATTTCTTATTTTTTATGCAGGATGCCGCCAAAATCAAAGAAGTAAGTGAAGGGGCTGTTCAAGGGCCTGGGCCTTTTTCAGGGCAGTTCTTCGAGCAGCAGCAGACATCGAGAGCTGTTGACCGCGGTACATGGAGATAAGGTAACATATCTTGTACAAATAAATTTGTTTACATATTTACAAATAAATCTTGAGTTGTATGTACCAGGATGAGCAGCACACTGAGGAGCAGCACATTGAGGAGGAGGAGCACAATGAGGCTGAGTAGCACAATGAGGAGGTGGAGCACAATGAGGAGGTGGAGCACGTGACATGGGACCAGGCCGCACAGCATCACTAGCCATGGGACCAGTGGGACCACCAGAGAGAGCAGCAACAGGCGTGGGACCAGTGGGGCCAACAGGGCGAACCGGTTGACAACCCGATGGATGATGGCTCGGGAGGCTCTTCAGCGACACGCACACGTCGCTCAAGAAAAAGCCACTCAGTAAAGCCTCGTCACGCGATAGAGCGAGAGGCTGATAGGACTTTAATCATGCCACATGGAGATCGGTGAGTGTAATATATTAACTTATCTCATATAACTATTATGTGTATTGTTAATGTTTTTGTGTAATGCAGGAATTGGGAGGACCTGTCCTTTGACGGCAAGGGACACCACACTCAGGTTAACCTTACGTGCCGCCTTCACTACCCTGGTATAGTGAAGGTGTCAAACGGTGATACCGAGGATGAGGTGCTCGTCAGTACCTGGGACGAGTACAAGTTTAAAAAGGAACAAAACCACACCGACAGACAGGGACTTGTGCGTAATGACTTTTGGGTATGAATTCTTTATTATTTTTGTTATGTTTCTTAATATTGTAAATCTATGACTTATACCATTGTATTTGTATTCTTTATGTTGTAGCTTCGATATCGGTTGTCTGACGGAGAGGATTACATGGGGCACGCTGAACGTGTCTTCCAAAACAATGCAAAGAAGCTGGTGAAGGATGCCATATACTATGCGAGAATTCAGGCTACAAACCTGTATTTTCAAAAGCATCTGGAAGAAGCAGGCCCCTTGAATAAAAAGGAAGGGTCCTCAAGTATATATTTGACTGAGGATCAATATCGTGAGGTTAGTATTCAATTTGTTTTACCCTTTATATTTATTGTTGTGATTAATAATATGTAACATTGTGTGTGTGTAGGTGATGGTTCCATGGATGGCGCCCGTGCCTGATGCGTACTATGCTTGGTGTCGATATTGGGCTTCCGAAGGCTTCCAGAAAGCGTCAGCGCATCACAGACAATGTCGAGGAACCAATCCTAACCACAAGTTTGGCGGTGACGACATGATACGAAAAGCTAAAAGAATGGTTAGTTTGATCTATCTATGTCGATCAGCAAATAATACGATTGCTTATGAATGTTTTTTGTTTATACAGGAAGCTACGAGTGGCCAAAAGCCTACTGACATTGAGGTCTACCAGGAGGGCCACAAAGGACCAGACCCGAACAACCCTGACCAGCTCTGCAGCCAGACAGCCACGGATCGCTTGGTGAGTTTTGGCTCAACAGTTCAAACATTCAAAGTATATAAATTCCTGCATTTGTAAGGTTGTGAATGATGTATAGGCGGCATATGGGGAGGAGATGGTTCGTCGCCATGGCCCTGACTTCGACTGGCGCCATGAACCGGTGGATCCCTCGGTGGTGTACGCAAGTGGTGGTGGCAAAGCGCATGGACGGTAAGCTCTAACTTATGAAATTATATGGTTGACACTAAATTGATTATACAGTAATCACATTTTTTGAATAACTTATAGATACGCACTCTTCGACGGATTCATTGACTCGTCGTCAGTGAGATCTCAGAGGACGGGTTCATCTTCCCGTAGCTCATGCTCTCGTCGACCGAACGAGCAGGAGTTGGAGATTATGAGGATGCGTGAAGAGATGAGACAACAACGCGAATTAATGGAGGCTTGCCATGCACATAACCAAGCGATGTATCAAGTGAGTACACATAATCCGAACTCTAAATTATTATATTTCAATACGACATCTTCGGTAGTAACACATATGTGTTTAACAGTTAATGCAGCAACAGGACATGACATCAAATTTTCCACCGCCACCACAATGGAACCAATTTGCAAACACACCAGTTCCACCACCACAGTTCACCACCCCTCCGACACATATACCTGCACCTGGAGATAGGGTACATTTGATAACTCTCCATTAATTTATATACTTGTATACTTTTTTGATATTTGCATTTAACGTGATGATATTTGCTAACTTGCATAGGTTACGCCCGAAGCGGGTGGTAGTGGGTCTGATCCCGCAGCAGGGACTGGATTTGTTGACTCGCTCTTCGCGTTCCCTCCTCCTGGTGGTGGTGGCGGCAGCGGTCAAAGCTCTAACCACCCAAGTGGTGGTTATCTCTAAACACTTGAACATGTTTCTTAACTCGTGGACTCTTGGTCGTACTTGAACATATTTCGTACTTATATTTCAATACTATGTCGTACTCGTTGACTCGATGTGGTGGTTGAACTTATATTTGAAATGTTGGTGGATGTTATGTTTGTAATGCGTGATTTTATTATGAATGCATGTGTTTGTAATGTGGCTGTTATCTGTGATTTATGTTATGTGTGATATATGTTATGTGTGCAGAAATAGTGTCCTAATTTAGTGCTGTTTTTGTAGCAGTATAGGGTAATTCTGGTTGGCCTAGTTAATTCCCGTCGGCTATGGTCGAACCGATGGGAATTAACTAATAACTCTCGTCGGCCCAGTTAATTCCCGTCGGCCTAGGGAACCGACGGGAATTAACTAATAACTCCTGTCGACCTGGGGAACCGACGGGAATTAATTAATAACTCCCGTCGGCCTGGGGAACCGACGGGAGTTAGCATTAATTCCCGTCGGCTAGTTAGTGGCCGACGGGGATAAACTTATCCCCGACATGGGACGCCTGGCGGCTGAAAACCGACAGGAATAAGCCCTAAACTGACGGGAATTAAGTAATTCACGTCGGTTTATGCTTATTCCCGTGGTTTCTGACCGACGGGAATTAAGTGAATTCCTGTAGTGCGTGTCCTAGGAGAGGGACCGGCAACAGTTCTTTACCCTGCCATTTGCGCTTCGGTCCTTGCCTTCTGCCTTTGCTTTCGCAACCTGAGAGAGTAGACAGAGAGAAGAGAAAACCGCGCACCTCGTCCCTTCCACCTCCACCTCTTCCGTTCGGCAATGGCTGACAAGACGACCGTCATTCTGTCGCGCGACCTGTGGCCCTTCTCCATTGTCACTACGGAGGATCTGCAGGCCCTTGTTGCCGAGGGTCTGCTCCGTCCTCTCTCCGGCGGGCCGCAGCCTGAGTGGTTGGCCCCCGGGAGTGAGGCTGACCCAACTCCGCCGCCGGGGTACGTGGTCAGCTTCACCCCTTTTCATGAGCGGGGGTTTGGGATGCCGGCGAGCCACTTCATGCGGGCGCTCCCGCACTACTACGGGGTGGAGCTTCACAACTTCAACCCCAACTCCATCGCGCAGGCGGCCATTTTCACGGTGATTTGCGAGGGGTTTTTGGGGATTGACCCCCACTGGGACCTATGGACCCATCTCTTCTCCGTGGAGTTCTCCGCCGTGTCGACGGACGTGAAGAAGATCCGTATGGTGGTGCGGGCTGGCGGCTGCACCCTCCAGTTGAGGTCGGGGCGTGCACAATAGTACATCCCTGCCTCCCTTGTGTCTTCGAACAAGGGGTGGTAGAACCAGTGGTTTTATCTCCGGAATGACGACGGGGTGCTGCCGCCCTTTTCTCAACGAGTGGTGACCGCCGCCGGCGATAACTGGTGTGGGGGGGGGCACACGCGAGAACCAGGAGAAGCTCCAGCCCCTTCTCCGTGCCCTACAGAAGCTCCAAGCCAAAGGCCTTATCGCCGCGGGGGTCGTCACCGCTATCCACCGCCGGAGGGTGCTCCCATTGGCAGAGCGGTGGTTGCGGCTTTCGGAAATGAAGCCGGGGGTCAATTTGGAGGGTTCACGGATGTCCTCGACCCCCCTCTCCATCGACGACCTCCTCAGACGGATAGCGGGCACGGTGGGGAGGCTGGACACTGGCGTCCTTAACTAGCCCCCGATGCGTCTCGACCACGGGTATGTGTCCCTGGTAAGTGTCTGACCCTTCCTCTATTTTGTGCCGTGTTTCTTACGTTTTTAGCCGTTACCCTTGTGATTTTTGCTCATCCCCAGGGGTTGAGGAACTTTAAAACCTCCCGGCCACCGGTCCCGGAGGACGCGGCGGGCCGAACCGCGAGTAGGCTCGCCGCGGAGAAGGATAAGCAGAAAAAAGACACGGAAAAAGCCCGAGCTCGCGAGAGGGTGCGAGCTCGAGAAGCCTTGGAGAAGCGTCGTCAGAGGCAAGGAAGGGACGGGCTCCCATTGGAGCCGTCGCCGAACACGCCTGATGACGACGATGATGATGATGACGACGACGAGGACGACGATATGGCGGCCCGACTTGGCCTCAGTCTGGATCCGAGGCTGGGCCAGGGGTCGTCAAGCCAGCCTCTAGGTGGGCTAGCACCACCAGTGTTAGGGGCCGGGACGCTAGGGTCCCGGTCCGAGGAGCGGAGGCGGGCCGAGGGGGTACTTGACCCCTTGGCCGAGATAATTGGGGTGACTCCGGGGGGTCACGCCGACCCGCATGCCCCCCGAGAGCAATTGCCCGTGCCAGCCGTGTGGGAAGTTGTTCCCTTGGCTGTTGTGACATCGCCCGGGCAGGCCGCCCCCCGGCGCCTCGGGCGTCCGAGGTGGAGGCGGTGTCGAAGCCGGCCGCTGGCCAATCCTCAGCAGCGTCTGCGGAGGCCGGGGTCCGAGAGGTCTCCCCGCAGGCGCAATTGGCTCTGCCTCGGAGCGGGTAAGTATCCGAGGGCACCCTTGTTTCAGCCATTTTTCTGTGTACCTTGATTTTGTCTTTTCTTCCTTTCAGCAAGCAGAGGCAGGGCTCGGCTGGTCTGGCCCCCACGAAGGCCCTTAAGATAGGGCCAACCTCTTCAGCTGGAGCTGCGGCGCGCCATGCTGGTTGGTTGGCCTCCGCACAAGGTGCCCTCCGGCGGGGGCCCAAGAAGCACGGGCTATCATGGGGCAAGCCTCCCAGGTCGACCCACCTGTTGGAGCGGCCATCATGCCAGGGGAGGCCATTGACGCGGTTGCGACCTCGAGCCCGCCTTCCTCGTCGCCGACGCCGACATCGATTCCTGCTGGGCCGTCGCTGGTGCGCCCGCGGAGCCACCCGCCGCCGCCGATGTCGAGATGGCTAAGGTGCCACCGCACCGGCTCCTTCGGGCCTAGTTATCCCCGATTCCCCCGTTTTCGACCATTGGGAGGGGGCGGCCGTTGTTGCCGCGGTTTGTGAGCAGAGGCCTGTCGCCCTGACCGAGGAGAGGCCCGATGCATCGGCTGCAGAGGGACTCGAAGCCTCTGTCGCGGGGCATGCAGATCCTTGGCCCGTCATGGGGAGCAGCGGCCTCATCCCCACGCAGCTCAATCCCAATGAGTGCGGAGCGTAGCCGCTTGTGTTCTGGGGCCGCGATACCTCAGAGCCTCTCCTTTCCCTTAATGATGAGGGAGAGGAAAGGTTGCGGAAAGTTTTCTGCGACTATAGCGAGGCTGTGATGAGGTCGCTTAAGACGGCCATGGATGTCCTTTCCCAAGACATTCCCAGGGTCTTCCAGGTAAGGATTTAGACGCACACCTCGTGTGGTTAGAGCATTCTTTGTGATATTCTATTTTTCTTTTCAGGAGCTCGCGGACATGAGCACCGCTAAGTCGCTGTTCCTCCACCGTGAGAGCAGTGTTTTGGAATCGCTACGGCTCCAGGGGGCCGCGCTTACTGAGGCCAACGAGCGCCTCGCCCAATAGAGCGCCGAGGCGGCGGACCTTCGGCTGCTCTGTGAGGAGCTGAAGTCGGAGGCAGTGGCGGCGCGGACAGAGGCGGCGTCGGCATGGATGGAGGCTTCGTCGGCTCAGGAGCAGGTGGCTTTCCAGGCCGAGGAGATGCAGCAGCGGCAGCTGGAGCTTGGCCAGGTCACCAGCGAGCGGGACCAACTCCGGGGCCAAGCTGCCGAGGCCGTGAGCCGGGCTGAGACCCTTAAGGGACAGCTGGCTAAGGTCACGGAGCAGCTAGCCGAGGCGACTGCTCGGGTCGGGATCCTTTTGGAGGGCCTGGCCGTAGCCGTCGGGTTAGCCTAGTCCGCCCAAGCTATGGCTTCACAGCAGAGTGCCCAGGCCAAAGGTATGTTTTGCCTGCTTTGTGATTTTTGCTTTAGCTTAACTCTTCTCCTCGTGTCTGGCTGTCTTCAGGGTTCGAGACGGCTCTTAACGAGTCCGTTAAGAACTGCAAGGCACTTGCCCAGGCGGCCGAGTAGAAGAAGGCTGACCGCTCGGCCATGTTCGAGGCCATTTCGGCCTTTTGCCGGACCTTTGGCCTTGACAACGTCCCCTCGGGCAGCTCCCCCCCAGAGTCGCATGCGGGCCTTAGGCGGCCACGTACGTAGCAGACTCCGTGGGGCGCTGCATCACGGTGTTAGGCGGGCCTTCGCCGTCCTCGCTTCCCACTACGACGTGGATTTGGAGTGGGTCAGCGAGGGCTACTGCCTACCCGATGAAGAGGATGCCGCCTTGGCCAAGGCTCAAAGCCTTAATGCGGTTGCCGAGGGTCCAGGCGCGGCGCTGGCTTCCTTTTTTGAGGTGGAGATCCTTCCGCCCGTGTCGCCGTCCGAGGCCGGGCCACATTCTGCCACCCCTGCCAGTGAGGCTGCTTCGTCTGCCGCAGGTGGAAACAACGCCGAGGGTGCTGCTCCTCCCCCTGCCGACACCTGAACCTGTGTAGAACGATTATTTAAGTATGTGTATGTTTTCTGAGGCTGCCGAGGCCCGAACATTTGGATGTCTAAAGTTGTGTTGCTCTTGAGTTGTGTTTTCGGCTTGCTTTTTTCGTGGCATCACCGTTAGAACCCGAGGCATCCCCTAGACGAAAAGATGGTGAGTGGGGTATCCATATCCCGGAGGTGTAGGAGTTCCCGCGGCTCGGTCGGCCTTATCGTTTTAGGGTTGTCCCTGGTTCATTCAGTGTTTTCTCGTGCAGCAGATCTGAAGTCACGAGTGCCCTTGCATTTCTTTCCTCCCGTTTTGAGCATTAGGACTTGTTTGATAACGGAATCACTTATTCGAGCGAGAGTTACCCTTTGTGGAAGGTGGTGAGTGAGGTATCCGTATCCCGGAGGCGTAGGAGTCCCTCGGCTCGACCGGCCTTACCGTTCAAGGTCTCTCTCGTTTGTTTTAGGATTCCGTTATCGATATAGTCGAAAGGCACGAAAGTCGTTTTCGTAGAAAACTTTTCCGAGGAAAGAAAAGGGTGACACAGAAAGAAAATTTTGACGCAGAGGGGGTTCCCCTCCTAGCCCCCAAGGGAGGTTCGGTCTTTGCCGAGGCAAGGCCGATCCTTCCTTGACGGTTAGACTTTATTTATATATGTAAAGGAATCGAGATACATGAACGGCTTGAAACATTTAAGGGTAAAAGCGACGTAGCTATTCGATGTTCCAAGCGTTGCTGTAGACCTTGCCTTGATCGTTGGCCAGCTTGTATGTCCCGGGCTTCAATATTTTGGCGATGATGAACGGCCCTTCCCAGGGAGGAGTAAGCTTGTGGCGTCCTCGGGTGTCTTGTCATAGCCGAAGCACGAAGTCTCCAACTTGGAAGCCTCGGGGCCGAATCCTTCGGGCGTGATAGCGTCGCAGAGACTGCTGATACCACGCTGAGTGCAGCAAGGCAACGTCGCGAGCCTCTTCCAGCTGGTCCAATGAATCCTCTCGGCTGGTTTGGTTGTTTTGGTTGTCGTATGCCTTTGCCCTTGGGGAACCGTATTCTGAGTTTGTGGGTCCTGTCTCTTGTGGGCTTGGTATGGATCGTGGCTTCTCGCACGCGTCGGGAGGGCTCGGCATGATGCTCCGAGGGGCATCCCCGCCTTCGGGAGGCAGAGCTCTCGGCTTGTTGGACTACGGCGTTTTCCAGGAGGCCCTTGAGTTCGCCCTGGACACATCGACCCTCAATGGTGGATGGCTCCGGCATTGTTTGGAGTATCATCGCCGCTGTAGCCAGGTTCTGGCTGGCCCCATTGAAGGTCGGGGGTAGCTCTGCCCTGGCGTCGTCAATAATACGGCGCTGGACATCCCGGGCTCGATGACGCGCTCCTCCAGTGAGGGCTTGGCTTGCCCACTCTTGCTCGAGGTTTTGTCAGAGCTGCATAAGTCGCTCCCTTTCTTCATCGAGCTTGGCCTGCATTTCGCAGAGTTGCTCAAGCTGTGTGTCCTGACCCCCCGCAAGGGTCCAGGCCTTAGCTAGCTCCCACGGGATCTCGACGCGAGAAGCAGGTGCAGGGGCGTCGTTGTTTCTTGGCATGCCGAGGTGGTTGTCTTCGTCGTGCCCCTCCTAATCGATGTGGAAGCACTCGCGAGTTGGGTCGTAACCCTCATCGTCAAGGCTGTGGCCATCGTCAGAGTCGTCGGAGAGGCAGTGGTCGCATGCGGACATGAAGTCTCGCATGGCTCTAGGATCGCGGAGTTCAGAGAAATCCGTACTGAAGTCGGAGTCTTCCTCTTCCTCGGGACCCACAGGTTCGAAGGTAGAGGCAACCGTCAGTAGGTCCCAAGTTGACCACATATGGTACTCTGGGAGGTCAGGATATGTCCTTGTGGAAGCGCTCGCCAAAGTGGGGTTGCCTGGCGGGTCAAAGCTGAATCTAAAAGGAATAAGATGGAAAATCGATGGTACCTCCCGATCGGTGGATGGTGGTGAGGTTGCAGTGGAGATGAAACGTGTCACCATCTTAGGCGCGAGACTAATGCCCGACAAGTCCCTCGCAAGGGTGCCGGCATCATCAGTCCGCCTAGGGTTGACACGTTGACAGGAAGCGACACCCGTCGTTGTCCCAGGTGCGAGGCTAACGCCCGACATGTCCCCTGCAGGGGTGCCAGCGTCATCAACTCGCTCTGGTCCGACAGCCGATGAGGTGCTGCCTCTTGCCTGGCCATGGTTGCCCCGTCTCTGTCTCCTTCGGCGAGGGGGATGGCGGGGTAGACCCGAGTGTCCCTCTTCCACCCTAGGGAGAGGACATCGTCGGGTTTGCCTCCGCCAGCTAAGCCGACGACCGTCGTTGGTGTTATGCTGCGGTGGGAGGAGTATCATGTCGTAGCTATCGTCGAGGGACATGAACTCGAGACTCCCAATGCAGAGCACCGTCCCGGGCTGAAGAGGCTGCTGAAGATTGTCCATCTGGAACTTCTCGGGAAAGTATTGTCAACACGCTGCGAACCCCTACCTGGCGCGCTAACTGTCTGTGTTTCGGACCTGGGGGACCCTCAACCGACTAGTGAATTTTATGCTGCGTGTCCCCGCCCGGATGGATTGATGCAAGATGAAACACAAGGTTTATCCTGGTTCGGGCT
Source organism: Zea luxurians (assembly GCA_029449295.1). NCBI lineage: Eukaryota > Viridiplantae > Streptophyta > Magnoliopsida > Poales > Poaceae > Zea > Zea luxurians. The sequence goes on from JAOPSE010000037.1 coordinate 17,077,746, forward strand.
AAGAAGGCCCTACTTCCAGCAGAGGGAGGATGAGGCTTATATTATGTTGCACCAGGGTGCTTGTAGTAGGGGATACAAGCTTTGCGAGAGAGGGAACGGATCCCAGGTCTCTTGAGAGGTCTGGTGTTGTGGAGAGAAGGTTTGCCCTGAAGTGTTTTTTGTTGATGTTGGCTGAGCCGTCTGGGTGAGCTTTTAAAGCTTGCCTTGGGAAGGCCCTGGGCATCTCCTTTTATAAGTACAAGGAGGTGACCCAGCTATACATATGGGGGTGTAGCTATGCGCTAATGTGGACGGTGGAGAAGTGCTTGAGCCCTGCAGAAGCATGGCCGGCGGCGTGGCCCCAGGACCTGACCCCCGTAGCGGCGCGGCCGGCTCCGCCGAGTTGAAGCCAAGCTCTGTAGCGCCGTGGCCGGCGGTATGGCCTGGTCGTCGAGGTGGCCTTGAAGTTTGTGTCCTAATGATGTTTCTTTGACTTTGTAGAGAGCTAAGGACAGTCGACGTCATGGGCTCATGCCAGGGATCATCATTACCTATTACTGGAGTAATTTGATGTGACACCGGTCCTGTTCCTTTGTAGCCTGAGGTGGCTAGCTAGGGGAAGGATAGTGTTGTATTCCCTATTCATGTAGTCGGTCCGAGGCCGTCTCGGGCGAGGCGGTGTTTTCTCCCGAAGCCGAGGCCTATGTCGGGCGAGGCGAAGATCTCCTCCCGAGGCCGAGGCTGAGGCCAAGGCCTGGGTTGGGCGAGGCGGAGATTCATCCCGAGGCCGAGCCTGAGGCCGAGGCCTGGGTCAGGCGAGGCAGAGATTCATCCTGAGGCCGAGCCCGTGTTCGGGTGTGGTGGCGATTCCTCCCGAGGCCGAGGCTAGGGTCGGGCGAGGCGGAACTCCCTGTTACACCCGAGGCTGAACTCGGGAGAGGCGGTAACTACTGTTGTTAGTCTTACCCGGGTGGTTGGCACAGTGGTCGGAACGGGGTGAATAGTGTTGTTATCCTGTCAGAACGATCAGTAAAAGGGTGAAGTGACTGCGGTCATTTCGATCTTGCCAACTATGGCACGCGTGTCGGGATAAGGTGTCAGGTGATCCCTGCATTAAATGCGCACGTGATACGGTCAGTGGCAAGGCGGTTTGGCTGAGGCCACTATACGACAAACTTTACCCGAGTTTTGCCTTGTGCGAGCCGAGGGTGCGCTCACTGCCTGGGGGACCCTCGGGCGAGCCGTGAATCCGTACGGGACTACTGTTCTTGCCCGAGGCTGGGCTCGGGTGAGACGGGACCACGTCCCTTGGTAGACGAGGCCTTGACTTGAACCACGCTTACCAGTCTTTATGGTTTGTTTTAAAGATGTTCTCCAGCCATGTTTAGGAGTACTGGGGGTACCCCTAATTATGGTACCCGACATTGTCACACCCGGATTTAAGGGACAAAGCTTGGTGCATCTCATACATGCGCCAAAGAAGACAACATATATAATAACAGAGTGTATAGAGATAAATGTCACAATAACATCAGAGTACTTATTACATAGTGGAAGTCTTACAAATTAAAAGATAAATATAAATCGAACTAAGGTCCATCCTTGGCGCCATAAGTCAACTGGGAGACGCCACCTAGATCAGATCAAACTCCTCGTTGTGTGGCTCCTCTTGAACCACCTATTCTTCTCCTGTGGGGGGGGGGTGTGAGACAGCAAGGGTGAGCTCACACATGTTCATCACTCAACAAGTTGTGGGGATTAATGTGGCGTGAACTCACCAAAGGTAAGAGTTCATGTGATGTGTAAAACTGATCAACAATAGGAGTTAAAGCTAAGCATTGCTTTTAATAAGTTGGTCAAATTTTATTAGCAGTTACTAAGTGTAAGTAAATACCAAACCATATTAAGAATAATAGAACAAAATTAATAAATAATCCCATGCAATGCAAATGACAAATTAAATTTAGTTCCATAAATTAATCATGCGAGAGTCCTGAGCTGCTCTTGACCGTGAGCTCGGCTAGTATACCAGTTTTACACTCTGCAGAGGTTGTACCCTGTACCCACAAGTCGTGTATCCCATATTGCCAGGGTTTGCAAGGCCCTTAGACACTACCGAGGTGAATGGCTAGGGATCCACTACGAGGCTTTTACAAAGTGCCACTAGCTTCCGAAAACCCGGTATAGTTTATGGGAAGAGCACCTGCAAGAATCCCTCGTCTGACCACCATCGCAGCAAAATCAACCCGAGAACCTCCCTGCATGCAACTCCCCTACTGCCCTTGCCCCTTTCGGGTAAAGTAGTCTTCCACTAGCTTTCCTAATTAGTCAGTCAAGGGCGTCCCATTCCACCCTTGTGGTGGCACGTGTTTCTCAAGTTAAGCACCATGTTCCAATTAAAGATAATGATGATCTTAACATGAACATAAATAAAATAACAGAATAATTGGAACATGGATATAATGAAATATTAACCCAAAGCCATGTAAAGCAATAGCATAACTACCCAAATGATTCAAGGGTAAACAAGGTAAAAAGGATAAACATACTAGGGTGACCTATTGGGTCCCATCAAAATTAAACCTATGCATGAATAAGTGATATTAAGAAACATTATTGGGTAAAAAGTGGTCAAGGGCACAACTTGCCTTCAATGAGCTCCTGCTCAGCAACTTCTATCTGCTGAACACCGGGATCCTCAGCCACTGGCTCTTCTACTCGCCACAATACAAACAAGCACAATACATAAAAAAATAACATCACACTAAACATGTAAACAAAATACATAATAATAATCTACACATTAAAATAAGATTCTAGGAACAGGAATCATTAATTTTGGAGTTATGGATTTTAAGATATGAATTTCCAAAGGTTTTATGTACTTGATACAGGATTAACTAAGAAATAAAATTTATTACTGTTTTCATGTCAAAACAAAGACACTAGGTGATAAATAATAATATTACAGAATTATAGAAATTTGAATGGATTAATTTCGACTTCATATGAATTTTATATGAATTAAACAAGTTCTAGGAGTTTGTTTTTACATTAAATATCCTTTTCTAATTAATTTTCCCTGAATTTCTACTCTCTGGACTGGGCGCATTATAATAGAGAACAACAGGGGCCTCGGGGTAATTCTTCCTAAGACACTGAACAACAGGACGACGAGTTCATTTTCTAATACCAAAGGGGCTCAAGTGTAAATCTGACCCGCGAAGGGGTACGCAACGCTCTCGGCCGTTGGATTAGAAGTCTATGGCTTAGATCTTACCTACCCGAGCTCGAACTAGTATGCATAGACAACCGTCCGATCGACGATATACGCACTAACTTTTAAAATATCGCGATCTAATTCTGTCCACACGATAATCAATCAACGGTGTTATTCTTGCCTCTGAACCGAATCGTAGCCGATCAATGGATCCAGATCCAACGGCTCTCGTTGCACCCGAGTGAATCGGTATGCCCATCAAATCCAGACCGCTCGAACTAGATCGAACGGTAGGCAACTCCTCTCCCCTACCCGAGACCAGGTAACGGCAGCGGCCGCGCCCACACGGCGGGGCCATCATCGGCGATCACCTCGAGCCCGATTGCTGGTTCCAAACTCTAATCTGAAAGCAGTGGTGCGAAGTGGACACGATACGGTATTACTGAGGATGATTCTCACCGAGACTTAGAGAGGTGCCCAATGCCTTTCCATGAGCACGGCAGAAAACGATTCTCCGGTGACGAATCGGCACGCCACAGGTCGTCAATCCCGCACGACGAGTTTGGGAACTTCAACAGCAAACTGAGCCGAAGCACCCAATGATGAAGACATCACTTTTATACATACAATGAATGGACCGATAACACGATCGCGTGCACGACAGCTAAATCTCCAGGTACGTTCTACCCTAGTCAATTTGTTTCAGAGCTTACGCTTGGGGCCATGGATGTTTTGATGATTAGGAACCTTGGAGAGGACTAGAAAGGACTTGGGAAAGGCCTAGGTGTTGAGGAGGAGCAGAAAGGGTGCCCACAATAGGAAGGAGATCAAGTCCGACTCGGCTGTGACTCCATCTCGGGTTCCAGGACTAGTCTGCACTAAAATGGATGCCCAAGATGCATCCGGACTCCAATTGCGATGGACTTGATATGGTTGGAAAGATAAAGAGATTATCTAACCAACCCAACTGGTTCCACCCTAAAATACATCAGGAGTCAACGGGAATCGTCGAAACAAGTCAGCGTTCAGATTCTGTTTTGGTGCTGCGACACCGTCTGTTGGGCCGTTGGGCCATGTATCGCGTCAGAGCCCATTAGGGGCGAGTCCAGGGGTCACGCATGCCCTAATACTCTATTTATTCAGCAGCCGCCACCACATTAGGTTTGGGTTTTGCTTAGATCAATTCTGTCATTGAACAGTGTCGACGTCATTGGTTTGTGAGACCCCATCCCGTAATCAATACAATTTTGGTTGCGTTTCTTTCATGTTCTTGCTTGTGTTCTTGATTGCGCTTGCAGGGATAAGCCTTCGTGGCGAGGTCATTCATGTGTCATGGATGACAACCTACGGAGCCGTGGTGTAGTGATTGCAAGGAACCGTTCGCTCGGAGCCTTAGATCATCAACGTCGAGATCTCCACTCGATCAAGTTATCGTATCTCACGGAAAATCGGGCCGCATCTTCTATCAATTTGTATCAAATTTCTAGGTTGCCCGTGAGGTTATAATCCTACCATTAGATTAGTTTTGTTTCGTCCCATAGACCACAAAAAGCCAAAAAAATAATTACGATCAGTTTATTCCGACCTAAAACCATCGCCTTAGCCTTTGCACAATTCAGTTTTAGAATCCGCAGTTCTGAGTTTGTGTTCTAGGTTGAGTTTGGTTGCTGGTTTAGATTTGTTTTGGTTCAGTTTGATTCTGTCCATCCGCTTTCATCCTACAAAACAGACCCTATGTATAAAACTGATCCTATCTCTAAACCGACCCTATCCACAAAACAGATCCTATCTCTAAAACCGACCCTATCCACAAAATAGATCCTGTATCTGTTGGGGACTTGTTCTCAAATGCTTCGAGTTAAGAACAAGGCAACATAGAAGATGTTAAACATTGAGGTCCTTCGTCCTTCGAAACATTACGCCCCTTCGGGAAATAATGCTTTAGGACGAAGGTCACAAGTGACATACCTTCGTAAATATAATAAATAATGCCGAAGGATTCATATAAAGCGTGAAATATAAATATCAACATAGGATCACTTCTATTTTATTAACATGGATAAATAGAAATGATTTCAAATTACAAATGTACCTCCGGTCCTGAGAGAAGGTAGAAGTACAAACGTAACGCAAAAGCCAATGCCAAGTCAGCGTGAACAGTACGGGAGTACTGTTCATCTATTTATAGACGCGGGACGCAGCCCACGTAAAATTACATCCATGTCCATTACATTTGTTAACGGTTTATGGAAATCTGTCGAGGCCCCCGAAGACTTTTCATCTTTAAGTCGGTTCCCCTTTATGCCATCGCGCCGAAGCTTCCCTGCGCACAGCTTCGGCTGCCCTCGACCTTCGTCTGGTTCCGGCTTCGTCCTGGTCATGCTCCATATCCATAATTCTGAATCCGAAAATACCTGTTCATATAATCCACTTGGAAAACATTGTCAAATCATGTTTTTGAGGACCTTCGGAGGACGAAGGCCCCCAACAGTAGCCCCTCGCAATATTAATTTGTAAATAGTAAATTCAGATTGCGATATGGACGAAGGCCTTGAGCCGAAGGTCCGAAAAAACACCTTCCCTTTGCTAGAATAGCAACATTCACTGACAAGCGGGGCCTTTCAATTTTCAACGCCCTAGGCGTATAAATAAGATCACATCGCGAACTCATTTGGTACGCACACTTGCCTTTTGCTTCGGCCCACTAAAATTTTTAGCTCTTGTTCGTTAAGATTTGCTGGTCTTTTTGATTTCGAAGCTTCGACCTCGGGAACAATTTTTTAGCGCTCCCGAAGATGTCTGAAGGCAAGAAGATCCCTGCTGAGACGAAGCTGAAGATCCCTGCTGAGACGAAGCTGAGTCTCGAGGAGGAGAAAAATCTGGGGTTCCTGATAGCGATGGCAGAGACCAATACAGAGAAAATCACGAAGGAGATTCTCGAAGGTTTGTCCGAAGATACTGATGACAGCGACAGCTATGATGTGGAAAGTGGTGGGGAAGAGGCCGAAGATCGACCGTGGCGACCAAGCCACACAGTTTTTGGGAAAACGACCATCAAGCAGAGTCACATTGATAATATGAGGGGGCGATATTTCCGAGACATATCTATTGTGAGAGCTGATGCCGGGGAAAAAACTTCTCCCACCCCCGAAGAAGATGAAGTTGTGATTTTCCGAAGCTTCCTCAAGGCTGGGCTTCGATTCCCCCTGAGCAACTTTGTTGTTGAGGTACTAAAGACATTTCAAGTCCATCTGCATCAAATCACTCCCGAAGCCATCATAAGAATGGGAGTGTTTGTCTGGGCTGCGAGGAGCCAAGGTTTGGAACCGAACGCTAAAAGCTTCTGCAATATTCATGAGTTATTATACGAGACGAAGCCCTGGGGAAAGGAGCAATACCACAACAACTTTGGGTGCTACAGCTTCGGCGCCCGCTCCGGGTCAAGCTGCCCTGTGCCGACCTTTCGGAAGAGGTGGCCCGGAGCCTGGATGACTGAATGGTTTTATGTAAAGAATGATCTAACAGCTCGAGAGAATGTGAAGAGTATCATTATGCACCCAATCTGGCAACGCTTCGGTCTTCGAAGGCCGAAGGTCGAAATGGACGAAGCCGCCGAAGAATGCCAAAGAGCCTTCGGGGTAGTCTGCTCGTTTATTGGGACAAGGGACTTGGTCCAAGAACACATTGCCTTCAGGGTATGGCCACTTGCAGAAAAGTGGGAAATGCCGAAGGAAACCATCAAAGAGTCCGACGAAGGCGGACTAGTCAGATTAAAGTACACATTCAAATATGCAGATAAATTTGTTGAACCTGATGATGATTGGCTGAAAAGCATTGAAACATTAAGTGATGAATTACTTGGGGCATATTCGAAGGCTGAAAATACTGCACTATCAGCAGCCTTCGGAGGCCGAAAAAAGAAGAGACTCAACCGAGTGTTTGATGCAGTCGGGTTCTTCTACCCTGATTATCGTTATCCCATCCGAAGGCAAAAAAGGAAAAACATAACCTCTGACAAAGAAGAAGCTGCAACTGCTCCTAGTGAGCCAGAACCGAAAGGAAAAAGGTTGAAGGTCCTCACACACCGACCACGCCATATTGAACCAGCTTCGGTGCCTGAGTTTACCGGAGAAACTTCTTCGTCCGCCGAAGCTGAACAGCCAACCTTGCTGCCAGAAATTGCAGAGATGGCCGAAGCGCCATCCACAGAAAAAATGGAAGAAACGAAAAATCCGACTAAGGAAAAAGCATCAGAAATTTTGAGTCCTGTAGCAAATGTCGAAGCAGCAAAAATCCAAAAGGGTACAATGGTGACCCCAAAAAGGAAGAGAATGGTAAATGTACTAGATGTCTTGGAGACAATTAAGTCTTCAAGCACAACTCCAAAAAAGAGTGTTGAAATTGCTGAAGCTTCTTCTGAAGCTCCGACGCAACAAGCTGAAGCTGAGGCTGGGCCTTCAGAGCCCTTCAAGGAGCAAACTTTGGAAGCCGAAGCAATAAAAATACCAGAACCAATTTTAGTTGAAGAAACTGACACTGCCATCCCCGAAGCGCCTGCCAGCATGTGTGATTACATCATACGACATGCTTCGGGGAAAAAAACTATCTGAAGAAGAAAGTCATGAAGCTAACCATTATGCAAAGGAGCTAAAATATCCAAAGGGGGCAGTAATATTCAATGGGACAAATGAAGATGATTTCTTATACTGCCTGCCTGACAACAAAGAGCTATCTGTCTGCCGAGAGATGGCCAGGAGTATTGGTTTCCCGAAGCTTGAATCTGGATTAAGCGCCATGACGAAAGAAGATCTCGCAGACAGTCTTGCGTACAACAGCCTGAAGGTGCGGGAATTAAACGCTTGAAAAAACCCCCTTATTATTATTTTTTTTTACGCAACTCATTCCTTTTTTCTTATATGAATTCTTTTTCGTATAGGGCCTGATCCTAAGCAACGCGCTAAGAGCGCAAAAGAGCGCCGAAGATGAAAGTTATGAAATTGCGTTTAATAATTTACGCTCCGAAGTTATCAAACTGAGAAACGAAGCTTTGGAAAAAGATAAAATTCTGCTTACACTGGTAGATAAAGTGAAAAAAGACGAAGCTGCTTCAAAGGCCCAAACCGAAGCTCAAAAACGCGAGATTAAAGATCTTCAGAAACAGCTGGCTAGAGCTAAAGAGGAGCGCGCGCTTGAGGAAACGAAACGAGAACTTAGTGATTTTATGGTCAGCAAATTGGAATCAAGAGTTAAGGAGCTTCGCACATCTCAGGGGAAATGCTATGTTAAATCTATAGAATGCGTGAATAAAATTAAAACCAGCTTTGCTAGCGTCGGCGCCTTTTCCAGCGAAGAGAATTTTTCTCGAGGCAATCCCGAAGATCCGCTGGAATGGATTAGCCACGAAGCAGAGGCCTTCGAAGAGATTCTGAATAGTCGTGGCGACATATGCGCTTTTTCGGGCGCCAGAGGAATTGCTTCTGTCTTAGAGAAGAAAGGTTGCGGGCATATAAAATTTTTAGCTCAGTCCGAAGCTACCTTATCTTCCGAAGATATCAAGGACCCCTCGGCCGAAGCAAGCGTGGTTGGTGGCAAATTTTTTACTGATATCTGGAACGACGGCGGCCGAGGAATGGCGCAAGAGATCATCCAAAGAAGCGAGAAAGGCGTTCATGATGCTAGAAAAGTAGCAGAAGCTGCCGAAAGGAGTACGGAGCCCGAAAGACAATTAGGTACCAATTAGTCGTTCTTGTTGCGTTGTAATTTTCATTTTAAACTTTGCTCGCGATTTGTAAAAGTAATGAAGAAGTGTTCTCTTCGCTCAGAAACTGTTGAACCAACTGCCGACCCCCACACAAAAGGGGATGAAGAAATTAAACAGATGGCCGAAACTATCATGGACAAGGTTGTTGACCAACTTCTGAATGAAGCCGCCGAAGCAGTATTAAGAGAAGATTAGATGCTATTTTGGAAAAAACATTTAAAGTGTAATCTATGCAGCACTTTGTACATTTGAATGTAATATACAAGTCTCTTTTCATTATTGAATTCTTTACGATGCATGAAACTTTAAATACGTACCATTTTTGAGCCTTCGGCGAAAAAACACCTTCCCTTCTTTTCATGCTTCGTGAAGAAGACATTCTTCGTTAAAATTACTCTGATGAATGATATCCATGCTTCGTGAAAACATTCTCCGAAGCTATATTCCGAAGCTATACAACTTTGATATTGATCTGATAAAATTCGCCCACATTTCGTAAAAATATTCTTCAAAAATGTATTCCGAAGCTATACAATTTCGATGTCACTTTCTCAAAGCATCCTTTCGAAGGTTGAGAGTATCCCCTTCTCTTGCCAAATGCAATATGATGTATGATGCTTATGCTATGCAAAATGATGTGATGATGTTATGTTATGCATGTGTCATTTGTTCCGAAGATACACATAAAATATATTCGTAAGCTCTGCATTCCCTTAGGAACGTCTTTGGAGCTTCTTCGTCTTTTACTTAGACGGTTTCAGCGTTGACTTTTCGCTGTAAGCCTCCCTTAGGAGCTTCTTCGCCTTTTACTTAGGCGGTATCAGCGTTGACTTTTCGCTGTAGGCTCTGCATTCCTTTAGGAACGACTTCTGAGCAGAAAACTTACACTGCGCTCCCTTTGGAACGGCTTTTTGTGACTTCATAAACTTACTCTGCGTTCCTTAGAACGACTTTCTGCTACTCCGAAGGATTTTTGATCCGAAGGTCCTCCTTGGTAACGGAAAAAGTTTTAGGCTTCAGCAACTTAGGCTTGTGGAGCAAATAGATTTTCCTCGTAGGAAACAACGAAATTATTACATGAAAACTATCAATGTTTTTTGCCTCACAGAAAATAAAACTGAATAGAAAAGACTGCTGTCAAAGGTAGGATATGTCAATAAATGTGCTTCGATTCTGGCACAGTGCTATTGACTGTGCGAGCTTCGGACTGTTCTCTGAAGTCCCTCTGATGTGGGGCGTATTGACTCCCTTCTGGCTGTTGACCTTGCTGCAATGGAGGTGGAGGCGGAGGCTGCTGCCAGGAAGCTTGAGGTTGACTTGCCGAAGCTACAGAAGCTGCAGGGTGGTTGTCTATGTATTATGGGATATAAGGCGGATGATACGAAGCAGTATGCATGACCTGCTTCGGCTGAGCTTGTTGAGATGCAGCTTCGGCTATTTCCTTTTGCTTCTGGATTGTAACGTGGCACGTCCTAGTGGTATGGCCCTTGCCTTCTCCACAGAACAAGCAAAACAGTCTCCTTGGCTGATCTCCGAATCTTCCGCCGAAGCCCCTGGCGCCTCTGCCTCTTGGAGCTGGTGGCCGGAAGGAGGTTTGTTGTTGCCCCGAAGCCTGTGAGGAGCACTGCGGCCTGTTTTGCTGACTCCCCTTATCATCATTCTGAGTGTTGTGGATGGAACGGACATGCCTCGGGTAGTATCTTCCTCCGAAGCCCCTGGTCATTTCAGAAAATCTGAAGGCCTCCTCCCTTCTTTGGCGAAAGTCATTGTCAGCACGAATGTACTCATCCATCTTTTGGAGCAATTTCTCCAGGGTCTGAGGAGGCTTCCGAGCAAAGTATTGAGCTGCAGGTCCAGGACGAAGCCCCTTGATCATGGCTTCGATAACGATTTCATTGGGCACCGTTGGTGCCTGCGCCCTCAATCGTAAGAACCTTCGGACATACGCCTGAAGGTATTCTTCGTGATCCTGAATACACTGGAAGAGGGCTTGAGCTGTGACCGGCTTCGTTTGAAATCCTTGAAAGCTGGTCAGTAACATATCCTTCAGCTTCTGCCATGAAGTGATTGTTCCTGGCCGAAGAGAGGAATACCAAGTCTGAGCAACATTCCTGACGGCCATAACGAAAGACTTCGCCATGACTGCAGCATTGCCCCCGTACGAAGACACTGTTGCTTCGTAGCTCATCAAGAATTGCTTCGGGTCGGAGTGGCCGTCAAACATGGGAAGCTGGGGTGGCTTATAGGATGGAGGCCAAGGTGTAGCCTGCAGCTCAGCAGACAGAGGAGAAGCATCATCGAAAACAAAATTTCCCTGATGGAAATTATCATACCAGTCATCTTCGTTGACGAAGCCCTCCTGATGAAGGTCTTTCTGATGAGGCCTTCTGTTCTGCTCATCGTGAGTGAGATGGCGAACTTCCTCAGAGGCTTCGTCTATTTGCCTTTGCAACTCAGCTAGGCGGGCCATCTTCTCCTTCTTCCTCTGCACTTGTTGATGTAGCATCTCCATCTCTCTGATTTCTTGGTCTAGCTCTTCTTCCTCAAGCGTCGGGCTGACGGCTTTTCTCTTCTGGCTTCGGGCCTCCCGAAGAGAGATGGTCTCCTGGTTGTGGTCCAGCGGTTGTAGTGCTCCTGCCCCAGTCGCTGAAGCTTTCTTCGGCGCCATAGCGAAGGTCTATAGCTTCCGAAGGTGTTCACAAAAACTCGAAGTGGAAATGAGTTCACCGGAGGTGGGCGCCAATGTTGGGGACTTGTTCTCAAATGCTTCGAGTTAAGAACAAGGCAACATAGAAGATGTTAAACATTGAGGTCCTTCGTCCTTCGAAACATTACGCCCCTTCGGGAAATAATGCTTTAGGACGAAGGTCACAAGTGACATACCTTCGTAAATATAATAAATAATGCCGAAGGATTCATATAAAGCGTGAAATATAAATATCAACATAGGATCACTTCTATTTTATTAACATGGATAAATAGAAATGATTTCAAATTACAAATGTACCTCCGGTCCTGAGAGAAGGTAGAAGTACAAACGTAACGCAAAAGCCAATGCCAAGTCAGCGTGAACAGTACGGGAGTACTGTTCATCTATTTATAGACGCGGGACGCAGCCCACGTAAAATTACATCCATGTCCATTACATTTGTTAACGGTTTATGGAAATCTGTCGAGGCCCCCGAAGTCTTTTCATCTTTAAGTTGGTTCCCCTTTATGCCATCGCGCCGAAGCTTCCCTGCGCACAGCTTCGGCTGCCCTCGACCTTCGTCTGGTTCCGGCTTCGTCCTGGTCATGCTCCATATCCATAATTCTGAATCCGAAAATACCTGTTCATATAATCCACTTGGAAAACATTGTCAAATCATGTTTTTGAGGACCTTCGGAGGACGAAGGCCCCCAACAGTATCTAAACCGACAATATCCACAAAACAAATCATATCTCTAAAACCGACCCTATCCACAAAATAGATCCTATCTCTACAACTGACCCTATCCACAAAATAGATCCTATCTCTAAAACCGACTCTATCCACAAAACCGAACCCCCCACTCTTCCAACACCTCGCCAGAAACCCTGATTCGGAGTCCAAACTTAAAACGGTCATAACTTTCGCCTCGGAACTCGAATCGAGCCCATTTTTTTTCAAATCACACATAATTAAATTTTGCATCCGATTCTTTCCGGCTTTGCCGAATTCGCTGTTTTTAAAATTCCCAAATTCGGCTTGGAAATAGGACTTCTCATTTTCCAAACATTTATTCTGATTTTAGGGCAAACTTGCAGAAATTCCAGAGGACGCGTCATTGCACAAAAAAATCTGAAACTTGGTGTGTTATCTTCTTATGTGCTGCTGCAAAAGGGAAAAATATAGAAAAAATAATTGAAAAAAATCGCAAAAAAGGGTAGCACATAACTAGAAACGCTAGTGTTCTGTGCACCTCTGTGATTATTTTGCCCCAAGCCTGTTTTCTTGCTGCACCCATATACTTGTACCTCCTTTCTTGTGCCTTGGTCCAACTGTTCTATTACATTTTCTAGGCCAGCAACTAGGACGAGTACTTGGAACACTTATTCAGCATTGCTATCTGTTACTGACTTGTGTGCCACATATATATATTTAGTCAGCCTTCCCAGAGCTCTAGCTTTCTCTCGAGCAGAACAGGTACTCCTTTGCAATCACACCCACGCTCATTGGACAGTCACACCGATCACCGTTTGCCACCTACAGTGCTGGTAAGAACCTTGTAAGAGCGGGGTAAGATGCTTCATAATTTGTATTCCACCACCACCACCACCCTGAGAGATAGTTGTAGGGTTCACATTGTTTGTTGCCTTTTTGTCTCTGTTTTGTGCTAACAATGACAGGACCAAAGAACCAAATGGACAAGAAGGGGCTTAAGCTTAACGACGATGAGTGTGTCTCTCAGCTGGAATTGAAGGAGATGATGCGCGCGATGACTGAAGCTTTTAAAAAATATCAGGACTCTGCGACGACATCCTATGAGCAGCTTGATCGACGAGTTGCTAAACTTGTTACACGCATGGACGTACTGGAGGCTCGTCCCCCACCACCAACTCCAGCCCCAGCTCACTCTCCTGTGGACGACGATGACAATGACGATGATGTTTATGCACCGCTGCGACAACGCCTCGCACGTAATCAACAAGGTATGGGAGGTAATGGTAGACATCGTCATCATAATCCTGAACCAGACCATGATCCATTGGCTAAGAGTAAGTTCTCTATTCCACCATTCATGGGTTCTTATGATGCTGAAGCTTACTTAGACTAGGAGATGACGGTAGAACAAAAATTTAATTCCCATCTTGTTCCTGAGCAGCATAGGGTTAGACAAGCCACTAGTGAATTTAGAGATTTTGCTATCATTTGGTGAAATGAACTTGTTAACACACATGCTACACCACAAACATGGAATGAGTTAAAAGAGGAGATGCGAGCTCGCTTTGTCCCCCCTTCTTATAGACGTGATCTTCGAAAAAAATTGCAACGCTTAGATCAGGGAGACATGTCGGTACAGGAATACTACCAAGAGCTTCAGAAAGGTATGCTACGATGTGGGGTAGTTGAGGATCTAGAGGATCAAATGGTTAAGTTTTATGGGGGGTTGAGGCGGGAGATTCAGGATATTGTTGATTATAAAGAATATCATTCTATACAACGCTTGTTCCATCTTTCTATGTTGGCAGAAAAAGAATTACAAGGTCGTCAATAGCGGAGGAGCAGCACTTTCGCGCCACGCCAGCCAAGGCATCATCCTCTTCGGGCATACAGACGTCCACATCTTCCACCACCAGTGGCACATGCAGCACCGCACCTTCGGCATCACAGGGACACGACAACAGCAAGTCCTTGGTGCCTTCGGGTGTTGCAGCAAAACCAGCTACGACCACCTCTTCCACAGGCTGCTCCTCCGACATCAAGTGCCACCGCTGCCAGGGACTTGGCCATATTCAGCAAGATTGCCCCAGCAAACGGGCATACATTGCTACTGGTGAGGGTGGGTATGTTAGTGCTTCTGATGTTGAAGATGAAGATACTGTTGGAGCTAACATTGTAGAGACTTATGATGGTGATGAAGAGGTTCTTTGTACAACAGTGACCGAGACCTATAAGGCCTTGATTGTTCAATGAGCTTTGAGTGCCACGGCTAGTGACGACGACAACAGACAGCGCCACAACCTCTTCAACATGTTCCTCATCATCAAGGACTGTCGTGTACATACCATCATTGACGGTGGTAGCTGAACAACTTGGTGAACGTTGAGGTGGTCAAGAAGCTTGGCTTGACCACACGAGAGCATCCCCACCTTATCACATTCAATGGTTTAACAACAGCGGTAAGTTCAAGGTAACAAAAACAGCAAGGGTGCATTTTTCTATTGGCTCTTACCATGACTTTGCTGATTTTGATGTGGTCAGTATGGATGCTTGCTCTCTTTTACTGGGATGTCCTTGGGAGTTTGATATTGATGCTATTCACCATGGTAGATCTAATAAATATACTTTCATGCATAAGGGAAAGAAAATTGTGTTGCTTCCTATGACTCCCACTGAAATTGTCCACTTTGAACATGAGAAAAAGACTAATGCTAAGCAAAAAGGTGTTTTTAACTCTGAAAATCAGCAATCTATTAAGTTAAAAACTCCTACTTTGCTAGCCACTAAATCTGATCTTGATGAGTTACATGCCTCTGTTGGACTTTGCTATGCCTTAGTGTGAAAAAAATGCTTTCTATTCTATTGATGATACGTCTATTGCTTTGCCACCGGCTATTGCTAACCTTTTGCAAGAGTATATGGATGTGTTTCCCTCTGAGATACCCCTGGATTACCACCTGAGTTGCCTCCAGATTTTCGGGTTAGTTTCACCTTTAACATTTCATATTTGAAGCCATATATGGGTGACGAAGATGAGATCAAGTCGAGGACGACTCCAATTCAAGAGGAGGAGGATGATGAGGACATCACTTCTATACATACAATGAATGGACCGATAACACAATCGCGTGCACGACAGCTAAATCTTCAGGTATGTTCTACCCTAGTCAATTTGTTTCAGAGCTTACGCTTGGGGCCATGGATGTTTTGATGATTAGGAACCCTGGAGAGGACTAGAAAGGACTTTGGAAAGGCCTAGGTGTTGAGGAGGAGCAGCAAGGGCGCCCACAATAGGAAGGAGATCAAGTCCGACTCGGCTGCGACTCCATCTCGGGTTCCAGGACTAGTCTGCACTAAAATGAATGCCCAAGATGCATCCGGACTCCAATTGCGATGGACTTGATATGGTTGGAAAGATAAAGAGATTATCTAACCAACCCAACTGGTTCCAGCCTAAAATACATCAGGAGTCAATGGGAATCGTCGAAACAAGTCAGCGTTCAGATTCTGTTTTGGTCCTGCGACACCGTCTGTTGGGCCGTTGGGCCATGTATCGCGTTAGAGCCTATTAGGGAGCGAGTCCAGGGGTCATGCATGCCCTAATACTCTATTTATTCAGTAGCCGCCACCACATTAGGTTTGGGTTTTGCTTAGATCAATTCTGTCATTGAACAGTGTCGACGTCATTGGTTTGTGAGACCCCATCCCGTAATCAATACAATTTTGGTTGTGTTTCTTTCCTGTTCTTGCTTGTGTTCTTGATTGCGCCTGCAGGGATAAGCCTTCATGGCGAGGTCATTCGTGTGTCATGGATGAGAACCAACGGAGCCGTGGTGTAGTGATTGCGAGGAATCGTTCGCTCGGAGCCTTGGATCATCAACGTCGAGATCTCCACTCAATCAAGTTATCATATCTCACGGAAGATCGGGCCACGTCTTCTATCACCCAAGTTCTATTGGATGGCTCTAAGGCCGCTTCTCGAGGGATTTCAATATGCGAGGGTTGGTAGCAATGGCATTTGACGAAGGCCCTAGCGCAAAGCCGATTAGTACGTATATGTATGCGCAGAAGGACTCGGGCAACCAACCTAGGCACCGCCAAAGTCACAACTATCCCACGCCGCCTCGCACGCGCAGGTTATTCAAGCTCTGTGGATTTCCAGGCGCGCAGGGAGGAAGAGGGAGCATGGAGAAGACAGAGTCACGCGTGGCGGTTAAGGGACTGCCATGTGGGGTTCACATGCCAGTGTTTGGTGGTGGAAGGAAAGCTGAGCTGCCATGCGGGAGAGCCTGTCTCACGGGCCCCACCTGTCGGCGCAAGGTCTCCGCTGATGGGCTGTGCGGAGGAAGAAGCAAGTTGGGCCTACCAGCCAGATTTGGCCCAGCCGAGTTCTCCAAGCTTTTCTTTTTCTTTTTACAATTTCTGATTTCCTTTCCATTTCATTTTCTTGATTTCAAATTTAAGTTTGAATTATGTCATGATCCTCACATTTGAGTTAAGTATCCAAATTCAAATCCTAGTATAAGAAGAATATATTTATCTATTTATTTTTATTTGTATAATATTATATTTCTCCTCCTTCCCTTGTTATTTCTCATTCTTAAATATTCAAAATAGGTTTTACATCCCCAATTTCGGACATTAATTTATTTCTTCAATGTGATTACTATCTTTACTAAATGCACATACAGACAAAACCAACATGATGCACAAATTATTTTAAGTATCATTAGTTAATTACCTGCTTTTCAATGTGGTGTCCACATGTTTAGTTGAAAAATGGCAAAACACATTAGAGAATTCTCTCCATTAATATAGTTTACAAATTTGGGTATTACAAATCCTACCCCCCTTAACAAGAATCTCGTCCTCGAGATTTAGGAAGGACTAGTGAAAAGATGGGAAAAATCTATTCAAAGCTCTTCTTCTCTCTCCCAAGTAGCTTCATCTTCTCCATGGTGACTCTATTGCACTTTGCACATCTTTATCACCTTATTTCTTGTAACTCGAGTCAACGTGTCAAGAATCTTGGTAGGAAATTCTATATAAGTCAAGTCAACCTGAACACTGAGTTCTTCCATTAGTATTTGTTCCTCATGGACACGGAGACACTTCTTAAGTTGAGATACATGGAATACATTGTGCACATCAGATAGTTGATCAGGTAGCTCGAGTTGATATGCCATCTCCCCAATTCGCCTAAAAACTCTAAAGGGTCCAATAAAGTGAGGGGACAATTTTCCCTTAACTTCAAATCTCCTCATTCCACGAAGTGGTGACACCTTGAGGTACGCATGATCACCTTCCTCAAACTCCAATGGTCTTCTTCTATTATCAGCATAGCTCTTTTGCCTAGTCTGAGCTACCCTCAAGTTCTCCTGGATTATACGAACTTGTTCTTTGGCCTCTTGAATAAGTTAAGGCCCAAAGAACTGCCTTTCTCCAGTCTGATCCCAATATACAGGAGTCCTGCACTTCCTGCCATATAAAGCTTCAAATGATGACATCTTTAGACTGGCCTGGTAACTATTATTATATGAGAACTCAGCATATGGTAGACTTTTATCCCAACTACTTCCATGTTGAAGGGTTGGGGACTTGTTCTCAAACGCTAAGAGTTAAGAACAAGGCAACATAAAAGTGTTAAATGTTAAAGTCCTTCATCCTTCGAAGCATTATCTCCCTTCGGATATAATGAATTCCTGACGAAGGTCATGAAGGACAAATTTTCATGAGCACAATAAATGATGAAGAAGAATTCATACACAAGATATGAAAAAATAGTATAAATACTTTAAATGTTATTATCAACTTATTTTTATTTGCGTTACTATATTCACAATGACAGATTATAAATGTACCTTCGGCTTGAAGGAAAGCAGGGGTACAAGCGTGACGTGAGAGTAAATGCCAAGTCAGCGTGAACAGTACAGGAGTACTGTTCATCTATTTATAGGCAAGGGACGCAGCCCATGCAAAATTACATTCATGCCCTTTATATTTGCTATAACTCTATAGTAATTCTTCGAGGTCTAATTTGCCTTTTCATCTTTAAGTCGGTTCCCCTTTTCTACTGTCATGCCGAAGCTTTCCTGTGCGCAGCTTCGTGATCACCTTGTCCTTCGTCAAAATCACCTTTCGTCTCGCTCAGGCTTCGTCCTGACCATGCTCTATATGCTCATGATCCGAATCTGAAGATACCTGTTCACATGTTTCACTTGGAAAACATTGTCAAATCATGTTTTTGAGGACCTTCGGAAGCCGAAGGCCCCCAACAGTAGCCCCTCGCAATATTAATTTGCTAGAATAATAAATTCAGATTGCGATATAGACGAAGGCCTTAAGTCGAAGGTCCGAAAAAACACCTTCCCTTTGCTAGAATAGCAATAATCAATGACAAGTGGGGCCCTGTCACCTACAACGTACTGGGCGTATAAATAAGAACGCACCACGAGCACACTTAGCACGCTTTCTTGCCGTCGGCTCCTGCTTTCCTAATTTTTAGCTCTTTGCACACCAACGCTTGCCTGGCTTTTTGCATTTTTAAGCTTCTTCTTTGAGAGCACTTTCCTAGCATTTTCGAAGATGTCTGAAGACAAGAAAGTTGTCGCTGAGTTGAAGCTAAGCCTTTCCAAAGAGATGAATCTCGGCTTCCTTGAATCAATAGCAAAGACAAATACAGAGAAGCTTACTAGGGAGATTTTAGAGGGTTTGTCTGAAGACACTGGTGATAGTGACAGCTATGATGTGGAAAGTGGCGGTGAAGATTCCGAAGATCGACTTTGGCGACCAAGCCTTGCAGTTTTTGGAAAATCAAGCATTAAACAAAGCCATCTTGTCAATATGAGGGGTAGATATTTTCGGGATTTATCTATTGTAAGGGCTGACGAAGGAGAGAAAACTTGTCCGACTCCCGAGGAAAATGAAGTCGTGATATTCCAAAGCTTCTTTAAGGCTGGACTTTGGTTTCCTTTGAGCAGTTTCGTGGTAGAAGTTTTGATGATATTTGAAATCTACCTTCATCAAATTACTCCCGAAGCAATCATAAGGATGGGAATCTTCGTGTGGGCCGTGAAGAGCCAAGGTTTGGAACCAAATGCAAAAAGTTTCTGCAATATGCATGAGTTATTGTATGAGAAGAAACCATGGGGTAAGGAGCAATATCACAACAATTTTGGCTGTTATAGCTTCGGTGCCCGCTTTGGGTCAAGCTGTCCCGTGCCAACTTTTCGAAAAAGATGGCCTGGGGACTGGATGAAGGAATGGTTCTATGTGAAGAACGATTTGAAAACGCGAGAAGATATTAAAGATATCATTATGCGCCCTATCTGGCAGCGCTTCGGCCTTCGGAAACCGAAGGTAGAAATTGACGAAGCGGCCGAAGAATGCCGGAGAGCCTTTGGAGTAGTTTGCTCTTTCATCAGGACAAGGGATTTGATCCAAGAACACATTGCCTTCAGAGTATGGCCACTTGCAGAAAAGTGGGAAATGCCAAAGGAGACCGTCAGTGAACCTAACGAAGGTGGACTAGTTAGGTTAAAATTCACCTTCAAATATGGAGATAAGTTCGTCGAGCCAGATGACGACTGGCTGAAAAGTATTGAGGCCATAAGCGATGAGCTGCTTGGGCCATACTCGAAAGCAGAGGATACTGCACTATCCGCAGCCTTCGGAGGCCGGAAGAAGAAAAGGCTCAACCGAGTATTTGATGCCATTGGGTTCGTGTATCCTGACTATCGTTACCCAACACGGGGTCAAAAAGGAAAGATACGACGTCTGCTAAGGAAGCCGCCCTTAGTGAGCCAGCGCCGAAGAGGAAAAAGATAAAGGTTCTTACGCACCGTCCACGCTATATTGAACCGGCCACAGTGCCCGAGTTTGTCAGTGAATCCTCTTCGGCCCCCAAAGCCAAGGAGCCGACTCCCCTGAAGAATATTGAAGAGGCGGTCACAATGCCAGAGATAAAGAAAATAGAAGAACCGAATGCTAAAGAAACAAGGACATCTGAAATTTTAAGTCCTTCAGCAAAAGTTGAAGTACCAAAAAGCCAAAAGGGTCCAGCATTGACCCCCAAAAGAAAAAGGATGGTTAATGTACTGGATGTATTGGAGACAATAAAGTCTTCAAGCACTACTCCGAAGAAAATTGTCGAAACTCCCGAAGTGCAAATCGAAGCCTTTGGTGCCGAAGCTTCAAAGCACCAAGCTGAGACTGAAGCTGGGCCTTCAAAGCCCGCCAAGGTAAAATCCTTGGAAACCAAAGAAACAGAAACAGCAGAACAAATTTTTGTTGAAGAAACCGGCACTGCCGCCCCCGAAGCCTTTTCCAAAGCTTCCGATTATATTTTACGACATGCTTCGGGGAAGGAGTTGACTGAAAAAGAAAAGCAGGAGGCTCAGTTCTATGCCCAAAGACTGAAATACCCCAAGGCGGCGTTGATATTCAATGGCAGCGGAGAAGAAGACTTCTTGTATTGTCTCCCTGATAGCAAGGAGATTTTAGTCTGTCGGGAGATGAGCAAAAGCTTCGGATTCCCAACACTAGAAGACGGGCTCTCAGTGTTGTCAAAGAACGAGCTGGCTGACAGCTTAGCGTACAATAGTTTAAAGGTGAAAAAATGAGATCTTTGTATTATTTCTTGAAACCAAAATTTTTCATTTGCTTAAACTTATTAACACACATTTTTTCCCAGGGTCTTATACTTAGCAATGCCCTCAGGGCACAAAAAGATGTCGAAGACGAAGGGTGTACCATAGCCTTGAGCAACCTTCGTTCCGAAGTAATTGAACAAAGGAACGAAGGTCTCGAAAAAGATAAAATATTACACTCGTTATTGAACAAAATAAAAGAGACGAAGCTGCTTTCAAAGCTCAAGCTAAAGCTCAGAAGCGCGAGATTGAAGATCTTCGGAAACAACTAGTCAGAGCTAAAGAAGAGTGCACACTTGAAGAAACAAAACGAGAAATTAGTGAACAATGGGCCAATCATTTAGAAAAAACGTTGAAGAGCTTCGTGCATCCAAGAAAAAGTGTTATGAAAAATCTATAGAATGTGTTAAGAAAATAAGAACCAGCTTCACCAGCGTCGGCGCATTCTCAAGTGAGGAGAACTTCATAAGGGGTGACCCCGAAGGCCCAATTGGATGGATCAACCACGAAGCTGAAGCTTTTGAAGAAGTTTTGAATAGCCGTGGAGACATATGTGCCTTTTCGGGTGCCAGGGGGATTGCCACTATTTTGGAGAGGAGAGGCTGTGACCATGTGAAATTTTTGGCACAATCCGAAACCGCCTTGTCTTCTGAAGATATAAAAGACCCCTCGGCTGAAGCGAGCCTGATTATTGGAAAAAATTTTACCGACATCTGGGACAATGGTGGCCGGGAGATGGCCCAAGAAATTATACGAAAGAGCGAGAAAGGTATTCATGACGCTAGAAAAGTAGCAGAGACCGCTGAGAAAAGTACGGATGTCGAAGTGCAAATAGGTATTGACTAGCAGTTTTTGGCTCTGTTGTAATTTTTTGATTTCGAACTTATTTACGCCTTGTAACACAGCCGCACTTTCTCGCCCCTCAGAGCGTGCCAAGCCATCGGCGGACCCCCACGTGAAGGGGGACGACAAAATTAGGAAAATGGCTGAAGCTATCATGGATAAAGTTGTTGATCAACTACTGAACGAAGCTACAGAAGTAGTTCTGAGGGAAGACTAGATGTTATTGTAAAAACATTTGGAATGTAATATGTATTGAACATGTGTACTATTTTGTAACTTTGAAGGTAATATATAAGCTATTTATGGTTCAATTATTTACGATGCATGAAACATTACATACATACCATTTTTTGAGTCTTCAGCGAAAAAAACACCTTCCCTTCTTTTCATGCTTCGTAAATAATATCCGTACTTTCATAAAAAACATCCAATCTTCGTAAAATCAATAACCGATAGATCTTTTCATTTCAGAGTTTGACGAAGGTATGCTTCTTCAATACTTTTTTGTACCTTGGCACTGTTTTTTCGAAACAATCTCCAAATATCAACATTGATCCCCTTCTTGCGTCATTGATGCAATATTATCCATGATGTTATGCTATGCAAATGATGTGATGATATGATGTTATGCAAAATGATATTTGCCGAAGATCGACGTTTATTTTTCACTCTAAGCCTCCCTTAGGAGCTTCTTCGCCTTTTACTTCAGCGGAATTAGTGTTTATTTTTCGCTGTAAGCCTCCCTTAGGAGCTTCTTCGCCTTTTACTTTCAGCGGTATCAGCGTTTATTTTTCGCTGTAAGCCTCCCTTAGGACCTTCTTCGCCTTTTACTTTCAGCGGTATCAGCATTTATTTTTCTCTGTAAGCCTCCCTTAGGAGCTTCTTCGCCTTTTACTTTCAGCGGTATCAGCGTTTATTTTTCGCTATAGGCTCTGCATTCCCTTCGGAACAACTTTTGAGCAGAAAACTTACGCTGCGCTCCCTTAGGAACGACTTTTTATTATTTCGGAAATTCTCCTTGTAACCATAAATTCTTATGCTTCGGCATCTCCGCTATTCTGTGAAGAAGGTAAATTTTTATTGTGGTGAAAACAAAACTATTACAAGAGATTAAAAAACGACAAAAACACTTAAGCTTTCAATAATTATTCCTTATTAAAAAGAAAATGATACTGAATGTAAAAACTGCTGCCGAGGTAGGATATTTGCTAGTAAATATGCTTCGATTCTGGCACAGTACTATTGACTGTGCGAGCTCCGGACTCTTCTCTGAAGTCCCGTTGGAGGTGGGTATGCAGACTCCCTTCTGGCTGCTGGCCTCGTTGCATTGGTGGTGGAGGAGGGGGCTGTTGCCAGGGTGCCTAAGGTTGGCTTGCCGAAGCGACAGAAGCTGCAGGGTGGTTGCCTACATACTCTGGAATGTAAGGCGAATGGTACGAAGCAGTGTGCATAACTTGCTTCGGCTGGCTCTGTTGAGCTGCAGCTTCTGCTATCTCCTTTTGTTTCTGGATGGTAACATGGCACATCCTGGTGGTATGGCCCTTGTCCTCACCGCAGAATAAGCAATAAATCTTCCTAGGCTGATCCCCAAATCTCCCTCTGAAGCCCCTGGCAACTCTGCCCCTTGGAGCTGGGGGCTGAGGATAGCTCTGCTGCTGCCCCGAAGCCTGGGAGGAATATTGCGGCCTCTGCTGCTGGCTTCCCCTGTCATCATTCTGAGTGGAATGAATTGATCTGACATGTCTAGGATGAATTCTCCCTCCAAAGCCCCTGGCTATTTTGGAGAACCTGTAAGCTTCCTCCCTTCTCTGTCGAAAATCATTGTCAGCGCAGATTTATTCATCCATCTTCTGAAGCAATTTCTCCAGAGTTTGAGGGGGCTTTCTGGCGAAGTACTGGGCTGAAGGTCCCAGCCGAAGCCCCTTAATCATGGCCTCAATGATAATTTCATTGGGCACTGTTGGCGCTTATGCCCTCAGGCATAAGAATCTTCGGACATACGCCTGAAGATACTCTTCGTGATCTTGGGTGCACTGGAATAAAGCTTGAGCGTTGACTTGCTTCGTTTGAAACCCTTGGAAACTGGTGATCAGCATATCCTTCAGCTTCTGCCATGATGTGATTGTTCCTAGCCGAAGGGAGGAGTACCAGGTTTGCGCAACATTCTTGATAGCCATGACGAAAGACATCGTCATGACTGCAGTATTGCCACCATAGGAAGATATTGTTGCTTCGTAGCTCATCAGAAACTGCTTCGGATCTGAGTGGCCGTCGTACATGGGGAGTTGAGGTGGCTTGTAGGACGGAGGCCAAGGTGTAGCCTGCAGTTCTACTGACAGAGGAGAAGCATCATCAAAAGCAAAATTTCCATTATGGAAATTCTCATACCAGTCATCTTCGTTGAAGAAGCCCTCTTGATGAAGCTCTCTGTGCTGAGGCCTTCGGTTCTGCTCATCTTGAGTAAGATGGCGAACTTCTTCAGAGGCCTCGTCTATCTGCCTTTGCAGATCAGCCAGCCTAGCCATCTTTTCCTTCTTCCTTTGCACCTGCTGATGGAGCATCTCCATGTTTCTGATTTCTTGGTCCAAATCGTCCACCTGAGGTGTTGGACTGATGGCCTTCCTCTTCTGGCTTTAGGCCTCCCGAAGAGAGAGAGTCTCCTGGTTGGGGTCCAGCGGTTGCAGAGCGGCAGCCCCTGTTGCTGAAGCTTTCTTTGGCGGCATGACGAAGGTCTATGCTTGCCGAAGGTGTTCGAAACTCAAAAAGTGGAAGTGAGTTCACCGGAAGTGGGCGCCAATTGTTCTCAAACGCTAAGAGTTAAGAACAAGGCAACATAAAAGTGTTAAATGTTAAAGTCCTTCGTCCTTCGAAGCATTATCTCCCTTCGGATATAATGAAATCCGGACGAAGGCCATGAAGGACAAATTTTCATGAGCACAATAAATGATGAAGAAGAATTCATACACAAGATATGAAAAAATAGTATAAATACTTTAAATGTTACTATCAACTTATTTTTATTTGCGTTATTGTATTCACAATGACAGATTATAAATGTACCTTCGGCTTGAAGGAAAGCAGGGGTACAAGCGTGACGTGAGAGTAAATGCCAAGTCAGCGTGAACAGTACGGGAGTATTGTTCATCTATTTATAGGCAAGGGACGCAGCCCATGCAAAATTACATTCATGCCCTTTATATTTGCTAATAACTCTATTGTAATTCTTCGAGGTCTAATTTGCCTTTTCATCTTTAAGTCGGTTCCCCTTTTCTACTGTCATGCTGAAGCTTTCCTGTGCACAGCTTCGTGATCACCTTGTCCTTCGTCATAATCACCTTTCGTCTCGCTCAGGCTTCGTCCTGACCATGCTCTATATGCTCATGATCCGAATCCGAAGATACCTGTTCACATGTTTCACTTGGAAAACATTGTCAAATCATGTTTTTGAGGACCTTCGGAAGCCAAAGGCCCCCAACAGGCACAAGCTCTTAACATATCCTCCAGTATTTGATTAGTCCTTTCAGTCTGTCCATCAGTCTGAGGGTGATAGGTCATACTAAAGTTCAACTTTGTATTCATATTCTCAAGAAATCTTCTCCAGAATCTTGAGGTAAACTGAGAACCTCGATCTAACATGATCTTCTTTGGTACTTCGTGTAAACACACAATCTGAGCCATATATAACTCTGCCAACTGAGAACCTTTATAGGTAGTCTTGACTAGAATGAAGTGAGCTACTTTGGTTAGCCTGTCCACAATCACCCATATGGAATCTGTAACACCATAAAAACCATCAATTAAAAATAATGAATTTAGTTATTATATTAATTAGGGTAATAAATTTTTAGTGTTTAATTATTTATTTGCATTTTGATCGTTTTCTTTGTATGCGCTTGATTGATTATCGGATGTTTATTATCAATTCCTTTTTAAAGAAAAACCTAGTAAATAATATAATAATTAAATAATATAATAGTTATTAGTCTAAAAACAAGTATTTTATTTATAAATAGTTTTGATAAATTTTTAGGAATTTTTGAGCTCTTTAAATAATCATTTCAGAATTAAAAAAAGAAAAAAAGAAAAAAAAATCTCCAAACCAGCCGGCCCACTAGGGGCCCAGCCATCCCCAAACCCTAGTCGCGCGCCGCGCGCCTGGCTGGTATTCCTAGCCGCCGTCGTGCTCTCTCTCTCTCCCTCTATTCTCTCTCCCTCCCTCTCTCTTCTCTCCCTCGCTCTCTGCTGCGGCGACCGCGCGCCTAGGCAACCGGCCCCACCGCGCGACGCGCGCGCGCCCGATGCCAAGTTGCCGAGCTCCCGAGCCCGCGACCCCGGCTACGCCGCGAGCCCCGCCCAGTCGCGATGCCGACGCGCCCAGTCCGCTCCCCGCGCAAGCAGCCGAGCTGGCCCCTGCATCGACCAGCCAAGCAGCCCGCCTGCGCCTGCAACCGTCGCGACCGAGCCGACCAAACTGCCTCGACGTCCGAGCCAACCCGAGCGCCCCTGCACCGACCGAGCCACGACGAGTCCAAGCACCATGAAGCCGTGCGACCGTTTGCCTTGCCATTAGTGGAGCGTGAATTTTCTGTTTCTGCTTTCCCCATTACTCTCCATGAAACCGACGTATTGACGGTACTTGAAGACCGACGACGCCCTCATGAACTCTCTGACAGACTCTTTCTCTCCCTCCTGCTCCCTATAAAAAGCAGCAGAGCTCTCTCCCATTCCTTCCTACTCGAGCTCGCCTCTTTCTCTAGTGCTCCTCGCTCAACGCTAGTGCTGCTCGTCGCTGGAGTTGCCGTTCGTCGTCGAAGTTCACCGGAGCCGCAGTTCGTCGCCGGAGCCACGCACTCGCTGTTCGTAGTCGAGCCCCTGATTTTCTCCACCCGGCCAAACCCCCGTCAAACTCTCCCCGTCGCACGCGTGAACCCAAGGTTGATGGCGATCCAAATTATTTTGTGTATTTTATAAAAATACTTTTTGATTCGATTCATGAGTTGTATATTTTGTTTGTTGTAATATGAACACGTGTGATTCGCAATTTATGTGTATGTGCGTTATGGAATTATTTGGTAGATTCATGCGATTATTAGTACCGTGATAATTCATGTTAATTGATGCCTTGATTTTTGGATTAGAAAATATGACGTAGATTTAATAGTCACACGTTGGTGATAAAAACAATTGATAGGGATTTTTGTAGTTGAATTTGGTCACAAAGAACTTTAGAAACTATTTGGAGAATTATAGTTATAGGTGCATTTTAATGGATTAGAAAATGGTATAGAACTCATGTCATATGAATAATATAGAATTTTTAGATGATTTATCTGATTATTTAATTAATATCTTCTTTTAGAAAGAAAAGAGAAAATATCACCGGTAGTATGGAAAATAGATTTTTGCTAGTCAAATAAACATGTTCGCAAATTGAGCACTTAGATTTTTAGATTAAGCAAAATACTAGTTTATGTCAAAATATCCTCACTTGTGTTATAAAAAGTCCAATTACCAATTTATGTAGATTTTTAGAATATTAATATTAATAGATTCATTTTTAGCCATACTCAATAATTTGAGTTAGAAGTAAAAAGGATAAAAGGCATTAATTTATTTATTAGTATTAAAGACGATAATTATCATTTAATTTTATTGATGATGTTAAAATATATTAATACTAGTTAAAACTGTGTTTATTGCACCCACTCATAAATTTACCAATTAGGACTCACAATAATAGATATAGTTGAATTAATAAGTATTTACGCGTTTAGGACATAATTCTGGCGTGATAAGTGCGATGTGTGTTTATTTGTGTATTGGTGTATGTTTATGTAATGGTGTATATTTATTTATTTGTGTATGTTTTATTTTTGTATGTACGATGTGCGACTCTATTATAAGCTGACTGTGCGGTAGACGAACCGAACTCGTTCAAGGACAATCCGCAGCACTCGCTTGAGCAAGGCAAGTGGATTCTCCCTCTGCATATTCTGTTTGTACCTACTCATTGCATATAATAATGTTTACTTTTTGATGTACTGCATAATTTGTTGGGTTATACCTAATTAAGGATTTCCTAGATTTACTACCTGTATTCCTTGTTTAACCTGGAAAATTATTAAGCTGTGCAAAATTTGTGCCACCGCTCAACTTAATGATTTCTAATGTCACTCATTAATTGGTTTTAATGTTCCAAAAATTTAATTGGCAATTATGGTATTAACCCGATGGTTAAGATAATATTATTTCAAATTAATTGGAACATGGAGTGACCACCCAGGATAACAGTGCAACCACGAGTGCTATCATGGCTCTGGCTTTGGTAATTAGCTCTATATGCTTAGTGCCTAGCAACCTTACCTGAAATATGAGCAAGAGGGGAGCGGTAGGTGCTGGCAGCCCACGTTAACATGGGGTCGTATTCTTGGCTAAGGTACCTCACCTAGGGGGCCACCACCATCGTCTTTAGAAACCTTAGCGGGTTGCTTCGTATTAAGTGTATTTTTTGAAAGCCTCATAATGGATCCCTAGCCATTCACCTCGGCAGTGTTTAAGGGTCCGATCAACCCGGGCTAGATGGGATACATGGCTTGTGGGTAAAGTTGTACCACCTCTGCAGAGTGTAAAACTGATATATCAGCCGTGCTCCCGGTTATGACCGACCTGGACTCCTCACATGATAATTGAACTTGAAGATGGAATTAAATTGAGATCTGATGGTCTGCCAATAATTTACTTAAGTGTTTTCACTTAAGTGTTTTTGTTATATTTATATTTCTTTGTTTAAATGGGATATTTGGGATACACTCTTATTAGTAAGACAGGTGTTGTTAATAAAATGTTGACCAACTAAAATGCTTACTGCTCAACCTTAGCCTCACCTTGTTATACCTGCATTAATTTTTCCCCCACTTGCTGAGCCCCGACCATAAGTGAGCTCACCCTTGCTAATATTTTGATCAGAGGGTGATGCTGGAGACTTTGATGGAGATTTTATCGACGACGAATTATAAGTCTAACGATGCGCCGGTCATCTTCCTGTGGGAGATCACCCAGTTGTTTATTTCCGCTTTACTTTGATGTGATACTTGTTAAAGATACAATGTTTCAGATGATGTAATAAAGTATTATATTCTCTTTACGCCTTTATTGCATTGTCTTTTGATATACTACACTTGTGACGTCAACATATGTGTGGAAATGGATCCTGGCACACATATGGTATGCGCTCGGTTCTACCCCCTGGAACCAGGTATGACAGAAGTGGTATCAAAGCTATGCTGTCCCTAGGTCGTTAGATTAGTTAGAAATGGAAAGCCTAGTTGTTCAAAACTTGCTAAATTCATTCCTATAAATTCCTTTATCAGTCTTACCTCTTTGAAATTCAACTGAGTTGACACTTCTCTTGTAGATGGTTCGCACCCTTCAAACTACCCGCACCAACACCAGCTACGCCCCTCAGCCCCGGCAGATCCCGGTCTACCCAGTGGTAGTCGAGGAAGTTCCGGCGGATCTCCCTCCCATCCGAGTGGAGAATGTAGTCAACCTAGAGGACAGCTCAGAGGAACAGCTGCTGACCCCCACCCCGTTGGCAGAATCCCTGGCCTTCGCAGCTGGGTCATCGACGTCAGCACCGTCTGCACTAGCCTTCCAAGCACCTGCACCCGGAGGAGACGATCCCGACGACTCCAGAGACGACAATGACGATGACGACGAGGGTGGAGACGAACACGTCCACGAGGAAGCTGACTACACCCAGCAGGACGACTTCATGGGGTTTGGTCCTGTTGTCGAACATTATACATCAATGTTCGAGACGGGGCACTTCCCCAACCTGCTGCAAGAAGTGCTGCACGCGCTAGGCACCTACGTCCGCCCCCTATACGAAACAAGGCGAGTGAGCGAGCCTCCCCGGGCTTGCTATTACATCACACGCATCCACGTCAGGGTGATGGATGCAGGTGACAGGGGATTCAGGACTCTGTCTGCTCACGAGTCCGTGACACCACTGTCCACCTACGCTGCCTCGGTTAGCGATGCTGCTCGTCGGACCCTGTGGTCGCTCAGCCACACCTACCGGCAGCAGCTGCAGAACACGAGGTCTAGGCATCTTCCTCAGTGTCTGCGTGGAGGAAGTCAAACCAGCATCGTCCCAGGTGAAGCTGGTGAGGATCGCCTCAACACCCTAGCTGGTGTAGTGGCCGGACTCAACACCGACCTGGACAGTGCCACCCTGGATCTCTACAGGGTGCACTTGGAGCTAGAGAATGCCCACGCCAGGATTGTAGCCCTGGAAGCCCAACTGCAAGGACTGGATCCGCCCGAAGCTCAGGTCCCTGCCATGGCGTTGTCTCCTCCCCGCAAGAGGCTACGCTATGGAGAGCCCGGATCCGTCACTAGGCTGCTTTAAGTATTTTGAGCTATGATGTAATAAGTTAGTCTTCGCGTTAGACGATGATAGTCTCTTTAAGTTTTCATATTAATAAATACCAACCATGTGATGGTGATTGATTGAAATGTTTGATTTGGATCTTTGTTTGAGTGCCATGGTCTTATGGAATGATGGCCATAAGATCATATAAAAAAAATAATAATAAACTTAGGATGTTCCCCTCTAGAATCTTTTCTACTCCTCTAAGATGTTCACTTTCTAACCAATCAGATGGTGAACGCACGCCAAGGACCTAACAACAACAACCGGAACCAGCGTGGTCAACAAGTACCGCCACCACCACCACCAAACCCCAACATGGAACAATTCATCGCCGCCCAGATGCAGATTCTGCAAGGACTCACTGCGGCTGTTCAGCAAATACAACAGAACCAACAGAATCAGCAACCCCAGCAGCAGTATGCACCCCCGGCCAGAGATAAGCACCGGGATTTCATGAGTCATCACCCGCCGACATTTTCTCATGCGGTTGATCCTCTGGATGCCGATGACTGGCTCAAAGTCATTGGGAAGAAGCTTGACATCACTCAGTGCAACGACCGGGAGGAGGTCTTGTACACCTCGGGAAGACTCAAGGGTTCCGCGTCCGACGGGTGGGATGCCTTCACAGCGGCACATCCCAATGCTGATACAATAACCTGGCAGGAGTTCCAAGCGAACTTCCACGCTCATCACATTCCTTCGGGGATTATGAAGCTGAAGAAGAAGGAATTCCTTTCCCTTACTCAAGGGAATATGTCTGTCAGCGAGTATCGTGATCGCTTCACTCAGCTTTCACGTTATGCCCCTGAAGAAGTGGACACTGATGAGAAGCGCCAAGAGCGTTTCCTGGAAGGACTAATTGGACCTCTGAACTACCAACTTCAGAGTCACACTTTTCCCAACTTCCAGACACTGCTGAACAAGGCAATTGGCCTTGAGAGTAAAAGAAAGGAGCTATCTGACCACAAAAGGAAGTTTCAAGGTCAGTCCAATAGGAACACCAGGCCAAACAACACTCAAGGTTCGCAGTTCCGCTCTGGAAATCAGGGTGGAAGCAATTATCAAGTGCAACGCTCTGGACAACAAAGCCAGAGAAATAATCAGAGTCAGAACCAGCAAAGGAGCAACTCTTAGACCAACCAGAGGTCTGGTGGGAGTTCCCAAAACCGTCAAGGTGGCGCCAGTAACACGCAGGCTAGAAGCAACACACCAGTCCAACCCAACGGATGTTTCAAGTGCGGTGAGCTAGGCCACTATGCCAACAACTGCCCAAGGCGCAACCAGCAGACACCCCAAAGGAGCAATACTTAAAGAAATGACCAGAACACCCCCGCTCGTGGATCTGCTCAGAACAAGACTCCTCAGAACCAGAGCAGAGGAAGGGTCAATCACGTCAATGCAGAATCAGTGCCTGAGGATGCCGACATAGTGTATGGTATGTTCCTTGTTAACTCCATACCCGCATCAGTTTTATTTGACTCTGGAGCATCGCATTCGTTTATAACTGAGTCATTTGTGGAAAAACACAACATACCTAAGTACCCTCTTAAGAAGATGTTACATATTAGTTCACCGGGAGGTGACATGAAGGCCACACACTCATGCCCCCATGTTAATATCAAGATTCAAGGAATAGATTTTTCAGTCGACCCCGTGGTCCTAGGATCCAAAGGTATTGATGTGATTCTTGGATGCAACTAGATGAAAAGTTGTGATGGAGTGATACAGTGTGCCAAAGGAACAATTATGTTGACAAGTCCTCAAGGTGAAAGAATCCAAGTTAACATAGACAAGTCAATAGATGAAAAAGGGAAAACAGTGATCAATCACTTAGAAGAAAAGTCCTTGGAAAATATCAAAGTAGTGTGCGAATACCCAAACGTATTTCCAGAGGAATTGCCAGGTATGCCACCTGACCGTGATATAGCGTTTTCTATTGAATTATTACCCAGAACTGCACCGATCTCGAAAAGACCATATAGAATGGATGTCAAAGATTTATTAGAACTGAAGAAACAAATAGAAGAATTACTAGAAAAAGGTTTCATTCGCCCAAGTTCATCCCCTTGGGGAGCCCCAGTGCTATTTGTGAACAAGAAGGATGGTTCGAGGAAAATGTGCGTTGATTACAGAAGTTTGAATGAAGTAACCATCAAGAATAAATATCTGTTACCTCGGATTGAAGATTTATTTGATCAGATGAAAGGAGCTAAGATATTCTCGAAGATAGATCTGAGATCAGGATATCATCAGTTAAAGATTCGAGCAGAAGATGTACCCAAGACAGCCTTCACGACGAGATATGGATTATATGAATTTTTGGTCATGTCGTTCGGACTGACTAATGCACCAGCATACTTTATGAACTTAATGAATAAAGTATTCATGGAATATCTGGATCAGTTTGTGGTCGTATTCATTGACGACATACTGATATACTCTCCGAATGAAGAAAAACATGAAAATCATCTAAGGCTAGTCCTACAAAAGCTTCGTGACAACCAATTATATGCGAAGTTCTCGAAGTGTGATTTTTGGCTTAAGGAAGTTGCTTTCTTAGGACATATTGTTACCGATGGTGGAATTAAAGTGGACCCAAGAAAGATAAGTGAGATACTAGATTGGAAGCAACCAAAGGATGCGTCCAAGATCAGAAGTTTTCTTGGATTGGCAGGATACTATAGAAGATTTATTGAAGGTTTTTCCAAGTTAGTGAAACCTCTTACCTCTCTACTAGAGAAAGGTAAAGAGTTCAAGTGGGATGAAGCTTGTCAGAATTGTTTTGAAGAACTCAAGAAAAGGTTAACCACTGCACCAATATTGGTAATGCCAGACATCCACAAGGGATTTGATGTGTATTGCGATTTATCACACCTTGGACTTGGATGTGTGCTAATGCAAGAAGGAAAAGTGATAGCTTATGCCTCAAGACAGTTGAGGAAGCATGAGAAGAATTATCCTACGCATGATTTGGAACTAGCTGCCGTAGTGCATGCTTTGAAGATTTGGGGCACTATATGATTGGAAACAAGTGCAAAATCTTCACGGATCACAAAAGCTTGAAATATATATTCACTCAGAAAGAACTCAACCTGAGACAGAGAAGATGGTTTGAGTTGATTAAAGATTATGATTTGGAGATACAATATCACCCCAAAAAAGCAAATGTAGTAGCTGATGCTTTGAGCCGTAAGGGTCAAGTGAACAACATCACCACTCATTTGATGTCATAGGAATTGTGCTGGGAAATGGAACAACTCAACCTTGGATTTCTCAATAATGTAGAAGCAACGGTGATGGAAGTTGAATCTACTTTGGAAGAAGAGATTCGTAAATGACAAGAGTCCGATGAGAAGATTAAGGAAATTAAAGCTTTGATTGGTTTGGGTAAAGCCCCAGATTTCACGGAAGATGATCAAGGCACAGTATGGTTTAAAAAGAGAATCTGTGTACCCGAAATCGAGCACTTGCGCCAACTTATTTTGAGAGAAGCTCATGATTCAGCTTACTCTATTCACCCTGGAAGTACAAAGATGTACCAGGATCTCAAAGAAAAGTATTGGTGGTACGGATTGAAAAGAGATGTTGCTACTTGTTGGGACCATGCTTCGTCGCCGAAGGTCCTACAGGAAGAAACAGTTTCGGTTGAAGCTGTCTGTACGTAATGCCGAAGGATGCCGTCCATGAAGCTTCGAAGTTACAAACCGACTTAAAGATAGAATGACCTTTTAGTCCATAAGAGTTTGAATCGATGTTGTAAACTTTTATGAGGGGTATGATTGTAATTGTTCACAGGCTATGTCCTGTGCCTATAAATAGTGAACAGTATTCCTTTACTGTTCACGCATTCCTGTAATTACAATCGCATCACCCGGAAATTATCATTTGTCAAGGCAGAGGTATAAATGTATTTAAATATTATGTTTAAACATTTAAGATTTATATAACATAATAAATGATGTCATTTATTTCCAATTTAACTATCTTTAATGCTTTATGTCCTGCGTTATTCCGCATTACCTTCGAGAATTAAATTACGAAGGTGATACTTTCGTAATTTTGTTATTATAACCTTCGTCCGAAGTTCATCGAATCCTTGGAGAAATAATGTTTCAGCGGACGAAGGACATCGATATTTAATATTTTATGTTGCCTTGTTCTTAATTCATAGTATTTGAGAGCAAGTCCCCAACACTACTCATGTTGCATTATGTGACGTGTGTCAGCGAGTTAAAGCCGAACACCAAAGACCAGCAGGATTGCTACAACCTCTCAAGGTACCGGAATGAAAATGGGAAGAAATCAGTATGGATTTCATAGTTGGACTACCCCGTACTCGAGATGGCTATGATTCAATATGGGTCATAGTAGACAGGTTAACTAAAGTGGCACATTTTATACCTGTGAAGGCAACTTACTCGGGAGCCCAGTTAGCAGAGTTATACATGTCGAGGATTGTTTGCCTGCATGGAGTACCGAAGAAGATCGTATCAGATCGAGGAACCCAGTTTACCTCGTGCTTTTGGAAAAGACTACATGAGTCCATGGATACCAAGCTAAACTTTAGTTCAGCTTATCATCCGCAAACGGATGGGCAAACGGAAAGGACAAACCAAGTGTTGGAAGATATGCTAAGAGCTTGCGCTCTAAAGCATGGTAGAAGCTGGGATAAAAGTTTGCCTTATGCAGAATTCTCGTATAACAACAGTTATCAGACAAGTCTAAAAATGGCACCCTTTGAAGCACTTTATGGACGAAAGTGTAGAACACCACTTTATTGGAATCAGACTGGAGAAAGTCAGGTATTCGGTCCAGAAATTCTCCAAGAAGCCGAAAAGCAAGTGCATATTATCAGAAAAAATTTGAAATTAGCACAGTCAAGACAGAAAAGCTATGCTGATAATAGAAGAAGGGAATTGATGTTTGAAGTAGGAGACTTTGTCTACCTTAAAGTTTCACCCATGAGAGGAATGAAAAGGTTTAAGGTTAAGGGAAAATTATCACCTCGCTATATTGGCCCATTCAAGATTTTGGAAAGAAAAGGTGAAGTAGCCTATCAGTTAGAGCTACCCGATAGATTATTGGATGTGCATGACGTATTTCACGTATCACAACTTAAGAAGTGCTTAAGAGTACCAGAAGAACAGTTACCCATGAAAGAACTGAATGTTAATGAGGATTTGACTTATTCGGAGTACCCGGTCAAAATTCTGGAAACATCTCGCGGAATTACACGGAGTAAAGTCATTAACATGTGCAAAGTTCAGTGGAGTCATCATTCGAAAGATGAGGCCACTTGGGAAAGAGAAGATGAACACAGAGCAGAATTTCCCCAGTTATTATCGGAAGTTTCTTAATCTCGAGGACGAGATTCTTTTTAAGAGGGGTAGGTTTGTAACACCATAAAAACCATCAATTAAAAATAATGAATTTAGTTATTATATTAATTAGGGTAATAATTTTTTTAGTGTTTAATTATTTATTTGTATTTTGATCATTTTCTTTGTTTGCGCTTGATTGATTATCGGATGTTTATTATCAATTCCTTTTTAAATAAAAACCTAGTAAATAATATAATAATTAAATGTAATAGTTATTAGTCTAAAAACAAGTATTTTATTGATAAATAGTTTTGATAAATTTTTAGGAATTTTTGAGCTCTTTAAATAATCATTAGTGGAGCGTGAATAGTTATCCGATGCCGAGCTGCCGAGCTCGCGAGCTGCCGATGCCGACGCGCCCAGTCCGCTCCTCGCGCAAGCAGCCGAGCCGGCCCCTGCATCGACCAGCCAAGCAGCCCGCCCGCGCTTGCAACCGTCGCGACCGAGCCAACCAAACTGCCTCGACGTCCGAGCCAACCCGAGCGCCCCTGCACCGACCGAGCCGCGACGAGTCCAAGCGCCATGAAGCCGTGCGACCGTTTGCCTCGCCATTAGTGGAGCGTGAATTTTCTGTTTCTGCTTTCCCATTACTCTCCATGAAACCGACGTATTGACGGTACTTGAAGACCAACGACGCCCTCATGAACTCTCTGGCAGACTCTTTCTCTCCCTCCTGCTCCCTATAAAAAGCAGCAGAGCTCTCTCCCATTCCTTCCTACTCGAGCTCGCCTCTTTCTCTAGTGCTCCTCGCTCAACGCTAGTGCTGCTCGTCGCCGGAGTTGCCGTTCGTCGTCGGAGTTCACCGGAGCCGCAGTTCATCGTCGGAGCCACGCACTCGCTGTTCGTAGTTGAGCCCCTGCTTTTCTCCACCCGGCCGAACCCCCGTCAAACTCTCCCCATCGCACGTGCGAACCCAAGGTTGATGACGATCCGAATTATTTTGTGTATTTTATAAAAGTACTTTTTGATTCGATTCATGAGTTGTATATTTTGTTTGTTGTAATATGAACACGTGTGATTCGCAATTTATGTGTATGTGCGTTATGGAATTGTTTGGTAGATTCATGTGATTATTAGTACCATGATAATTCATGTTAATTGATGCGTTGATTTTTGGATTAGAAAATATGACGTAGATTTAATAGTCACACGTTGGTGATAAAAACAATAGATAGGGATTTTTGTAGTTGAATTTGGTCACAAGGAACTTTAGAAACTATTTGGAGAATTATAGTTATAGGTGCATTTTAATGGATTAGAAAATGGTATAGAACTCATATCATATGAATAATATAGGATTTTTAGATGATTTATCCGATTATTTAATTAATATCTTCTTTTAGAAAGAAAAGAGAAAATATCACCGGTAGTATGGAAAATAGATTTTTGCTAGTCAAATAAACATGTTCGCAAATTGAGCACTTAGATTTTTAGATTAAGCAAAATACTAGTTTATGTCAAAATATCCTCACTTGTGTTATAAAAAGTCCAATTACCAATTTATGTAGATTTTTAGAATATTAATATTAATAGATTCATTTTTAGCCATACTCAATAATTTGAGTTAGAAGTAAAAAGGATAAAAGGCATTAATTTATTTATTAGTATTAAAGACGATAATTATCATTTAATTTTATTGATGATGTTAAAATATATTAATACTAGTTAAAACTGTGTTTATTGCACCCACTCATAAATTCACCAATTAGGATTCACAATAATAGATATAATTGAATTAATAAGTATTTACGCGTTTAGGACGTAATTAAGGCGTGATAAGTGCGATGTGTGTTTATTTGTGTATTGGTGTATGTTTATGTAATGGTGTATGTTTATTTATTTGTGTATTTTTTATTTTTGTATGTACGATGTGCGACTCTATTAGAAGCCGACTGTGCGGTAGACGAACCGAACTCGTTCGAGGACAATCCGCAGGACTCGCTTGAGCAAGGCAAGTGGATTCTCCCTCTGCATATTCTGTTTGTACCTACTCATTGCATATAATAATGTTTATTTTTTGATGTACTGCATAATTTGTTGGGTTATACCTAATTAAGGATTTTCTAGATTTACTACCTGTATTCCTTGTTTAACCTGGAAAATTATTAAGTTGTGCAAAATTTGTGCCACTGCTCAACTTAATGATTTCTAATGTCACTCATTAATTGGTTTTAATGTTCCAAAAATTTAATTGGCAATTATGGTATTAACTCGATGGTTAAGATAATATTGTTTCAAATTAATTGGAACATGGAGTGACCACCCAGGATAACAGTGCAACCACGAGTGCTATCATGGCTCTGGCTTTGGTAATTAGCTCTATATGCTTAGTGCCTAGCAACCTTACCTGAAATATGGGCAAGAGGGGGAGCGGTAGGTGCTGGCAGCACACGTTAACATGGGGTCGTATTCTTGGCTAAGGTACCTCACCCAGGGGGCCACCACCATCGTCTTTAGAAACCTTAGCAGGTTGCTTCGTATTAAGTGTATTTTGTGAAAGCCTCATAATGGATCCCTAGCCATTCACCTCGGCAGTGTTTAAGGGTCCGATCAACCCGGGCTAGATGGGATACATGGCTTGTGGGTAAAGTTGTACCACCTCTGCAGAGTGTAAAACTGATATATCAGCTTTTGGGGGCCTTCGGCTCCCGAAGGTCCTCAAAAGTATAGTTTGATAATATTTTCCAAGTGTAATATGTGAACAGGCACCTTCGGAACAGGCACCTTCGGAGTCAGGTCGCGAATATACAAGAGCATGGTTAAGACGAAGCGTGACTGGAATGGAAAACGACCATGACGAAGGATAAGACGATCACGAAGCTATGTGCAGAAAGGCTTCGGCACAATAACAGAAAAGAGGAACCGACTTAAAGATGAAAAGCCAAATTGGTCCTCGAAGAATTAATGTAGTTATTGATAAATGTAAAGGGCATCAATGTAATTTTACACGGGCTGCGTCCCGTGCCTATAAATAGGTGAACAGTACTCCCGTACTGTTCACGCTGACTTGGCATATGGTTTTTCGCATCACATTTGTACCTTTACTTTACATCATTCTGAAGGTACATTTGTAATTCGTTTTTATGAATTTAATAATGGAAATATATCGATGATAATGCTGGTATTATTACTCGCACATTATATATATATAATTATTCTGTTTAATCATTTATCAACCTAACGAAGGTCTTTTCCTTCGTAACCTTCGTCCGAGAATCATTATATCCGAGGGGATATACTACTTCTAAGGACGAAGGAGCTCGACATTTAACACTTTTATGTTGTCTTGTTCTTAATTCATAGCATTTGAGAACAAGCCCGCAACATTGGCGCCCACCTTCGGTCAACTCACTTCCACTTTTTGGGTTTTGAAAACCTTCGGCAAGCGTCACCTTCGTCATGCCGCCGAAAAAAGCTTCAACGACAGGGGCTGCCACTCTGCAGCCGCTGGACCCCAATCAGGATGTCGTCTCTCTTAGGGAGGCCCGAAGCCAGAAGAGGAAGGCCATCAGTCCAACGCCTCCGGAAGACGATTTGGACCAAGAAATACAAAAAATGGAGATGCTCCATCAACAGGTTCAACGAAAGAAGGAGAAGATGGCTCGTCTAGCTGATCTTCAAAAGCAGATAGATGAAGCCTCTGAAGAGCTTCGACATCTCGCTCAAGATGACCAAAATCAAAGGCCCCCGCGCAGAGAGCTCCATCAAGAGGGTTTCTACAACGAGGATGACTGGTATGAAGATTTCCATCACGGAAATTTTGCTTTTGATGATGCTTCTCCCTTGTCAACAGAACTGCAGGCTGTTCCTTGGCCACAGTCTTACAAGCCACCTCAGCTCCCCATGTACGACGGTCATTCAGACCCGAAACAATTCTTGATGAGCTATGAGGCAACTATATCTTCGTACGGTGGCAACACGGCGGTCATGGCAAAGTACTTCGTCATGGCTGTCAGGAGCATTGCACAAATTTGGTACTCTTCCCTTAGGCCAGGGACAATCACCTCATGGCAAAAGTTGAAGGATATGCTGATAACCAGCTTCCAAGGGTTTCAGACGAAGCCAGTCACTGCTCAAGCTTTATTCCAGTGCACCCAGGATCACGAAGAATACCTTCAGGCATATGTCCGAAGGTTCCTACGACTGAGGGCACAGGCACCAATAGTGCCCAATGAAATTGTCATTGAGGCCATGATCAAGGGGCTTCGGCCAGGACCTGCAGCTCAGTACTTTGCCAGGAAGCCTCCTCAAACTCTAGAGAAGCTGCTCCAGAAGATGGACGAGTACATTCGAGCTGACAATGATTTTCGCCAAAGAAGGGAGGAAGCTCTCAGGTTCTCTGAAATGACTAGGGGCTTCGGAGGAAGATTTTATCCAAGGCACGTCAGGTCAATTCAGAATTCTACTCAAAATGACGACAAAGGGAGTCAAAAGCAAAGGCCATAGTGCTCCTCGCAAGCTTCGGGGCAACAGCAAAGCTCCTTCCGGCCACCAGCGCCAAGGGGCAGAGGCGCCAGGGGCTTCGGGGGAAGATTTGGGGATCAACCAAGAAAAATATACTGCCTATTCTGTGGTGAAGGTAAGGGCCACACCACCAGGATGTGCCACATTACCATCCAGAAGCAAAAGGAGCTAGCAGAAGCTGTTGCCCAACAGAACCAGCCGAAGCAGGTCATGCATACTGCTTCGTACCATTCGCCTTACATTCCAGAATATGTAGGCAATCACCCTGCAGCCTCTGTTGCTTCGGCAAGCCAACCCCAAGCTTCCTGGCAACAGCTTCCACCGCCACCACCAATACAACGAGCTTCACAGCCAGAAGGGAGACATCACTCTCACCCCCAGAGGGACTTCAGAGAAGAATCCGAAGCTCGCACAGTCAATAGCACTGTGCCAGAGTCGAAGCACATTTATTGACAAAATATCCTACTCCCACAGCAGTTTTTTATGCTTTCACATTCAGTTTTATTTTCTTCGCAGTAAAGAACAATTATGGGGAGTTTAAGTGTCTTTTATTGTTTTTCAAATCCTTGTAACAGTTTACCGTATTATCATAATGAAAACATATCTCCTCCAAAGGCTTGAGTTACCGAAGCACAAGAATTTATGGAGGCACGGAGAACCTTCGGATTATCGAAAACTTGTTCTAAGGAATGAGTCGTAACTTTTTTGAAGTAATAAAAAGTCGTTCCTAAGGGAGCGCAGTGTAAGTTTTCTGCTCGAAAGTCATTCCAAAGGGAATGCAGAGCTTACAGCGAAAAATAAGCGTTGATTCCGCTGAAAGTAAAAGGCGAAGAAGCTCCTAAGGGAGGCTTACAACGAAAAATAAACGCTGATTCCGCTGAAAGTAAAAGGCGAAGAAGCTCCTAAGGGAGGCTTACAGCGAAAAATAAACGCTGATTCCGCTGAAAGTAAAAAGCGAAGAAGCTCCTAAGGGAGGCTTACAGCGAAAAGTCAACACTAAGATAGAAAGATTGTGTGCTCTATGGCAGGGATATGTGTATTTTCAGCATAAATGACATTTTGCATAACATAACATCATTACATCATTTTGCATAACATAAGCATCATCCATCATTTCGCATGGAGAACAGGATGGGGACACAGCATTGATCTTCGAAGAATGTTTTGAAAAAGAGAAAATCGTGCCAAGGCACAAGATAAATTGAGAAGAAGTGTAGCTTCATTTGAGAGGCAACATAAGACTCTTTTATGGATTCAAAGAATGTTTTCATAAAGTTTGGAGATTCTTCATCAAAGAAATATGATAATTTTGGTGACACATAAAATATTTTCTTTACGAAGCATGAAAAGAAGGGAAGGTGTTTTTTCGCCAAAGGCTCAAAAAAGCGGTATGTATGAAAAAATTTCATGCATCGTAAAGAATTGAACCGTAAATAGATTATATATTACATTCAAAGTTACAAAGTTTTACACTTGTCATGTTCCAAGTATTTTTACAATAGCATTTAATCTTCCCTAAGAACTACTTCTGCAGCTTCGTTTAGCAGCTGATTGACAACTTCGTCCATGATGGCTTCGGCCATTTGCCTAATTTCGTCGTCTCCCTTCGGGGGAGGGTCCGTAGATGCCTCAGCGGTTCTGAGGGAGGTGAGGACACGGCTATATTACTATTACAAACTATGAATAAAGTTCAAAGTCAAAAATTACAACAAAATAAAAATCACTAATTAATACCTATTTGCCCTTCGGGCCCTGTGATTTTTTCAGCAGCTCTTGCTACCTCCCTAGCATCATGGATGCCTTTTTCACTTCTCTGAATGATCTCTTGAGCCATTTTTCGGCCGCCATTGTCCCATATGTCAGTGAAAAATTTTCCACCAACCTGGCTTGCTTCGGCTGAAGGGTCTGTGATATCTTCAGGGGACAAAGCAGCTTCAGACTCCGCCAAAGATTTTACATGCTCGCACCCTTTCTTCTCTAAAATGGTAACAATTCCCCTGGCGCCCGAAAAAGCACAAATGTCCCCGCGACTATTCAAGATTTCGTCGAAGACATCAGCTTCGCGACTAATCCATTCAATTGGGCCTTCTGGATTTCCTCTTGTGAAATTTTCTTCACTAGAGAACGCGCCAACGCTGGCGAAGCTGGATTTTATTTTCTTAACACATTCTATGGATTTATCGTAGCACCTCTTCTTCGAAGCACGAAGCTCTTTAACATTTACTTCCAAATGATCTGCCCATTGATCGCTTAATTCTCATTTTGTTTCTTCAAGAATGCGTTCTTCTTTGGCTCGGGCTAGTTGTTTACGAAGATCTCCGATTTCACGCTTCTGAGCTTCGGCTTGAGTTTTAGAGTTAGCTTCGTCCTCCTTCATTTTTTCCACTAATGTAAGCAGAATTCTGTCCTTCTCCAAGGCTTCGTTTCTTAGTCTGATAACCTCTGTTCGAAGGTTGTTGAGAGCAATGGTGCAGCTCTCATCTTCGGCATTCTTCTGAGCCCTTAAGGCATTGCTGAGTATTAAACCCTATTCAAAAGAATGAATGAGTTAACATAAGAGCAAAAAATTAATTCAAAATTCATAAACTTCAAAATTCACAATTTTTGTACCTTCAGACTATTGTATGCCAGGCTATCCGCAAGATCGTCCTTCGTCATGGCGCAAAGGCCTGCTTCGAGTTTCGGGAACCCCATGCTTCTAGCCATTTCCCAGCACACGAATAATTCTTTATTGTCTGGGAGACAGTACAGGAAATCATCTTCGTTTGTCCCATTAAACACTACGGCCCCCCTCGGATACTTCAGTTCTTGGGCATAGTGATTGGCTTCAAAAATCTCTTCTTCAGATAGTTTCTTCCCCGAAGCATGTCGCACAATATAATCATGTATTTTGGAAGATGCTTCGGGGGTGGCAGTGCCAATTTCCTCAGTCAGAATCGGCTCTGTTATTTTTGCTTTTTCAGTTTCTAAACTTGCCTTTGACATTTTTTCGACCTCCAAAGGTTGTATCTTGGAGGATTCCGAAGGCCCAGCTCCAGTTTCAAATTGCTGCTTCGAAGTTTCAGCAGCAAAGGCTTCAGTAGACACTTCAACAGTTTTCTTTGGAGTTGTGCTTGAAGATTTAATTGTCTCCAAAACATCCAGCACATTAACCATCCTTTTTCTTTTCGGGGTTGCTGCTGGCCCCTTCTGGCTTTTAGCTGCCTCAACTTTTGATGAAGGACTTAAAACATTTGGTGTTTTTCTTTCTTCAGATCTCTCTTTTCCTGTTTTTTCTATTGCTGGTGCTTCGGCCATTTCTTCGGATTTTGGCGCTGTAGTTGGTTCTCTGGCTTCGGTGGCCGAAGAGG
The DNA here is from genome assembly GCA_029449295.1 of Zea luxurians. NCBI lineage: Eukaryota > Viridiplantae > Streptophyta > Magnoliopsida > Poales > Poaceae > Zea > Zea luxurians. Next base: position 17,121,233 of record JAOPSE010000037.1, read on the forward strand.
CCTCGCCAATAAACTCGGGCACTATGGCCGGCTCAATACAGCGTGGAGGGTGTGTGAACACTTTTACCTTCTTCCTCTTCGGCGTTGGCTCCCCGGGAGCAGCCGAAGCAGTGTCCTTTGCAGGAGAAGTATTTTTTCTCTTTTGACCTCGCATTGGATAATAGTAGTCGGGATAGATAAACCCAATTGCATCAAATACTCGGTTGAGTCTCTTCTTTTTTCGGCCTCCGAAAGCCGCTGATAATGCAGTGTTTTCAGCCCTTGAGTATGCCCCAAGCAAATTCATCACGTACATTCTCAATGCTTTTCAGCCAATCATGATCCGGTTCAACAAACTTATCTCCATACTTGAATGTATATTTCAGTCTGATTAGTCCACCCTCGTCAGTTTCTTTAACGGTCTCCTTCGGCATTTCCCAGTTATCTACAAGTGGCCACACTCTGAAGGCAATGTGCTCTTGCATTAAATCCCTGGTCCCAATAAAGGAGCAGACTACGCCGAAGGCCCTCTGACATTTTTCAGCTGCTTTGTCCATTTCTACCTTTGGTTTCCAAAGTCCGAAGCGCTGCCAAATAGGGCGCATGATGATATCTTTGATATCTTCCCGAACCTTAAAATCGTTCTTCACATAGAACCATTCCTTCATCCATTCCCCGGGCCATCTCTTCCGAAAGGTTGGCACGGGACAGCTTGACCCAGAGCGGGCACCGAAGCTATAGCAACCACCTTGTTATACCTGCATTAATTTTTCCCCCACTTACTGAGCCCCGACCATAAGTGAGCTCACCCTTGCTAATATTTTGATCAGAGGGTGATGCTGGAGACTTTGATGGAGATTTTATCGACGACGAATTCTAAGTCTAACGATGTGCCGGTCATCTTCCTGTGGGAGATCGCCCAGTTGTTTATTTCCGCTTTACTTTGATGTGATACTTGTTAAAGATACAATGTTTTAGATGATGTAATAAAGTATTATACTCTCTTTACGCCTTTATTGCATCGTCTTTTGATATACTACACTTGTGACGTCAACATATGTGTGGAAATGGATCCTGGAACACATATGGTATGAGCTCGGTTCTACCCCCTGGAACCGGGTATGACAGAATCATATCCCTTCGAGGTGCGAGGCAGACCTGTAATGAAATCCATACCAATTTCTTCTCACTTCCATTCGGGTACCTTCAACAGGTGCAATAATCTAGCTGGTCTTTGATGTTCAACTTTGACTCTTTGACACACATCACACATAGCCACATGTGCAGCCACTCTCTCTTCAATCCGTACCACCAGTATTTCTACTTCAAATCCTGATACATCTTAGTGCTACTAGGATGAATAGAATAATCAGAGTCATGGGCTTCCTTCAATATAGTCTCATGAAGGCTATCAATCTCAGGAACACATATCCGGTTCTTGAACCACATTGTGCCTTGCTCATCCTTCGTGAATTCTGGACCTCTACCTTCAGTAATCAGATCCTTGATATCTTGTATTTTAGCATCACCAATTTGACCCTTGCGAATTTCTTGCTCTATGATAGGTTCCACATCAATAGTAACTCCTTCAGTATGTGCAATTATTCCCAGGTTGAGTCTCCAGAAATCCTCAACAATCTCATTGTACGTGTTCCTTTTGACTCAAGGCATCTGCAACCAAATTCGCCTTGCCTGGATGATAATGAATTTCCAAATCATAATCCTTAATGAGTTCTAACCATCGGCGTTGCTGGAGGTTGAGATCCTTCTGAGTGAATATATACTTCAAACTCTTATGATCGGTGAACACTTGGCACTTGGTCCCCGTAATATAATGTCTCCATATCTTAAGCGCGTGCACTACGGCTACCAGTTCTAAGTCATGAGTGGGATAGTTCAACTCATGTTTTCGCAACTGACGAGACGCGTAGGCAATCACGTGTCCTTCTTGCTTAAGCACACATCCCAAGCCTTGCCCACATGCATCACAATAAATGTCAAATCCCTTCTGTAGATCTGGCATAACCAACACTGAGTGTGACATCAATCTCATCTTTAATTGATCAAAGCTATCTTGACACTTCGAGTCCCACATAAACTCTCTTCCCTTCTCCAGAAGTGATGTCATAGGCTTAGCAATTTTAGAGAACCCTTCACTAAATCTCCGATAATAGCCTGCAAGTCCCAAGAAACACTGAATCTTCGTAACTGTAGTGGGTATGCTCCACGCCATTATCTCCTTGACTTTAGCAGGATCCACTGATATCCCACCATTAGAAATGATATGTCCAAGGAATGGCACTTCATCAATCCAAAATTCGCATTTGTTGTACTTGGCATAGAGTTGATTAACTCGTAGCTTCTGTAGCACCAATCTCAGATGTTCCTCATGATTGCTATCACTCTTGGAATAAATAAGAATGTCGTTGATGAAAACCACGACGAATCTGTCAAGATACTCCATGAACACCTTATTCCTCAGATTCATAAAATAGGTTGGTGCATTAGTTAGTCCAAATGACATGACTATGAATTCATATAAACCATATCGGGTTGAGAAAGTCGTCTTGGGAATATCAGATGGCCTAATCTTCATTTGGTGTAACCCAATCGGAGATCAATCTTCAAGAATACCCTAGCACCTCTCATTTAATCAAATAAATCATCAATGCGGGGTAACAGATACTTGTTCTTCATAGTAACATCATTGAGGGATCTATAGTCCATGCACATCCTTTGTGATCCATCTTTCTTCTGTACAAACAGAACCGATACTCCCCAAGGTGAGGAACTCGGACGAATGTACCTAGCCTCCTTCAACTCCGTTAACTGCTTCTTAAGTTCTTTTAACTCTTCTACAGACATCCTGTATGGCCATTTAGAAATAGGAGCAGTCCTAGGTAAGAGATCAATGACAAACTCAACTTCCCTATCTGGTGGCATCCCTAGTAACTCCTCTGGAAAGACATCCAGAAAATCCCTAACCACACGAACGTTTTCACCAACAAACTTCCCATCTACTAAGAATGTCACAAGTCTGGTAGTGGTGGTTACTGCAATTTCAACTTCAAATCTTTTGCCTTTAGGGCTGGTGAGTTCTACTGTACCCCTACCACATTGTATAATGGCCTTTGCCTTTCTTAACCATGACATACCAAGGATCAGATCTATACTGCTTTCCTCTAATATTATAGGGGTAGCCCAGAATTCTCTTCCCATAATTGTCAATGTCAATTTATGTGTCATATAATTTGCCTCAATAGGCCCTTTAGGTGTAATTACGATCATTGGTGTTTTCATATTTTGTAGTGGTAACTCATTTGTGTTGGCATATCGAGCAGGCATAAATGAATATGTAGCACCAGAATCAAGTAATATTGTTGCAGGAATTGCATTAATATAAAACATACCAAGTGCGATGTCATCTCCTTCAGCAGTAGCATCAGCGCTGACCAGATTAACCCTAGCAATAGAGAATCCCTTGCCAGATCCTGGAGTCTGCTGCTTGTTCTGCACAAGTGTAGTAGCACTCCTCTGCAGACAAACATTAGCATAATGACCTATCTTACCACACTTATAGCATGTGGTACCAGCACTCTGTCCTGAGAATTTCGCCAAGGTGCTAGTGGGGGCAGACTGACGAGTCGGTGGAGTCCCCTGTGGTGTGTGCTGAGCTGGACGCTGGCCTCCTCCAGTGCGAACTAGTGTACCCTAGGGTGGAACATAGCGAGGACGAACACTGCTGCTTCCCTGATCCTAGGATATCGCCTTCCTCTTCAAATCTCCTAGCTGAACACGCTTGTGTTCAATAGCTAGGGCCTTGTCGAGCAGCCTCTGAAATGATAGAAATGTATGAGCCACCAGAGCATACTCCAGAGGTCCATTGAGTCCTTCAATAAAGTGCTCCTTCTTCCTCTCATCTTCAGCAGCTTCATCGGGTGCATATCTGGATAGCTGGATGAATCTGTCACGGTACTCGCTGACTGACATGCTCCCCTGCTTCAGCGACAGAAATTCTTTCTTCTTAATCTTCATCAGTCCAGCAGGAATATGGTAATTTCTGAACTGAGTAGCAAACTCCGCCCATGTGATAGTATCAGCAGCATCGTGGACAGCAATAAAAGAATCCCACCAATCAGCAGTAGGACCTGTCAGATGACCAGAAGCATATAGAACCTTCTCTCGGTCAGAGCATTAGGCGATGATCAACATCTTCTCCATAGACTTCAGCCAATCATCAGCGTGTAGAGGATCTGAAGAGCTGGCGAACATCGGTGGCTTGTGGCTCATAAACTCCCGGTGTTTGTCCCAGGGTGGAACTGGTGGTGGTGGTGGTGGTGGTGGCAGTGGTGCTTGCTGCTGTTGCGCCCGTCGCTCCTGGCGCATCTCCTCCCGCTCTTGGCGCATCTCTTGGTGTTCCTGCCGCATCTGCGCGTGCATATCCACCATCGTATCAGCCATCTGTTGCATTATCCGCATCTGGGCTGCAACTGTGGGATCAACTCCGACTGGTGGAGGATTTGGAGGATCCATCTCTGCTTGTTGTTTTTGTGCTTGTCTAAATATCCTCCGACTGTGTTGATTGGGAGGTAGATCAATTCCACCACCCTTCCTGGTATTGACCATCTGAGTTAGAAACATATGGTAAGAAAGAATTATAGACAAGGCAGGTAATTATGGATCATGTTACTTTGGGGAATTTATTAGCTAAGTAGATTAGTGTTTTACCTACTAAAGCTAATTCATTATCTTAGGGTGGTACATGCTAGGATGTCCATTTATAATATCTCAATCAATCAAAGAAGCAAATCAGGCATTTATCATCAGAACAATCAACCAACATTTTTAAATAGAGAAAATAGTTTTAATTTTGTCTTAGGTTTCCTATCTCTTAACAATGTCATAAATGTAGGATTCCAAGGTGTGAAATCCATTTTATCTTAGAGTAGAAAAGATAAGAGTAATTAGAGTAGAACAGTAGAAGGTGAGACAGGATCAAGATAAGATAAGTATAGAATGAATCAGAGTAAGGTAAGTAGGTAAAGGTTTTGTCCATTTCTATCTAGGTTTCATCCTATAATCAACATTTCCTCTGATACCACTTCTGTCACACCTAGATTTAAGGGACAAAGCCGGGTGCATCTCATACATGCGCCAAAGAAGACAACATATATAATAACAGAGTGTATAGAGATAAATGTAACAATAACAACAGAGTACTTATTAAATAGCAGAAGTCTTACAAAATAAAAGATAAATATAAATCAAACTAAGGTCCATCCTTGGCGTCATAAGTCAACTGGGAGACGCCACCTAGATCAGATCAAACTCCTCATTGTGTGACTCCTCTAGAACCACCTGTTCTTCTCCTGTGGGGGGTGTGAGGCAGCAAGGGTGAGCTCACACATGTTCATTGTTCAACAAGTTGTGGGGATTAATGTGGCATGAACTCACCAAAGGTGGGAGTTCATGTGATGTGTAAAGCTGATCAACAATAGGGGTTAAACCTAAGCATTGCTTTTAATTAGTTGGTCAAATTTTATTAGCAGTTACTAAGTGTAAGTAAATACCAAACCATATTAAGAATAATAGAATAAAATTAATAAATAATCTCATGCAATGCAAATGACAAATTGAATTTAGTTCCATAAATTAATCATGCAAGAGTCCTGAGCTGTTCTTGACCGTGAGCTCGGCTAGTATATCAGTTTTACACTCTGCAGAGGTTGTACCCTGTACCCACAAGTCGTGTATCTCATGTTGCCAGGGTTTGCAAGGCCCTTAGACACTACCGAGGTGAATGGCTAGGGATCCACTACAAGGCTTTTACAAAGTTACACTAGCTTCCGAAAACCTGCTATAGTTTATGAGAAGAGCACATGCAAGAATCCTCGTCGGACCGCCATCGCAGCAAAATCAACCCAAGAACCTCCCTGCATGCAACTCCCCTACTGCCCTTGCCCCTTTCGGGTAAGGTAGTCTTCCACTAGCTTTACTAAATAGTCAGCCAAGGGTGTCCCATTCCACCCTTGTGGTGGCACGTGTTTCTCAAGTTAAGCTCCATGTTCCAATTAAAGATAATGATGATCTTGACATGAACCTAAATAAAATAACAGAATAATTGGAACATGGATATAATGAAATATTAACCTAAAACCATGTAAAGCAATACCATAACTACCCAAATGATTCAGGGGTAAACAAGGTAAAAAGGATAAACAGACTAGTGTGACCTATTGGGTCCCATCAAAATTAAACCTATGCATGAATAAGTGATTTTAAAGAACATTATTGTGTAAAAAGTGGTCAAGGGCACAACTTGCCTTCAATCAGCTCCTACTCAGCAACTTCTATCTGCTGAACACTGGGATCCTCAGCCACTGGCTCTTCTACTCGCCACAATACAAACAAGCATAGTACATAGAGAAAATTAACATCACACCAAACATGTAAGCAAAATACATAATAATAATCTACACATTAAAATAATATTCTAGGAACAAGAATCATTAATTTTGGAGTTATGGATTTTATGATATGAATTTCCAAAGGTTTTATGTATTTGATACAGGATTAACTAAGAAATAAATTTTATTACTATTTTCATGTCAAAATAGAGACACTAGGTGATAAACAAAAATATTATATTATTATAGAAACTAGAATGGATTAATTTGAAGTTCATATGAATTTTATATGACTTAAACAAGTTCTAGGGGTTTATTTTTACATTAAAAATCCTTTTCTAATTAATTTTCCCTGAATTTCTACTCTCTGGACTAGGCGCATTATAACAGAGAACAGCAGGGGCCTCGAGGTAATTCTTCCTAAGACACTGAGCCACACTGCGCAGGACGGCGGGTTCATTTTCTAATTCCAGAAAGGCTCAAGTGTAAATCTGACCAGCGAAGGGGTACGCAGCGCTCTCAACCAATGGATTAGAAGTCTATGGCTTAGATCTTACCTACCCAAGCTCGAACCGGTATGCATAGACAATCGTCCGATCGACGATTAATGCACTAAATTTTAAAATGTCGTGATCTAACTCTGTCCACACGATCACCTATCAACGGTGTGATTCTTGCCTCTGAATCGAATCGTAGTCGATCAATGGATCCAGATCCAACGGCTCCTGTTGAACCCGAGCGAATCGGTACGCCCATCTAATCCAGACCGCTCGAACTAGATCGAACGGTAGGCAACTCCTCTCCCCTACCCGAGACTAGGTGACGGCGGCAGCCACGCCCACACGGCGGCGCCATCACCGGCGATCACCCCGATCCCGATTCCTAGTTCCAAACTCTAATCCGAAAGCAGTGGCGCGAAGTGGACACAATACGATATTACTGAGGATGATTCTTACCGAGACTTAGAGAGGCGCCCAATGCTTTTCCACGAGTGCGGCGGAAAACGATTCTCCGGTGACGAATCGGCGCGCCATAGGTCTTCAATCCCGCACGACGAGTTTGGGACCTTCAACAGCAAACTAAGCCAAAGCACCCAGTATCTAATGGATGGCTCTAAGGCGGCTTCTCAAGGGCTTTCAATATGCGGGGGTCGACGGCAATGGCGTTTGATGAAGGCCCTGGCGCAAAGCCGATTGGTACGTATATGTACGCGTAGAAGGACCCAGGCAACCAACCCAGGTGCCGCTAAAGTCACAACTATCCAACGTCACCTCACACGCATAGGTTGTTCAAGCTCCACGGATTTCCGCGCGCGCATGGAGGAAGAGGGAGCACGGAGAAGACGGAGTCACGCGCGGCGGTTAAGGGACTGCCCGATGGGGTCCACATGCTAGTGTTTGGTGGTGGAAGGAAAGCTGAGCTGTCGCACGGGAGAACCTGCCTCACGAGCCCCACCTATCGGCGCAAGTTCTTCGCTGATGGGTCGTGCAGAGGAAGAAGCAAGTTGGGCCTGCCAGCTAGATTTGGCCCAGCCGAGTTCTCCAAGCTTTTCTTTTTCTTTTACAATTTCTGATTTCCTTTCCTTTTCATTTTCTTGATTTCAAATTTAAGTTTGAGTTCTGTCATGATCCTCACATTTGAGTTAAGTATCCAAATTCAAATCCTAGTATAAGAAGAATATATTTATCTATTTATTTTTATTTGTATACTATTTTCTTTCTCCTCCTTCCCTTGTTATTTCTCATTCTTAAATATTCAAAATAGGTTTTACATCCCCAATTTGGGACATTAATTTATTTCTTTAATATGATTACTATCTTTACTAAATGCACATACAAACAAAACCAACATGATGCACAAATTATTTTAAGTATCATTAGTTAATTACCTGCTTTTCAATGTGGTGTCCACATGTTTAGTTGAAAAATGGCAAAACACATAAGAGAACTCTCTCCATTAATATAGTTTACAAATTTGGGTATTACAGTTGTCAATATCGTCCACATGACTAGCCTGCAACAACTAAAAATTATGCATAGCCTTTAAGGTTATTGAAACAAACCATAGAAGGAAAACATGCACGCCTCTTCAACTATAATATAGACATAAAATCCACTTGAAACCACCTATTTATTGTTAAAATAAAGTTGCACACCATAAGAAAACCTATCAGGCAAACATGGTTGGACTTATCTATCCATGTCATCGTACAAATTCACTTGAGTTCTACGAGTCTCAAGATTTCATAGACAGTACAACATTGCCTTTGCTCTATAGAGACAAACCAATTGTATACTAAGATCAAGTTGGCAAGTAGCCACACTAGCCAAAAAGGGGTGAGGCACAAAGCATTGCATCCATGGAAATATTACATTGATAAGTTGGGTTGTAACCCAACAGTCAATCAAACTCAACAACACCATAAAACTACATTATATAGTGTTTTCACACCACACCAAGTCAGATTAGACCCACTATACACAAACTCAATAAACAATCGGTCCTACAAGTACTAGAACCCAAAAAATCCTTTTGAAAAAAAACATCCACAGTCAAGCATATAGAAATATATGATAGTAATAGCTCAAAGAATTCAAAACATTGCATCCAAAAAAACGTCATGACGATATGTATATAAAAAAGTATATTAGTAGCTTCATTTGCATAATAACTTCAATAACAACCACATCAAGAAACCAATATTAAATAGTAGTAACATATCAAGCATTAAGTCGTTAACCACATACCCCATCAAACCATAAAGGAATTTGGAGTAAGGAAATTCTAGTCATCTATACTTAAAAATACTAATATGAAAGATATATGAACCCATACCTTTCCTATATGTGCAAGTGTGTCAAATTTATCTTCAAATTGCCTAGAATCTAAAGCCTAAGCTTTGATACCAACTGTAACACCGCAAGGTCCACATACACCCCGAGGTGCTACTAAAACTACACTTCTAATAATCTGGTATGAATTTTCAACATCATCTCCTTTGAAAATTGCATAAAAGAGGAAGCAACAGAGTATAAACTGATATCATGGTAAGAAAACAAACAAGACATTAATAATCTGCTAGCAATGGAAAGGTAACCCTAACGACATGAACTGAATTAACCAGTGCGCACGACTAGTTAAAAACAAACATCCTTTGACAAGAAATTTCTAATTAAATCATGGCTATGACTGGGCAGCGTTATTATGAGAGTGAAGGTGGACGTGGTGCTACTTTCCTCATTCCCAACATGAATTAAGTACCTGCATATGCAAGAGTGAGATGACACATCTCAGCAAGTAAAATAATATCAAACTGTTTAACCACATAAGAACATTGTTTTGCCACCACTTGATTTCACAATCTTCTTCTTATTATGAAGGTGCAGCACGAATACAACTTACAACACACCTAGTTACCACACCTTGCAAGTAGAAACCACAATAATAACATAACAATGTCATACTTCATATATACCTTATGAGTGCAAATGACTACAAATGCAAGGATGACTTCTGCCTTCATACCTCTAAGGATATGAAGCCGCATCGTACCCCTCCTCGGGCAACGCACGATGCTAAATGTAAAACAAACATAACTGGAGTTTTAAAATTCATATGAATACAATATTTATCAATCTGGAAAGCTTATGAAATTATCTACAACTTCTCTCACTAAATCAAAGTTTAATTCTATTGATAGAAGTGCCTGTTGGGGGTATGCTTCGTAGCCGAAGATCCTAAAGAAGGAGAACACCTTCGGCAGACACTCTCAGGATCAAGCGCCGAAGCTATTACTTAGAGAGCTTTGGCATAATGATAGATCTTAAGACGAAGGGCTGAACCGACTTAAAGATGGATTGACTCAAAGACCCATGATGTTTGTGTCATTATTGTAATCAATTGTAAAGGGCTTAAATGTAATTTTACGCAGGCTACACCCTGGGCCTATAAATAGGTGAACAGTACCCCGACACTATTCACGCGATCTTGTAATCACTGGCACGTTACGCTTGAATTATTGCTTTCCGCCAAGGCGAAGGTATAAATGTGCTCAAATATTATGTTTCAATACTTATATATTCATATAATGAAATATGTGAATACATTTTATACTTTACATTTCATTTCTTATTGTTTGTTGTTTTACAAGTATGATTACGAAGGTGAAATCTTCGTAATGTCTTACTCTTGACCTTCATCCGAAGCTCATTAAATCATTGGGGAGATAATGCTTCAGCGGACGAAGGGCATTTATACTTAACATTCTTGTGTTGCCTTGTTCTTAATTCATAGCATTTGAGAACAAGTCCCCAACATTGGCGCCCACCGTGGGGTGAACTCACTTCCACTTTTTGAGTTGATGGCTTCGTTCAAGAACCAGGCTGTAGCTGCTTCGGCTTTGAAGCTGGTCCTCTCGATCACAGGCGGTTCATGCTCAGAACCAGCCAACAAGAAACAGAAGAAGGAGGCACAGAGAAGGGTACAGCATGTCGGTGTGCAGGGACCCTTCATCAAGTCAAGATGGTCTCACATCCCAATTACCTTCTCCCAAGAGGACCTTCAGCTCAAGAATTTCCCTCACAATGATGTTATGGTTATTTCTTGTGTTATCAAAGGGTTTCTGGTCCACAATGTTCTGGTTGATACAGGCAGTGCAGCTGACATCATATTTGCTAAGACCTTCAGACAATGCAAGAGCCAGAAGACAAGATTCATGATGCTACACACCCTCTCTGTGGCTTCAGAGGAAGACAAATTGTAGCACTTGGCAAGATCACCATGCCAGTGACCTTTAGATTTGTTAACAACACCAGAACTAAGCAAGTTGTGTTTGATATTGTCGACATGGAGTACCCCTATAATGCAACCATTGGTCGTGGAACACTTAATGCTTTTGAAGCAATTCTTCATCCAGCATATCTTTGCATGAAGATACCTTTGGATCAGGGACCTATTGCTATCCATGGGAGTCAGGAAGCTGCCAGAAAAGCTGAAGGGAACTGGACAGATTCAAAGGCAATCCATAATATAGATGGAAACGAAGCTTGTGAGCAATACAAGTACAGAAGGGAGAAGGCTGCTTCGGCCGATCAGCCAAAGCCCATGCTTTTATGTGAAGATATTGCAGAGCAGAAGGTGCTACTGGGTTCCCAATTGTCTGAAGAACAGGAGAAAACCCTGATAAGGTTTTTGTTCAACAACAAAGATGTTTTGCTTGGTCAGCCAATGATCTTTGTGGTGTTAACAGAGATGTCATTGAGCACTCGCTAAATGTTGATCCATCCTTCAAACCCAGAAAGCAGAGGCTTCCGAAGATGTCTGATGACAAAGCCGAAGGTGCTCGGAATGAAGTGAAAAGACTCCTTAGCGCTGGAGTCATCAGAGAAGTAAAATACCCAGAATGGCTAGCCAACACTGTTATGGTGAAGAAAGCCAATGGTAAATGGAGAATGTGCATTGATTTTACTGATCTCAACAAGGCTTGTCCGAAGGATGAATTTCCATTACCAAGGATAGATTCTCTAGTAGACGCAGCAGCTTCGTCAGAGCTCATGAGTCTACTAGATTGTTATTCAGGCTACCATCAAATCTGGATGAAGAAAGAAGACGAGCCAAAAACCAGCTTCATCACCCCCAGTGGTACATATTGTTACCTTCGGATGCCTGAGGGGCTCAAGAATGCTGGAGGAAGCTTCAGCAGAATGATAGCAAAGTTCCTTCATTCTCAGATAGGCAGAAACGTGCTAACATATGTTGATGATATCATAGTAAAAAGCACAAAGCAAGAAAATCACATTGCTGATCTGCAGGAAACATTTGCTAATTTTAGGCAAGCTGGTCTGAAGCTGAATCCGGAAAAGTGTGTCTTCGGGGTAAAGAAGGGGAAATTCCTTGGTTGTCTGGTTTCAACAAAAGGAATCGAAGCTAATCCAAGTAAAATCGAAGCTATCCTTTGGATGGAGCCGCCAAGCACAATGAAAGGGGCTCAATGGCTGACAGGAAGACTAGCATCTTTGAATCGATTTATATCCAGATCGGCAGAGAGAAATTTACCATTCTTTGAAGTGCTGAAGTCAGCCGAAGTTTTTCAATGGGGATCAGCTCAGCAAAAAGCTTTCGAAGAACTGAAGCAGTATTTGATAGAATTAACAACCCTAACTCCACCAGCGCCAGGGGCTCCTCTACTGCTGTATGTGGCAGCTTCGCACTCTGCAGTAAGTGCGGCGCTTATTCAGGAGAAGCTTGAAGGGCAATTGAAAAAGCAGGCTCCAATATACTTTGTTTCCGAAGTCCTCAGTTTATCAAAGAAAAACTATACAGAATTGGAGAAGGTGTTGTATGCTATTTTCATGGCCTCCAGGAAGCTTCGACATTATTTTCAGGCGTACCATATAATTGTCCCTTCATCACAGCCTTTGAAGGATATTATGAGAAACAGAGAAGCTACTGGAAGGATTGCAATGTGGGCTGCGGAACTCAATGAGTTCTGCATTGATTATGTGCACAGATCTTCGATTCAGTCCCAGGCGCTAGCAGATTTCACTGCTGACTGGACGCCAGGGGCTCAGGAAGAAGAAGCAAGTAAAGATGCCGAAGCTTGGATAGTATTTGTAACACCCTAGGTGTTAAGCGCCACTAAAATTTAAGCATGACATCATCCGGAGCATTAGCATCCCATGTGATTATTCTGAAAAGGTTAATCATGTGTTGCATTCACTTAAAAATAATATAACTTGTAAAGCTTATGCATGATTTAGGGTGAAGTTATGTTTCGATTTTTGTAAAACACTCGACTTAGGATTTGGATTTGGCACTGTCGAGTAAATAAAAAAATTGGATTCAAAATTTGGTGCAAATTTGAATTATTCGAAACCCTGGTGATTTAAACTCTAATTAAGTGGAGCCATAGCCTTAAAATCAAAACTATAAATAATTATTATGTTAAAATTTGGATCGACCAGAAGAAGATATAATAATTTAGTATATATAAAAAAAGAGAAGAATGGAGATAACGTTATTGCTTCTTGGAAATATCTCACGTAAAATAAAATTAGGGAAAAACTTTATTTTATTTCTGGGTAGAAAAGGTTTATTTTGTTACGAAATATGTTATTTGGTTGAGTAGCAAGGGACTAGTTACTAATAAATGCTGAGGTGGGTTAATAATAATTCTAAGAATCAAAATTAGGTTTTTCAACTCGTGCTGCACTAATTTAGTCTGACCTGAGAGTGATTAAAATTCGACTTCAAAATTTTGGGCAAGTTTAAATTATTCAAACTTTTACAGTTTAAATTCTAATCAAATCGTACCATAATCCTGAGAGTAATAAATGTTACGATAGACTATAAATTAGAAGAGATTATATAATAACTAAAAAAAATAAATAAAAATCTTATCTCTTCCCATCGATGAAATCCTGGCATCATTATCTTTCTAAAGTGATTAAATATCTCCACCGTCCTTATCTCCGTGCATGGTGCTGGGATATTTAAAGAGATGTTTCGTACGTCTTCTTCTCACCTCAAAAGCTAGCGTCTGGTTCCTGAAAAAATATCCACCGCTTGAAAATATCCATGCCACCGCTTGCTATCTGATATGTTTTTCCAGCAAATTATCCTCGACAGAGGGATCATGTCGAGTTGTAGATGAAGTTACCTGATCTAAAGTTATATCAAGTACAGTTTACAATATCGGTCCTGGATTTTATTGGGTTTGGTATGTGTGTTTCTCGCCTCGATCTAAATCTTCAAATATATAAATAATGGGTACAAATTCATCTAACCCCAAAGCGTTCACCAAATAAAATTCTGGCCAAATATTGTTGTCGATCTCGTCTTAGTTTGACCTTTTTATGTATCTTTTAGACCCTAAGCTCACAATTCTAAAATATCTGTATTTTGATTTTGTTAAAAAAGGAAGCGAGAAGAAAATCAAAAAAAATTATCCTCTACGTCTCTATCTTCATTCTTATCTTGAGCGATTACGTGTTATATCTCTGAAAATATCCTGCCGCCCTCTCCGATCTGCTTTCAATGCCCAGGACACCATCTCTCTTATTCTTTCCAAGCACGTTGGTCCTAGGAGCTGAAATCCCTCACGTCATCCCTCCCATCTCTCATTCTCCTATATATCCTATGCGCATATATTCAAGAACCCACGCGCTCACTATCTCACGCAAGCCTCTCTGCCATGCTCTAGCTCTCGGACATGCTGCTTGCCTCGAGCGATCTCCACGTCGCTCAACTTTGCCAGGACTCGCCCGGGCCTGTGTTCCCTCGCAGCAGCTCGCCTTGGTCGCGCTCGCCCTGGCTGTGCGCGCGCTCTCCTTGTAGCAAGCTTTAGCCGGTGTTCTTCTGCCATCCATCAGCTTCCAAGCCAACGTAGCTAGCTTCCTGCTTCCTCGCGTCGCTGTCTCTGGTGCATCCCGCCGTCAAACATCTCCGCGTGGACCGTTCTATCTGTTCTTTGTCCAAGCTGCACTCGTCAAACAGCATCCTCCTCGTCGCGCTCTGAAGGCGTCACCTTTTCCTTGCTCTGGTGTGTCGTCGCGTAGAGATGCTGAACGCTGACGTCGCAATGAGCTCATTCCACACGTGGTGACGTCTCGCTCATCTCATCGTCAAGCTGTCGTGATATTTGGCATGGTAATTTATATTTCCTTGGGTATTAAAGTTTGTGCTGGTGACGGTGTGGGTGAATCGCAGTAGTGCGATTAGTGATCAGAATGAATTAGATAGGGAAGAAAAGTGAATTTATGTACGTCGCTCGCTAGATATTCAAAAAGATGCCTGAGTCAGGTTCACCACCATTTTGGTGAATCTCCACTCGGCTTTGTATTGCGTAGGGTTAGATTTTCTTGGAGTACATTTTAATTTGATTGGAACATATTCCGTTAGTCGTCGATTATCTACGTAATTAGAAATACATTTTTCATCAGTTGTCAATAATACACTTAATTAGAATTATCTAACCGTGGAATAAATAACTTAATGAAAGTAATAAATTAGTTAATTTGTTGCACTGATTTTTAGCATTGTGTGACGCCCATGGACCAAAATTCTATAATTGATCCTTATCGTGTGTTTTAACTCGAGTCTGTCTTCACCCGTTAGCAAAATAGATAGAGTTTGATTAAATAATCGAAATGGAATTGAGCGTGTATGGGACCTGAGTTCAAGTGTTATCATTTTAGATTCTTTATTATGTAGATGTGTCCATTTCATCATCACATCATGATCATGGCATGCATCTTTACTTTACGTGTAGATCATGTTATCTGTGGATCAATTATGGTGAAACAATTTTCTGGAGACTGGTCGTCACCCTGAAGACTTGTCAAATTTTATTTCCTTAGTCTTCGGCTCTTCTCTGCAACAAAGGCAAGCCCCGGTGCATTCGCCACCTCCTTGTGTTTTAAAATCTTTATCACCTCGTTTGATGCATTAGGTGATAGGAGTTGCGTGATCAAACAATTGATGCATTACCATCCTTGAGAATTTAAATAATCATTCCTTGATACCTATTTTATGAAAAACTAGTGCCGCTTAGCCCTGCTTAAAATGATAAGATTTTGAAATTTATTTTGATTACTGGTTATTGTTTTGTGTGAATGAACTTGAGTTAGATAATTAATATGAGACCGGGCGGGTGGCTTGCATCATGAAATGAGTCGGTGTAGTGCTCCGCCTGTGTCGATTAAGGACCGTTCGATGTAGGCCTGATGAGGTGAGACTTTGCAACTAGCCACATGCTCTGGTAAGCCTGAACCCGGCTATTCCATACGTGAAAAGACAACCGCGCACTGGGCGTGGGAGATGGTGGGAGTAGCGTGTACCCTCCTGGCTAGAGGCTGGACGGAGGAGTACTGTGCTCCCGGGTAGCGCGGACCGGTTCACGTTGTGGAGGATCTGTGGGAACGGTTGACATATGCAAGGGTTAAGTGCTACATATGTCGTGTGGTTAGGAATCCCCAGCTGGGTATAATCGGTTCGAATCGTCGTTGCTCCTCGGTTATGGAGACTCAACTCACTGACCACTCATCGTAGATAATAAGTGAAACATGAATTGGCTAAAAGAAAGCTAGATAGGACAAGTGAATGCTCTAGATCAGGAAAATCTAGAATCAGGTAAGAAATTAACTTGATAACTAAAAGATGGCTTAAGGATTCACCATTAGTAAGCATTTCTGCAAAATGAGTCCTTGATTATTGCTTAGCCTTACCTTGACTCCCTCTAGCCAGCATACCCTTGAGAGTCTTTTCTTTAGTCGGGTAAGTCTTGCTGAGTAATTGCGTACTCAGGGTTTTATTCCCTGTTGTTTTTCAGGCTATAGTTTGTGCTGCCGATTGTTGGAACTTGCTCTCGACAGCAAGGGGATCCAACACGAGTGAATGGTGATAGCAACAGGGCACTCGCGCGTGATGGCAAAAGCTCTGTTAATCTAGCCTCTCACGGGCACTGTGCGGGGGTATTTATAGGTATCCGAGTGCACGGCGCCTTGCGTTAAGGACGCATGTGCCCTCAGGTACCTAGTTTATCCCCAGAATATTCCCATAAAGCGGGGTTACAAGCTGTAATTACAAGTACGCCTTTACAAATTAGGCCCGTAACACAAACGCGGCCACGCAGGGCCCGTTACAATGGGCCAGATCTCATGTGGGCCTCGGAGCTGAACGAGGCCGCGCCGCGGGGAGGTGTCGCCGCAGGCCTTCGTCTGGTGCCGAATCGAGCGAAGGGTCTCCGTGTTGTCTCTGGTGCCGATGAAGCGAAGGGTGTCCCTGCCTGCTTTGTCTGTCAGGGCAGGGGCTAAGTGGTGGAGACTTCGGGCGAAGGGTGGCGTTTCTGCCTTCGCTCCAACATTTGCCCTCCGAGGGACCAGTTCGACAAAGTCACCTGGTGCCGAAGACGTCGCTAGATGGTGGAGACGCTGCCCTCGCTCGAAGTGGTTCCGCGGGGGTTTTTGATGTGACCGTTGATGGACATCGTACTGTTGGATTGCGGGTTTCCCGAAGAGCCGCGCCCTGCCTATAAAAGGGGGGCGGGGGTCGGCGCTGTTTGCACTGGGCCTTGTGCGGAAGGCAAAGTGCAAACAGCGCCGACCCCCGCCCCCCTTTTATAGGCAGGGCGCGGCTCTTCGGGAAACCCGCAATCCAACAGTACGATGTCCATCAACGGTCACATCAAAAACCCCCGCGGAACCACTTCGAGCGAGGGCAGCGTCTCCGCCATCTAGCGACGTCTTCGGCACCAGGTGACTTTGTCGAACTGGTCCCTCGGAGGGCAAATGTTGGAGCGAAGGCAGAAACGCCACCCTTCGCCCGAAGTCTCCACCACTTAGCCCCTGCCCTGACAGACAAAGCAGGCAGGGACACCCTTCGCTTCATCGGCACCAGAGACAACACGGAGACCCTTCGCTCGATTCGGCACCAGACGAAGGCCTGCGGCGACACCTCCCCGCGGCGCAGCCTCGTTCAGCTCCGAGGCCCACATGAGATCTGGCCCATTGTAACGGGCCCTGCGTGGCCGCGTTTGTGTTACGGGCCTAATTTGTAAAGGCGTACTTGTAATTACAGCTTGTAACCCCGCTTTATGGGAATATTCTGGGGATAAACTAGGTACCTGAGGGCACATGCGTCCTTAACGCAAGGTGCTGTGCACTCGGATACCTATAAATACCCCCGCACAGTGCCCGTGAGAGGCTAGATTAACAGAGCTTTTGCCATCACGCGCGAGTGCCCTGTTGCTATCACCATTCACTCGTGTTGGATCCCCTTGCTGTCGAGAGCAAGTTCCAACATCGATGGTGATGTTAAGTGCCGGTGGGCTCGGCCTTCTTATAAGTCTAAGTAACCCTTCTATACTTCTTATTGAGGATGGTCTCTTGAGCTAGCATATATTTCAAACTTATACTTTTATAATCACTTCGATGAAAGTAATGTAAAATTTTGTAACTTGTAAAATTTGGTAATAAAATTTCCGCTGCAAAAATATTGATGTGTGTGATTCGTGTTTACTTAATCTTGCGATCTTGGTGGTAGTGGTTTATCCGAGGTCCCCTGGGATACTCGGACAGATCCTGTTAAGTTATCGGGCACACATGCATAGCTGTTTGATGTCTTTGAGACAAGGACAGGTGCATGTGGGTCCTATAATTTGGGAGGATCAGCCACAGTATTTTGCGATGGTTCCTGGGGAACCTTCGGGGCAGGTGCAGCTGCCATTTTAATTGCACCTTCAAAAGTCAGAACATGCTACGCAGTGAAACTTGATTTTAGTTGTACAAATAATATTGCTGAATATGAAGCTTTGCTTTTGGGTCTTTGGAAGTTGAAGGCAATGGGGATAAGAAGGGCGGTTCTCAAAACTGATTCCCAAGTTATTTCTGGCCATATTGACAAAAGTTGCAAAGCAAGAGATCCGAAGCTTGAGAAATATTTGGATACAGTTCGAAGACTTGAAGTTTCCTTCGAAGGGTTTTCTGTCAAGAATATTCCACGAGGAGAAATGAGCACGCTGATCTACTAGCCAAGTCAGCAGCACAGGGGCTGCCCTTACCTTCGGAAGTATTCTTTGAAACAATAAAAGCACCATCGGTTTACCTTCTTGAAAGAGCAGTACTCAATATATCTCCCGTCTATAGTGAAGATTGGAGAACTGAGATCATATCTTTTCTTCAGGGCAATTTCCTTTCAGATGACGAAGCTTATCATAAGAGAATAGCGGCAAGAGCCCGTCCATATGTAATAATAGAAGGGGAGTTATATAAGCATGAAGTCTGTTCTCCATTACTCAAATGTTTATCCAGAGCTGAAGGTATAGAGCTAATGAAAGAAATACATGCAGGCCAGTGTGGATCTCACATTGGATCTAGGCCTTTGTTGGGTAAAGTTTTTCGTCAAGGATTTTATTGGCCAAAAGCAGCTTCGGGTGCAGCAGAATTAGTCCAAAAGTGCAAAGGTTGTCAAAAATGTGCAAGAGACCAAAAACAACCTTCGTCTCTAACTCAATTAATACAGCCCACTTGGCCATTGCAAAGGTGGGGCCTTGATTTGGTAGGCCCACTTCCACCAGCACAAGGGAATTTAAGATATGTTGTGGTGGCAGTAGAATATTTTTCTAAGTGGATTGAGGCGAAGCCTTTAGCCACAATAACTTCGGTTACTGTTCAAAAGTTTTTCTAGCAAAATATTGTGTGTCGCTTCGGGGTGCCAAAGGCTATCACTGTGGACAATGGAACACAATTTGATGCCAAAGCTTTCAGAGAGTTTTGTGAACGAATTGGCACGAAGATCCATTTTGCATCGGTTCGGCATCCAGAGTCAAATGGACTTGTTGAAAGAGCTAATGGCATTATAATGACAGGAATAATGAAGTTAATCTTCAATCAGCCCAGGGGAAAATGGCCAGATGAATTAATTAAAGTGGTATGGAGCCACAATACAACAGCATCAAGGTCAACAGGATTCACACCATTCAAGTTATTATTTGGTGACGAAGCAATAACACCAGAAGAAGCAAAAGCGGGATCAATAAGAACAGTGGCTTCGACAGAGGACGAAGCTAATTATTCTGTGGCAAAAGATGCTATAGAAGGGATCAGGCTTCATGCTGTGGAGAACATCAATAAATACCAAGCCGAAACAATAAAATGGTGTGACAGAAAGGTTCGGTTAAAACATATTAAGCCAGGATATCTGGTGCTTTGGAGAGTGGCCAACCCCGACACAGTAGGCAAGCTTCAGCTGAAGTGGGAAGGTCCTTTTCTGGTAATATCTTCGTTAAGACCCGGTTCCTTCAGGTTGAAGGATATGGACGGCAACGCCATTCCTAGATCTTGGAATGTGGATGAGCTTCGGCGGTATTATGTGTAACCTGATGTAATCTTTTTTATTCTTTCCTATGGCACCCTTTTCCTTTCCAAAGGGGGAGAAAGGTTTTTAATGGGGCCATAGCATGTAATTTCTCTTTTTCTTATACCAGCTCTACAAGAGCAATATCCCCCAAAGATGTAAATGTAAAAAACTGGGCATGCACCATCGAGTGCAAAGAGAAAAAGGAAAAACAGGGACAAGCTTGAAAGACGTCCCTAAGGGGATGCAGAGCACGACGAAGCTACAAAAAGTCGTTCCTAAGGGAGCGCAGCGTAAGTTTTCTGCTCGAAAGTCGTTCCTAAGGGAATGCAGAGCTTACAGCGAAAAGTCAACGCTGATTCCGCCGAAGTAAAAGGCGAAGCACGAAAAGTCAACGCGAATACCGCCGAAGTAAAAGGCAAAGAAGCTCCTAAGGGAGGCTTACAGCGAAAAGTCAGCGCTGATACACCGAAAAATAAGCGGTGAAGCCGAAAAATAAACGGCAAAGATTTGTTATTCCTAAGGGAATAAGAGTTGTGGTTATGGTTTCGTATGTGTCTTTGAACTTTCATTTGCTCAATACATTACATCATACATTTGCATTCATAAACATTCACTTAGACATTCATAGGATCATCATCATCATAACATACAAACTTGCTTCGGCTTTGAAAGAGAAGGCTTCGGAAAAAAGGGAAAAAAGAGGCAATTTTATGCTTCGCTGTGTACGCAAAGAAGGGAAGGTGTTTTTCGCCTTCGGCTCAAAATTATTAATTTCGTCCACACCAAAGCATTTCATACATTGGCGGAAAAGTAAGATTATATTACAAAGTGAAATTTGATTACATCATATTTTATACAAAGTTTTTTGAGCTATTTTTACAGACTATTCGAGCTTCGACAGCACCCATAGAGCTTCATCCTTTTACTCTGCAGCTTCAACTTCGGCTTGGTCAACCTGTATGCAAGTATTATGAGCTAAATTCAAAATTCAAAGGAAAAGGTAAGTCTAAGGTATGATTTCGTTACCAGCTTAAGATGGCTTCGAGCTTCGTCACCAGCTTTGCTCCGGCCACCCTTTGTCCATACTAATTTTATGAATCTATTCGCAATACTTCGAGCCAGGCTGGGGATATCATCTAAGTCTGCTGGTGACAGGCTAAAGTTGGGTCTATTAATAATCTTTCCGTGTTCACAACCAGACTTCAAAAAGGCAACAGTTGTGCCTCGACAAGCCGCCAGGGCACAGAAATCGCCATGCCCAGCTATAACTTCGTCAAGATCATTAATTTCACCTTCAATATGCTCGAAGGCACCAGGCAGGTCTTCAGCCGAAGGAGTGAACTTTTCGCTGCTGGCTCCAACAAAATGAAACACCTGCTTCAACTATTGGATGCATCGATTGCTGAACTCCAGGCATTTATTCTGAAGATTTGTCAAGGATCCGTTCAGCTCCGAGTTTTTTTGAATTTCGGCTTCAAGCTTTGCATCAAGTTTCAGCTTTTCTTGTTCAAAATTTTCTGATTGGGAAAGAATCTTTGAATTTAATTCTGTTATTTTGGCTTCAGCATCCGCTAATAAGCCTTCGGCTGTTTGAAGCTCGAAGTCTTTCTTTTCGATGGCAGCTGATTGCTCTTTTATTTTGTTTTCTAAGTTCCCAATTATAACTTCGTGCCTTTTATCTTCTAAGTCCTGCTGCATTTTTAAGGCTTTGCTCAAAAGCATACTCTGTGGACAAATGACCTTCGTTAGAAAATATTTGTGTTATTACAAATAGTAAGGGTTAGACACAAGATGTTTACCTTAAAATTGGAATAGAACAAACTGCCGACAATGTGTTATCGTCGGTAGCGGCTGATATCTGCTTCGAGCTTCGGGAAACCGATACTCTTTGATAGAGTACCGATGACCATCGCGCCAGTCTGATCTCGTATGCAGCCTAACTTTTCGTCATCAATGCCACCAAAGAGAAGTGCTCCCGGCC
Source organism: Zea luxurians (assembly GCA_029449295.1). Lineage (NCBI taxonomy): Eukaryota > Viridiplantae > Streptophyta > Magnoliopsida > Poales > Poaceae > Zea > Zea luxurians. Next base: position 17,143,454 of record JAOPSE010000037.1, read on the forward strand.
GATACCCGCAGGATATAGCATATTCTTTTAATTCCCCTTTCTCAGCTTTTGTCAGCTCTTGGCCAATTAAGTTTTGAAAGTCAAAGGTTTCACCTTCCGATGTACCTTCGGTCATCTCTTCCTTCTCGGGTTTTGCGGCCGTAGTCTCTTCAGTGGCTGCGGCAGCTTCTTCCGCGACCATGTTTAGTAGCATCTTGTCTATATCAGCAGCTATGCTTTCTAAATTAATATCTTCGGATTTGGCATCTTCGGCTCTAATCTCTTCCGCGGCGGCCTCCGAAGGAACAGCCTCGGTAGCTGTCATGCTTTCAATGGCTGGCACCTTTAGAGCTAAAGCTCTTGGTGGAGTTGCTTCAATAACTTCTGTCACAGTAACGATTCTTTGCCTCTTCGGGCTAGGTGCTTCCGTTTTTATGAGCTCCTTTTCCTTCTGAAAAAGCTTCGTCAGATGTAGCCCAAGTGGACTTAGTTTGACAGGCAAAGTTTCAGTCATTACCTTTAGGATTTCCTCTATTTCAGAAGCAGAGCATGTCGCAAAAGTCTTTTCTTCTTAATCAATTGATTTTAACTTCGAAGTTGTAACACCCAATTTTAAGGACAAAGCCGGGTGCATCTCATACATGCGCCAAAGAAGACAACATATATAATAACAGAGTGCATAGAGATAAATGTCATAAAACATCAGAGTATTTATTACATAGCGGAAGACTTGTTACAAAATAAAATAATAAATACAAAACGAACTAAGGATCATCGGCGCCAATGTCGACTGAGAAACGCCACCTAGATCAGATCAAACTCCTATACTTGACTCCACTTGAAACCACATGTTCTTCTCCTGTGGGGGGGGTGTGAGACAGCAAGGGTGAGCTCACATATGTTCATCGCTCAACAAGTTATGGGGAATAATGTGACATGAACTCACAAAGGTGGGAGTTCATGAAGTGTAAGGCTGATCAACGAAATAAAGGCTGAAGCTGAGCATTGCTTTTATAAGTTGGTCAAAATTTTATTAGCAGTTACTAAGTGTAAGTGAATACCAAACCATAGTAATAATAAGTAAAAGTAATGATAAAATAATCCCAAATGCAATGAAATGACAGATTAAGTTTAAGTTCCATAAATTAATCATGTGAGTGTCCGAGCCGCTCATGACCGTGAGCACGGCTAGTATACTAGTTTTACACTCTGCAGAGGTTGCGCATCTTTACCCACAAGTCATGTTACCCATCTGCCAAGAGATGGCCAATCCCATACACCTCTACCGAGGAGGCGAGGCAGGGTAACACTACGAGGCCTTTACAAAGTTCCACTAGCTTCAGACTACCCGCTACAGTTTATAGGAAGATCCAGTGCAGGGTTCCTGGCTGACCGCCATCGCAGCAAAATCAACCAGGGACCTCCCTACACTGACCTCTCCCCTACTGCCCTTGCCCCTTTTGGGTAAGGTAGCCCTCCCCTAGCTTTCCTAGTTAATCAGCCAAGGGCGTCCCATTAAACCCTTGTGGTAGCACTGTTTTCCCGGGTGGTTCTCCATGTTCCCATTAACATAATGATCTTAACATGAACAAGGAATAATAAAACAGATAACAATAAATAGTATAACAATGAGTGATGAATATCTCTATACCCAAATCCACATAAAGCGATAGCATGTACTACCCAAAACTTTAGTAGTAAAACCAGTGGTGAAGCAAGGTATAAAGATAGTCAAAATCTAGGGCATCCTATTGGGTCCCAGCAAAATTATCCTATGCAGATCATTATGAATAATAAGAACATGAATGGGTAAAAGAAGTGATCAAGGGCACAACTTGCCTTCAATGAGCTCCTGCTCAGCTACTTCAACTTGTTGAAGCACAGGTTCCACAGTGGGTTGCTCGTCTACTCGCATCAATACAATACATACATAGTATAGCCAAAATCAACATCACACCACACAAATAAATAAATATACAGTAAAAATCTACACATTAAAATGAAACCATAGGAACTGGAATCACTAAATTTGGAGTTATATATTTCAAGTTATGAATTTCCTAAGGTTTAATGTGATTAAAATATGATTAAATGATAAATAAATTTTCTGACAGAGTTCATGTCAAAACAGAGACACTAAATGATAGAGAATATTATTACAAAATTTTAGAAATTGGAATGGCTAAATTTGGAGCTAAAATGAATTTTCTATGAATTAACTAAGTTCTAGGAATTATTTTTGTATTAAAAATACATTTACTAATTCATTTATATGTTTTAAACGTGCCCTGGACTGGGCGCCAATTTCTGGAAAAGTCAGGGGGTCTGGCGTAAGTTTTCCGAGACACAGCGCATAGTGACTAAAGGACGGCGGGTTGATTTCTGGAATTCACAGGGGTTCTTTAACAAAATGACCCACGAAGGGGTATCGGTCACCGTGGGCCGTCAGATCTAAAACGCACGATCCCGATTACATCAGTCGACGACAAAAGCCCCCTACAATCCCGAGTCGTCCGATCAAGATCAAACGATCCAGAACGGATCAGGCCGAACCGGTGACCTCGATCTAATCTGAGCCGTCGCTGGTGGATCTAACGGCCCGGAGCTAATCCCCTACCATTCACCTGCTCACGGCGGCGCCGCCCAGGGAACATGGCGGAGACCGCGCCGGAGTTCGGCGAATCGACGGTTTTCTAATCCAAACAGGGCGAAACTACACCGAGAGGAAGGGGAGGAGGAGGCGAACACGCCAGAGCGGTCATACCAGCCTTTCGCCGCAAGGATGAGCCCGACGACGCGACGGCGCGATCCCCCGTCTCGGCTGGACTCCGTTGAGCAATTCGACGCTCCTGGGACGAAGACAAGCCCGGGCAAACCCCGCACCGGCTTCAAGGGATCCCGGAGATGGATCCCGCACACCAAATCGAGGACAAGTCGACGGCGAGCGACCCTGGGCGTGCGGCGGATAGTGTTATACCTTGACGGCGGCGCTCTCGGGTTCTAAGGAGTGGAAAGGCGGTCGAGGGTTCTGGTGAGGGGGACTCGGTTTTGAATACGTGTAGGAGCGCGGTGGTTACGCGAGCTCCGAGATCACCGGAGTGCTTCCCCCGCGAGATGGGCGCGAACGGCGCGGCGAAGGTCTCGCGAACTCGGTTGCGAAGGGGATGACATGCAGGGCCCACCACGCAGCGTCGTGAAAAGGGAAGGTTGACTCGCGGGTCCGCACAGCAGAGAGCGACAGCGCGCGCGCGCGGAGCGAAGATCTGACCCGCGGGCCCCAGTCCCCAGTGGGCGCTGCGCAGCGAGAGTGGGCGACGCGCGCGCGTGAAGGAGCGGATGTGGGCCGCGCGGTATGAAGAAAACTGGGGTGGGCTGAATGGGTTGGCTGCCGGCCCAGGTAAGGTTTTCTCTTTTTCTTTTTTTCTTATTTCTGTTTTCTTTCCTTCTTTTGTCTTTAGAATCCAAATTTAAATTTAAATATTGTTATGAGGTTCACCATTGATCAAAATGTTCAACTTCATTTCACTAGTGTATGGATAATATATCTTTATATACTTATTTTCATCCACAAAATATTTTCTTTCTTCTCTTTTGTAAATTCTAGGATTCCTTTAGACCTTAAATTCCTATTTGGGGGTTTAATATATTCCTTTTCACATTATTTTATGTTACCACAAAATGCACAAAATAAAATCCGGCATGATGCATAATTTAGTGGTATATCCTTTTTGTCATTTATTTGTTGTTTGAATATGGTATTCACATGTGATGATAAGTAAATTCTACACACACAAAGATTATGGGAAAATGACTTTTCTCCCCTTTTATTATATATTACAAAGTGAGTATTACAAATCCTACCCCCCTTAAAAATAATCTCGTCCTCGAGATTTAGGGAGAACTAGGGAAAAGATGGGGAAAATTTATTCGAAGCTCTTCTTCTCTTTCCCAAGTTGCTTCATCTTCACCGTGGTGACTCCATTGGACTTTGCACATCTTTATAACCTTATTTCTTGTAACTCGAGTCAAAGTATCCAAAATCTTGATCGGGTATTCCGTGTAAGTCAAATCCTCTTGAACACTAAGGTCCTCCATTGGTAACTGTTCCTCAGGTACCCTGAGGCATTTCTTCAGTTGAGATACATGAAAGACATCATGAACATCCACAAGATGATCCGGTAACTCCAATTGATAGGCAACTTCTCCCACTCGCTTTAAGATCAAGAAAGGTCCAATAAAGCGAGGGGACAACTTTCCTTTAACTTTAAATCTCCTCATACCCCGGAGTGGTGACACCTTCAAATAGACATAATCTCCCTCTTTAAACTCAAGCAGTCTTCTCCGGGTATCAGCATAGCTTTTCTGCCTGGACTGTGCAGTTCTCAAATTCTCCCTTATTTGCTGAACTTGTTCTTCTGCTTCTTGTATAATCTCAGGCCCAAAGAACTGTCTTCCTCTAGTCTGATTCCAATATAGAGGAGTCCTGAACTTCCTGCCATATAGAGCCTCGAACAGTGACATCTTCAGACTGGCCTGAGAACTCAGCATAAGGTAGATTCTTGTCCCAACTACTACCATGTTGAGGGGCACAAGCTCTCAACATGTCCATCAATACTTGATTAGTCCTTTCAGTCTGTCCATCACTCTGACGAAGGTAGGCCGAACTAAAATTCAACCTCGTATCCATATTCTCATGAAAACTTTTCCAAAATCTGGAGGTAAATTGTGATCCTCAATCCAAAATGATCTTCTTTGGTACTCCATGTGGAGACACAATTCGAGCCATATATCACTCTACCAATTGAGATACCTCATAAATAGTCTTGACCGGAATAAAATTAGCCACTTGGGTCAGTCTGTCCACAATCACCCATATATCATCATATCCTTTCTGGGTGCGAGGCAATCCAGTAATGAAATCCATATTAATCTTCTTCTCACTTCCACTCTGGTATCTATAGTGGATGCAGTAGTCAGCTGGCCTCTCGTGTTCAGCCTTAACTCTTTGACACACATCGCACATGACCACATGTGCAGCCATATCTCTCTCCAGTCCATATTACCAGCACTTTTGCTTTAAATCCTGATACATCTTGGTACTACCAGGACGAATAGAATAATCCAAGTCATGGGCTTCCTTTAGAATAGTCTCACGAAGGCTTTCAATCTCAGGAACACATATCCTATCCTTGAACCATACGGTGCCTTGCTCATCTTCCGTGAGTTCCGGAACTCGACCTTCAGTAATCAGATCCATAATCTCTTGTATCTTAGCATCACCGATTTGTCCTTTGTGGATCTCTTGCTCCAAAATAGGTTCTGCATTAATAGTAACTCCTTTAGTGTGAGTAACTATCCCCAGGTCAAGTCTCCTGAAATCCTCAATAATCTCATGAGGTAGCTGGGCAACAACAGCTGAATGAACGTGCTCCTTTCGACTCAAGGCGTCTGCAACCAAATTTGCCTTGCCCGGGTGATAGTGAATGTCCAAATCAGAATCCTTAATAAGCTCCATCCAACGGCGTTGCCTAAGGTTGAGATCCTTCTGTGTGAATATGTACTTCAAACTCTTATGATCCGTATATACTTGGCTCTTCTCATCCCACTTGAATTCTCTTTCCCTCACCAAAAGCGAGGTCATAAGCTTAGCAATCTTAGAAAATCCTTCAATAAATCTCCAATAATATCCTGCAAGTCCCAAGAAACTTCGGTCCTCCGTAACCGTAGTGGGTATGCTCCACACCACTATCTTCTTGACTTTAGCAAGATCCACTGATATCCCTCCATTAGAAATGATATGTCCAAGAAATGGCACCCCGCCAATCCAAAACTCGCATTTACCGTACTTGGCGTAGAGTCGATTATCTTAAAGCTTCTGTAGTACCAATCACATATGTTCCTCATGATCACTATCACTCTTGGAATAAAAATATCGTCCATGAAAACCATGACAAATCTGTCCAGATCATGCACCTTATTCTTCAGATCCATAAAATAGGTTGGTGCATTTGTTAATCCAAACGACATAACAGTAAACTCATATGATCCATATCGAGTCGAGAATGCTGTCTTAGGAATATCCGACGGTCTCATCCTCATCTGATGGTAACCCGATCGAAGGTCAATCTTCGAGAATACTCTAGCACCTCTCATCTGATTAAATAAATCCTCAATGCGGGGCAACGGATACTTGTTCTTTACCGTAACATCATAATCCTTCCTTCTTCTGCACAAATAACACTGGTGCTCCCAAGGTGAGGAACTTGGACGAATGTACCCAGCCTCTTGTAACTCAGTTAACTGCTTCTTCAGTTCCTTCAACTCCTCTGGAAAGACATCCGAAAAATCTCTAACCGCACGGATATTGACACCAACAAACTTCTCATCTACTAAGAATGTCGCTAGTCTGGTGGTGGTAGTTACTGCAACTTCAACTTCAAAACTTTGTCCTTTAGAACTGGTGAGTCCTACGGTTCCTTTAGCAGAGCGTATAAACTGTCTTTACCTTTCTTAACCGTGACATACCAAGGATCAGATCTATACTGCTTGGCTCCAATATTATAGCAGTAACTCCAAATTCTCTACTCATAATGTTTAATGTCAATCTACGGGTCATTTGATTCGCCTCAACAGGTCCTTTAGGCGTAATTACTCTCATGGGTTTTCTCATATTGTCCAACACATTTGCACAAACCAAAATCTCAGCATGACGCATAATTTTATTAGCAACACACGGGGACAGATAGACCTTTTTATTCCTCCTAAAATAGTATCATACCGACTACTAACTAAAGGAACATGTAGATCTTACAAATAGTAGTAATTTATATATATGTTTATGTAGCTTGGTGGAGCTGGTGGTTGCTCTTGTCGTGGTCTCTCCAACCGTGATTGCCTTATTTCTTGATGTATCTCCAGACGGGCCTGACGTATTTCCTCGCGTTCTTGTCTTATCTGGTTTTGCATTTCGGTCATCATGTCTGTCAATTGCTGTATTACCAGCCTTTGGGTTGCAATCACTTGATCGGTTTCAACAGGTGGAGGATTTGGAGGATTCATTTCTGTTTGCTGTTGCGTGATAATCTTTCCTTTCCTGGTATTGACCATCTGAGTTAGATACATATGGTAAGAGAGAGCAGTAGACAAGGCAGTAATTACAACTCATGTTACTTTGGGGGACTTACTAGCTAAGCAGTTTAATGTTTTACCTACCATAGCTAATTCAATACCTTATGTTGGTACATGCTAAGATGTCCATCTATAATAATTCAATCAATCAAAGAAGCAAATCAGACATTTAGCATTAGCACAATCAACCAACATTTTTTTAAGAAAATAGTTTTAACTTTTGTTTTGGGTTCCCTAACTCTTAAGAATGTCATAGGGGTAGGGATTCCAAGGTTTGAAATCCATCTTGTCTCAGAGTAGAAAAGGTAAGAATGATCAGAGTAGAACAGTAGAAGGTGAGACAGGATCAAGATAAGTGTAGAAAGAATCAGAGTAAGCTGAGTGTAGAATGAATCAGAATGAGATAAGTAGGTAAGGGTTTGTCCAGTCTATCTAGGTTTCGTCCTACAGTCAACATTTCCTCTGATACCACTTCTGCAACACCCGGTTTTAAGGACAAAGCCGGGTGCATCTCATACATGCGCCAAAGAAGACAACATATATAATAACAGAGTGCATAGAGATAAATGTCATAAAACATCAGAATATTTATTACATAGCGGAAGACTTGTTACAAAATAAAATAATAAATACAAAACGAACTAAGGATCGTCGGCGCCAATGTCGACTGAGAAACGCCACCTAGATCAGATCAAACTCCTATACTTGACTCCACTTGAAACCACCTGTTCTTCTCCTGTGGGGGGGGTGTGAGACAGCAAGGGTGAGCTCACATATGTTCATCGCTCAACAAGTTGTGGGGAATAATGTGACATGAACTCACAAAGGTGGGAGTTCATGAAGTGTAAGGCTGATCAACGAAATAAAGGCTGAAGCTGAGCATTGCTTTTATAAGTTGGTCAAAATTTTATTAGCAGTTACTAAGTGTAAGTGAATACCAAACCATAGTAATAATAAGTAAAAGTAATGATAAAATAATCCCAAATGCAATGAAATGACAGATTAAGTTTAAGTTCCATAAATTAATCATGTGAGTGTCCGAGCCGCTCATGACCGTGAGCACGGCTAGTATACTAGTTTTACACTCTACAGAGGTTGCGCATCTTTACCCACAAGTCATGTTACCCATCTGCCAAGAGATGGCCAATCCCATACACCTCTACCGAGGAGGCGAGGCAGGGTAACACTACGAGGCCTTTACAAAGTTCCACTAGCTTCAGACTACCCGCTACAGTTTATAGGAAGATCCAGTGCAGGGTTCCTGGCTGACCGCCATCGCAGCAAAATCAACCAGGGACCTCCCTACACTGACCTCTCCCCTACTGCCCTTGCCCCTTTCGGGTAAGGTAGCCCTCCCCTAGCTTTCCTAGTTAATCAGCCAAGGGCGTCCCATTAAACCCTTGTGGTAGCACTGTTTTCCCGGGTGGTTCTCCATGTTCCCATTAACATAATGATCTTAACATGAACAAGGAATAATAAAACAGATAACAATAAATAGTATAACAATGAGTGATGAATATCTCTATACCCAAATCCACATAAAGCGATAGCATGTACTACCCAAAACTTTAGTAGTAAAACCAGTGGTGAAGCAAGGTATAAAGATAGTCAAAATCTAGGGCATCCTATTGGGTCCCAGCAAAATTATCCTATGCAGATCATTATGAATAATAAGAACATGAATGGGTAAAAGAAGTGATCAAGGGCACAACTTGCCTTCAATGAGCTCCTGCTCAGCTACTTCAACTTGTTGAAGCACAGGTTCCACAGTGGGTTGCTCGTCTACTCGCATCAATACAATACATACATAGTATAGCCAAAATCAACATCACACCACACAGATAAATAAATATACAGTAAAAATCTACACATTAAAATGAAACCATAGGAACTGGAATCACTAAATTTGGAGTTATATATTTCAAGTTATGAATTTCCTAAGGTTTAATGTGATTAAAATATGATTAAATGATAAATAAATTTTCTGACAGAGTTCATGTCAAAACAGAGACACTAAATGATAGAGAATATTATTACAAAATTTTAGAAATTGGAATGGCTAAATTTGGAGCTAAAATGAATTTTCTATGAATTAACTAAGTTCTAGGAATTATTTTTGTATTAAAAATACATTTACTAATTCATTTATATGTTTTAAACGTGCCCTGGACTGGGCGCCAATTTCTGGAAAAGTCAGGGGGTCTGGCGTAAGTTTTCCGAGACACAGCGCATAGTGACTAAAGGACGGCGGGTTGATTTCTGGAATTCACAGGGGTTCTTTAACAAAATGACCCACGAAGGGGTATCGGTCACCGTGGGCTGTCAGATCTAAAACGCACGATCCCGATTACATCAGTCGACGACAAAAGCCCCCTACAATCCCGAGTCGTCCGATCAAGATCAAACGATCCAGAACGGATCAGGCCGAACCGGTGACCTCGATCTAATCTGAGCCGTCGCTGGTGGATCTAACGGCCCGGAGCTAATCCCCTACCATTCACCTGCTCACGGCGGCGCCGCCCAGGGAACACGGCGGAGACCGCGCCGGAGTTCGGCGAATCGACGGTTTTCTAATCCAAACAGGGCGAAACTACACCGAGAGGAAGGGGAGGAGGAGGCGAACACGCCAGAGCGGTCATACCAGCCTTTCGCCGCAAGGATGAGCCCGACGACGCGACGGCGCGATCCCCCGTCTCGGCTGGACTCCGTTGAGCAATTCGACGCTCCTGGGACGAAGACAAGCCCGGGCAAACCCCGCACCGGCTTCAAGGGATCCCGGAGATGGATCCCGCACACCAAATCGAGGACAAGTCGACGGCGAGCGACCCTGGGCGTGCGGCGGATAGTGTTATACCTTGACGGCGGCGCTCTCGGGTTCTAAGGAGTGGAAAGGCGGTCGAGGGTTCTGGTGAGGGGGACTCGGTTTTGAATACGTGTAGGAGCGCGGTGGTTACGCGAGCTCCGAGATCACCGGAGTGCTTCCCCCGCGAGATGGGCGCGAACGGCGCGGCGAAGGTCTCGCGAACTCGGTTGCGAAGGGGATGACATGCAGGGCCCACCGCGCAGCGTCGTGAAAAGGGAAGGTTGACTCGCGGGTCCGCACAGCAGAGAGCGACAGCGCGCGCGCGCGGAGCGAAGATCTGACCCGCGGGCCCCAGTCCCCAGTGGGCGCTGCGCAGCGAGAGTGGGCGACGCGCGCGCGTGAAGGAGCGGATGTGGGCCGCGCGGTATGAAGAAAACTAGGGTGGGCTGAATGGGTTGGCTGCCGGCCCAGGTAAGGTTTTCTCTTTTTCTTTTTTTCTTATTTCTGTTTTCTTTCCTTCTTTTGTCTTTAGAATCCAAATTTGAATTTAAATATTGTTATGAGGTTCACCATTGATCAAAATGTTCAACTTCATTTCACTAGTGTATGGATAATATATCTTTATATACTTATTTTCATCCACAAAATATTTTCTTTCTTCTCTTTTGTAAATTCTAGGATTCCTTTAGACCTTAAATTCCTATTTGGGGGTTTAATATATTCCTTTTCACATTATTTTATGTTACCACAAAATGCACAAAATAAAATCCGGCATGATGCATAATTTAGTGGTATATCCTTTTTGTCATTTATTTGTTGTTTGAATATGGTATTCACATGTGATGATAAGTAAATTCTACACACACAAAGATTATGGGAAAATGACTTTTCTCCCCTTTTATTATATATTACAAAGTGAGTATTACAGGAGTCGAGGTTTTTCTTTTCTTCGAAGCAACTGTTTTCTCCTCAGACTCTTGTTTTTTCTTCTTTGATTGATCTTCGTCGTCCTTATTTAGAGCACTAGCCACTCTTTTTCTTTTTTGTCCTTCGGCACCCTTGTCCAGTAGCTCGTAGTCAGGATATTCAAAGCCTATAGCATCCATCACTCGGTTTAGCCTTCGTTTCGGACGGGTGCCGAAGGCCGCTGTCATCAATTGATCTTCCTTTTTAGAATAATTCTCAAGGATTTCGTTACACATTACTTCGATTGTATCCAACCATTCTTGGCAGGGTACTTTGAAATGTCTCTTGAATTTGTAATAGTAGGGCAACCGGATAAGTTCTCCTTCCTTCTTTTTTCCTTTGAGCTTCGGCATGGCCCACTCTTTCATAGTTGAAAATATTTTGAAAGCCAAAAATTCCTGCACTAAGTCTCTAGTGTCAATGTGCTCTGCGATAGTCCTGAATTCAGCCAGTGCAGTTTGGGTTGGACCTTTAGGTGTCATATTGCATTGGGGTCTGGTCTCTCCGAAGATCAGCTCTAGCGGGCTCTGGACCAACTTCTCCTTATCATCGTCAACTTTGAAATAGAACCATTCCGATTTCCAGCCTGCCGGCCACTTGCTTCGGTAACTGATCACAGGAAATTTTGTAGTCTTCCGGTAGGCAAGATTGTAGCAGCCGAAGTTTTCATGCAACCCATCTTTCCTGGCCTTGGTTTGGTAATGCAGCTCATGTACTCGGCAGAAACCTTCGGCAAACGGTTCCACCCCTTGGCTTCGGAGAGCCCAAATGTAAACGCTAAGTCTAACGATAGTGTTAGGAGTTAGCTGATGAAAGTAGATCCCAAACTTCTTCAGCACATCAGCAATCATCTTATTCAAAGGAAATCTCAAACCAGCTTTGAAGAAACTCTTAAAAACTACTATTTCATCTTTTCCTGGCTTCGGAGTAGTTTCCTCTCCACCAAAGCGAATCAGCTCTTTCTTCTCTTCATTGAAATACCCCAATTTCAACATTTTAGGTAGGTCACCTTTAGAGACTGTGGATTTTCCAAAATCAAGGTGGCTGGGTTTGCTCGGCACAGCGCTGCTATAATCATCCTCAGAATCGGTCTCCTCAACACCAACTTGCTCTGCCCTAGCGGCAGGGACGTCCTCCGATGTTACCAGCCCAGACTGCTTCATAGCTTCAGAAATCGGAACGGTCTCAACAGCTTCGGTCTTATCTCCCTCGCGATCAACCCTTGCAATGGAGCGAACTCTGGCCATTTAACTATGTCTTTCTTGAAATTTTTCGTTGTTGACTTTCCTGATTTTCCTGAAGCTCTTCCTTTCGTGACGAAGCAGATTCAAAATCGGGGTTTCGTCTGAGCACGATGATTAAGCTTCGGCTATGACTAAAATTTTGGCAGCAAAACAGTGCAATAGCAATGAATGCTGTGGTAACTTCACAACTACCCGTATGTTTATATAGTGCCGTAGGTGAGAAGGTGAATCGTCAAGGTCTCCCGCACCGAACAAACAGTCACCCGCACTCGCTGAATGGTGGGCCACAGGGTTCGAGAGGGTGAATCGCCAGGGCGCGCGTAACTGTTGCAAGATGGAGCCACCACGAGCGCGGATTATTTTAATCGTTTCTCGCCAACGAGCTCAGGGAAGGTGTTTTTCAGATCTTCGGCATCCCGAAGCATAGAAGACTTTTTCACGGATCAAGCTCATTACGAAAAATGATCTAGCACCGCGAAGGGGCTACTGTTGGGGGTATGCTTCGTAGCCGAAGATCCTAAAGAAGGAGAACACCTTCGGCAGACACTCTCAGGAGCAAGCGCCGAAGCTATTACTTAGAGAGCTTCGGCACAATGATAGATCTTAAGACGAAGGGCTGAACTGACTTAAAGATGGATTGACTCAAAGACCCATGATGTTTGTGTCATTATTGTAATCAATTGTAAAGGGCTTAAATGTAATTTTACGCAGGCTGCACCCTGTGCCTATAAATAGGTGAACATTACCCGGCACTGTTCACGCGATCTTGTAATCACTGGCACGTTACGCTTGAATTATTGCTTTCCGCCAAGGCGAAGGTATAAATGTGCTCAAATATTATGTTTCAATACTTATATATTCATATAATGAAATATGTGAATACATTTTATACTTTACCTTTCATTTCTTATTGTTTGTTGTTTTACAAGTATGATTACGAAGGTGAAATCTTTGTAATGTCTTACTCTTGACCTTCGTCCGAAGCTCATTAAATCCTTGGGGAGATAATGCTTCAGCGGACGAAGGACATTTATACTTAACATTCTTGTGTTGCCTTGTTCTTAATTCGTAGCATTTGAGAACAAGTCCCCAACAGTGCCTAAATCATAGGAGAACAGATTCTGCACAAAATTATGAGACTGAAAAACTGTTCTAATCAAACTTCAATTACTCTCTGATCTGATGTCCGATTGAGGTGTTCTTTGTGGCCATGGAAAGATCTAAAAATTATCTACGACTCATAGATAGACTTTTTATTTTTTAGGCCACTAAGACCATAGAAAACTGGCATGAACAGAAACTGTCAAATCTGCCACTCTATAGAGACTAATTTCGAGATCAAAATCTAATCCCCATCTAATCCAACCAAGAAAGGCTAATTGCAGGGCCTAAAACTCATCCAAAACAAGGGAAAACATTTATCATGTGGAGAAAAGATAGAGAAAGGAAATCCAACCAATTCTTGGAGAGGGACGACGACGATGGGCGACGGTATCCTGTCATCTCCCCTCTCTTCTCTACCTTGTTCTTCCTCTCTTCACTTGTGGCAAGGCACAAAGTGTGATGACTGCTAGGGGTGGGAGGACATGGCTGCTAGGGTTAGGGAGGTATAAATAGAAGAAAACTTCTACAATCCTAATATCCAATGGCTCAGATCAATCGGCACTCGAAAAGACTCATCCGGACTCCAAACAAGGCAAACTAGTAATCGATCGAAATCATCTTGACGAGATCTATACATCTACGGCCTCCGATCATCCTTAGGATACACCATATTTGGATTATAAACATGGTATAATTTTTAGGGTGTTACAGTGAGAAAGGTCATCTTAAAAACGTTTTTAATGTGGGTAAGATTCCTAAGCTAGGTAATTAATTTCATTCATATTTGCCAAGGAGACCCCAATCTTACTCTTGTGCTAGAACCATGATTAGTTCAACTAGATCTACAATAAAGGCAATTTGGGTACCCAAGGCATTCTTAATTGATCTCTAAGGACCCATCTCGAGATGGGTACCAAAATGTGCCCCTGTAAAGAAAATGGACCCCAGACCATTTGGCTAAGTGATTTTGGTGTTTGATAATCAACATAACATGTGAACTAATATGTTTGCTAGTGTTTGTGTTTGTAGTTCATAGGATGAGAAGATGATTCAACAGAGGCTATGAGGATGCAACAACTTAAAAGAAGACCTAAAATATACTTTTAAGATCAACAAATATCAAGCACAAGTTCAAGGCTCAAGACCAAAAGAGCCCAAGAAATAAGATTGAAGAATACAAGAAAAGGGCAGTCAGCCAGTGCACTGGTCGCACACCAGACTATCCGGTGTGAAGCAGTCGGACTATCTCGTGTGCACCAGACAGCCTGCACAGAGAGCTCCACAATTGGACTCTCAGGAGCAAGAACCCTGAACTGTCCAGTGTGCACCAGACAGTTTGGCCAACGGTCGGTAGCAATCTTCCCAATGGCCGGCAGCAGCTCCTTCAAGGGTCGGCTGATATGGCTAGGGCACCGGACATGTTCGATGTGCACGGGACTGTCCTGTGCGCCCGACGACAAAACAGTCAGCTTTTTGTCCAACAACTATATTTGAGGGGAATGCTATCCAAGCGGTCATTCGAAGGTGTGGGAGCCCAAGCAACATAGCAGCATATGTTATAGACATTTCCAAGTGCTCAAACACCCAAGTGCTTAATAGAATCACTCGATGAATAGCGTAGGAGCTTTGTGAAGTGCTTAGGTTAATTAGACCGCTATTGCTCTTCCTCTAGGTGATTCCTAGTTAGTTGAGTGAGTTTAGAAAAAACCAACATAATTCCTCTGCACTTGTGTGAGTCATTGTAATTGTACCGAGTGCAAGAGTCTTGCGAGGCCATATCAATCGTGTTTGTGATACGGTCACCACCGTGTAGCGGAGGGAACAAGGCTCGCGACGTTTCGGCCGAAAGCTCGATAGTGGAGACGGTGGGGAGCATCCGAGAGGATCCGGAAGTAGAGAACCACTTGCACGTGGAGAAGGCCCTCAACTCTCTACGGAGTTACTCGACGGTGGTGTTTGGCCCTTGCATAGGCTACCATTTGCGTAGGGGCGGCAACAAGGATTGTAAGGACCTTGCGTGGTTCTGGATACCTCGGTAAAAATATCTACGTCATCCACGACAGTTTGCTTTTTCTAGTAGCTCTTTAATCTTCTGTATTTACTCTCTCTACTTAAGTTGCAATCTTTACTATTCTTAGTGTAGATTATATTGGATTGGAACTTAGGTTGCATAACTCCTTTTGAGGTAGATAGAAACATATAGACAAAACCTAGTTTGCATAATCTAGTTAAGTTATTTGCATAGCTTTTGTTCTAGCGAATTTATTTATGGCCTAGTTTACAGATAGTTTTTAGAAGTCCTAATTCACCCCCCCCCCCACCTCTTAGGCGTCACCATTTCCTACAAGTGGTATCAGAACCTGGTTTGGCTCATTAGGAATGTTGTAGCTTCACCACTAATAGAGCTGACACTTTTTAGATTAAGGGGATGGATACCCATAGGCTACCGCACTTCGACGACACTAACTTCCATATTATAGTGCTAGAATGGCTTGTTACCTAGAAGTAGTTGATGAAACCACCTAAGAATCCCGAGAAGCTTACCACGAGTGACGAAAAACAAAAACATTTGAATGCTAGAGCTAAAAATTGCTTAAATAAATCTCTTAGCATAGACATTTTTAATCAAGTAGTCACATTGAAAAATGCTAATGAGATTTGGCTTAAATTATATGAGCTCCATGATGGCACATCAAATGTTCGTGAGCAAAAACATTGCCTAGTCTTGAATGAATATAATTCTTTTCAAATGAAGGGAAATGAGCTTGTTATAGAAATGTAATCTCGTCTGAATTTAATTATCAACGAGCTCAATTCTATTGGAATTAATAAGCTTTGTGATGCGGATGTTGTGAGGAAGATCATCTCCTTATTGCCCCAAAGGAAATATAGGAGCATTATCACCATCCTTCACAATTTAGAGGACTTGAGTCAAATGACCCCCTCCATTGTAATTGGGAAAATTGCAGCATTTGAGATGTCACGGAAAATGGGTCAAAAAGAGGAGCCAACTTCTTCAAAGCCATATGCTTTTGCATGTGATGAACACAAAAAGATGAAAGGCAAGAAGAAGGCTTCAAGCTCAAGTGAAGAAGAGGAAGAAGAAGAAGATGATGTTGATGGTGAAGATGATCAATCCTCAACATCATCCTTCGAGGACAAAGAAATAGTCTGTCATGTTGGAAAGGTAATGAGGATGATTTGCAAGATTAATCTAATGGGTGTACCCCTACAGGTTGAAGAACTTCTCTTTAACATTGACAGGAAAAAACAAAGAGAAGAAGCTTCGCATGTGCGGAGAAGGGCCACTTCTAGGATAATTGTCCAAATATGGCCGAACCTAAAAAGAGGAGGAGCAAAGGCATGACACTTAAATGTGTCAAGACTTGGGATGATTCTTCAAGCGAAGATGAACCTCCAAGGACACGTAGCCACCGATCTTCATCACGCTCATCACACAAATGCCTAATGGCAAGAGGTAAAACGAGTATCCGATCCTCTAGTGATGATAATAGTAGTGATGATGGTGAAGGTGAGGGAAAGACCTCCTTAGATGAACTTGCAGAAGCTGTAAAATTTTTTGAGGATGTTTGCACTAAACAAAAGGCTCAAATTAAAACTTTAACAAATAAGTTACTTATCTCTCAAAATAATTATAAACAGTTGCTAGAAAATTTTGAAACATTTGCAAATTTGAATTGTGAGCTAACAACTAAAATTGAGCAATTAGAGTCTAAAGCTCCATCCTCAACTACCGATGATAGCCTTGTCAAAAAGAAAGAAAAACTTAAGGCTAAGTTAGCTAGCTCTCAAGAAGATATTGAAAATTTGCTAGAGAAAATGGAAATACTTAGCATACATAATAATGAGCTAACTACAAAGCTAGAAAACATCGGTAGCACCTCAGGAGCATCTTTACTTAAAATTCCTAAAATTATTAAGAAAGATGCTTCTACTTATTGCTTAGACTTAATTTATAATTCTAACCCTTGCAACCAAGTTGTTGTAAAGAATGTTGTTATAGAAACATTTTCCGATGAGGTTTCTTTGGAAAATGAGTTGTTGAAACAAGAGGTTGCTCACCTTGGTAAGGCCTTGTATGATAAGAAACGCAAAGCCAAACAAACACAACCTCCTCGGGATAACACCACTGTAGGAGTGAATAAGCCTGTTGTTGGGGGCCTTCCTCCTCTGAAGGTCCTCAAAAACATAACTAACCATATGTCTTCAGCATGACATAGATTATTGCAGGAGGCTTCAGCTTCGGAATAGAGATCTTCTTTTGTGACAAGAGTAGAGGTGTAACCCGAAGGTGAAAAAAATGGGCGACGAAGCTATAGTCAAGGGACTTCGGCTCGGGTTGATGACAAAGACCAAATACAACGGTGACCAGAAAAGGATAAAGACTATTTAGTCCTTAATGTTTCGTATTATAATTGTAGACGGATGACAAGGACATAAATGTACTTTTACTCGGGTTGCGTCCCGTGCCTATAAATACATGAACAGTAGCATCGTACTGTTCACGCTGGATTGTAATCGCTCTCTCGCATCTTCAGCTTCGAGCAAGCCGAAGGTATTAATGTAATGTTAAATATGTTAATATTCATACATGTTTTGTGGGATACAAATATGAATAAATCAATGATATACAATTATTGTCCACATCCTTTTGCGTCCTTATTCATATAATGAACGATGATGGTATGTCCTTCTTGACCTTCGTCTGATGAGTATTATACCCACGAGGAGATAATACTTTGAAGGACGAAGGTCTGTTATAATTGACAATTGTGTTGCCTTGTTCTTGATTCACAGCATTTAAGAACAAGTGACCAACACATGTGGAGGGAGAAACTGCGGTTTGCGGGCTCTATCATGAGGAAGGCCACAAGTCTTACCAATGCAAGGTGAAGACAGAGGAGAAGCAAAAGAAAAGGCCAACAAGCAAAATCTCCAACACCTACATCAAGAAGGTGGATAAGAAGGTCGCTACACCATATTTGATCAAGAAGAAAAATAATAGAAAGGTGATAGCGATCAAGGCCAACAAGCAAGCCAACAAGGGAAAGGGGGCCAAATGGATCTAGGTGCCAAAGGAAATCATTTCAACCATGAAGAGCACCAAGAAGGTTTGGGTCCCTTTAGGGAAATGAGAAGTCTGAAGGGCTTTAGGGAATTTGGAGACTTGGCAAATTTGGGATGTATATCATGGGATGCATCACATCAAATCAAGTCTATTGCCAAGTGGGTTAGTGGATACTTTGGACCCAAATTCCCCACCCATGACTAAGGTAACTAGATTTATTGCATTTCCTTGTTCTTAGATATGCGTATCTATATTCTTGTATCTAGTTTTTACCTTACATGCCTAGTTTACATGTGGTATTTACTTTTAATTAGAGTTTCATGCATACTAGGTCAATCATATGGTAGGAATGCTCGTTTTCAATTCATATTATTGAGCAGACTGTTGGTGTTTTCAGTCCGACCGCGCACCCAGGGTTGCCCCTCGAGGTGCTTTTTGGAGTAGGATGGTGTCACCGACTGTAGCTCGATGGTTCGCGCTAGTCGCACGAGAGACAGTGGACAATTTTGTACAGGTTCAAGCCGCTTTGAGATGCGTAATACCCTACGTCCTGGCGTGAATACTTTGTGTGGTGGGTTACAAGGAGGTTCTCTAGTATTGAGGATGTTAGAGAACTAGGTGGATGGCTAAGTAGAGAGATATATTTTTGAGGGGATGCCCCCTAGGCCTTATATACTCGACCGTGGGGCAGTACATGTGGATATGATAACAATGTGAGCCTAAGTAATAGTGAACCGACTGAGCCTATCTTCCTATAATTCCACCGACCTATCTCCGCTCTGTTCCGATGTATGAGGCCCCTGCGCGGGAAGGTCAGATCCTTGTTGCAGTTGTCGTTCAAACTCATCGGGCCGTCTGGGCCTGCGTCAATCCAATCTTGTGTTAATCCACTTTTCCGGACATGCCTTTCCAGGCCCACGAAGGGATGACCTTGCGAATCATTGGGCCCGCAGGCCTTTCGCGAGGTCTTTTAGCCTTCTAGTGGACTCGGGGGATATCTGTCCCCCACAAGCCCCCAATCTTTGGGTTGACTTTGAAATAAATGGCCCAAAGATTCTAGGTCCACCTTGTAGTTTTTGATTTTGATAAGGAATGCCTTGAAAATAAGTCTGTCGAGCCGTTGCTTCTGAACTTCGAATGACTCGGAAAAAACGATCTTCTGTTGTTTTCTTCTGCCATTATTCATCGGCTTTCGCTTTGTTCCTCAAAAATCAGTGCTCTGTCTTGGGCTTATGCTTTGGAGATTAGCATTCTGCTCTTTGGAATTCAAGGTGCACCCAATGGGTGTAGCCCCCGGGCTTCGAGTGGATTTTTGAAAATGATCCACTCGAAGGTCTTCATTTCAAGTCTTCTCAGAAATCATTTTTATCTTCAACTCATGCTTTTAGAAGTCAACATTGTTTTATTTTCATCTCATGCTTTAGAAATCAGCATTCTGCCTTTTGGGGTTGACGATTCATTAGGTGCACCGGAGGTGCACCCAATGGGTGTAGCCCCCGAGCTTTGAGTGGATTACTGAAAATAATCCACTCGAAGGTCTTCATCTCATGCTATTTTTAGAAATCATCCTTTCCTCTTCGTCGAATGCCTTAGAAATCAGCATTACATCATCAACCTTATGCTTTAGAGGTCAGCATACAGTTTTTGCTTTTGAGATCGAGCACACGATCTGCCCATATCTTGTTAGGTTTGAAATTTATTTGATCTGCGATAGATTGGATGTTTGGTAGATGGCTCTTGGCTAGTCTTCATATCACTTCGTGCTTCAATGCTTCTGTTGATTAGACTTGTACCTCATCGGCTATATTTGGCTTTCCTCTGATCTCCGTCGATATCCTCCTTCTGTCTTGAGGTATTCATTGCGTACACTATATGGATGTGACTGCTTGGGAAAATCTATTGAAAATTCCTGGACATCCCCCCCAATGGGTGTGGGTAAGGGACGGCTTGGTGCGCTGAGCGTTTAGCAAACTGCCCCTGAGTAGTAACTTGATGTGACCGCGGGTGTAATCATATCGTCCAAGCAGTTGACTTGAGTCCCAATGGGTGTTGTGTTACGTGAAACGGCGCCAGCCACCTGACTTGTTTGCAGACGATTTGAATTGCTTATTGATTATTTGCGACTGTTCAGTGACCGTGGTAGGAGATGAGCGGTTGCCTTCTTCTTCTATAAATAGAGCGCTTGTTTCACTGGTGTCTTCACACATCTCTCTGCCACTTGCTGCTTACTCTCTTCTCTTCTCTTCCACTCCACCATGGGCAAGAGCAAGAAAGGCGGAAGCTCCTCGCACCATTCCGGCGACAAGCGGAAGTGCGAGCCGACTCCTCCCTCGGAGGACTTCGGCGATTCCGAGTACTCGGAGGAGGAGTTCTCCTCTGGGTCCGAGGGATCACTGGTCCATGCCTCTCCTCCGGCATCGTCTAACGATTCAGATGATTCCCAGGGGATTGCTGCAGAAGTGTGGACCTACATCTGGGTCGTCGAGCGCGCTGGGCTCGAGGGCTCGGATGAGTCGGAGGTCTTCTCGGACGAGGGGGATTCCTCTGACTCGTCCGAGGAGGGAAGCGACGGCGATGATGGCGGTGAGGGAGACGGCGGCGATGGGGGCGACGGCAGCAAGGGCGACGGCGGCAGTGGCAGTGGCAACGGCAAGGCTAGTGGCTAGGCGCCACTGGCTTAGATGTTAGTATAGTAGTAGAAGTAGTATTAGTAGAATAATGTAGTAGTAGTTAGTAGTATAGTGTAGTGAAATGTAATGTATTAGTGTAATGTACTGAACAGTGGGAAGAAAATCAACTCATAATGAGTTGGTTTTTAAGTTTGTGAAAATACTTCCCCTCCTTATATAATGCAGAAGACTTCTCCTCATTTTGTGCGTGTTTCTTGCTTTTCCTCCGTTTCCTTTGTAATTAGCTGATCGACTGTATTTGTGTTTAGAGTAACCGAGTCCTTTTGAGCCGCCTCAGTGTTTTAGATATAACAGCCGAGTGATTATGGGTGACGTCGGTGTTTTGGAAGTAACGGCCGAGTCATACTGAGCCATGTCAGCGCTTTTAGGAATAACAGCCGAGTGAAGACTAGTGACGTCAGTGTTTTAGAAATAACAACTCAGTTATATCGAGCCACGTCGGCGTTTTAGAAGTAACAGCCAAGTGAAGACCGGTGACGTTAGCGTTTTAGAAATAACAGCTGAGTTATATCGAGCCACGTCGGTGTTTTAGAAGTAACAGCCGAGTGCTGACTGGGCACTTTTAGAATCGGTGCTTGGCCCGGGAAAACCCCATTTGTACCGCGCTGTCGCATGCCTCTGCTTTCTGAGACCTAGCCTCACTTTCCGCTTCCAGACCTCCTCCGTTTCCCTTTGATCTCGCTTCCACTCAGTTCGCCGCGCGAGATTGAGATGGCGCCCAAGCGAAAGAGTCAGAATTCTGCCGCTACGACTATTCCTCCCATCGATCCCAACAGTCAATTGCCTTTCGCAGGTAATCACATGTCTGTTGTTTCCGAATCGGACCTTCTCCATCTTGTTTCTGTTGGAGTTCTTCCCCCGAAGGAGCTTTGCTCTTAGCGGATCTGTCGTGGGGTTACTGTCCCGACTGAGGATACCTACGAGTCCGTTATTTATATTCCTTTTCTCGTCCACGGCCTTGCTCTTCCTATTTCTCCTTTCTTTCGCGGTCTCCTTGATTTCTACCATTTGAATCTGACTCATCTGAATCCCAACTCTATTCTGCAAGTTTCTATTTTTGTTCACTTGTGCGAAGCCTATCTTGGAATTCTGCCTCATTTTGGTTTGTGGAAGTACTTATATCATTGTCGGCCTGGAATGGCCGGGGGGCAGCACCAGCTCGTGGGTGGTGCGAGTTTGGAGATGTGCCATGGGAGGAAGGCAGAGTACCTTGACATCCCACTCAAGGATAGCATCAAAGGATGGCGCTTGGAGTGGTTTATTGTAGAGAATCATGGCAAGTCCCTCCCCCCTCGGTCGGGGAGACAGTCGGATGTTCGTGCTCTAAGTTGGACTGAATCCCCCACAGACTTGGAGATAACCGAAGCCAGGGTACTGCTTGCTGAAATTGGCTTGTTGAAGGAGAGAGGTCTGACTTCTGAAGCGGTAGTTGCAGACTTTGTTTTCAAGAATATTCAGCCACTGAAGGATAGAGCGTACCCGGCTTATTTGTATAGTGGTGTCACTGATTCTACCCGGGTTACCGACAAGAGGATTCCTGCTGTGGATTTGGTGAGCCGACTGGAGATGATTCTTAGAGGAAAAGTGTCGAATATTGGTACTCCTGTTGCATATTCTGCCTGGAATTTGCCACCTTCCAAGACTTTTTTTAGTTTTGTCTCCAATCCTCCTGCTAGCGACAGTGACTTGGGTCTTAGAGTGCGACCCTCTCCCGAAGAAGTCGAGGCTCTCTCCCAACGATGAAAGGCAAGTTTACTTTGAGATGCCTGTAAACCCGAGTGATGTAGAGATAAGTGCTATGTTGGACATGTTGGCAGAGGATCCATCTGACTCCGTCCCTGCTGAAACCATAGCTATTGCAACTGTCCCCGAGCCTGAAAAGACCTTGACTGCTTAGAAATCTGATGGTGCTCGCCAAAAACGCCTTCGCCTGGCCAGTCATCCAACTGCTCCTGCCGAGGGGAAGAAGAAGAAAAAGAGGAGGCTTCGGCGAGTGTCATGTTGGAATCAGGATGCTGGCCCTTCTGCTCCTGCTGCTGAGGAAGTGCCAGTGGGACTTTTTACTGGAGCTTATCCCAATGGGTGTGACCCTGCTGACGCTGACCCCAATGGGTGCAATCCGGCCGACGCTGACCCCAATGGGTGTGACCTTGATGATGTTGATCCCAATGGGTGCAATCCGGCCGACGCTGACCCCAATGGGTGTGTTGTTCGTATTGTTGACGAGGATGAGGAGGAAGAGGAGGAAGTCCCCTTAATTCAGAAAAACAGTCGGCACTACCTAGTTAGTGGGGGGAGTAGTGATATTCCTTCTCCAGCCTTGTCTGCACTCGTTGGTCTGCAAGAGTTGTCCATAGCCAACTTTGATTAGGCTCTCGAGGATATGGTTCTTGAAGATCTGCTGTCCGAGCCAACAGATGGTGGTATGATGGACGTTTGTACTGACATTCCGGATGTGGGGTTAGAGTTATCCCAAGCAGCATCTCGAGCGTCATCGACCTTGGAGTGCGGTCTTCAGAGTCAAGAAGCTGGTCTAGGTTGCTCCATTCCCATGGAGGTAACTAAGAATCCTTCAGCCTTAGAGGTGGCTGTTGCAGAGAACCCGGTCCCCAAGGATGGTGCCAGCGATTACCCAGCCCCCGAGGGTGTTGCCGGCAATGATCCGGCCCGGGTGGGTAGTGCGAGCTACAACCCAGCCCTCGAGGGTGCTGCCGGTGGTGATCCGGCTCCGATGGGCAATGCAGACTGTGACCCAACCCCCAAGGGTGTTCGAGCGGGCTCCCCTTCTCATACCTCCATGGATGTCCATGTCGGGTCTTCTCCTCCACATTCTGATTGCATGGCAGCAGCGCGTGCTTCAAATTAGGAAGTCGCCTTAGAGACCGGACACCCAACGCTAGAGTTTTGATTCTTGCTGGTGATGTTGAGTTGATCCCCAATGATGCTCTTCAGATTGCCTCGGCTGATATTCCCTCATCGAGTCACCAACTGGTTTCTTATGATTTGGGGCTTCCTTCATTCTTCTCCAATCTTTAGGTAACTTGGTTTTTCCTGATCTGGCTAAACTTCAGGCAAATTATTGTCTTTGCACTCACTTGTTTTCAATACCAGGCTTTGGTTGACGAGATGGCTGATCAGCTGAGATCACAGGGTGCTTCTGTCCCAGAAAGAGCTCTGTCTCTGATGCTTTGGAATCCAGTGCTACTTCAGCGGCGGGTATCTGAGTTGGAGATGACAAATGCTGGTTAGTGCCTCTGTTTCCTCTTTGGCCACTTGATTAGTCTGCTTTTTACTGAGTGTCCTTCTTCAACCATTTCTTGCTAGATATGGTCTGGTGGTACTCTGAGCTCGAGGAGAAGTACTCTCAAGGTTAGATGGACCTGGCTTGAGTTTCTGCTTCTTTAGACGTTGCCAACTTATTGAACTCCTCTCTTAGTGCTTAGCTTGACTCTGAAAGGGTGGCTAACAAGGTAAGTTTGCTTTGACTTTCTCTGCTGTGTTCTCACTGCCCGTTGGGTATTTGAGAGCTGATTCTTGTCTGCAGGAAGAAAAAACATGCCCTTGCAGCTTCTCGCGATAACCTTGATAGGTTGTATCGCGACGCCAACAATTCTTTGACTATCTTGGAGAGGAGCCATCGCTTTACCATGGCCGACTTGGATAATCATCATTACAAGCTGCAAGAGTCCCAGGACGAACTCATTCGTGTTAGGCAATTGGTGTCAAGCAAAGATTCTGCCATCAAGGATCTGCGCGCTTCCAAAAGATCAGTCGTCCAGAAGCTAGAAGCTGCTCGGCTGGATGTTAAGGCTGCTGAAGACACTTCTACCACCTTGAAGGCTCAGCGCGACAAGGCTATGGACAAAGCCATTCACGCAGGGCGGATCTTGATGAGAAGGTCGGGTGTGATTGTTCCTGACGACATAATTGCTGATGTCAACGCTGCTCCTGACTCTTCGAGTTGCCCTTCTTCATCAGTTGCTCCTGAGAAAAACATTACTAAGTGGAAACACTGAATGCATTGTGTATGTGGTCAATGTGCTTGAATATTCTGTTAGAAAATGGTCTTGGTACTGAACGCTTTTATTATTTTTCTGTTGTTTGAATTCAACAGTCATTATGATTGCAGAAGTAAGTGCAGTGTGATGGTTTTGAAACTTCTTCCTATTTCACGGGGCATAGAGATCGCCCTAGGACGAGCAATCGCAAACGTGCTTATGCTGAATCAAGTAGTCGCGAGCATGTCGTGCCGATTTAAGTCATTACTAACTTAAACCGACTGCTCCGTTGGTAGGGTCTAGTGGTCACCCTGAGTTAAGTAAGTGTGAGCATGTCACACCGCCTTAAGTCATTGCCAACTTAAGTCGATTGCTCCGTTAGTAGGGCATAGTGGTCACCCTGAGTTGAGTAAGCGTGAGCATGTCACACCGCCTTAAGTCATTGCCAACTTAAGACGATTGCTCCGTTAGTAGGGCATAGTGGTCATCCTGAGTTAAGTAAGCTTGAGCATGTCACACCGCCTTAAGTCATTGCCAACTTAAGCCGATTGCTCTGTTAATAGGGCATAGTGGTCACCCTAGGTTAAGTAAGCATGTGGATTGACAATAAACAATTCGAGTGCCTTTGAGAATGGAGTCACTTTATTGATGGTGTATCTCCCAATTATAGAATACAATGTCGTCCCAGTAGCTTTTGAAATCTAGCTAGGGGTAAAACTTCTTGAGATGCTCTATATTCAATGAGTTCCCTATTTCCATGCCATCCATTTGAGTAAGACGATATGATCCAGGCCGGGTGACTTCTGCTACTATGAATGGTCCTTCCCATAGTGGTGACAATTTGTGCCGTCCCTCCCCCGTTAGAATTCGGCGGAGGACAAGATCTCCCACTGCGAAGGATCGATGCCGTATGGCCTTATCATGATAGCGCCTCAGAGTCTGTTGGTACCTGGCTGACTGCATTACTGTATTCAATCATTCTTCTTCTAGTATATCAACATCCTCCAGTCTGGTAGCTTCAGCTTCAGCTATGTTTTCGAAAATCAATCCTGGCTTCCCAAACTTGAGATCAGCAGGTAGCACTGCCTCTGAACCATAGACCATAAAGAAAGGAGTGTTTCCGTGCAAAGCACGGCTAGGTTGAGTTCTTAGGCTCCAAACCACATACGGCAACTCTCTGATCCACTTTCCTGCGAATTTCTCATTCTTGTCGAAGACCTTCTTTCTGAGTGCTTCCAATATCATTCTGTTGGCCCTTTCTACTTGCCTATTGGCTCTCGGGTGTACTACTGACGCATATTTGATCTGGATGTTCTTTTGTTCATAGAAATCAAAAAGTTTGAACTAGTGAAATTGGATCCTAGGTCGGTTATGATGCTGTTCGGTATTCTGAACCTGAATATTATGTCCTGTATGAATTCCACTGCCTTAGCTGAAGTTAGAGAAGCAATGGGCTTGAACTCTATCCACTTAGTGAATTTGTCGATAGCAACCAGTACATGAGTGTATCCTCCTTGAGCTTTCTTGAATGGTCCAATCATATCCAGTCCCCAACACACGAACGACCATGTTACAGGTATGGTTTGCAGTTGCTGTGCTGGTAGATGCTGCTGTTTTGATAAGTATTGACAAGCTTCACACCTTTGGACTAACTCGGCTGCATCACTCTTTGCCGTTGGCCAGTAGAAACCAGACCTGAAGACCTTCCCAACCAGAGTCCTAGATGCTGCGTGTATCCCGCATTGTCCAGCGTGGACCTCATCTAGCATTTGCTTCCCAGTAGCCGAAAGAATGCATTTCATGAGGACTCCTATCACGCCCCTTCTGTATAGTGTTTCCCCAATGAGGGTGTAGTGAGCTGACTACCTTGCAATGCGCTCTGTTGCATTTTTGTCATCCGGCTCTTCCTCATTCTTTATGTATCTGATGATCGGTTCCCTCCAGTCATCAGAATCTGACTCTGGTTGGCTCAGAATATTGCACTCTTCTGCTTGATCTAATGAGATGCTCGGGCACAGTACTTCTTGGATGAAGACTCTAGGCAGGACCTAAGTTTGACTAGATCCAAGCTTTGACAATGCATCAGCTGTTGCGTTGCGATCTCTTTCCACATGATGAAATTCCAGCCCTTCAAACTTGTCTTCTAGCTTTCGGACGGCGGTGCAGTATTTCCCCATGGAGTCATTCGAACAATCCCACTCTTTGTTTATCTGACTTATGACCACCAGTGAATCCCCATATACCATCAGCTTCTTAATGCCCAGTGATGTGGCAATATTCAATCCATGAATCAAGGCTTCGTATTTCTGCTGCGTTATTGGATGCTTAGAATAACAACTAAAGAGCATATTTGAGTTGTTCACCTCCAGGTGAAATGAAGAGGATCCCTACGCCTGCCCCTTGTAGCTTTAACGAGCCATCGAAATACATCTGCCATACTTCCACAGTCTCTGGGTTATCCGGCACTTGTTGCTCTGTCCACTCTGACACGAAGTCAACTAGTGCTTGAGTTTTTATTGCCGTGCGAGGTCGAAACTCGATGTCGTGAGCTCCTAGTTCGTAGGCCCACTTGGCTATTCTTCCAATGGCTTCCTTGTTGTGGAGAATATCTCCTATTGGAAATCCAGTTACTACTATGACTTTGTGGTCATCAAAGTAGTGACGGAGCTTGCGTGCAGTTAGAAGTACTACATACAATAGCTTTTGAATTTGAGGATATTTCTTCTTCAAGGGCCCCAAAACTTCACTGATGAAATAGACGGGATGTTGTACTGGATATGCATGTCCTTCTTCAGCTCGCTCGACTACCAACACGGTGCTCACCATGTGAGTCGTGCAAGAGATATATAACAGTAGATCCTCGGTCGGCTGACCCGATGTGGCCAGGCGTAGTGCTTTCAGTACTGGTGGTGTTGTCAGGAATTTCTTCAGTGCGTCAAGAGCATCATGGGCTTCTGAAGTCCATTGGAACTTGTCTACCTTCTTGAGTAATTTGTAGAACGGTAAGCCTTTCTCTCCCAGCCTTGATATGAATCTGCACAAAGTTGTCGTGCATCCAGTAAGTCTTTATACTTTCTTCTGCGACTGTGGTGCTTCCATTCTCATGATAGCCTCGATCTTTTCTGGGTTGGCTTCAATTCTTCGGTGGCTGACAATGAATGTGAGTAACTTTCCTGTCGGTACCCCGAAGACACATTTTTCTGGATTATGCTTCCATCGATATCTCCATAAACTGTTGAAGACCAGTTGCAAATCTTCAATGAAATTTTCCGAGTTTTCTGTCTTGATCACCACGTCATCCACATAAGCTTCTACACGCTTGCCCCAGTGGTCGGCTAAGCATGTCTGAATGGCTCTCTGGTAAGTCGCTTCAGCGTTTTTAAGGCTAAACGGCATGGAGGTATAGCAGAAAACTCCAAACGGGGTGATGAATGCAGTTTTTTCTTCATCTTCTTTTGCCAAACTGATATGATGATACCCAGAGTAGCAATCCAAGAAAGACAACATAGAGCACCCGGAGGATGAATCCACCACCTGGTCTATTCTAGGAAGTCCGAAGGGATCCTTCGGACAGTGCTTGTTGAGATCTGTATAGTCGACGCACATGCGCCAATCCACTTTATTCTTTTTGAGTACAAGAATAGGATTTGCCAACCACTCAGGATGTAACACTTCTCTAATGAATCCGGCCGCGACCAAGCGAGCCAGCTCTGCACGGATGGCTTCTCTCTTGTTGGGCGTGAAACGACGTAATTTTTGTCGGATCGGCCTCGCCTGGGGGTAGACCTTTAGTTTGTGCTCGGCCAGTTCTCTCGGGACTCCCGGCATATCCGCAGGTTGCCATGCGAATACGTCTCGGTTATCTTGTAGAAACTGGATGAGTGTGCCTTCCTATTTGTCATCCAGGCTGGAACTGATGATAGCAGTATTGCGCTCATCGGTGAACCCAAGGTTGATTCTCTTGGTTTCTTCAGTCGGTCGCATAGAGGTCACGGCTTGAGCTTCATTGCGGGTACCGCGAGGTCTTCCCTAGGCTTTGAGTTCGCCTGCGCAGAAGAAGTCGCGGATGGCTTGGTGGTGAGGGCCTCCTGAATGGCCACTCAAAAACACTCTGCGGCGCCTTGGAGGTCAGCGCGCACAGTTATGATTCCTTGTGGTCCTGGCATCTTCAATATCATGTACGTATAATGTGGAATGGCCATGAACTTCGCCAGTCCAGGTCTACCGATGATGGCGTTGTATCCGCAGTCAAAATTCGCCACCTCAAACCTTAGGAACTCGGTTCTGTAGTTTTCGGGAGTTTCGAAGGTGACCGGCATGTAGATGTGTCCGAGTGGATATTCTCCTTCAATCGGCACGATGCCGAAGAAAGGAGTGTCTGATTCGTGGAGCTCTTTGAGGGGAACCCCCAAGCCTTGAAGCGTCCGGGGGAAGGTGACGTTGATGCTGCTTCCCCCATCTACTAACACCTT
Organism: Zea luxurians; assembly: GCA_029449295.1. Taxonomy (NCBI): domain Eukaryota; kingdom Viridiplantae; phylum Streptophyta; class Magnoliopsida; order Poales; family Poaceae; genus Zea; species Zea luxurians. The sequence goes on from JAOPSE010000037.1 coordinate 17,172,927, forward strand.
CTTCACCCTGCTTTCTCGGATCATCGGGTCGACGAGGAGTGGGTACTTGCTCGGGTGATCGAAGTTGAGCCACTGATCTGCCCGAGTGAAGGTGATCGGGTGTTCGGACCATCGATACGGGGCGGGAGGGCCGGTGGCTGCCACTAGTATCTGACGGTCGTTGAGCTTCTGTTGCCTCTTACTTTCCTGCGATCCATGTCCGCCGAATATGACGTTGACTTCTCTATCGACGCGTGGGAATGCTCCGCCTTCTCCCTCCTCCTGTTGTTGAGGTTGTTGAGGTTCTCTAGGTCCTCCTCGTGGTGGCGGAGGTGGCAGAGGCTGGAAGGGTCGGTCGTTCCCCACGGAGTGCTTGAAGTCTCAGCAGTTCCGGAGGGTGTGGCGCATGTCCTTGTGGTACGGGCACTAGGTGTCGAGGATGTCGTCCAGTGTACGTTCACCTCCTTGAGGCCGTCCTCGGGCACGAGAGGCGGGTGGTCCGGTGGCGTGGACTTCTTCTCGAGGCCTCTTCTCCCAATGTTTGTCGGGTTGTTGGTTCGTGTCGCGCCGTGGTGCCGCCGGTGCAGGCTTTGCTCCTCCGATGAGGTCCTGAGCTCATTCATCGGTGGTGATGTAGAGGTCGGCTTCCCGGAACAGCTGCTCGGAGGTAGTCGGCGCTTTCTGCAGTATGGCTCGGACGAAGGCCGAGTCATTAGATCCCCGGTAGAAGTCCTCGATCACCGCTGCTTCCACAACCTTAGGGATTCGATTCCTCATGGTCTGAAATCTTTTGAGGCACGATCGAAGAGTCTCATCCCCTCGGCGCTTGATGGTCTTGAGGTCCCATGGCTGTGCTAGCTTGTCGGACAGGGATTGGAAGTTGGTGATGAAGCACCGACTGAAGTCGCTCCAGTCGTCGATGCAGTGTCGGGGTAGGTGTCATAGCCACTGCAGTGCATCTTGCCCGAGAACGATGGGCAGGTATGCAGTCATCACGTCTTCAGTTGCCCCAGCGGCCCGAGCGGCGGTGGTGTAGATGGCTAACCAACCTCCTGGGTCCTGCTTAGGCTCATACTTGTCGACGTTGGAGACCTTGAAGTTAGGGGGCCATTGAATGGCCCTAAGACATGGAGTGAGTGCCGATACCCCACACGTGTCCTCCTACCGATGATGATGATGTCGGTCCCGAGGAGGGGAGTCGTTGACATGGTGCCTCGACTGTCCCTGGGTCATGCCGCTAGTTGAAGCCGTTGCCGACTCAACTCTGGTGGCCTGACTTCGCGCGGGGATGCCGTGATCCCGGTCATACTCTTCTCGGTGCCGGATCTCGTTCTCGTGCCGTCGTTCGCACGAAGCATTGATGGAGCTCCGCGCGTCCCACCGACTGTTGATGGTATGTCGTAGGTCGCTCAGAGGATGGGTGAGAGGCAGAAGATGATTAGCTACCCGAGTGAGTAGCCATCGATAGCCCTCAGCGTCTGGTGTCCGGGGGTGGCCATCACCTATCCGAGCTAACACTCCACCGACCTTGCTCGGTGTGTTCATAGCTCGGGCGAAATCAGGGTTCAGGTTTCGGCCGAGAAGAGGGTTCTCTCGGCGTTATTTTGCTTCTTGTTCAGCCTGCTCCTGAGCTTGCCAACGATCGCGTCGTCGGGAATTCCTTCTTTCCCTGAAGACTTGTTCATCCGGGGTTTCTCCCACCTCCAAGACCTCATCCCGTGACACGGGTTGCGCCAGATCGCGTTCTCTAGCTTCATGATGCCTCCTAATATTTCGGTGTCGGTTCCTTCGTTGGCGAGATTCTCACTGAAGAGGTTCTTCTCCCGGCGCGGTTGGTTCGTCATCGGAGACGGGAGAAAATTCTACTCTTCCTTCGATAAAGAGGACGTCGGGGTAGAATGGCGCTGCTGTAGTGACAAGCTTCTTCCTATTCTCCTTTAAGGGTGGAGATACCTGGAGGGCAGCTTGACGAGCTTTTTCCTTGTTTGATTCTCTTTTTCTTGTAATCTGTGTCCATTCTTCCGTGGAAGAGGTGGTCTGCGGAGTTCTCCGGGTAGATGGACCCTCTACTCCTGGCTTGCGGGAGGGAGTCTTCGCTCGGAGCGCTATAGGTTGCGCTATTTCCGGCTTTGCTCCGACATTTCTGGAGGTCATTGCAGAAGGCTTTTTCACCGGCAGATCCGCGATGCGATGCAGAATTCCCCTTTCGTCTACTATGGATGAAATGGTTCCGAAGCAGAACATGGACCCGGGGCGGAGGACAATCTTGTTCTTGAAGGTAATGGCCATTGAGCTAGCTTGGATCAGTGACACACCCCCTACCTGGCGCGCCAGCTGTCGGTGTTTTGGGTCCGACCGCGCACCCATGGTTGCCCCTCGAGGTGCTTTTTGGAGTAGGACGGTGTCACCGACTGTAGCTCGATGGTTTGCGCTAGTCGCACGAGAGACAGTGGACAATTTTGTATAGGTTCGGGCCGCTTTGAGATGCGTAATACCCTATGTACTAGCGTGAATACTTTGTGTGGTGGGTTACAAGGAGGTTCTCTAGTATTGAGGATGTTAGAGAACTGGGTGGATGGCTAAGTAGAGAGATGTATTTTTGAGGGGATGCCCCCTAGGCCTTATATACTCAACCATGGGGCAGTATATGTGGATATGATAACAATGTGAGCCTAAGTAATAGTGAACCGACTGAGCCTATCTTCCTATAATTCCGCCGACCTATCTCCGCTCTGTTCCGATGTATGAGGCCCCTGCGCGGGAAGGTCGGATCCTTGTTGCGGTTGCCGTTCAAACTCATCGGGCCGTCTGGGCCTGCGTCAATCCAATCTTGTGTCAATCCACTTTTCTGGATGTGCCTTTCCAGGCCCACGAAGGGATGACCTTGTGAATCATTGGGCCCGCAGGCCTTTCGCGAGGTCTTTTAGCCTTCTATTGGACCCGGGGGATATCTGTCCCCCACACAGACCTACATGGTTTAAAATGTTTAGTTAAGCAAGGCACAAAGCTTATCTAAAATTCATAGGTAGGTGGCACATTTGTTTTTACTTCCAAATTTATATCCTTCAAGTGGTGCCATTTTGACTTATATGTGCCAAAGCTCGGATTATAGATAATTTGCCCCTCTTGATCTCAAAATCAAAGTGCATTTCTCCTATAAGTATTCAAAACTTGTATGCACACCTTCAGGGGGAGATTACTCTATAATCTAAGTCTCTGAGACTAATACTTGTTTTCAAGTCTATTATGTGTGTAGTAGTCTCATTGTAGGAAAATGGAGTCCCTGGAGAAAGACAATAAGCTTCCACTACAAATCTACAAGTGTTTTCAAGTTCCGCAAGTGGTTTCATTCCACGATTGGTATCATTTACATGTCTTCTCCAAACTTTGACTATACTATGTCATTATTTTACATCTTATGCTTCCCATGTTGCCATATATGCATATGTTGTTAAAATATATCTTTTACTTATGCATAGCTTTATGGGGAGTTAGTCTAGTCAATCGTGTCTTGTTTCCTCTCGTTTTTATTGCTTTTCCTAAATAGAGGAACTCTGACATGGGGAGTATGTCTTCTTTCATACAAAGGGGAAGAATATTATTTCAAAGAGGGAGAGCTCTCTTTTAGGGAGAGTAATCGTTTTAGAGGGCAAGTCTTTCAATTACTTCCTATATGCTTTTAATGTCTTCCTTCTCGGTTTATGGTTCCAAAGGGGGAGAAGTTTTAGGGACCAAAGCAATTAAAAGTATATCAACTACCAACTCGCCAAATTTAAAATTTTGATCTTACAAGTGTTTTTGGTTCTTCGAGTGGTTATGGTCTAGAATAGGAAGTATGTGGATTATTGAGTTAGGGGGAGGCTTAAGTCCATAATCTCACATTGTGGGGACATTCATGCATCCTAGCAAGTAGATTGCATATTTTTATCAAAACATTTGTTATATTTGCTTGCTTTGTTTTTGTTGTCACCAATTACCAAAAAGGGGGAGATTGTAAGGAAAATGGACCCCGGGCCATTTGGCTAAGTGATTTTGGTGTTTGATGATCAACATAACATGTGAACTAATATGTTTGCTAGTGTTTGTGTTTGTAGTTCACGGGATATGAAGAGGATTTGTGACGGAACCTCCCAAGTAATCAGGCCCACCAACAGTTGTCCTTGTCTAACAGATATCAGACACCCTGTAGATGTTCCTAAGTTACTCGACAAGCTCGGTATCTTTCCTTACCTCACCAGGAACGTTTCACCCGTCTTGCAGACATTACAGATCATCGGAGATGAAGATATGCGGAAGCGAATTACATAAACTTACATTTATTTCAAAAGTAGGCTTGAGTTATATTATTACAGACCAGTCTAAAAAGCGAGTGCATAGAAGTAATAATTATACAAACCAGGGAGACACAAACTTCTCCCGAAAGGCTATAAACAAAAGATCCTAGATGGAGGACCGAGTCCTCCCGCACTTCAGCCTTGTTTTTCTTCGTTGGGAACCACCTTAGCACAGAAGCAGCAAAAGTCTGCTACTTCCCCACCTAAAAACAACAAAGGGATAAACCCTGAGTATGGAATTACTCAGCAAGTCTTACCCGACTAAAGAAAAGACTCTCAAGGGTATGCTGGATAATTAGGAGTCAAGGAGAGGCTTTACCAAAGATCAACTTATACTTTTGCAGAAGTAGCTTACTAAAGTGAGTCCTTACTTTCAATCTTTTAACGCCATATTAAGTATTAATAGACTCCATTTGCATCTAGTCTAATTTCACATTATATCAAGACAACATCATTTTTATCCATAGTCTTCACATCCTGACTCTAGGTTGTAGAAAAGTGACCAAGTCTTCATAACCGCGAAGGTACGGCGATCCGAATCGATTATACTCAGCTGAGGATCTCCAATCACACGACATATGTAGCACTTAACCCTTGCATATGTCAACCCGCCACCGGGGTTCTTAAGACCGGATCAGGTTCACGCAAACCGAGAGCACAGATACACCACCGTCCAGCCTCTTGCCACGGAGGGTACACGCTACTCTCGCCACCGCTCCACTCCCATTTCGTGTTATCTTATTCCGGCCTTAGTCTGCCCGAGGCAAGGCTTACCCATGACGAGGCATGTGACCAGTTAAAGGGTCCTCGGTCAGCACGCCTACATACGCGTTAATCCTTAATCAACCTGGGTAGAACATCACCTGTTCCTACCCCCAAGTATCAATTTACGTATTTCCATCCTTAGGAGTGTGTCTGTTCCTTAGGAGGAAAGAGCATCTCAGGGAACTTTGCAGTAAGATCCCACTATTGCTCCAAATGAAAATATTCTTGTAGGTAGAAGCCATCCTCTCCATGGTTAAATTGAGGATAACCTCTATCCACAAGATCTAAGCAAGGCTAAGCATTTTTGTAAATCATGTTTTGATACTTCACAGAAGTATCTATACAGGTATGGATATCAAGGAAAGCAATGCATCAAAGGGTTTCAAGTAACTCTTATAAACCTAATGCACATTTCACTAGACTTAAGTGTGCGAAAAGTATTTAAAAACACAAGGAAAGGAGTTGCATGCACTGGGGCTTGCCTTTGTTATCGGGCGTGTCCTGCTCGGATCCACAAATATCGAAATATAAGCAGTTGTCTGCTTGAGGATCAGAGGTGGGTGGTATCCCCTCTTCAGAAACTTCTTCTTCTTCTTCTTGCTCTAATATAACCATATACATGCATAAGAATGGATGTCATGGAATGCTCATGAGGATGCAAAGATAACATAAACTTATTATTTATGTCTTGAGTACAACTTTCCTTCACGGTACTCCGAGAACCTAGGGTTTCCGGAGTCAGTAAAGGAGTTCATGGAGCAGGGGGGGTGGTTTTGGGTTTAGTGATCAAACAAGGTCCAAATCAACCCAAATTCTACCCATGGCTTCTAAATAATGTGAAAAGCTCACATAAAAAGTTTGGGAAATTTTGGACTTACTATTTATTTTCTAAAAATCCAGAATCAATGGTTTAGGCTATTTTAAATACCCTAAAATTCCCTGTTCAAACTAAAAATCATCAAACTATTTTTATTAAATACTATGGAAAATAACAAGCCTAGGAAAATTGGTCTCATATTTTTAGGATTTTCCTACCATTTTCTACAGTTTTTCAAAGTTCTGCTGAAAAAGAAAAAAAAGAAAAATAGCAACAGTACTGGGCCGATTCAGGTCCAGCCGGCCCAAGCTCGAGCGGATTCGCGCGCGCGCCCGCGCCCGCGATGTGACTTTGCAGAAATGGCCTCGGGTCTCTGGCTAAATACAAACGAGTTCGGTTACTATTTGAATCAGTCACTGACCAAGTGCAGAAAAGTCCCTGCACTTCATCCTATTCACAATCGGTAGTCCACGACGCCGTTCACGCGCCACCGCGCTCCGGCGAACATTGGACTGGCCAAACGGGGCTATGTCCGGCGCTCCCGAGCGACATAAACCGGATTAAACTCCCACTGATCCTTTCCCCTAAGTTAATTTCAAGAACGACCAACTACCAAGCTCTGGCCACGGTGACCGTGCGGATGAATTCAAGAACTACGCGTTCTCGGTGATGGGTGGTCACACAGTTCAAATTGATGACTTGATAAGCATCACGGAGCTATGCAAGTGCTTAAACAAGAAAGCAGGGGACGGGGGCTGACCGGAGAGGGGCTGGCCGCGGTGAGGTGTTCTTGCGGGGTGTTCAACCCGATTTGGGGGAAGTCCCAAATTCGCGTTCTCAGGTGAACGATTAAGGACGATATTCGGTGGCTGGGTGGGTGATTAGGTTACGCAGCTAGGGGAGGGCTCAATTTATAGGCGGCTTAGACGGTGGCCGTGAATTTTGCGAAGGACGCGCGGCGGCCGGAGGGAAGGAAGAACACTGGCGCAAGTAAATTCGTGGCAACCGGTGTGGCATCCTCCCCGGCGACGATGGGACAGCATTAAGGTGTCACGGTGGTGCGGTGGAAAGGCTAAGCCACGCGGCACATGGCCGGGAGGCGGCGGTCACCGGCGGGGTAATCCGCGCAAGCCGCAAAGCAGTAGAGAAAGACGACGGTGAGTCACCGGAGTGACATCCAGCGCATGGGCGGTGAAGATCTTTTGATGCCGCGAAGTTATCCACACACCCGAGCGCGAATCGTGGCGCCGGCGACGTGAATCGCGGCGGAAAGCCACCGGCGGTGGTTTGCTGGCGACCTTATCAGCTCGGGGTACTGTACCATCAGAACACACTTTCAGTGCACCTGACAGGCGATGTTTTGGGTCAATTTTCTTCCAAAATCCTGTGGCAACACCCCCAAGTCACTGCATCAAAGTTGTAGTGCTACATACCAGCTACAATTCGATTATAGGGATCAAACTGAGTTGAGCACTGGATCCAAATCAAAATCGAGCTCAAAGTTCACCTTATAGCACTATAACTCTGAAATTTAACTTCAAGCAGTCTGACAGCCAGTTTTGGACTGGGTTTTTCTCCAAATTTCTCATAACAACTATGCTTGCACTCTTTAGCAAAGTTGTTCTCCTATAATGGGTCTTCAACTTTGATGTGGTGACCTAGGGTAAAAACCCTATACTTTGTAAGTTACAAAGCCCCAAAGTTGAGCCCATTCACTGATTTTCAAACTTAGAATAAAACTCAAATGAGGTCCATTTTGCATTTAAGTCCAAAACTTAGGGTTTGGCTTTCAAGTCCACATATTTGTGAACCCAAGGACTTAAGAAACTTATTTGGCTTGGTTTTTGCACTCTAGTCCAAAAGTGGACTAATTTTGCACTTAGGTCCCTAGGGTTTGGTTTTAGGGTTTCCCAGGGTTCCAATTAGGGTTTTTGGTATTCCAGGGGTATAAATGTGATTCAACTTAGTGTTTGGGGATATTTTATGACTTTTCTCAAAAGCCCTAAGGTTTTTCTCAACTTAGGTTAAGTTTTACCCCTTTAATCACTATTTAGAGTTAAGTCCTTTAACCAGGGTCCTATTTGTAAAATATCAAAACAATACAACTTGTTTGAAATTTTTGCCTAGTGAATGCACTCTAAGTGTGTCAAACATATGCAATGCCCATGCTCATGATGCCATGCTCAAGTTTTAGTTATAGTAACACCAGGGGTGTTACATCCTTCCCCCCATAAAAGAATCTCGTCCCGAGATTTAAAGTCCTAGGGTGAGTAATGGAAAAGGAAATGTGTCACATTTTTATTTCCTTATTTCTGGTACAAGGCAGGGGTGGTGTGGGGGTTCATTCCTTTATTACATAGCTATACAAACTTTACAACTTACAAGAGGCTAGAAAGCCTGGGAAATTCTTATCTAAGAAATCTTGGGTTTCCCATGTAGCCTCATCTTCCGAATGCTGGTTCCACTGTATCTTATAAAACTTGAGAGTCTTTCTCCGGGTAACCCTGTCCTTTTGGTCCAGAACTCGAATAGGATGTTCCGAGTATGTTAAGTCCGGTTCCAAGACAACATCTGTCACTTCAATGGTTCGATCGGGAACCCGTAGACACTTCTTCAATTGTGATACATGGAACACATTATGCACAGCAGACAATGTTTTGGGAAGTTGAAGTTGATACGCCACTGGCCCATACCTTTGAAGAATAGGAAATGGACCAATGTACCTAGGTGCAAGTTTTCCCTTTACCCCGAAACGCGATACTCCCTTCATTGGTGAAACCTTTAAGTAGACGTAGTCTCCTTCTAAGAAGTATAAGGGCATTCGCCGTTTGTCTGCATAACTCTTCTGACGAGCCTGTGCCTTCTTCATATTATGTACTACTTTCTGAACCTTTTCTTCGGTTTCTTTTACCATATCAGGCCTAAAGAAATACCTTTCACCAGGTTCAGACCAATTTAGCGGAGTTCGACACCGTCGCCCATATAAAGCTTCAAAAGGTGCCATCTTGATACTTTCCTGATAACTGTTATTGTATGAAAACTCCGCTAAGGGCAAACATTCCTCCCATTTTGTTGAGAAATCCAGGACACATGCCCGTAGCATATCTTCAAGTATTTGGTTCACTCTCTCAGTCTGTCCACTGGTTTGAGGATGATAGGCCGAACTGTGGAGTAACTTAGTACCCAAGGATTTATGAAGTTCTTCCCAAAATTTGGACACAAACTGAGGTCCACGATCCGACACTATGGTCTTTGGAATACCATGCAAACTGAGAATACGGGCAATGTATAACTCCGCATAGGTAATGACAGGATATTTTACTTTGACAGGGAGGAAGTGGGCGATCTTTGTGAGTCGATCAATGATAACCCAAATAGAGTCATACCCTTTTGCGGTCCTGGGCAATCCCACAATGAAGTCCATGCTTATGTCTTCCCATTTCCATGTTGGGGTTGGCAAAGATTGCAATGGACCAGCAGCTTTCATGTGTATGGCTTTGACACGTCTGCAAGTGTCACACTTAGCCACATAGCGTGCAATTTCAATCTTCATCTTGGTCCACCAGTAATGTTGTTTTAGATCATGATACATCTTAGTGCTTCCCGGATGAATGGAATAGCGACTAAGATGCGCTTCATCTAAGATTTGCTGGCGGAGTTCTTCATCCCTTGGCACTACTATGCGGTTGTTAAACCATAACACACCTTGATCGTCTTCCTTGAAACACTTGGCTACTCCAGCCCTTACCTTCTCTCGTATGTGCTTCATGCCCAGATTATCCTTTTGAGCATCAATTACTCTTTGCAAAATGGTTGACTCAAGCTTTAGCTGATTCAGAGTCCCTTGTTGGATTATCCCCAGGTTTAACTTCTCCATTTCTTGACATAAAGTGTTTTCGGAGGTCTTTACCATAAGACAGTGGCAGGAAGTCTTACGACTCAATGCATCTGCCAACACATTGGCTTTGCCTGGGTGATAATGGATCTCCAGTTCATAGTCTTTAATGAGCTCAAGCCATCGTCTTTGCCTCATATTTAACTCTGACTGGGTAAAGATGTACTTCAAACTTTTATGATCTGTATATATATGACAGATATTTCCCAGTAGATAGTGACGCCATATTTTCAGGGCATGAACCACAGCAGCTAGCTCGAGATCATGTGTTGGATAATGCTCTTCATGTCGGCGTAACTGCCTTGAAGCATACGCAATTACTCGGCCCTCTTGCATCAGCACACAGCCGAGTCCACTGCCTGACGCATCACAATATACATCGAAAGGTTTAGTGATGTCCGGTTGAGCCAATACCGGAGCAGTGGTCAATAGTGTCTTCAGTTGCTCAAAGGCTTCGTTACACTTAGAAGACCAATTAAACTTAGTATCATTTTTCAATAAACTTGTGATTGGCTTCACAAGCTTAGAAAAATCAGGTATGAATCTGCGATAATATCCCGCTAGTCCAAGAAAACTCCGGACTTGGTGAACAGTTGTTGGGGGTTTCCATTCCAGAATATCCTTGACCTTGCTAGGATCTACCGCAATTCCTTTAGCTGATAACACATGCCCCAGAAATTGAATTTCTTCCAGCCAGAACGCGCACTTGCTGAACTTGGCATATAGCTGATGGTCCCTCAGGCGCGTCAATACTATCCGTAAATGCTGAGCATGCTCCTCTTCATTTTTAGAGTATATCAAAATATCGTCGATGAAGACCACCACGAACTTGTCTAACTCGGGCATGAACACCGAGTTCATCAAATAGGTGAAATGGGCAGGAGCATTGGTGAGCCCGAAAGACATTACCAAGTATTCAAATAATCCATATCGCGTAGTAAACGCGGTCTTCGGTATATCCTCGGGCCGAATACGGATTTGATGATAGCCCGACCTGAGATCAATTTTGGAAAATACCCTCGCCCCAGTCAGTTGATCAAATAAGATGTCGATCCTTGGAAGAGGGTACTTATTCTTAATGGTGACCTCATTTAGGGGCCGATAGTCCACGCACATGCGCAAGGTTTGATCCTTCTTCTTCACAAAGATGGCGGGACAACCCCATGGGGACGAGCTTGGCCGGATAAATCCCTTATTCAGTAGATCTTGTAATTGAATCTTCAATTCCGCCAACTCATTAGGGGGCATACGGTACGATCTTCGAGAGATGGGAGCCGTACCGGGCTTTAGCTCAATTACGAATTCTACATCTCTTTCAGGGGGTAGTCCAGGCAAATCTTCCGGAAATACATCTGGAAACTCACATACTACCGGAATGTTCTTGATCTCCGGTACAATGGCTTCAAATATTCTACCAGAAGCTTTGACTGGATTGGTTTTGGGGAGAGACAAAAGAATTTCTTCCTGATTATAACTCAACCTGACGGTTCTGAGTTCAGTGTTGAGAATTGCCTTGTGTTGAGTTAACCAATTCATACCCAAAATTACATCTATATCCTGGCCTTTCAGAACAATCATGTTAGCAGGAAAGTTCCGTCCGGCCATGGTTACTGGCACTTCATAGGCCACTTCTCTAGTAAAAATGTGTCCCCCAGGTGAATGAATTTTAAATCCCTCTTTTGATTCATGACATGCAATGTGATATTGCTCCACAAATGTCTTGCTAATGAAGGTATGCGAAGCACCAGAATCAAAAAGAATAATTGCAGGGTGACTGGCCACAGGGAACGTACCCATCATCACCGGCTCTCCCTCCGGTGTGGTAGCCACTTGCGTATAATATACTCGCCCCGTTTTCTTGGTATTCTTGCCCGAAGTGCTTCCCTTGCCTGGAGCTGAATTCCCCGATCCTTGCTGATTATTAGCCTGATTTTGCCGAGGATAGGGGCAATCTTTAATAAAATGCCCAGATTTGCCACAGTTAAAACATCCAGTTGAAGAACTTGGCAGAGCAGGGAATCGAGTGCCTGGGGCACCCGGCTGACTTTGGACAGTAGGAGCTTTGTTGGGACGAATAATTATGGGCTGCTTGAAAGGGAAAGATGGTGCACTTGAACGGTTCTGGTTAGAGGGCCGGAGAATAAACCGTTGCCTCTTTACCGGGCCCTGACTAGGCCTATCACCACTGAATCCCTTACTTTTCCCAGTATTTGCATATTTGGCCTCCACAGATAAGGCTGTGCTGACAGCCTTCCCGTAGGTGAGATCAATACATGCAGCCATTTTTCGCTGCATACGGTCATTCAGACCTCTCATAAAACAGTTCCTTTTCTTCAGATCCGTATTCACCTGATCAATTGCATATTGTGACAGGTGATTGAATTTGTTGAGATACTGGTTAACAGTATCTCCCCCTTGCTTCAGTTTCATGAACTCTTCCTGTTTCATGTGCAGCACTCCCTCAGGAATGTAATGCTCGCGGAATGCTGCCTTGAACTCGTTCCATGTAATTTGATGGTTGTCCGGTTGGATGGCCACAAAGTTCCCCCACCAAGTACTGGCAGGGCCTCGGAGTTGCTGTGCCGCAAACAATGGCTTCTGTGTTTCCGAACATCGAAGAAGGCCAAACTTCTGTTCGATGACTCGTATCCATTCGTCGGCTTCGAGCGGATCTTCTACTTTGATGAAGAGAGGCGGACGAGTCTCGGAGAAATCCAGATAAGTGGTCTCACGGGGACCTTGTTGAAAACCTCTTCCTGCTTGTTGCTGAAGCTGCTGCTGACCCGCCATCTCCCTCAGGAAGCGGGTATTGTCGGCTGTAGCATTCACCAAGGCAGCAATTGCCTCGGCTAGGGTGGGTGGAACGGGAGGTGGATTCGGGGTAGCATCCCGACCCTCGGATGTTCCGGCTGCATCCTGTCCGCGAGTCCGGATCGGCATCTGAGGCAAAAACATTTGAATAAACATAATGTGCCAAAGAAAACCTTCCGTTTTACATTACTATAAAGAGTAATGGTACAGACTCGATATTATACAACAGGATACATTACCCATTTTACAAAAGTTTAACCTATTATACAACAGTACACCCTACAATACACTACTCTACTTTTATTACACCATTAGTCCTGCTTTCCGTTGCTTTTGGCGGCTTCATTGTCAGGTGTGGGAGTCCAGACGTCAACCAACCTCAAAGAAGGAGGGGGTTCAAAAAGATCTAACTCCCCACCCAACGCGTGTCCCGCAACGTGAGAGGGTCCGGCTTCCGCCTCAGCAGAGTGTGCAGGCTCACTAGGGTGTAGTTGCGAGTAGAGCACATGGACTTCCTCATGCAACGTATTGCAGTAGACCTGTAGGTTGTCGACAGCTGTGCTAAGTTCTTTAATTCGAGCCTGAGCCCTTGCTTCCTTAGCACATGCCAACATATGTGACTGTACTGCCCAGTCAAGTGCTAAGTCCCGATCAGCCAGCTGATCCTGCAAGTGACGGATGTCCCTTCTTAATTCATTAATTCTATCTCCGTCTGCGATCCAAGTATTGGTCCTATGTCGCAGCGTTGCTTGAAGTCGACTCACTTCGGCTTCCAAGTCTCCTATGGGGTCATTACTCCCGCTGCTACTACTTTCATGTCGAGGAGCCAGTTGATGCCGGGGTACTCCAATTGGTCCCGTTGATTTTCGTGCCGTTAGCCTCGTGCGTGGCGGCATCTTTCTAAGGGGGAAAATTTATTAGCATAATTCTTAGCATGATGCATGAATAAATACAGAATCAACCTTGGTCGATTCAACCTTCTATACGTTGCACTCTTCCTATCTGGTCTTTAAGATAAACTCTTCAGAATACTTAGGTAAGAAGAGAAAAGAATCTTTAGGTAAGACTTTTGAAAATCTTTTTGAAGATGCCTTAATATCTGCAAAGAAGGGCTACGCTCCGATACCAGCTGTGACGGAACCTCCCAAGTAATCAGGCCCACCTACAGTTGTCCTTGTCTAACAGATATCAGACACCCTGTAGATGTTCCTAAGTTACTCGACAAGCTCGGTATCTTTCCTTACCTCACCAGGAACGTTTCACCCGTCTTGCAGACATTACAGATCATCGGAGATGAAGATATGCGGAAGCGAATTACATAAACTTACATTTATTTCAAAAGTAGGCTTGAGTTATATTATTACAGACCAGTCTAAAAAGCGAGTGCATAGAAGTAATAATTATACAAACCAGGGAGACACAAACTTCTCCCGAAAGGCTATAAACAAAAGATCCTAGATGGAGGACCGAGTCCTCCCGCACTTCAGCCTTGTTTTTCTTCGTTGGGAACCACCTTAGCACAGAAGCAGCAAAAGTCTGCTACTTCCCCACCTAAAAACAACAAAGGGATAAACCCTGAGTATGGAATTACTCAGCAAGTCTTACCCGACTAAAGAAAAGACTCTCAAGGGTATGCTGGATAATTAGGAGTCAAGGAGAGGCTTTACCAAAGATCAACTTATACTTTTGCAGAAGTAGCTTACTAAAGTGAGTCCTTACTTTCAATCTTTTAACGCCATATTAAGTATTAATAGACTCCATTTGCATCTAGTCTAATTTCACATTATATCAAGACAACATCATTTTTATCGATAGTCTTCACATCCTGACTCTAGGTTGTAGAAAAGTGACCAAGTCTTCATAACCGCGAAGGTACGGCGATCCGAATCGATTATACTCAGCTAAGGATCTCCAATCACACGACATATGTAGCACTTAACCCTTGCATATGTCAACCCGCCACCGGGGTTCTTAAGACCGGATCAGGTTCACGCAAACCGAGAGCACAGATACACCACCGTCCAGCCTCTTGCCACGGAGGGTACACGCTACTCTCGCCACCGCTCCACTCCCATTTCGTGTTATCTTATTCCGGCCTTAGTCTGCCCGAGGCAAGGCTTACCCATGACGAGGCATGTGACCAGTTAAAGGGTCCTCGGTCAGCACGCCTACATACGCGTTAATCCTTAATCAACCTGGGTAGAACATCACCTGTTCCTACCCCCAAGTCTCAATTTACGTATTTCCATCCTTAGGAGTGTGTCTGTTCCTTAGGAGGAAAGAGCATCTCAGGGAACTTTGCAGTAAGATCCCACTATTGCTCCAAATGAAAATATTCTTGCAGGTAGAAGCCATCCTCTCCATGGTTAAATTGAGGATAACCTCTATCCACAAGATCTAAGCAAGGCTAAGCATTTTTGTAAATCATGTTTTGATACTTCACAGAAGTATCTATACAGGTATGGATATCAAGGAAAGCAATGCATCAAAGGGTTTCAAGTAACTCTTATAAACCTAATGCACATTTCACTAGACTTAAGTGTGCGAAAAGTATTTAAAAACACAAGGAAAGGAGTTGCATGCACCGGGGCTTGCCTTTGTTATCGGGTGTGTCCTGCTCGGATCCACAAATATCGAAATATAAGCAGTTGTCTGCTTGAGGATCAGAGGTGGGTGGTATCCCCTCTTCAGAAACTTCTTCTTCTTCTTGCTCTAATATAACCATATACATGCATAAGAATGGATGTCATGGAATGCTCATGAGGATGCAAAGATAACATAAACTTATTATTTATGTCTTGAGTACAACTTTCCTTCACGGTACTCCGAGAACCTAGGGTTTCCGGAGTCAGTAAAGGAGTTCATGGAGCAGGGGGGGTGGTTTTGGGTTTAGTGATCAAACAAGGTCCAAATCAACCCAAATTCTACCCATGGCTTCTAAATAATGTGAAAAGCTCACATAAAAAGTTTGGGAAATTTTGGACTTACTATTTATTTTCTAAAAATCCAGAATCAATGGTTTAGGCTATTTTAAATACCCTAAAATTCCCTGTTCAAACTAAAAATCATCAAACTATTTTTATTAAATACTATGGAAAATAACAAGCCTAGGAAAATTGGTCTCATATTTTTAGGATTTTCCTACCATTTTCTACAGTTTTTCAAAGTTCTGCTGAAAAAGAAAAAAAAGAAAAATAGCAACAGTACTGGGCCGATTCAGGTCCAGCCGGCCCAAGCTCGAGCGGATTCGCGCGCGCGCCCGCGCCCGCGATGCGACTTTGCAGAAATGGCCTCGGGTCTCTGGCTAAATACAAACGAGTTCGGTTACTATTTGAATCAGTCACTGACCAAGTGCAGAAAAGTCCCTGCACTTCATCCTATTCACAATCGGTAGTCCACGACGCCGTTCACGCGCCACCGCGCTCCGGCGAACATTGGACTGGCCAAACGGGGCTATGTCCGGCGCTCCCGAGCGACATAAACCGGATTAAACTCCCACTGATCCTTTCCCCTAAGTTAATTTCAAGAACGACCAACTACCAAGCTCTGGCCACGGTGACCGTGCGGATGAATTCAAGAACTACGCGTTCCCGGTGATGGGTGGTCACACAGTTCAAATTGATGACTTGATAAGCATCACGGAGCTATGCAAGTGCTTAAACAAGAAAGCAGGGGACGGGGGCTGACCGGAGAGGGGCTGGCCGCGGTGAGGTGTTCTTGCGGGGTGTTCAACCCGATTTGGGGGAAGTCCCAAATTCGCGTTCTCAGGTGAACGATTGAGGACGATATTCGGTGGCTGGGTGGGTGATTAGGTTACGCAGCTAGGGGAGGGCTCAATTTATAGGCGGCTTAGACGGTGGCCGTGAATTTTGCGAAGGACGCGCGGCGGCCGGAGGGAAGGAAGAACACTGGCGCAAGTAAATTCGTGGCAACCGGTGTGGCATCCTCCCCGGCGACGATGGGACAGCATTAAGGTGTCACGGTGGTGCGGTGGAAAGGCTAAGCCACGCGGCACATGGCCGGGAGGCGGCGGTCACCGGCGGGGTAATCCGCGCAAGCCGCAAAGCAGTAGAGAAAGACGACGGTGAGTCACCGGAGTGACATCCAGCGCATGGGCGGTGAAGATCTTTTGATGCCGCGAAGTTATCCACACACCTGAGCGCGAATCGTGGCGCCGGCGTCGTGAATCGCGGCGGAAAGCCACCGGCGGTGGTTTGCTGGCGACCTTATCAGCTCGGGGTACTGTACCATCAGAACACACTTTCAGTGCACCTGACAGGCGATGTTTTGGGTCAATTTTCTTCCAAAATCCTGTGGCAACACCCCCAAGTCACTGCATCAAAGTTGTAGTGCTACATACCAGCTACAATTCGATTATAGGGATCAAACTGAGTTGAGCACTGGATCCAAATCAAAATCGAGCTCAAAGTTCACCTTATAGCACTATAACTCTGAAATTTAACTTCAAGCAGTCTGACAGCCAGTTTTGGACTGGGTTTTTCTCCAAATTTCTCATAACAACTATGCTTGCACTCTTTAGCAAAGTTGTTCTCCTATAATGGGTCTTCAACTTTGATGTGGTGACCTAGGGTAAAAACCCTATACTTTGTAAGTTACAAAGCCCCAAAGTTGAGCCCATTCACTGATTTTCAAACTTAGAATAAAACTCAAATGAGGTCCATTTTGCATTTAAGTCCAAAACTTAGGGTTTGGCTTTCAAGTCCACATATTTGTGAACCCAAGGACTTAAGAAACTTATTTGGCTTGGTTTTTGCACTCTAGTCCAAAAGTGGACTAATTTTGCACTTAGGTCCCTAGGGTTTGGTTTTAGGGTTTCCCAGGGTTCCAATTAGGGTTTTTGGTATTCCAGGGGTATAAATGTGATTCAACTTAGTGTTTGGGGATATTTTATGACTTTTCTCAAAAGCCCTAAGGTTTTTCTCAACTTAGGTTAAGTTTTACCCCTTTAATCACTATTTAGAGTTAAGTCCTTTAACCAGGGTCCTATTTGTAAAATATCAAAACAATACAACTTGTTTGAAATTTTTGCCTAGTGAATGCACTCTAAGTGTGTCAAACATATGCAATGCCCATGCTCATGATGCCATGCTCAAGTTTTAGTTATAGTAACACCAGGGGTGTTACAGGATTGGACTGAGGCTCTGAGACACAACACCTCAAAATAAGACCTAAAATATACTTTGAAGACGAACAAATATCAAGCACAAGTTCAAGACTCAAGACCAAAAGAGCCCAAGAAATAAGATTAAAGAATACAAGAAAAGGGCACTCAGCCAGCGCAATGGTGGCACACCAGACTGTCCAGTGTGAAGCTGTCATACTATCTAGTGTGCACCAGACAACCTGTGTAGAGAGCTCCGCAATTGGACTCTCCAGAGCTAGACCACCGGACTGTCTGGTGTGCACCGGATAGTCTGCTAATGGTCGGCAGCAATCTTCCCAACGGTCGGCAGCAGCTCCTTCAACGATCGGCTGACATGGCTACGACACTGGACATATCCGGTGTGCCCGATGATAGAACGGTCTGCTTTCTGTCCAATGACTATATTTGAGGGGAAGGCTATTTATACCCCCTCCAACCAGCCATTTGAAGTTGTGGGAGCCCGAGCAACATACCAACACATGTTATAGACATTTCCAAGTGTTCAAACACCCAAGTGCTTAATAGAGTCACTCGTTGTTTAGCGTAGGTGCTATGTGAAGTGCCTAGGTTAATTAGACTACTATTGCACTTGCTCTAGGTGATTCCTAGTTAGTTGAGTGAGTTTAAAAAAACACATAACCCCTCGACTCTTATGCGAGCCGTTTTAATTGTACCAAGTGGGGCAAGAGTCTTGCGAGACCATATCAACCGTGTTTGTAATACGGCCGCCACCGTGTAACAAGACCCGCGGCGTTTCAGTCAGAAGCTAGATAGTGGAGACAGCGGGGAGCTTTCGAGAGGAACTTGAAGCAGAGCACCACTTGCGTGTGGAGAAGGCCCGTGGCTCTGTACAGAGTTACTTGGCTGTGGTGTCTGGCCCTCGCGTGGGCTACCCTTTGCATAGGGGCACAAACAAGGATTAGTTGGGACCTTGTGTGGCTCCGAATACCTCAGTAAAAATACCGACTTCAGCTACAAGATTTTGCTTTCTTTACTAGCTCTTTAATCTTCCGCATTTACTCTCTCTACTTAAGTTGCAATCTTTACTATTCTTAGTGTAGATTATATAGGATTGGAACTTAGGTTGCACAACTTCTTTTGCGGTAGAGATAACAACACATAGACAAAACCTAGTTTGCACAATCTAGTTAAGTTATTTGCATGGCTTTTGTTCTAGGGAATTTATTTGTGGCCTAGTTTATAGATAGTTTTTAGAAGTCCTAATTCACTCCCCCCTTAGGCGTCACCATTTCCTACACCCCCTAGACCTTGCAGTAACCCTAAGATGAACTTGAAGACTTTGGGAATGCTTGAGATAGTTATATCAAAATTCTAAACTCAAGCTGTCAATTCTTTATTGTCTATTTAGTTAAGATTTACCCAAAGTTGAATTACTTGAATATCATTAACTTCATATTCATCTTGAGATAAGTGTGTTGTAGGGATTCCTGATCTTTACTGGTGAATCAAGCAAGAACCTACAACTTGGAAAATTCCAATGGACGATAAAATTATTTATCTTAAGTGCATTATTTCATTTGGATATTTTTTGTGCCTTGAGTAGTCACATAGGAAATTTTCTGATGCACTTAAGTATGTTTATATCTTGCATTGCCTGTCTTTGGAGTGATTTTGCCCATTAGTGAGTGCATATGATGTATCTAGTTTAGTCTGTCAGTCTATTGGAGAATCATGCTTGTTTAGTCATGGCCATGTGTGTTATTGATTCTATCTCTTGATCCATCAATTGGTATATCTATCTAACATGGTTTTCTCTCACATGTTATTATATGGCTAAACCTGTATTCTATTGTAAATCATGTTGTCTTACTTGTGGCGCATCCTGCTATTGGTATATATATGCGTCAATTGGTATTCACTTTGTGCAAACATAATATTACTGTTTAGTCCATATCTATGGGTTTTAATTGTCTTAGTAAATTATGGTTGCTAAAATAAGAAATCTTTGCTTGTGTTTCTAATGCACTCCTTTGAGCTGTGTCAAGGAGATATTAAAGGAGGAGTTGCATGTACAAGAAAAATGTGCATTCAATTGCCTTAAGAGTGGACTTTATTATATTCAGGTAAAAGGCAAATGTATTAAACTATGCAATTTATTTTGATATTCTATATGAGGAGTTCTAGTGAATTGATGAATTATGCATATGATTGAGTAATTGCCTTTTCAATTGGTAGTAACATTGCTTAGGTGGGTTTGCTTTAAATTGGTGATAACTCTTTCAATTGATAATCATGTGCCTAGAATAGAAGTTTCCTGCTTTGATCCAGTTTTCTTTCATTTGGTATTTTTAATGATCATCTTGTAGCATGTCTATCTTGATATTAATATGATTTATCTTATGAGGCATGTATTGATATGATTCCACTAGGCATAGTTCTTTAAATGATTCAATTGGTATCCTTGTGTAATGCAATTGATGTTTTTATGCCAAGACCAATGTAAATGGTGCACCCCACTAGTTCTCTAAATGCTAGAATGTGCAAGGTGCAAGTCATTCAAATACTTGTTGCACATATTTAGGTAAGCACACATAATAACCTTTTGTTTTAATTCGTTTGGGGCCCCAAACAATTGATTTACACTCGATGTTGGGGGTCTGCTTCTTTGCTGAAGGTCCTATAAGAAGAAGTACCTTCGGAAGACCAAAACAGAAGCAGCACTGAAGCTACCATCCGGGGAGCTTCATAGCATGCCTTCAGACAAAGGGATGCACCGACTTAAAGATGAAAAGACCAATCGACCCATGATAATTTATGTTATGATTGTAACCAGATACGAAGGACATAAATGTAAATCCACATAGGCTGCGCCCTGTGCCTATAAATAGATGAACTGTACCCCTGTACTGTTCACGTTGACTGATATTAGCTCATGTGTCACGCTTGGACTTTTGCTTTCTGTTAATCCGAAGGTATAAATGTAATTCAATATTATTTCTATTTATCCATGATAGTAAAAAATATTTATATATATTAACAATGGCATATGATTATCCCTGTTATTTTTATATTTCATATGCTTCTTCTTTCATTAACATACTCGGTGATGATGAAGGTATGTCCTTCATCACCTTCGTCTGAAGATCATTATATCATATGGGAAATAATGCTTCGAACGACGAAGGGTATTAATTCTTAACATTTTTTGTGTTGCCTTGTTCTTAATTCATAGCACTTGAGAGCAAGTCCCCAACATTGGTGCCTACCGTTGGTGAACTCACTTCCACTGTTGAGCTGATGGCTTCGTTCAACAATCAAGCTAAAGTACCTTCGGCTACAAAGCTGGTGCTTTCGATAACAGGCGGTTCAGGTTCAGAACCGGTTAACAAGAAGCAGAAGAAGGAAGCACAGAGAAGGGTACAACATGTTGGGGTGCAGGGACCCTTCATCAAATCAAAATGGTCCCATATCCCAATTACCTTTTCTCAGGAAGACCTTCAACTTAAAGATTATCCTCACAATGATGCTATGGTCATATCTTGTGTCATCAAGGGTTTTCTGGTCCATAATGTTCTGGTTGATACATGTAGTGCAGCGGATATCATATTTGCGACGGGAGAGCCTGAGTCCTGGCCGAGCTTGTGGGCATATGGTCTATGGTACGTGAGTGTTTTTTTTCTTTATTTTCTTTTATATATATAGTCAATTAAATTCTATAAAATAATATTTTATCAAAAAATAAGTTTTTAGAACAATTATTCTTAGACTAAAATATATTATTTTAAATTAATTGGGTCTCACAAAAGAAAATAATGTTGTTGCTATTCATTAACAGACAAAGAAATCATGCATCGATAATGAATGCATCAAACACAGATAAATTTTAATCCACTTAAAAGTTTTGTTACCTTTTATATCAGTATTTCCTTTTATTTTTTAAAAAAATCTCTCTAATAGATTTTAACTACTAGTATTGAGTTGCCTTTAATTGATGGATTAGAGGTATTACAAACCTACCCCCTTAAAAGAATCTCGTTCTTGAGATTAAGGAACTTCTGGGAATAGCTGGGGGAATTCTGCTCTGAGTTCATCTTCTCTTTCCCATGTGGCCTCATCTTCCGAATGATGACTCCACTGAACCTTGTACATGTTGATAACTTTACTCCGGGTAATTCTGCGAGATGTTTCCAGAATTCTGATAGGGTACTCCGAATAGGTCACATCCTCATGAACGTTGAGTTCTACCATATGCAATTGTTCCTCTAGTACTCTTAAGCATTTCTTAAGTTGTGACACATGAAATACGTCATGCACGTCCAATAAACTATCGGGTAGCTCCAACTGATACGCTACTCCACCTTTTATTTCCATAATTTTGAATGGACCAATTGAGCGAGGAGATAGTTTACCTTTAACCTTAAATCTTTTCATTCCTCTCATTGGTGAAACTTTAAGATATACAAAGTCTCCAACTTCAAATATCAATTCTCTTCTTCTATTGTCGGTATAGCTTTTCTGTCTCAACTGTGTCATTTTCAAATTTTTCTCTCACAATATGTACTTGCTTCTCTGCTTCTTGGAGAATTTCTGGACCAAATACTTGACTTTCTCCTATTTGATTCCAATATAGCAGTGTTCTGCATTTCCGACCATAAAGTGCTTCAAACGGTGCCATCTTTAGACTTGCTTGGTAACTATTATTATATGAGAATTCTGCATAAGGCAAACTTTTATCCCAACTTCTACCATGCTTTAGAGCACAAGCTCTTAACATATCTTCCAACACTTGATTTGTTCTTTCTGTCTGTCCATCTATTTGCGGATGATAGGCTGAGCTGAAGTTTAGCTTGGTATCCATGGACTCATGTAATCTTTTCCAAAAGCATGAGGTAAATTGAGTTCCTTGGTCTGATACGATCTTCTTCAGTACTCCATGCAGACAAACAATCCTCGACATGACAACTCTGCTAACTGGGCTCCTGAGTAAGTTGTCTTCATAGGTATAAAGTGTGCCACTTTGGTCAACCTATCCACTATAACCCATATGGAATCATAGTCGTCATGAGTACGGGGTAATCCAACTATGAAATTCATACCGATTTCTTCCCATTTCCATTATGGTACATTGAGAGGTTGTAACAATCCTACTGGTTTTTGGTGTTCGGCTTTAACTCGTTGACACACATCACATAGTGCAACACAAGTAGCAACATCTCTTTTCAAAACGTACCACCAATATTTTTCCATTAGATCCTAGTACATCTTAGTACTTCCAGGGTGAATAGAATAAGTCGAATCATGAGCTTCTCATAAAATAAGTTGGCGTAGGTGCTCGATTTCTGGTACACAGATTCTCTTTTTAAACCAAACGGTGCCTTGTTCATCTTCTGTGAAATCTAGGGCTTTACCCAAACTAATTAGAGTTTTAATTTCCTTAATTTTCTCATCAGATTCCTGTCCTTTACGAATCTCTTGTTCCAAAGTAGATTCCACTTTCATAACTTTTGCTTCCATATTATTCATCACACCAAGGTTGAGTTGTTCCATTCCCCAACATAATTCTTGTGGCATCAAATAGGTAGTAATACTGTTTACTTGACCTTTACGACTCAAAGCATCTGCCACAACATTTGCTTTTCCTGGATGGTATTGAATATTCAAATCATAATCTTTTATTAACTCAAGCCATCTTCTCTATCTTAGGTTGTGTTCTTTCTGAGTGAATATGTATTTCAAGCTTTTGTGATCCGTTAAGATTTTGCACTTGTTTCCAATCATGTAGTGTCTCCAAATCTTCAAAGCATGCACTACGATAGCTAGTTCCAAATCATGCGTAGGATAATTCTTCTCATGCTTTCTGAACTGCCTTCAGGCATAAGCTATTACTTTTCCTTCTTGCATTAGCACACATCCAAGTCCTAGGTGTGATGCATCATAATACACATCAAATCCTTTGTGAATGTCTGGCATTACCAATATTGGTGCAGTGGTTAACCTTTCCTTGAGTTCCTCAAAACATTTCTAGCATGCTTCATCCCATTTAAACTCTTTACCATTCTCCAGTAGTGAGGTAAGGGGTTTCACTAACATGGAAAAACCTTCAATAAATCTTCTGTAGTATCCTGCCAATCCAAGAAAGCTTCTGATCTTGGACGCATCCTTCGGTTGCTTCCAATTTAGTATTTCACTTACCTTTTCTGGATCTACTTTAATTCCACCATCAGTAACAATATGTCCTAGGAAAGCAACTTCCTTCAGCCAAAAATCACACTTCAAGAACTTTGCATACAATTGGTTGTCACGAAGCTTCTGTAGAACAAGTCTTAGATGATCTTCATGTGTTTCTTCATTCGGAGAGTATACAAGTATGTCGTCAATGAATACGACCACAAACTAATCCAGATATTTCATGAATACTTTATTCATCAAGTTCATAAAGTATGCTAGTTCATTAGTCAGTCCAAACAACATGACCAAAAACTCATATAATCCATATCTCGTGGTGAAGGTTGTCTTGGGTATATCTTCCGCTCGAATCTTTAGCTGATGATATCCTAATCTTAGATCTATTTTTGAAAATATCTTAGCTCCTTTCATCTGATCAAATAAATCTTCAATCCGAGGTAAAGGGTATTTATTCTTAATTGTTGCTTCATTCAAACTTCTATAATCAACACACATTCTTCTCGAACCATCTTTCTTGCTCACAAATAGAACTAGGGCTCCCCAAGGGGATGAACTTCGGCGAATGAAACATTTTTCTAGTAATTCTTCTATTTATTTCTTCAGATCAAATAAATCTTTGACATCCATTCTATAAGGTCTTTTTGAAATAGGTACAGTTCCGGGTAATAATTCAATAGAAAACTCTATCACGATCAGGTGGCATACCTGGTAATTCTTCCGGAAATACGTCTGGGTACTCACACACTACCTTGATATTTTCCAGGGGCTTTTCTTCCAAGTGATTTACCATTACCATTGTCTCTCCTTCTGCATCTATTGACATGTCTATGCTAACTTGAATTCTTTCTCCTTGTGGACTTGTCAACATAATTGTTCCTTTGGCACATTGTATCACTCCATCACAACTTTTGAACCATTCACATCCAAGAATCACATCAATACCGTTGGATCCTAAGACCACTAGGTTGACTAGAAAATCTATTCCTTGAATCTTGATATTAACATGGAGGCATGAGTGTGTGGCCTTCATTTCACCTCCTGATGAACTAATATGTAACATCTTCTTAAGAGGGTACTTTGATATGTTATGTTTTTCCACGAATGACTCAATTATAAATGAATGAGATGCTCTAGAGTCAAATAAAACTAAAGCAGGTATGGAGTTGTTGAGATACGTACCAAGTGCTATGTTTGGTGCTTCCTGAGCTGATTCTGTAGTGATGTGGTTGACTCTTCCCTTGTTCTGGTTCTGATAACGTTTTTTCCTTGAGTGTTATTATGAATAGGGGTATTCTGATCAACTCTTTGATTGTTGCTTTTCTAAGGAGTCTGAGAGTTGCACTTAGGACAATTATTGGCATAGTGCCCAGTTTCTCCGCACTTGAAGCATCCATTGGGTTAAACTGGGGTGGTTGTATTATTAGTTTTGGCTGAGGTGTTCATGGCGCTTCCTTGACGAGTCTATGAATTACCACTAGACCTTTGGTTGGTCTGAGAGTTGTCCCTCTGCTGGTTCTGATGTTGATTGCTTCTCTGACCTTGTTGTCTAGAGCGTTGCATTTGATAGTTGTTCCCACTCTGATTTCCACAGCGAAACTGAGAATTAGGAGAGGTGTTCTAGTGGGTATTCCTGCTAGACTATCCTTGAAATTTCCTCTTATGATCATACAATTCTTTTCTTTTGCAGTCAAGGCCAATTTCCTTATTCAACAGAGTCTGGAAATTGGGGAATGTGTGACTCTGCAGCTAATAGTTCAGTGGTCCAATCAAACCTTTTAGGAAACATTTTTGGTGCTTCTCGTCAGTGTCCACTTCTTCTGGGGCGTAGCGTAAAAGCTGGGTGAAGCGATCACGATACTCACTAACAAACATGTTCCCTTATGTGAGAGATAGGAACTCCTTCTTCTTGAGCTTCATTATTCTCGAGGGAATATGATGAGCACAGAAGTTTTCCTAGAATTCCTGCCAAGTTTTAATATCTGTGTTGGCGTGTGCTGCAGTGAAGGCATCCCACCAGTCGAACGCAACACCTTCTAGTCTTCTTGAAGCGTACAAGACCTTCTCAAGGTCATTGCACTGGGTGATGTCCAGTTTCTTCCCGATAACCTTAAGATAGTCATCGGCATCCAAGGGGTCAACCGCATGAGAGAAAGCAGGCGGATGGTGGCTCATGAAATCCCGATGCTTGTCTCTAGCTTGGGGTGCATTCTGCTGTTGATACTGATTCTGCTGGTTCTGCTGATTTTGCTGAATCTATTGTATAGAAGTAGTGAGTCCTTGCAGAAGCTGCATTTGCACTGCGAAGAATTGCTCCATGTTGGGATTTGGTGGTGGTGGTGGCAATTGCTAACCACACTAGTTTCTGTTGTTCATAGGACCTGAGCGAGCGTTCACCATCTGGTTGGTTAGAAAGTGCAATTCTTAGGTGAGTGAGGAGTAAAGAAAGATTCTAGGGGAGGAATAGCTTATTATTAAAGTTAAGTTTATATACTTTTTTATGTTCTTATGGCCATCATTCCATAAGACCATTGCACTCAAGCAAAAATCCAAATCAAATATTGCAAACAACACCATCACATGGTTGTTATTATTATATGCATAATATTATAAAAGAAAATGTTCATCGTCTAACGATAAAACTATCTTATTACAATATACCTTAAAAATTTATAGTAGCCTGGTGATGGATCCTGGTTCTCCATAGCGGACCCTCTTGCGGGGAGGGGACAAAGCTATGGTAGGTACTTGGGCTTCAGGAGGATCGCTTCCTTCTAGTTGAGCTTACAAGGCTGCAATCCTTGTGTTTGCATCCTTCAGCTCCAAATGTACTCTAGAGAGGTCTAGGGTAGCACTATCCAAGTCGGTGTTAAGACATGCCACCACACCAACTAGGGTGTTGAGGCGATCTTCTCCATCTCCACCTAGAACAATGCTGGTTTGGCTTTGTCCACGAAGATGCAAAGGAAGATGCATGTACTTCGTGTTGTGCAACTGCTGCCGGTAAGTGTGGCTGAGGGACCACAGAGTTCGCCTAGCAGCATCGTTGACCGAAGTAACATAGGTGGATAGTGGTGTCAAAGACTCATGAGCTGATAGAGTCTTGAACCCTCTATCCCCTGCATCCATCACCCTGACATGAATGCGAGTGATGTAGTAGCCAGAACAAGGGGGCTCATACACTCACCTGGTCTAATACAGGGGTCAGACGTAGGTTCCCAACGCATGCAGAACATCCTGCAGCAAGTTAGGAAAGTGCCATGTCTCGAACATTGATGTATAATGTTCGGTGACAGGTCATATCCCCATGATGTGGTCCTGCTGTTCATCGTTGGCTTCCTTGTTGACATTCTCCTCTTCTTCTTCATTGTCTTCATCATCGTCACCAGAGTCATCCGGATCGTCGCCTCCCGGAGCAGGGGCTTGGGCTACATGTGCTGGTGGTGCAGAGGATGACGATCTAGCTGCGAAGGCTAGTGATTCTACCAACGGGGAGGGTGTCGGCAGAAACTCCTCTGAGCTGTCTTCCAGAATAACTCCGTTTTCCACACGAATGCGAGGGAGATCCACAGGTATTTCCTCGACTACCACTAGGTAGATGGGAGCCTGCCATGGTGGAGGGATGTAGTTGATGTTGACTCGGGTGGTTTGGATTGTACACACCATCTACAAGAGAAAATGTCAACTTAGTTGAATTTTAAGAAGGTAAGATTAATAAAATAATTTTGTAAGAACAAAATAAGCATGTTTTGAATAGACTAGGCTTTCCATTTCTAACGCCTAACGACCTAGGATCAGCATAGCTTTGATACCACTTCTGTCACACCCGGTTCTTGGGGCAAAACCGAGTGCATAGCATATGTGTGCGAGGATCCATTTTCCACACATATGTTGACGTCACAAGTGTAATATATCAAAAGACAATGCAATAAAGGTGTAAAGAAAATAGAATAACTTTATTACATCATCCACACATAAGTATCTTAAATAGTATCATCAAAGTATAGCGGAAATAACATGGGTAATCTCCCACTGGAAGATGACCCGGCGCATCGTTAGACTCAGTATTCATCAAAATCTCCATCCAAGTCTTCTACATCACCCTCTGATCAAAATATTAGCAAGGGTGAGCTCACTTTTGGTCGGGGCTCAGCAAGTGGGGGAAATTATGCAAGTTTAACAAGGTAAGGCTAAGGTTAAGCAGTAAGCATTTTAGTTGGTCAATATTTTATTAGCAACATCTGTCTTACTAATAAGTGTGTCCCAAATATCCCAATTAATCAAAGGCATAAAATTATATCAAGAACACTTAAGTGAAATCACTTGAGCAAACCATTTGTGAATCATCGGATCACAATTTATTCTCCATCTTTATGTTCAATTATCATCTGAGGATCCAGGTTGCTCTTAACCGTGAGCACGGCTGACATATCAGTTTTACACTCTGCAGAGGTGGTACAACTTTACCCACAAGCCGTGTATCCCATCTAGCCTGGGTTGTACGGACCCTTAAACACTGTCGAGGTGAATGGCTAGGGATCCACTATGAGGTTTTCACAAAATACACTTAATACAAAGCGACCTGCTAAGGTTTCTAAATCGGTGTGGAGGCCCTCTGGGTGAGGTACCTTAGCCAAGAATATGTCCCCATGTTAACATGAGCTGCCACCACTACCGCTCCCCCACTTGCCCGTATTTCAGGTAAGGTTGCTAGGTACTAAGCGCATTATACTAATTACCAAAGCCAGAGCCATGATAGCACTCGTGGTTGCACTGTTATCCTGGGTGGTCACTCCATGTTCCATTTAATATGAAATAATCTTGTTTAAACTTCGGGTTAACATCATAATACAAATTTCATTTCCGGAACAATAGTATCGTTAAAGAGTGACATCATAATTATCAAGTTGAGCGGTAGCAAAAATTGCTAAGCATAGTATTTATCCCAGGGTAATCAAGGAATATGATTGGTATTTCTAGGAAATCCTATTTAGGTAAACCCATCAAATTATGCAAATATTCAAAAAGTAAACATTATTATATGTATTATTTGGGTACAAACAGAAATACAGAGGGAGAATCCACTTACCTTGCTCGAACGTGTCCTGTGGGTCGTCCTCAAACAAACTCAGATCCTCTACCACATAATCAAGTTCTAATAATGTCGCAATTCGCCGTACAAAAAGAAAACATACACCAATAAATAAACATACACCATTCAACAAATAATAAAACATACATTTTACAAATCCTACTTATAAAAGGAAGACATCTAAAAATAAAACATGATTTGTAACTATAATATAAGTCTATCCATATCAACGATCATCTCCTATACTATGAGGTAAAATACTAATCATTTAGTTTCAAGAATCCACTGGAGGAATCTATATGGCAAATTGACTATGGAAGCATATACTATATGGATTCATTTAAAAATATGTAAATATGGCGCTAATTCAAACTTTATAGAATCTAGAAAATTAACCAATTAATTATTGTATTTCTACCGGAAAAGGATGTGGGTTATACTTTCTTTTAACTTTTTATTTGAAAAACTATATTAAAACACTATAACGTTATTTAGAAGACACATAACCTATAGATTATTAAGAGAACTATATTAAAATACTATTAAAATTATAGTAGACTTAACCACAACTATTTAATTTCAACATTAATAGAAATTCTATTATTTTTTGTGGATAAACATTACATATATTGACGCATGAACATACGAAACTTGACTCTAAATCTAAATCACATTTCAAGAACACGGGTAACTGTATAATCATCTATTGTTTTTAGTTATGAAGATGTGATCTACCCTATTACTTTGTTTTTTTCTAGAACATTATATTTAACTTAATTTTGACGGGCATAACCAAATTAGAATGCACAATTGGAAAATTGCAGAAACACTATTTAAAATAGCTTATCACATACATAGGAGATTAACCATTCAATTTTACTCATGATTCAGACTCTAAAATATACAAATTTAAAACGATAAGACTCTACAGGGGCTAGACTTCCTATTATCCATAGATTAGGAGGGGTAGAAATAAAAATCAGGGACTATATTGAAAACAAAGTCATTGTCAACCTTGTTGTCTCTATTCTTCCACGCAGGACGTCGGGCGAGCAGGGAAGTCGGCTTTGACAGCAGAGCAGAGGAGGTCGGGCGGAGGTGCTCGGCGGGGAAATGTCGTCGGGGCGGCTTCGACGCAGGGAGAAGAGAGTGGTGGTGAAAGGTCCCTGTGACGCACAAGGCTCTGGCGAGCTGTTTGCTGATTTTGGTGTGCGATGCGAGCAGAGCAGAGAGAGTGTAGGTGGAAGGCAAGGGGCACAGAAACGAGGGGCTGACGAGCGCGGCTAGCTTTATAGCCGGGGAAAGGAGAGAATCGTGGAAGAGAGAATGAAGTCGCGGCGGCCGATTGATGGTATTGAAGCTTCCGTTTTTGGCCATTAATGACGGCTGCTGCAGAGGTCGCGAGAAGAAACAGTCGCGACAAGGAAAGGAAACGGACGCGGGCGTGCGTTGGTGTGGCCAGGCGCGCAGCCACCAACCCGAATTGGCATCGAACGTGCCCAACCTAGGGATCCGAACCGTGATTCAAGCCCGACGGCGCGCTGCATACCCAGGAGCAAACGCATGAGAGATGGGAGGGAGAAAGTGAACAGGTGAAGGTGGGCCCACCTGCAGAGAAATGTGAGAGCGTCTCACTATTTGGGCTGAGCGACGGGAGAGCCTGAGCCCTGGCCGAGCTTGTGGGCATATGGTCTAAGGTACGTGAGTGTTTTTTTCTTTATTTTCTTTTCTTTATATATATAAAGTCACAATTAATTCTAGAAAATAATATTTTATTAAAAAATAATTTTTCAGAATAATTATTTTTAGAATAAAATATATTATTTTAAATTAACTGGGTCTCATAAAAGAAAATAAAGTTGTTGCTATTCATTAACACACAAAAAAATCATGCACCGATAATAAATGCATCAAACACAGATAAATTTTAATCCGCTTAAAAGTTTAGTTACCTTTTATATCAGTATTTTCTTAATTTTTTTTAAAAAAAATCTCTCTAATAAATTTTAACTACTAGTATTGAGTTGTCTTTAATTGATGGATTTGAGGTATTACAGTCAGCAACTAAACTGCAATCTAGACATAAGTGAGTGATGGGTGGAGTGATAAAATAACCTACACGTGAGGGTGAAACGTGAGGGTGAAGTCTGAGGTTTTGAATCCACTGGCTGTGTAGCAGGCAAAAAAATGTCGCGACTTGCTGATAGGGGCGCTAGTGCCTCCCTGATTAAAATATTTTTTGCTACTTTAAATTATCCTATTTATATTTCCTGAAAAAGAATTTGTTCTACCGGTTCACAGTTAACCATATGTGGACAGAGCTATTTCTAGTGACCTCTAGCGCTAGCTGTTCTGAGAAAACTTCAGTAAAAATAAGTTGGAAATTGTCTTTATAGAGCTCCTTGCAAGTTCTAGTCAACCTCTGAACCTAGAAGACACGCACATCTCTATGAGTTTGACGTATTAAGGACCTACTTGGTTCGTGGCTAACTGTGTTATACTTTATCTAAGATTAATCGTTTAAATTAAAAAATTAATTTTAGACATAAAAATTAAGTAAAGTGTGACAAGTTAAGTAGTGAACCAAACATGCCCTAAAATACCAAGGTTTCATTGCTCGGGTAGTCCTATCAATCGATCATGTTCTAAAACGTGAAAAAGTAAAAGGAAGATATTAGTAATCGATCACTTATTCAGATATATAATAACCAATTATGAAAGCTGGTTTAAGCTTGCTACTTTCTTTCCTTAATGTTGATTTCCCCTTTGTTAGATGTTCTTTGTGTTATATACACTCTGTATACAAGGATGCGATACACACATCAGCTAGTCCTAATGATGCCACCGACTTTACTTTAGGAAAAGGAAACAAATATGATGTGGCCATCACATTCTCAATAACAATAATTATGTGTTGCAATGACATACAATCATATTTGATACCATAAAAATAAATTTATATTAAAGTGAACATATAGTTCACATATCATATATTAAAGTGATAAGAACAAATATTACATATATTATTCGTTTGCATTTGAATTTGATCCGTCTAAAATGGCTGAGATCCGATCCATATACAAGTCCGAGTATTAAGTATCCGATCCATATCGGATCTTTATCCGTATCCGTATACTCAAAGTTTGATGTTTAAGATTTCAATATATATTTAAACTTTATAGGACATAACTCGATAATATTTATATCTAATTCGAATTCGAAAAGAAAATATGAAAACGGAACGATTAATTTCAGTCTATATCCGATCCGATATTTGTCATGCTTCGCTAAAAGTACCTTTACATGGCATCTTGTGCAGATTATATATTAATCTGAAATCAGTTAGGGAAGCCTACAAATTTGACCAAATGCCGAGTCATCCGGCATATCCCGTTTCCAACTTTCAGTTCTGCAAGCGCCAGAAATCGTTTTTAATCTACATTGTCTTTGTTGCCTGCATACATCTATAAATAGGACCTGCTAGATCAATCGCAGTCCATCGGCCTCAGTCGCACATATCTACTATACTATATTCTAGGAAGCAAGGACACCACCGCCATG
Organism: Zea luxurians; assembly: GCA_029449295.1. Taxonomy (NCBI): domain Eukaryota; kingdom Viridiplantae; phylum Streptophyta; class Magnoliopsida; order Poales; family Poaceae; genus Zea; species Zea luxurians. Next base: position 17,205,489 of record JAOPSE010000037.1, read on the forward strand.
GCAGCCAAGATGCTTGCATTACTCGCTCTCCTAGCTCTTTGTGCAAGCGCCACTAGTGCGACGCATATTCCAGGGCACTTGCCACCAGTCATGCCATTGGGTACCATGAACCCATGCATGCAGTACTGCATGATGCAACAGGGGCTTGCCAGCTTGATGGCGTGTCCGTCCCTGATGCTGCAGCAACTGTTGGCCTTACCGTTTCAGACGATGCCACAGATGATGACGCCTAACATGATGTCACCATTGATGATGCCGAGCATGATGTCACCAATGGTCTTGCCGAGCATGATGTCGCAAATGATGATGCCGAGCAGGATGCTATTTCCACAATGTCACTGCGACGCCGTCTCGCAGATTATGCTGCAACAGCAGTTACCATTCATGTTCAACCCAATGACCATGACGATTCCACCCATGTTCTTACAGCAACCCTTTGTTGGTGCTGCATTTTAGATAGAAATATTTGTGTTGTACCGAATAATGAGTTGACATGCCATCGCGTGTGACTCATTATTAACAATAAAACAAGTTTCCTTTTATTATCTTTTTATACCTCTCCCTATCCTTTTTTGTAAAGCCCATTATCCTTTACTCCCTCGGTCCCAAAATATTTTAGACCTTAAATTTTATGTCTATATTCAAAAGAATGACAATAAATCTAGACATATATATAAAATATATACATTAAGTATTGTATTAAGTATTGTATGAATCTATTAAAATGCTAAAACGATTAATATTATGGGATGGAGGGAGTACTTTATTAGTAGATTATATTGTTCTTTTAAATATAATTCTGATTTTTCAATACTTTATTAGTGTATATATATATATACTGCCAGGATTAGAGAATTTCTAGAAAATTTTAGAAAAATGCTAAAAATATAAGACCAATTTTGTTAGACTCCTAAATTTCTATAGTATTTAATAAAAATAGTTTTAAGATTTTTGGTCCAAGCCAGGAATTATGAAATATTTAAAATAGTTAAAACCTATACTCCTGGAATTTTAGAAATTAATTAGTAACTCCAAAAATCATCAAACTTTTTGGATAAGCTTAAAATGATATTTAGAAACCTTGGGTAAAGTTTGACATGATTTGGACAATGTTTGATACTTAAACCCCAAAACCCTAATCTTCTAAGTAGAGTCTGCCCTTTGAAATAAAATACTGACTCCAAAAACCCTAGATTCCTGGAGTATCGTGAAGGAAAATTGTATTTAAGGCCTAATATGATGAACCTTTATTATTATTGCACTTTCATAAGCATTCATGATTATGTATGGTTGTATATAGAGAACGAGGAAGAGGTAATAGTTGAAGAAGGAGTTGCACCACCACCACCACCCGAAGACCCACCTATCGGGAACTGCTTTTATTTTGATATTTGTGGAGCAGAGCCCGACTCTCCTACAATGCAAGGCAAGCCCCGGTGCATTTGCCACCTCCTTGCTGTTTTAAAATCTTTCTCACTTGCTTGATGCATTAGGTGATAGGAGTTGTATGCCAAACAATTGATGCATTTCCTTCCTTGAAAAATTGATTACTTTTCCTTGATCACCTGGTTTATGAAAATGTTTTTTTGATGCTTAGTCTTGCTCTAGAAAACAAAATGTTTTGTTTTGACAAAATATGATGCTTCAAGTGGGATGGGATGTTTTCAAAAATAAAACTTGATGGTGGATCCATCACGGCCGTGATGGGTTCAACAACGGAAAAGATGTACCTCTGCCAGGTACCAAACTTTGGGTTTGAAATGATAAATCTGAGACCGGGCGGGTGACTTGCACGAGAGGAGAGTCTCGGTGTAGTGTCTCCGTCTGAGTCGATTAAGGACCTTGTCGATGTAGGCCTGCTGACCAAGGACCCTTTAACTAGTCACATGCCTTATCATGTGTAACATTTGCCTCGGGCAGACTAATACCAGAATAAGACAACACGCAATGAGAGTGGAGAGATGGCGAGAGTAGCGTGTACCCTTCGTGGAAAGAGGCTGGACGGTGGTGTATCTGTGCTCTCGGTTGGCGTGAACCTGATCTAGTCTTAAGAACCCCGGCGGCGAGATGACATATGCAAGGGTTAAGTGCTACATATGTCATGTGATTGGAGATCCTTAGCTGAGTATTAATCGATTCGGATCGCCGTTACTTCTCGGACATGAAGACTTGGTCACTGACTTACACGTAGTTTCCAGTGAACTAAAAGGGATGATAAAAGATGGCTAGTATAGACCAAGTGCTTAAACTAGGGTAGAAAGAACTCTAGATTCAGGTAATAACATAACTTACTAATAAAACTGGATTTTTAAGGATCCACTATTAGTAAGCATTTTTGCAAACAGAGTCTTGATTCTTGATTAAGCCTTACCTTGATTCCCTCAAGCCTGCATATCCTTGAGAGTCTTTTATTTTGATGGGTAAGACTTGCGAAAGTACACTTTGTAGGGTTTTCGAACCCATGTTGTTGTAGGTGAGGAAGCAGCAAACTTTTGTTACTTTTGCTCTAAGGTGGTGCCAAAGGAAGAATCAAAAGAGTGAAGCCTCGGGAGGATGTTGTCCTCCTTTTGAAAAACTTTATATCTGTATGAGGGAGGGGGTTTTGCCTCCTGAGTTTGTAATAATAGTACTTCTGCACTCATATACTGCTGGTCGGTAATAATAACACTCTTTCTATATTTTAATGTAAATTAAGTTGCTATAATTGCTTCCGCTTATTCGTTCCTCTCATGTGTTGTAATATCTGCGTGACGGGTGAAACGCTCTTGGAAAAAGAAAGGATACAGATACCAAACTTGTCGAGTGATTAGAAGCACCTATAGGGTTGCCCGAGCTCCGCTAGACAAGGACAACTGTAGGTGGGCCTAATGACTTGGGAGGTTCCATCACAATTGATTAGAGACACATTGATCAGAGATGTTCTGTTTATAGGTGGCAATGAGGATGAAGGTTTTGATTATAATTATGGTAATGGTTTCTAGTATTCTTTCTGTTTGGAAAGGGTACTTTCGGGTTAACAACTTGGGTTAATGCTAAAACCTGGCTCTCTACTAGTAATAATAACCTGACCAACTATAACGCCCTGAATTTTGCAGTTGAATTTTTTCTTTTCTTTACTCGCCAAATTCGGGCGTTACCTTTTCTTTTTCTTTTTCCCCTCGCTAGACCTTGATCTTTTCCAAAGCTTTAGCGGAGTTCAATTTGGAATTCCCGTGTGAAGAAAAACCCTAAATTGTTTTATGTTGTTTGATGCACCATGCCGAACTATGCATTCTTTGATTGTTTGAAAGTGCAAATGCATTCATCTAGGAAGATCGGATTTCGAAAATAAGGAGAAAATCTTTTCTTTCTTTTTCTCTCTCTTTCTCTCTCTTTTTTTCTCTCTCTCCCGCGCCGTGGGCCGTCCCTGGCCGGCCCAGCCGCCCTTGCGCGCCCCCTCTTGGGCCTAGCTAGCCCAGCCGCCCCCCCACCTCCCCTTTTCCCCCAACCTCCCCTCTCTCTCCCTCTCATTCTCCCTCCCCACCCTAGCCGCCGCCGCCCCCTGCCCTTGCAGCTCGGCCGCCGCCCCCTGCCGGTTCGGCCGCCCGCCCTGGTGAGCCCCCCCTCCTCCCTCCTCCCTCTCTCTCCCTCTCCCCTCCTCTCCCCTTGGCCGCGCCCTGGCGCCCCTGGCCGCGCCCCCGGCCGCCCCAGCCCCCGCCCAGCCGGCCCCTGGCCAGCCTCGGCCGCGCCCCTGGCCAGCCTCGGCCGCGCCCCTGGCCAGCCCTGGCCGCGCCCTGGCAGCCGCCCGACCGCGCCCCCCCACCCCTGCGCAGGGCCGGTTCAACCGCCCAGCCGGCCGGTTCAACCGCCCCGGCTCAGCCGCCCTTCCCCTCCGCGCTCGGCCGCCCCTGCTCGGCCGGCCCAGCCGCCCTGCCCGGCCGGTTCAACCGCCCCCCCCCTGTTTTTTTATTTTTATTTTATTTTATTTTATTTTATTTTACTTTCTGTGATCATAGTTATTTTATTTTAGGTAGGCTAATCATTGTTAATGCTATTGAAATAGGAAGTTTAATTTAGAATTTCGTTGCGCTAGTTGATTCAATTAGTTAATTGTTTATCTAATTCAATGTTGATCAACTTAAAATGAATAGGTTTCCATTAGTGCATATAACAGAATTCTTTTGCTAAGAACCAGTTGTAACTAATCATTAGTGCATAAACTTTAACCCCCTGCGAGACCCTTTCCCGTTTCTTTCTAACCTTAATGAATGCGATATCGAATGTCATACTTGATGCATACTCGCTATACTTGTTCCCTTGTATGGTGTATTGTTCTTTTGTATTAAATATGTGGATGTATGTATGTTTGCGCTCGCATAGAGAACGATCCGGTCGAAGAGCCCGAGGAATTCGCAGGAGAAGCCCCTGAGCAGCAGTCGGTTGGTGGAGGCAAGTGTCCTTTGACCTATCTCTGTCCTATTCATTCTTTAATTCGCCTCCCGCATTACACATTTATACCTAAGGATTGACTAGCTTTTGTTATCCATGTCCTTGTTTACCTATTTGGGTCGGATTATTACTGCTTAGTCTGATGCTATTGCTCAACTCTAATCAATGAACATGATGTGATTATCTATGATACGCTGTTTTCCCCTTCTTATTTATGATCATATTTGTGACCTTCAAGGGGACTCGAGCGGTTTCTCGAGTGCCTCTCCGTAAGGACCTGTTCAATGGATGACCGCCCGGGAAAACAGTGCAACCATGAGGGTGGAATGGGACGCCCTTAGCTGAATAATTGGAGGAACCGGGGTGTAGTCCGCTTAGCCGTTGTGCCGTCAATGGGGCTCGGTGTATGCGGCTCGCTCTGCCAAGGTTGATTTGTCCCTTGGGGAGGAGTGCGGTACATTTAGGAAACCTAACGGGCGGCTACAGCCTCGGGGAATCTTTGTAAAGGCTACGTAGTGATGCCCTGCTGGACCACCTAGGTAGTGGTCAATGGGGAGTCGCTCTCTCCGGGCAGAAAGGGAATCACGGCTTGTGGGTAAAGTGCACAACCTCTGCAGAGTGTTATGAAACTGATATATCAGCCGTGCTCACGGTTATGAGCGGCCAAGGGAGCTCCAGAGATTAGTGATACTTGATCAGTGATATTTTGGTACAGGTGGCAATGAGATTGATGGTTCTGACTATGATTATGGTAATGGTAAGTGGTATTCTTTCCGTTTGGAAAGGATACATTGGGCTAATAACTTGGGTTAATGTTAAAACCTGGCTCTCTACTAGTAAGTAATAACCTGACCAACTAAAAGCAACTGCTTGACTTATCCCCACATAAAGCTAGTCCACTACAGCCAAACGGGATACTTGCTGAGTATGTTGATGTGTACTCACCCTTGCTCTACACACCAATTCCCCCCCCCCCAGGTTGTCAGCATTGCAACCACTGCTCAGGAGAAGATGAAGCTGTGGAAGGAGACTTCCAGGAGTTCCAAGACTACGACGAGTTCTAGGCGTGGGTTAGCGGCAACCCCCAGTCGGCTGCCTGTGAAGGCCGCGTTATCTACGTTTCTTTTCCGCACTTTGATTTATTGTAAGAACTATATGGACGTCTCAGACGTATGATGTAATCGACTATTATTTCCCCTTTTAATACTATTTGAGCACTGTGTGATGATGTCCATGTTATGTAACTGCTGTGTACGTGAATAACTGATCCTGGCACGTACATGGTTCGCATTCGGTTTGCCTTCTAAAACCGGGTGTGACATAAGTGGTATCAAAGCCGTGCTGACTGTAGGACCGCTAACCTAGAGTAGAATGGTCGTTCTAAGGATTATAGACCTCTGTCCTTGCCTTGACTTTGATATCCCTTCAAAAGTTGGTCCTACTGACCAAACCTATGTTCTACTATATATTATACCTTGCTGAAAATTATGTTTCATTCTGATCCTTCATTTGTTTATGATTCATTACTTGCTGGTCATATTAATTCTGTTCTCACCCTTTTGCTTGCGATGTCTTTTGTAGATGGCTCGACTTAGACACACTGCACGAAAGTCCGTCATCCCCTTCTTACCCTCCCGCCTTGCTGAGCGTCCGCTTCGCCGTCCCGTGGCCGGACAGTCCAGCCACTTGGAGAGACTGCACCACCGCCTGCATGAGGAGCAGGAACGTCGACGACAGGAGCAGCAGGGCTCTTCCTTCTCGCTCCAGCAGGAGATAGAGTCTGTGAGGAGCTGCTCTCCTGTGCTTCCCCTGGAGGCGCCCCCTGCACCACCACTGGGCGTCCCAGCTTCTGGAGTAGCTGCTGGAGGAGACCCAGACGACGGAGGTGGCGACGACAGCTTGAGCCACGACATCGACTTCTCTGCTGACCATGAGCCGGAAGGATGGGTTGCTCGACCCATCACTCGCGACGCTGCTCGCGGGTGTCACTTCCACGATGCGCTCGACACCCTGCTACATCGGGCACTTGACCGGCGTACTTGGTCCATCGAGTATCGCTGTGTGGTCTACCAGCATAGTCGCGGGGTCTACCCGGACCGCTGGGAGGCGACCTGCTTGGTGCGCCGTCCGGAGAACAGTCTCCAGGGCGCGGAGGCTTGCTCAGAGCACTATTCTATCTCTGAGCGGGACTCAGCTGAGGCAGCCATGCAGGATGCTGCACGGCGTGCGCTTTCGCACTACTGCTCGGTTCTCGGTGGGGTAGCTGACGGCCTCGACCTGAAGTATTACCCCCGCCGTCCATCTGGCAGCACAGGAGGCGTGATTGTTTCACCTGCTGGTGAGGACAATCCTAGGTTGAGCAGCACAGTCAACCTAGCCGCCGTGCTAAACACGGAGCTGGACCATGCATTAGACGAGCTGAGTAGGGCTCGTGCTGAGATCGCCCTGCTGCGGGCTGAGCGCGCGGAACGTCGTCACTTGGATGATGGTTCCCCCGCTCCCGTCGGGACTCAGCACCCGTACCGCTCACCTCGGCGTGGACTCCAGTCTTATGGCAATCCCGACTGCAAGACCAAGATAAATCTAGAACCATAGCTCGTTAGAGTTGGATCTTGTAATTAATACGAAATATATATACATAGAAGCTTCAGTCTTAGCGTTAATCTCGGTCTTAGTTAGTCTTAGTTAGACAGGGTAGTTTGCTATATCCTGTGCATTTATGTTTGTCATGATGAACTATGTTTGGTTTGGATCTTTGTAATGATTGTCACCAAAGTGTGGGTATCCCCTGCATTTTGGCTTACCTATTATGTTAATGGAGTTAGCTATATAGTTGGGAAAACCTTTATTCTACTTTCCTCTTTATCTGAGAAGCTGTGTGGTCTATGTTGGAGATCAGTGAAGATGCTCATCTGTTCAGTGTTGTTGGAGAATTCTATACTCTTTTCTTATGCTGCAAGATTTGCCAGATCAGTTCTGATGTGTGGTTGCGTTCTGCAGATGTCAGAGAACAGGCGCAGAGGAGGAAGGCGTGCTCAGCAGGAGCAAGCCGGTCAGCAAGATGAGGCGCCCCAGCAACAGCAGCTGCCGCCCCCGCCCCCGATGTCGATCGAGCAGATGTTTCTGATGCAGACTCAGGAGGTTCAAGCCATCGGTCAGACTCTGGCCGCCATTCAGCAGCAGCAGCAGCAACAGCAGCAAGCACCACCCCAGCCTCAGATGCCTCAGATGCCTAGAGACAAGCGTGCTGAATTCATGAGAGGTCATCCACCAACGTTCGCTCATTCTTCTGACCCCATGGATGCTGAAGATTGGCTGCGCACTGTGGAGCGGGAGTTGCATACCGCTCAGTGTGATGACAGGGAGAAAGTCTTGTATGGTCCCCGTCTGTTGAGAGGAGCAGCCCGATCATGGTGGGAGTCTTACCTCGCCACCCATGCCGACCCCGACACCATCACCTGGGAAGAATTCAGAGGTAGCTTTCGTCAGTACCATGTGCCTGCAGGTCTAATGACAGTGAAGAAGGAGGAGTTCCTGGCCCTTAAGCAAGGGTCATCATCTGTCAGTGAGTATCGAGACAGGTTTCTGCAGTTGTCTCGCTATGCTCCTGAGGATGTCAACACCGACGCCAAGCGACAGTACCGTTTCTTGAGAGGCTTGGTTGACCCTCTGCAGTATCAGCTGATGAATCACACCTTCCCGACATTCCAGCACCTGATTGACAGAGCAATCATGACAGAAAGGAAGCGTAAGGAGATGGAAGATCGTAAGCGCAAGATCAGTGGACCCCAGCCTGGAAGCAGCAGCCGTCCTCGTTTTTCAGGTAATCAACCTCAGCAGTTCAGGCAGATTCAGCGTCCACCTCAGTAGCATCAGCAGCGTCAGCAGTATCAGCAGTTCCAAAGGCAGTACCCTCAGCATCAGTATCAGAATCGTCAGAGCAATCAGTCAGGAGGAGGTCAGCTTCAGAGGCAGAATCAGCAGACACCTTGTCTTCCTGCCCCCGCAAGCCAGCAGAACAATCAGGCAGCACCAGCTCAGGTTGGAAACAGAGCATGTTTCCACTGCGGAGAGCAAGGCCATTGGGTGATGCAATGTCCGAAGAAGGCAGCCCAGCAGCAGTCAGGCCCCAATGCCCCAGCAAAGCAGAATGTGTCCCAGCCTGGAGCAGGCAACCGCCCTCAGCAGCGCTATAATCATGGAAGATTGAATCACTTGGAGGCCGAAGCAGTTCAGGAGACTCCCGGCATGACAGTAGGTATGTTCCCAGTCGATTCCCATATTGCAGAAGTGTTATTTGATACTGGAGCAACACATTCTTTTATTACTGCATCATGGGTAGAAGCACATAATCTTCCAATTACTACCATGTCAACCCCCATTCAAATTGACTCAGCCGGTGGTAGAATTCGAGCTGATAGCATATGTTTGAATGTAAGTGTGGAAATAAGGGGGATAGCGTTTCCCGCTAACCTTATAGTAATGGGTACTCAGGGAATAGATGTCATCCTAGGGATGAATTGGCTAGATAAGTATCAGGCAGTTATCAGTTGTGATAAAAGGACAATCAAGTTGGTGTCCCCACTAGGAGAGGAAGTGGTGACCGAGTTAGTCCCGCCTGAGCCGAAGAGAGGAAGTTGTTATCAGATGGCTGTCAATAGCAGTGAAGCAGACCCAATTGAGAGTATCAAGGTTGTGTCTGAATTCCCAGATGTGTTTCCAAAGGACTTACCGGGTATGCCACCAGAGCGGAAAGTTGAATTCGCCATAGAGCTTCTTCCTGGAACCGCCCCTATCTTTAAGAGAGCTTACAGAATATCTGGACCAGAGTTGGTTGAGCTTAAGAAGCAGATTGATGAGCTGTCAGAGAAAGGTTACATCCGGCCAAGCACCTCGCCTTGGGCCGCCCCTGTCCTGTTTGTGGAGAAGAAAGATGGCACAAAGAGGATGTGTATCGATTATCGAGCTTTGAATGAAGTCACGATCAAGAACAAGTATCCCTTGCCCAGAATAGAAGATCTGTTCGACCAGTTGAGAGGAGCCAGTGTGTTCTCCAAGATTGATCTGAGGTCAGGTTATCATCAGCTCAGGATCCGACCTTCGGACATTCCGAAGATGGCATTCATTACCAAGTATGGTTTGTATGAGTTCACAGTGATGTCTTTTGGTTTGACCAATGCACCAGCCTTCTTTATGAATCTGATGAACAGTGTATTCATGGATTATCTCGATAGTTTGTGGTGGTATTCATTGATGACATTCTGATTTATTCTCAAAGTGAAGAAGAGCATGCAGATCATTTGAGGATGGTATTGCAGAGATTGCGAGAGCACCAGTTGTATGCAAAGTTGAGCAAGTGTGAGTTCTGGATCAGTGAAGTCCTGTTCTTGGGTCACATAATCAACAAAGAAGGATTGGTTGTGGATCCGAAGAAAGTGGCAGACATTCTGAACTGGAAAGCGCCAACAGATGCTCGAGGAATCAAGAGCTTCATTGGAATGGCAGGATATTATCGGCGATTCATTGAAGGGTTTTCGAAGATTGCGAAACCAATGACAGCGTTGCTAGGCAACAAGGTTGAGTTCAAGTGGACCCAGAAATGCCAAGAGGCCTTTGAGGCGCTGAAAGAGAAGTTGACAACAGCGCCTGTCCTAGTCTTGCCTGATGTGCACAAGCCTTCTCTGTGTATTGTGATGCTTGTTACACAGGTTTGGGATGCGTGTTGATGCAAGAGGGAAGAGTTGTGGCTTACTCGTCCCGACAGCTGAAGGTTCATGAGAAGAATTACCCAATCCATGATCTAGAGTTGGCAGCAGTGGTTCACGCACTGAAGACATGGAGGCACTATCTGTATGGACAGAAATGCGATGTTTACACAGATCACAAGAGTCTTAAGTACATATTCACTCAGTCAGAATTGAATATGAGGCAACGAAGATGGTTAGAGTTGATCAAAGACTATGAGTTGGAGATCCATTACCATCCAGGCAAAGCAAACGTAGTGGCAGATGCTTTGAGCAGAAAGAGTCAAGTCAATCTGATGGTCGCTCGTCCGATGCCTTATGAGTTGGCCAAGGAGTTCGACAAGTTGAGTCTCGGATTTCTGAACAATTCGCGAGGAGTCACAGTTGAATTGGAACCTACCTTGGAGCACGAAATCAAAGAGGCGCAGAAGAATGATGAGAAGATCAGTGAGATTCGGCGACTGATTCTAGATGGCAGAGGCAAAGATTTTCGAGAAGATGCAGAAGGAGTGATATGGTTCAAGGATCGCTTGTGTGTTCCCAATGTCCAGTCCATTCGGGAGTTGATTCTCAAGGAAGCTCATGAGACAGCTTATTCGATTCACCCTGGCAGTGAGAAGATGTATCAGGATCTGAAGAAGAAGCAACCTGGGAGCGTGAAGATGATTTGATGGCCAAATACCCAGAGCTCTTTGCTAGCCAGCCCTGAATCTCGAGGGCGAGATTCTTTTAAGGGGGATAGGTTTGTAACGCCCCGAATTTTGCAGTTGAATTTTTTCTTTTCTTTACTCGCCAAATTCGGGCGTTACCTTTTCTTTTTCTTTTTCCCCTCGCTAGACCTTGATCTTTTCCAAAGCTTTAGCGGAGTTCAATTTGGAATTCCCATGTGAAGAAAAACCCTAAATTGTTTTATGTTGTTTGATGCACCATGCCGAACTATGCATTCTTTGATTGTTTGAAAGTGCAAATGCATTCATCTAGGAAGATCGGATTTTGAAAATAAGGAGAAAATCTTTTCTTTCTTTTTCTCTCTCTTTCTCTCTCTTTTTTTTCTCTCTCTCCCGCGCCGTGGGCCGTCCCTGGCCGGCCCAGCCGCCCTTGCGCGCCCCCTCTTGGGCCTAGCTAGCCCAACCGCCCCCCCACCTCCCCTTTTCCCCCAACCTCCCCTCTCTCTCCCTCTCATTCTCCCTCCCCACCCTAGCCGCCGCCGCCCCCCTGCCCTTGCAGCTCGGCCGCCGCCCCCTGCCGGTTCGGCCGCCCGCCCCGGTGAGCCCCCCCTCCTCCCTCCTCCCTCTCTCTCCCTCTCCCCTCCTCTCCCCTTGGCCGCGCCCTGGCGCCCCTGGCCGCGCCCCCGGCCGCCCAGCCGGCCCCTGGCCAGCCTCGGCCGCGCCCCTGGCCAGCCTCGGCCGCGCCCCTGGCCAGCCCTGGCCGCGCCCTGGCAGCCGCCCGACCGCGCCCCCCCCTGCCCCTGCGCAGGGCCGGTTCAACCGCCCAGCCGGCCGGTTCAACCGCCCCGGCTCAGCCGCCCTTCCCCTCCGCGCTCGGCCGCCCCTGCTCGGCCGGCCCAGCCGCCCTGCCCGGCCGGTTCAACCACCCTAGGGCCGGTTCAACCGCCCCCCCCCTGTTTTTTTATTTTTATTTTATTTTATTTTATTTTATTTTACTTTCTGTGATCATAGTTATTTTATTTTAGGTAGGCTAATCATTGTTAATGCTATTGAAATAGGAAGTTTAATTTAGAATTTCGTTGCGCTAGTTGATTCAATTAGTTAATTGTTTATCTAATTCAATGTTGATCAACTTAAAATGAATAGGTTTCCATTAGTGCATATAACAGAATTCTTTTGCTAAGAACCAGTTGTAACTAATCATTAGTGCATAAACTTTAACCCCCTGCGAGACCCTTTCCCGTTTCTTTCTAACCTTAATGAATGCGATATCGAATGTCATACTTGATGCATACTCGCTTTACTTGTTCCCTTGTATGGTGTACTGTTCTTTTGTATTAAATATGTGGATGTATGTATGTTTGCGCTCGCATAGAGAACGATCCGGTCGAAGAGCCCGAGGAATTCGCAGGAGAAGCCCCTGAGCAGCAGTCGGTTGGTGGAGGCAAGTGTCCTTTGACCTATCTCTGTCCTATTCATTCTTTAATTCGCCTCCCGCATTACACATTTATACCTAAGGATTGACTAGCTTTTGTTATCCATGTCCTTGTTTACCTATTTGGGTTGGATTATTACTGCTTAGTCTGATGCTATTGCTCAACTCTAATCAATGAACATGATGTGATTATCTATAATACGCTGTTTTCCCCTTCTTATTTATGATCATATTTGTGACCTTCAAGGGGACTCGAGCGGTTTCTCGAGTGCCTCTCCGTAAGGACCTGTTCAATGGATGACCGCCCGGGAAAACAGTGCAACCATGAGGGTGGAATGGGACGCCCTTAGCTGAATAATTGGAGGAACCGGGGTGTAGTCCGCTTAGCCGTTGTGCCGTCAATGGGGCTCGGTGTATGCGGCTCGCTCTGCCAAGGTTGATTTGTCCCTTGGGGAGGAGTGCGGTACATTTAGGAAACCTAACGGGCGGCTACAGCCTCCGGGAATCTTTGTAAAGGCTACGTAGTGATGCCCTGCTGGACCACCTAGGTAGTGGTCAATGGGGAGTCGCTCTCTCCGGGCAGAAAGGGAATCACGGCTTGTGGGTAAAGTGCACAACCTCTGCAGAGTGTTATGAAACTGATATATCAGCCGTGCTCACGGTTATGAGCGGCCAAGGGAGCTCCAGAGATTAGTGATACTTGATCAGTGATATTTTGGTACAGGTGGCAATGAGATTGATGGTTCTGACTATGATTATGGTAATGGTAAGTGGTATTCTTTCCGTTTGGAAAGGATACATTGGGCTAATAACTTGGGTTAATGTTAAAACCTGGCTCTCTACTAGTAAGTAATAACCTGACCAACTAAAAGCAACTGCTTGACTTATCCCCACATAAAGCTAGTCCACTACAGCCAAACGGGATACTTGCTGAGTATGTTGATGTGTACTCACCCTTGCTCTACACACCAATTCCCCCCCCCAGGTTGTCAGCATTGCAACCACTGCTCAGGAGAAGATGAAGCTGTGGAAGGAGACTTCCAGGAGTTCCAAGACTACGACGAGTTCTAGGCGTGGGTTAGCGGCAACCCCCAGTCGGCTGCCTGTGAAGGCCGCGTTATCTACGTTTCTTTTCCGTACTTTGATTTATTGTAAGAACTATATGGACGTCTCAGACGTATGATGTAATCGACTATTATTTCCCCTTTTAATACTATTTGAGCACTGTGTGATGATGTCCATGTTATGTAACTGCTGTGTACGTGAATAACTGATCCTGGCACGTACATGGTTCGCATTCGGTTTGCCTTCTAAAACCGGGTGTGACACCAACTAAAAGCAATTGCTTGACTTTAACACCACATAAAGCTAGTCCACTACAGCTAAAACGGGACAATTGCTGAGTATATTGATGTGTACTCACCCTTGCTTTACACACCAACCCCCCTAGGTTGTCCATGTTGCAACCACTGCTCAGGAGAAGATGAAGTCGTGGAGGAGGACTTCCAGGAGTTCCAAGAGTACGATGAGTTCTAGGCGTGGGTTAGCGGCAAACCCCCAGTCGACTGCCTGTGAAGGTCGTGTTTATCTATGTTTCATTTCCGCACTTTGATAATTGTTAATGACTATGTGAATGTCTCGGACATCATGATGTAATCAACTATTACCCTCTTTTATGTTATTATTTGAGCACTGTGTGATGATGTCCGGTTATGTAACTGCTGTGTACGTGAATTGCTGATCCTGGCACGTACATGGTTCGCATTCGGTTTGCCTTCTAAAACCGGGTGTGACATAAGTGGTATCAAATCTGTGCTAACTATAGGACCGCTAACCTAGAGTAGAATGGTCGTTCTAAGGACTATGGATCCCTATTCTCCCCTTGACCTTGGTGCCCCTTCAAAAGTGGTCATGTCGACCAATCCTATGTTTATTTATATATATTATACCTTGCTGAAAATTTTGTTTTATTGTATTTCCTAAATTTTTTATGGTCTACTTGCTGGTCATATTAGTTCTGTCCTCACTCTTATGCTTACTGTGTCTTTTGTAGATGGCTCGTCTTAGACACACCGCATGGAAATCAGTCATTCCTTTCTTGCCTTCTCGTCTCACGGAGCGTCCGCTTCGTCGTCCGATGACTGGTTAGTCTAGCCATTTGGAGAGGCTGCACCACCGCCTGCACGAGGAGCAGGAGCTTCGGTGACAGGAGTTGGAGCAGCAAGGCTCTTCTTCCTCGCCTCAGCAGGAGGTAGAGTTTGTGAGGAGCTGCTCTCATGTGCCCCCGCTGGAGGCTCCCCCTGCACCACCACTGGGTGTCCCGGCCGCTGGAGTAGCTGTTGGAGACCCCAACGATGGAGGTGACGACAGCAGCTCGAGCCACAGCATCAACCTTTCAGAGGAGCAGCAGCCGGAGGGATGGGTTGCTCGACCCATCACTCATGACGCCGCTCGTGGGTGTCACTTCCACGGCGCGCTCGACACCTTGCTGCGCCAGGCACTCAACCGGCGCACTTGGTCCATCGAGTATCGCTGTGTTGTCTTCCAGCATAGTTGCAGGGCTTACCCGGACCACTGGGAGGTGACTTGTTTGGTGCGTCGTCCAGAGAACAGTCTCCAGGGTGCAGAGGTCTGCTCAGAGCATTATTCTATCTCTAAGCGGGACTTAGCTATGGCGGCCATGCAAGATGCCGCACGGCGTGCGCTTTCGCACTGCTGCTCAGTGTTCGGTGGGGTGACCGATGGTATTGACCTAAGGTATTACCCCCGTCGTCCATCTGGCAGCACAGGAGGTGTGGTTGTCTCACCTATTGGTGAGGACAATCCTAGGTTGCGTAGCACAGTCAACCTAGCCACCATGCTAAACATGGAGCTGGACCATGCGTTAGATGAGCTAAGTAGGGCTCGTGCTGAGATTGCTCAGTTGCGGGCTAAGCGCACAGAGCGTCGTCACCTGAAGGATGGCTCCCCCGCCCCTGTCGGGACTCAGCACCCGTACTGCTCACCTCAGCATGGACACCATGCCTATGGTAACCCCGACTACAGGACTAGGATAAATTTAGAACCATAGATCGCCAGCGTTAGATCCTATAATTAATGTTTAAAATAGAAGTCATAGTCTTAGCCTTAGTCTTACTCTCAGTTAATTTTAGTTAGACAGGGTAGTTTGCTTATCCCGTGTTTTTATGGTTGTCATGATGAACTATGATGGATTTGGATCTTTGTAATGCCTGTCGCCAGAGTGTGGGTACCCCCTGCACTTTGGTTTACATATTAATGTTAATAAAATTAGTTATCTAGTTGGGAAGCCTTTTTATTCTACTTACCTCTTTATCTGGAAAGCTGTGTTTGTCTGTGTTGGGAGTCAGTGAAGACGCTCATCTGTTCAATATTGTGGCAGAATTATATACTCTTTTCTTATGCTGCAAGTTTTGCAAGATCAGTTCGGATGTGTGAGTGCACTCTGTAGAAGTCAGACAACAGGCGCAAAGGAGGAAGGCGTGCTCAGCAGGAGCAGCCAGCACCGCAAGATGAGGCACCTCAGCAGCAGTCCTGATGCAGACTCAAACAGTCCAAGCTATTGGTCAGACCCTGGCCGCTATGCAGCAAGTGCAGCAGAAACAGCCCCACCTCAACCTTAGATGCCTCAGATGCCTAGGGACAAGCATGCTAAATTCATGAGAGGTCATCCCCCAGTGTTGCTCACTCTGCTGACCCCATGGATGCTGAAGATTGGCTGCATACCATGGAGCGGGAGTTGCACACCGCTTAGTGTGATGGCAGGGAGAAAGTTCTGTATGGTCCTCGTCTATTGAGGGGAGCAGCTTAGTCTTGGTGGGAGTCCTACCTCGCCACCCAGGCCAACCCCGACACCATCACTTGGGAGGAATTCAGAGATAATTTCCGTCAGTATAATGTTCTAGCAGGTCTGATGACAGTGAAGAAAGAGGATTTTCTGGCGCTCAAGCAAGGGCCCATGTCAGTCAGTGAGTACCGAGACAGATTTCTATAGCTGTCCCGCTATGCTCCTGAAGATGTCAACATAGATGCCAAGAGACAATATCATTTCTTGAGAGGCTTAGTCGATCCCCTGCATTATCAGCTAATGAACCATACCTTCCCCATATTTCAGCACCTGATCGTTAGAGCAATCATGACAGAGAAGAAGCGCAAGGAGATGGAGGACCGCAAGCACAAGATTGGTGGACCTCAGCCTGGGAGCAACAATCGCCTCCCTTTTTTAGGCAACCCACCTCAGCAGTTCAAGCAGAATCAGCGCCCGCCTCAGCAGCAGTTTCAGAGGCAGTACCCTCAGCATCAGCAGCATAATCGCCAGAACAGTCAGACAGGAGGAAGTCAGTTCCAGAGGCAGAATCAGCAGGCACCTCGCATCCCTGCCCCTGCAACCAACCAGAGCAGTCAAGCAGCCCTCGCGCAAGGTGGAGGCAGAGCATGTTTCCATTGTGGAGAGCAAGTCCATTGGGTGATGCATTGCCCAAAGAAGGAAGCTCAGCAGCAACCAGGCCCTAGTGCCCCAGCAAAGCAGAATGTGTCTCAGCCAGGAGCAGGCAATCGCGCCCAGACACATTACAACCATGGTAGACTGAACCATTTGGATGCTGAAGTAGTTCAGGAAACATTGGTCATGATAGTAGGTATGTTTCCAGTCGTCCCATATTGCAGAAGTGTTATTTGATACTGGAGCAACGCATTCATTTATTACTACATCATGGGTAGAAGCGCATAATCTTCCAAAAACTACCATGTCAACACCCATTCAAATTGATTCAGCCGGTGGTAAAGTTCGAGCCGATAGTGTTTGCTTGATGTAAGTGTGGAAATAAGGGGGATAGAGTTTCCCGCTAACCTCATAGTAATGGGTACTCACGGAATAGATGTTATCCTAGGGATAAATTGGCCAGATAAGTACCAAGCAGTTATCAGCTGTGATAAGAGGAAAATTAAGTTGGTGTCTCCACTAGGAGAAGAAGTGGTGACTAAGTTAGTCCCACCTAAGCCAAGGAAAGGAGGTTATCATCAGATGGCTATTGATAGCAAGGAGGCAGATCCACTCGAGACTATCAAGGTTGTGTCAGAGTTTCTGGATGTATTCCTGAAAGATTTACTAGGTGTGCCACCTGAGAGAAAAGTTGAGTTTGCCATAGAGCTTCTTTCTGGCACCGCCCCCGTTTCTAAAAGAGCTTACAGGGTATCTGGACCAGAGTTGGTTGAGCTCAAGAAACAAATAGATGAGCTGTCAGATAAAGGCTACATCAGACCAAGCACCTCACCCTGGGCCACCCCTGTCCTGTTCGTGGAGAAGAAGGATGGCACTAGGAGGATGTGCATCGATTATCAAGCTATGAATGAAGTCACAATCAAGAACAAGTACCTCTTGCCCAGAATAGAAGATCTGTTCGACCAAATGATAGGATCCAGCTTGTTTTCAAAGATAGATCTGAGCTCAGGTTATCATCATCTCAGGATCTGACCCTCAGACATTCCGAAGAAGGCATTTATTACCAAGAATGGGTTATATGAGTTCACCGTTATGTCTTTTGGCCTGACGAATGCACCAGTCTTCTTCATGAATCTGATGAACAGTGTATTCATGGATTATCTCGACAAGTTTGTGGTGGTATTCATTGATTACATTCTTATATATTCTCAAAGTGAGGAGGAGCATGTGAATCATCTGAAGATGGTATTGCAGAGATTGCGAGAGCACTAGCTATATGCAAAGTTGAGCAAGTGCAAGTTTTGGATCAATGAATTCATGTTCTTGGGTCACATAATAAATAAGGATTGGTTGTGTGTTGGGGACTTGTTCTCAAATGCTTCGGTCCTGAAAGAAGGTATAAAGTACAAGCGTGACGCAAAAGCAGAATGCCAAGTCAGCGTGTACAGTACGGGAGTACTGTTCATCTATTTATAGACGCGGGACGCAGCCCACGTAAAATTACATTCATGTCCATTACATTTGTTAACAGTTTATGGAAATCTGTCGAGGCCCCCGAAGTCTTTTCATCTTTAAGTCGGTTCTCCCGTATGCCATCGCGCCGAAGCTTCCCTGCGCACAGCTTCGGCTGCCCTCGACCTTCGTCTGGTTCAGGCTTCGTCCTGGTCGTGCTCCATATCCATAATTCTGAATCCGAAAATACCTGTTCATATAATCCGCTTGGAAAACGTTGTCAAATCATGTTTTTGAGGACCTTCGGAGGACGAAGGCCCCCAACAGTAGCCCCTCGCAATATTAATTTGTAAATAATAAATTCAGATTGCGATATGGACGAAGGCCTTGAGCCGAAGGTCCGAAAAAAACACCTTCCCTTTGCTAGAATAGCAACATTCACTGACAAGCGGGGCCTTTTAATTTTCAACGCCCTAGGCGTATAAATAAGATCACATCGCGAACTCATTTGATACGCACACTTGCCTTTTGCTTCGGCCCACTAAAATTTTTAGCGCTTGTTCATTAAGATTTGCTGTTCTTTTTGATTTCGAAGCTTCGGCCTCGGGAAGAATTTTTGAGCGTTCCCGAAGATGTCTGAAGGCAAGAAGACCCCTGCTGAAACGAAGCTGAAGATCCCTGCTGAGACGAAGCTGAGTCTCGAGGAGGAGAAGAATCTAGGGTTCCTGATAGCGATGGCAGAGACTAATACAGAGAAAATTACGAAGGAAATTCTCGAAGGTTTATCTGAAGATTCTGATGACAGCGACAGCTATGATGTGGAAAGTGGTGGGGAAGAGGCCGAAGATCGACCGTGGCGACCAAGTCACACAGTTTTTGGGAAAACGACCATCAAGCAGAGTCACATTGATAATATGAGGGGGCGATATTTCCGAGACATATCTATTGTGAGAGCTGATGCCGGGGAGAAGACTTCTCCCACCCCCGAAGAG
This sequence comes from Zea luxurians, assembly GCA_029449295.1. Taxonomy (NCBI): domain Eukaryota; kingdom Viridiplantae; phylum Streptophyta; class Magnoliopsida; order Poales; family Poaceae; genus Zea; species Zea luxurians. The sequence continues at coordinate 17,224,667 of JAOPSE010000037.1, forward strand.
GATGAAGTTGTGATTTTCCGAAGCTTCCTCAGGGCTGGGCTTCGATTCCCCCTGAGCAATTTTGTTGTTGAGGTACTAAAAACATTCCAAGTCTACCTTCATCAACTCACTCCCGAAGCTATTATAAGAATGGGGATTTTTGTCTGGGCTGCAAGAAGCCAAGGTTTGGAACCGGACGCTAAAAGCTTCTGCAACATTCATGAGTTATTATACGAGACGAAGCCCTGGGGAAAAGAGCAATACCACAACAACTTTGGGTGCTACAGCTTCGGCGCCCGCTCCGGGTCAAGCTGCCCTGTGCCGACCTTTCGGAAGAGGTGGCCCGGAGCCTGGATGACTGAATGGTTTTATGTAAAGAATGATCTAACAGCTCAAGAGAATGTGAAGAGTATTATTATGCACCCAATCTGGCAACGCTTCGGTCTTCGAAGGCCGAAGGTCGAAATGGACGAAGCCGCCGAAGAATGCCAAAGAGCCTTCGGGGTAGTCTGCTCGTTTATTGGGACAAGGGATTTGGTCCAAGAACACATCGCCTTCAGGGTATGGCCACTTGCAGAAAAGTGGGAAATGCCGAAGGAAACCATCAAAGAGTCCGACGAAGGCGGACTAGTCAGATTAAAGTACACATTCAAATATGCAGATAAATTTATTGAACCTGATGATGACTGGCTGAAAAGCATTGAAACATTAAGTGATGAATTACTTGGGGCATATTCGAAGGCTGAAAATACTGCACTATCAGCAGCCTTCGGAGGCCGAAAAAAGAAGAGACTGAACCGAGTGTTTGATGCAGTCGGGTTCTTCTACCCTGATTATTGTTATCCCATCCGAAGGCAAAAAAGGAAAAACATAACCTCTGAAAAAGAAGAAGCTGGAACCGCTCCTAGCGAGCCAGAACCAAAAGGAAAAAGGTTGAAGGTCCTCACACACCGACCACGCCATATTGAACCAGCTTCGGTGCCTGAGTTCACTGGAGAAACTTCTTCGGCCGCTGAAGCTGAACAGCCAACCTTGCTGCCAGAAATTGCAGAGGTGGCCAAAGCACCATCGACAGGAAAAATGGAAGAAGCGAAAAATCTGACTAAGGAAAAAGCATCAGAAATTTTAAGTCCTGTTGTAAATGTCGAAGCAGCAAAAATCCAAAAGGGTCCAATGGTGACCCCAAAAAGGAAGAGAATGGTAAATGTACTAGATGTCTTGGAGACAATTAAGTCTTCAAGCACAACTCCAAAAAAGAGTGTTGAAATCGCTGAAGCTTCCTCTGAAGCTCCGACGCAACAAGCTGAAGCTGAAGCTGGGCCTTCAGAGCCCTTCAGGGAACAAACTTTGGAAGCCGAAGCAATAAAAATACCAGAACCAATTTTAATTGAAGAGACTGACACTGCCATCCCCGAAGCGCCTGCCAGCATGTGTGATTACATCATACGACATGCTTCGGGGAAAAAATTATCTGAAGAAGAAACTCATGAAGCTAACCATTATGCAAAGGAGCTAAAATATCCAAAGGGGGCAGTAATATTCAATGGGACAAATGAAGATGATTTTTTATACTGCCTGCCTGACAACAAAGAGCTCTCTGTCTGCCGAGAAATGGCCAGGAGTATTGGTTTCCCGAAGCTCGAATCTGGATTAAGCGCCATGACAAAAGAAGATCTCGCAGACAGTCTTGCGTACAACAGCCTGAAGGTATGGGAATTTAACGCTTGAAAAGAAAACCCTCTTGTATTATTATTATATTTTTTACACGACACATTCGTTTTTTCTTATATGAATTCTTTTTCGTATAGGGCCTGATCCTAAGCAACGCGCTGAGAGCGCAAAAGAGCGCCGAAGATGAAAGTTATGAGATTGCGTTCAACAATTTGCGCTCCGAAGTTATCAAATTGAGAAACGAAGCTCTAGAAAAGGATAAAATTCTTCTTACGCTGATAGACAAAGTAAAAAAGGATGAAGCTGCTTCAAAAACCCAGGCCGAAGCCCACAAGCGCGAAATTAAAGATCTTCAGAAACAGCTGACTAGAGCTAGAGAGGAGCGCGTTCTTGAGGAAACAAAACGAGAACTCAGTGATCATATGGTCAACAAATTGGAGTTAAGAGTTAAAGAGCTTCGTACATCTCAGGGAAAATGTTATGTCAAATCTATAGAATGTGTGAATAAAATTAAAGCCAGCTTTGCCAGCGTGGGCGCCTTCTCCAGCGAAGAGAATTTCTCTCGAGGCAATCCCGAAGGTCCACTGGAATGGATTAGTCACGAAGCAGAGGCCTTCGAGGAGATCCTGAGCAGCCGTGGCGATATCTGCGCTTTTTCGGGCGCCAGAGGAATTGCCTCTGTCTTAGAGAAGAAAGGTTGCGATCATGTAAAATTTCTTGCTCAGTCCGAAGCTGCCTTATCTTCCGAAGACATTAAGGACCCCTCGGCCGAAGCAAGCGTGGTTGGCGGCAAATTTTTTACGGATATCTGGAACGACGGCGGCCGAGGAATGGCGCAAGAGATTATCCAAAGGAGTGAAAAAGGCATCCATGATGCTAGAAAAGTGGCGGAAACTACTGAAAAAAGTACGGAGCCCGAAAGGCAATTAGGTATTAATTAGTTATTCTTATTGTGTTGTAATTTTTGTTTCAAACTCTGCACTTAGTTTGTAATAGTGATGAAGAAATGTTCTCTTCCCTCAGAAGCTGCTGGGTTGACTGCCGACCCTCACACAAAAGGAGATGAAGAAATCAAACAAATGGCCGAAGCTATCATGGACAAAGTTGTTGACCAACTTTTAAATGAAGTCGCCGAAGCAGTATTAAGAGAGGACTAGATGCTATTAGAAAAACATTTAAATTGTGATCTGTGTAATATTTTGTACATTTGGATGTAATATACAAGTTTCTTTTCATTATTCAATTCTTCACGATGCATGAAACTCTATATACATACCTTTTTGAGCCTTCGGCGAAAAAACACCTTCCCTTCTTTTCATGCTTCGTGAAGAAGACATTCTTTGTTAAAATTATTCTGATGAATGACATCCATGCTTCGTGAAATCATTATCCGAAGCTATACTCCGAGGTTATGCAATCTCAATATTGATCTGAAAAAGCTCACCCATGTTTCATAAAAATATTCTCCGAAGCTGTAATCCGAAGCTATACAATTTCGATATCACTTTCTCAGAGCATCCTTTCGAAGGTTGAGAGTGTCACTTTCTTTTGCCAAATGCAATATGATGTATGATGCTTATGTTGTGCAAAATGATGTGATGATGTTATGCTATGCATGTGACATTTGTTCCGAAGATACTCATAAAATATATTCGTAAGCTCTGCATTCCCTTAGGAACGTCTTTGGAGCTTCTTCGTCTTTTACTTAGACGATCTCAGCGTTGACTTTTCGCTGTAAGCCTCCCTTAGGAGCTTCTTCGCCCTTTACTTAGGCGGTATCAGCGTTGACTTTTCGCTGTAAGCCTCCCTTAGGAGCTTCTTCGCCTTTTACTTAGGCGGTATCAGCGTTGACTTTTCGCTGTAGGCTCTGCATTCCTTTAGGAACGACTTCTGAGCAGAAAACTTACACTGCGCTCCCTTTGGAACGACTTTTTGTGACTTCGCAAACTTACGCTGCGTTCCTTAGAACGACTTTCTGTTACTCCGAAGGATTTTTAATTCGAAGGTCCTCCTTGGTAACGGAAAAAATTTTAAGCTTCAGCAACTTAAGCTTGTGGAACAAATAGATCTTCCTCGCGGAAAACAACGAAATTATTACATGAAAACTACCAATGTTTTTTGCTTCACAGAAAATAAAACTGAATAGGAAAGAGTGCTATCAAAGGTAGGATATGTGTCAATATATGTGCTTCGACTCTGGCACAGTGCTGTTAACTGTGCGAGCTTCGGACTGCTCTCTGAAGTCCCTCTGATGTGGAGTGTATTGACTCCCTTCTGGCTGTTGGCCTTGCTGCAATGGAGGTGGGGGCGGAAGCTGTTGCCAGGAAGCTTGAGGTTGACTTGCCGAAGCTACAGAAGCTGCAGGGTGGTTGTCTATGTATTGTGGGATATAAGGCGGATGATACGAAGCAGTATGCATAACCTGCTTCGGCTGAGCTTGTTGAGATGCAGCTTCGGCTATTTCCTTTTGTTTCTGGATTGTAACATGGCACGTCCTAGTGGTATGGCCCTTGCCTTCTCCACAGAACAAGCAAAACAGTCTCCTTGGCTGATCTCCGAATCTTCCGCCGAAGCCCCTGGCGCCTCTGCCCCTTGGAGCTGGTGGCCGGAAGGAGGTTTGTTGTTGCCCCGAAGCCTGTGAGGAGCTTTGCGGCCTGTTTTGCTGACTCCCCTTATCATCATTCTGAGTGTTGTGGATGGAACGAACGTGCCTCGGGTAGTATCTTCCTCCGAAGCCCCTGGTCATTTCAGAAAATCTGAAGGCCTCCTCCCTTCTTTGGCGAAAATCATTGTCAGCACGAATGTACTCATCCATCTTTTGGAGCAATTTCTCCAGTGTCTGAGGAGGCTTCCGAGCAAAGTATTGAGCTGCAGGTCCAGGACGGAGCCCCTTGATCATGGCTTCGATAACGATTTCATTGGGCACCGTTGGTGCCTGCGCCCTCAATCGTAAGAACCTTCGGACATACGCCTGAAGGTACTCTTCGTGATCCTGAACACACTGGAACAAGGCTTGAGCTGTGACCGGCTTTGTCTGAAATCCTTGAAAGCTGGTCAGTAACATGTCCTTCAGCTTCTGCCATGAAGTGATTGTTCCTGGCCGAAGGGAGGAATACCAGGTCTGAGCAACATTCCTGACGGCCATAACGAAAGACTTCGCCATGACTGCAGCATTGCCCCCGTACGAAGACACTGTTGCTTCGTAGCTCATCAAGAACTGCTTCGGATCGGAGTGGCCGTCAAACATGGGAAGCTGAGGTGGCTTATAGGATGGAGGCCAAGGTGTAGCCTGCAGCTCAGCGGACAGAGGAGAAGCGTCATCAAAAACAAAATTTCCCTGATGGAAATTGTCATACCAGTCATCTTCGTTGACGAAGCCCTCCTGATGAAGGTCTTTGTGATGAGGTCTTCTGTTCTGCTCATCGTGGGTAAGATGGCGAACTTCCTCAGAGGCTTCGTCTATTTGTCTCTGCAACTCAGCTAGGCGGGCCATCTTCTCCTTCTTCCTCTGCACTTGTTGATGTAGCATCTCCATGTCTCTGATTTCTTGGTCTAGCTCTTCTTCCTCGAGCGTCGGGCTGACGGCCTTTCTCTTCTGGCTTCGGGCCTCCCGAAGAGAGACGGTCTCCTGGTTGTGGTCCAGCGGTTGCAGCGCTGAAGCCCCAATTGCTGAAGCTTTCTTCGGCGCCATAGCGAAGGTCTATAGCTTCCGAAGGTGTTCACAAAAGCTCGAAGTGGAAGTGAGTTCACCGGAGGTGGGCGCCAATGTTGGGGACTTGTTCTCAAATGCTTCGGTCCTGAAAGAAGGTATAAAGTACAAGCGTGACGCAAAAGCAGAATGCCAAGTCAGCGTGTACAGTACGGGAGTACTGTTCATCTATTTATAGACGCGGGACGCAGCCCACGTAAAATTACATTCATGTCCATTACATTTGTTAACAGTTTATGGAAATCTGTCGAGGCCCCCGAAGTCTTTTCATCTTTAAGTCGGTTCTCCCGTATGCCATCGCGCCGAAGCTTCCCTGCGCACAGCTTCGGCTGCCCTCGACCTTCGTCTGGTTCAGGCTTCGTCCTGGTCGTGCTCCATATCCATAATTCTGAATCCGAAAATACCTGTTCATATAATCCGCTTGGAAAACGTTGTCAAATCATGTTTTTGAGGACCTTCGGAGGACGAAGGCCCCCAACATTGTGGATCCAAAGAAAGTGGTAGACATTCTGAACTGGAAAGCGCCAACGGATTCTCGAGGAATCAAGAGCTTCATTGGAATGGTCGAATATTATCGAAGATTCATTGAAGGATTTTCGAAGATTGCGAAACTGATGACAGCTTTGCTAGGCAACAAAGTTGAGTTCAAGTGGACCCAGAAGTGCCAAGAAGCCTTTAAAGCGCTGAAAGAGAAGTTGACTACAACACATGTCTTAGTCTTGCCTGATGTGCACAAGCCCATCTCGGTGTATTGCGATGCTTGTTACACTGGCTTGGGATGTGTATTGATGCAAGAGGGAAGAGTTGTGGCTTACTTGTCCCGGCAGCTGAAGGTTCATGAGAAGAATTATCCAATCCACTATCTAGAGTTAGCAGCAGTGGTTCATGCACTGAAGACATGGAGGCATTATCTGTACGAGTAGAAATGTGATGTCTACACAGACCACAAGAGTCTGAAGTACATATTCACCCAGTCGGAGCTGAAAATGAGATAACGAAGGTGGTTAGAATTGATCAAAGATTATGAATTGGAAATTCACTATCATCCCGGCAAAGCGAACATGGTGGCAGATGCTTTAAGGAGGAAAAGTCAATTCAATATGATGGTCGCTCACCCGATGCCTTATGAGTTGGCCAGAGAATTTGACAGGTTGAGTCTCAGATTTCTGAATAACATACGAGGAGTAGCAGTTGAGTTAGAACCCACCTTAGAGCGGAAGATCAAAGAAGCGCAGAAGAATGATGAGAAGATCAATGAAATCTGGCAACTGATTCTAGAAGGAAGAGGCAAAGACTTTCGAGAAGATGCAGAAGGTGTGGTATGGTTCAAGGACCATTTGTGTGTTCCCAATGTCCAGTCCATTTGGGAGTTGATCCTCAAAGAAGCTCATGAGACAGCTTATTCCATACACCCTAGAAGTGAGAAGACGTATCAGGACCTGAAGAAGAAATTCTAGTGGTACGGAATGAAAAGGGAGATCGCAGAGCATGTGGCTATATGTGACAGTTGTTAGAGGATCAAGGCAGAGCATCAGAGGCCAGCTGGATTGTTGTAGCCGTTGCAAATTCCTCAGTAGAAATGGGATGAAATCGGAATGGACTTCATAGTCGGATTGCCTCGCACTCGAGCCGGATGTGGTAGACCGCTTGACCAAGTCGGCCCACTTCATACGTGCCAAGACTAGCTACAGCAGTGCAGTATTGGTGGAGCTGTACATGTCTCGGATCGTTTGTCTTCATGGTGTGCCAAAGAAGATAGTGTCAGACAGAGGAACATAGTTCACCTCTCATTTCTGGAAGAAGTTGCATGAAGCCTTGGGTACACATCTGAATTTCAGTTCCGCTTATCATACGCAGACAGACGGTCAGACTGAAAGAACTAATCAAGTCCTCAAAGATATGTTGAGAGCCTGTGCGCTGCAAGATCAGTCCGGATGGGACAAGAAGTTACCTTATGCAGAATTCTCCTATAACAACAGTTACCAGGCCAGCTTGAAGATGTCACCATTTCAAGCGCTTTATGGGAGGAGTTGTAGAACTCCGTTGCAATGGGATCAGCCTGGAGAAAAGCAAGTGTTTGGGCCAGACATTTTGCTCGAAGCTGAAGGGAACATCAAGATGGTTCAGGAGAACCTGAAGATAGCATAGTCAAGGCAGCAAAGTTATGCATACACAAGAAGGAGAGAGCTGAGTTTTGAAGTCGGAGATTTTGTCTACCTGAAGGTATCGCCTATCAGAGGAGTCAGAAGATTCGGAGTCAAGGGCAAGCTAGCGCCACGATATGTTGGTCTGTATTAGATTCTTGCGAAGCGCGGAGAAGTGGCCTATCAGCATAGTCTACCAGAAGATTTGTCAGTGGTTCATGATGTCTTTCATGTATCTCAGTTCAAGAAGTGTCTGCATGTGCTAGAAGAACAGTTGCCAGTGAAAGTTCTAGAAGTCCAAGAAGACTTGACCTACATAGAGAAGCCAACACAGATTCTTGAGACTGCAGACAGGGTCACCCGGAGGAAAACTATCAGAATTTGCAAAGTCAGATGGGGTCACCACTCTGAGGAAGAAGCAACTTGAGAGCGTGAAGACGATCTGATGGCTAAGTATCCCGAACTCTTTGCTGGCCATCCTTGAATCTCGAGGGTTAAGGTGGGTAGGTTTGTAACACCCTGAATTTGGGGGTAGAATTTTTCTTCTATGATACTCACCAAATTCAGGCGTTACTCTCTTTTCTCTTCTCGTTTTGCTCCTTCTTCCCATTTTCAAAGCAGTATAACGACTGTTGTCCGTCTCGCGTGTAAACAAAAACCTAAGTTGACATGAGTATTGCATCATGTCGAAGCATATTTCTTTTGTCTGATGATTGTGTTTAATCGCGCATCCGTCTCACCTCTTTTAGGTTTTTGATTCGCAATTGGACTCTGATCAGTGGTCGTGTATGTTGTGGGCTTCTGTCCCGGCCCGCGACCTAGCCCAGCCCGGCCTGGTGCGCTCCCGCGCGCCCCTGGCGCCCCCACACCCCCCCCCCCATGCGCGCGCCCCTCTCCCTCTATCTCCCTCTCCCTCCCCTATCACCTTCCCCGCGTGGCACCCCTGCCCTTCGGCACACAGCCCACGTGGCGCCCCTGCCCCGTCCCCCCCCCCCCCCCGTGGAGCCCCTGCCCCTGCCCTTTGGCGCGCAGCCCACGCGACGCCCCTGCCATTGCCCCAGCACGGCCCAGGCCGGCCCCCCACGGCGCCCCTGCCCTTACCCTTCGGCGCGCACCCCGCACGGCGCCCCTGCCCTTGTCCCAGCGCGGCCCCGTCCAGCCCCCCTGGCGGCGCCCCTACCCTCCCCTCGGCGTGGCCCCATCCGGCCCCCTCAGCGGCGCCCCTGCCCTTCCCCTTGCGCGGCCCCGTCCGGCCCTCCCCCGGCGGCGCCCCTGCCCTTGCCCCCTCGCGCGGCCCCCGTCCGGCCTGCCCCGGCGCGGTCCTGGTCGACCCCCGGCGCGCGCAGTGCGTTCCCACGCGCACAGCCCCAACGTGTGCGATGTTTAAATTTAAGTTTAATTAGTTTTAAATTTAGTTTATTTAACGTGCTGCGTCGCGCGCTTCGTCGCACAACGATTTATTTTAAATTTAGATTTATTAGTGTGCTGCATCGCGCGCTTCGTAGCGTGACGATTCATTTTAAATTCAGATTATTTAATGTGTGGCCTCGCGCGTCTAGTCGCACGACGTTTTGTTTTAAATTCAGTTTAAGTGGCGTACGTTGTCGTGCGCTTCGTCGCGCGATACTTCACGTTATTTTTATATTTAATTCAAGTGTTTTGTTGCGCGCTTCGTCGTGCGACAATTCTTTTATGTAACACCCAGTTTGTAATATATAATAAAAGAGGAGAAAAATCATGTCCTATATTTTATGTGTGTGTTGAATCTACTTATCATCACATGTGAACACCATAATCAAACAACAAATGAGTAATAAAAAGATATACCATTAAAATATGCATCATGCTGGGACTTTATTTGAGTGTGCATATGTGAGTAATAAAAATATATAAAAGATATTGATGTTCAAATTGAGAATTTAGACCTAAAGTTGGAATTTTAGAATTTGGAGACAAAGAAGTACAAATATTAGGCAAAGAAAAATAAATAAATATACGAATAGATAATATTTCATCCACATTAGTGATCAAATTTGTATATTTAACAAAATTAGTACTAAATCTGGATTTAGATATGAAATCAAAAAAATAAAAAAAAGAAGGAAAATAAGATAAAAAAAGAAAACAAGAACTGCTGCCCCTGGGCCCAAAGTTTTCATCTCGGCCCACCCAGAGAAAACCCCCTCCGTGCCAGCCCACTCCATCCCGCGTGCGCCGACAGCCCGGGCCCCCGGGGTCAGCCTCTCCTCTCAGGCGCTTGTGGATTTCCTCCCTTCGCTGACCTGCGGGCCCTCTTCTGTCAGTGGCTATCAACGACTCAGTCACACATCCGCGCCCGCATCCCTGTGGCACTGACCAGTGGGCCAACCTCGTCCGTTCCATCGTCAACCGAATCCCGAGCTCTGCGGGCGCCATCGCGATCTTCATGGCCGTGGACGTTGTGCCCAAGTCCATCGCCCGCGCACTTATAAAGGACCGGACCGAGTCTTCTTCTTCCCCCTCCTTTTCACCGTTTAACTTCAGCCGCCAGTTCGTCGTGTGCTCGTCATGGGAAACGAACCCGCCGCCGCCGCCGCGGTGGAATTCCTTACCCAAACCATCGTATTATCGCGGAGAGCAGTGCTAGAGCTTCGGCACGACTTTTGGGATCTGCGCGTAGCGTTATTGGGCAGCGCCTTGACCAACTCCGGTTGGAATTACTCGTCGGTGCGGGCACATCGTCTCGGGGCCGCGCATCGTCGCGGACTGCGCCACATCCATCGGCGTTGTGAGTAAATCTCTCCTCTCTGAGTTTGTTGTCACCTCCGCATCGAGTTGGCTCAACCAGCGTTGTAATTAGGGCTCGAAGTCGCCTAGTCGTAGATCGCCAGCCATGGCTCCGCCGTGGGCAACCCTGGGCGCCGCCGTTGTCGGAACAGAGTCGGCGGAAAAGTCTGGGTCGTCCGTCTATTGATCGACGGCCACAGTTTAGTGCGCGGCAACGATTGGGCCAAGGGACCGTGGATCGTCTGATCGAGATCTTGCGGCCAAGAATAGATCGTGCAACATTAGATATCCACCGTCGACCTCGAATCCGATGAGCAGCATTGCGTACCGGTTCGGCCGAGGGAATGTCTAATCCTAGCGGTCGATGGGAGATCGGGGGGCCAGAAACAGAGAATACCCCTTCGGCCGAGAATTTTTACATAAGAGTCCCTAAGTTTATTTGGAATAGAACCCGCCGTCCAGTGCACAGTTCTCTGTGTATTAGGTTTAATTGCGCTGGAGCCCCTACTCTTTTCGGTAAATGAGGCCCGATCCAGAGCTATTTGAAATTGAGTAAATAAATTGGAAAAGGGATTTTTAATAGGAAAATAATTGCTAGAACTTCAGTAATTCATAGAAAATGTATATGAACACCAAATTACTCCATTCCACTTTCTAAATTTTTGTAATTTAATTCTATATCACCTAGAGTCTCTGTTTTGTCATGAAAACAGTAAGAAAATTAATTCTTCACTTAATCCTATTTAAAACACATAAAACCTTCGAAAATTCATAACTTAAAATCTATAACTCCAAAAATTATGATTCCTGTTCCTAGGATTTTATTTTAATATGTAGATTATTACTGTGTATTTTGTTTATATGTTCGGTGTAATGTTAATTTTCTCTATATCCTGTGCTTGTTTGTATTATGGCGAGTAGAAGAGACCGTGACTGAGGATACTGGTGAGCAGCAAGTTGAAGTAGCTGAGCAGGAGCTCATTGAAGGCAAGTTGTGCCCTTGACCACTTTTTACCCAATAATGTTCTTTAATATCGTTTATCCATGCATAGGTTAATTTTGATGGGACCCAATAGGTCACCCTAGATTGTTTATCTCATTACCTTATTTACCCCTGAATCACTTGGGTAGTTTGCTATTGCTTTACATGGTTTTGGGATAATCATTTATTATATCTATGTTTCAATTATTCTTGTTATTCCATTTATGTTCATGTCAAGTTCATTAATGTTAATTGGAACATAGAGCTTAACTTGAGAAACACGTGCCACCACAAGGGTTTAATGGGACGCCCTTGGCTGACTAATTAGGAAAGCTAGTGGAAGACTACCTTACCCGAAAGGGGCAAGGGCAGTAGGGGAGTTGCATGCAAGGAGGTTCTCGGGTTGACTTAGCTGCGATGGCTGTCAGACGGGGGATTATTGCAAGTGCTCTTCCCATAAACTGTAGCGGGTTTTCGGAAGCTAGTGGAACTTTGTAAAGGCCTCGTAGTGTTGCCCTGCCGCGCTTCCTAGGTAGAGGTGTATGGGAGTCGCGACCCCTTGGCAGATGGGTAACATGACTTGTGGGTAAAGGGTACAACCTCTGCAGAGTGTAAAACTGGTATACTAGCCGAGCTCACGGTCATGAGCGGCTCGGGACTCTCTGATGTTTAAATTATGGAACTTAAATTTAATTTTGTCATTTGCATTGCATGGGTTTATTATTAATTTGTTCAATTACTTTACTTAAGGTTTGGTATTTACTTACACTTAGTAATTGCTAATAAAATTTTGACCAACTACTTAAAAGCAACGCTTAGCTTTAACCCCTATCATTGATTAGCCTTACACATCACATGAACTCCCACCTTTGTGATTTCATGTCCACTGGTTCCCCACAACTTGTTGAGCTATGATCATGTGTGAGCTCACCCTTGCTGTCTCACAACCCCCACAGGAGAAGAACAGGTGGTTCAGGAGGAGCCACAAGGCGAGGAGTATGATCTGATCTAGGTGGCGTTTCTCAGTTGACATTGGCGCCAACGATCCTTAGTTCGTTTTATATTTATTCTTTTATTTTGTAATAAGTCTTCAGCTATGTAATAAATACTCTGATTATTGTGACATTTATCTCTATACACTCTGTTATTATATATGTTGTCTTCTTGGCGCATGTATGAGATGGACCTGGCTTTGTTCCTTAAAGTCGGGTGTGACAGTTTAATTTCAGTTTAGTTTAAGTGCTGTGTCGCACGCTTCGCCGCACGATGACTCATTTTATTTTTAGCTTAGTTTGTGCGTGTTGTCGCGCGCTTCGTCGCGCGGCAACTCATCCCAGTTTTTGGTTTAGTTCGCGTGTGCCGTCGTACGTTTTGCCGCGCGACAATCCTTTTAAATTTACCTTGAACTATTTATAATAATTAAACGCGTAGCGTAACTTTATTTTATGCATAGCGTGATTGTTGAATAAATACGGTTATGTTTACATAAGTACCGTCATCTATAACTGTTTAACATAATCGCCTTCCGACCGTTGTCTCGACCGTTGTTTCCTCCTTCTCGCTTAGTCGTAGGTGCGAGCCCTACGTCAAGCGTCTGCTTATTTATTATATTCTACTGCATGGTGTACTGTTCTTTTTATATTAAATTTGTAGAATGTATGTTTGAACTCATATAGATAACGGTCAGTTGGAGGAGTCTGAAGGAGTTGTAGGTGAAGACCCTGAGCAGCAGCTGGTTGGTGAAGGTCAGTGTCCCTTGACCTATCTATATCCTACTCATTTTATAATTCACTCCCCGCATTTATACAATTTATACCTAAGGATTGACTAGTTTTGTTTATCTTGTCCTTGTTTATCTATGTAGGTTGGGTTATTTTGGTTTAGCTTTATGCTAGAGCTTCACACTAATCAATGAACATGATGAGACTATTTATGATACGCTGTTTTCCCTTTTGATTATGATGATGATACTGTGACATTTAAGGGGACTCGAGCGGTTTCTCGAGTGCCTCTCCGTAAGGACTGGTTCGTTGGATGACCGCTCGGGAAAATAGTGCAACCATGAGGGTGGAATGGGATGCCCTTAGCTGAATAATTAGAGGAACTAAGGTGTAGTCCGCTTCGCCGTTGTGCCATCAATGGGGCTCGGTGTATGCGTCTCGCCCTGCCGAGGGTGGATTGTCCCTTGGGGAGGAGTGCAGTACATTTAGGGAATCTTTGTAAAGGCTACGTTGTGAAACCCTGCCTATTCACCTTGGTAGTATTTAAGGGTTTGATCAGCCCGAGGCAAAAGGAAATCACGGCTTGTGGGTAAAGTGCGCAACCTATGCAGAGTGTTATGAAACTTATATATCAGTCATGCTCGCGGTTATGAGCGGCCAAGGGAGTTCCATTGATTAGAGACACATTGATCAGAGATGTTCTGTTTACAGGTGGCAATGAGGATGATGGTTTTGATTATAATTATGGTAATGGTTTCTGTATTCTTTCCATTTGAAAAGGATACTTTTGGGTTAACAACTTAGGTTGATGCTAAAACTTGGCTCTCTACTAGTAATAATAAACTGACCAACTAAAAGCAACTGCTTGACTTTAACCCCACATAAAGCTAGTCCACTACAGCCAAAATGGGACAATTGCTGAGTATGTGATGTGTACTCACCCTTGCTTTACACACCAAACCCCCCCTCCCAGGCTGTCCATGTTGCAACCACTGCTCAGGAGAAGATGAAGTCATGGAGGAGGACTTCCAGGAGTTCCAAGAGTACGATGAGTTCTAGGCGTGGGTTAGCTGCAAACCCCCAGTCGGCTGCGTGTGAAGGTCGTGTTTATCTACGTTTCATTTCCGCACTTTGATAATTGTTAATGACTATGAGGATGTCTCAGACATCATGATGTAATCAACTATTACCCTCCTTTATGTTATTATTTGAACATTGTGTGATGATGTACAGTTATGTAACTACTGTGTACATGAATTGCTGATCCTGGCACATACATGGTTCGCATTCGGTTTGCCTTCTAAAACTGGGTGTGACAAAGGGCCTTCTGACTTTGAGTATGGATGCTTCAAAAATAATAGAGGTAATGACAAAACCCCTTCTTATTGAGCAAAACCCTGTTGGAACTTGCTAATCCAGGGACAACAAAATCCAATGGTGAAAGAATGGAGAACAGTTTGATGCCACTAAACACAAAGCGTTAGGGCAACAGTGTTTTTCCTCTGTCCCCCGCATTGGCACAGTGCAAGGGTATTTATAGGTAACTGAGGGACCGCTCGACCCTGCCAAGGACAATTTGACCCTCAGTTACCTAGTTTATCCCCAGAATATTCCATCATGGGGGGTTACAACGTGTCATTACCGCATGCTTCATTATAGACGTGGCCCGACCTCCTCTGCCCACACGGTGACCTGTGGGCGGGGCCCTACAATATGGGTCGGATTGTACACGGGCCTCTTTTACATCGAAGGAGGTCAACACATAGGGTCTTCGAAGTCCTGGTCATCTGAGCCCAAAAGCCTTCGATGGTCTTCGCTTCGGCTCACCGGAGCAAAGGGAGCGCTTGAGCCTTTGCATGGGCGTCGTCCTCGGGCTCGGCTTGCGAGGCTTATCTTCGAGGCCTTCGATCTTTGATACGTTGATGTGGGAATCATTGAGCAAGGGGGGCGTGTTCACCTTCGTTCCAATATTTGCCCTCCGAGGGACAAGTTCGACCAAGTCAACTGGTGCCGAAGACTATCGTAAGATGGTGAAAAGGCTGCACTCGCTCGAATTGGTCCCTTGGGTCTTTTTTAAATGTGACCATTGATGGGATGTGTTACTGTGGGACTACTGGTTTCCCAAGGCGCCATTCCGCGCCTATAAAAACCCGGGCTCGGCTGAGGCTATTTACCTGCTCGAGCTCGCGCTATCAAAACCCTAGTTTTTCATTTGCTCGCCTGCCCTCTTTGCTCTCGCTCCACCGGTGATTAGCATGTATCAAGCAAACCGCGCTGCCGCCACCGACAGTATGTGACCATGCCATCCTTTTCTTTGTCCACTGTGAGCGCGTCGCCAGCCACGTCGTCGTCTGAGAATACGTTGAGCGATTCGGTGGTGGTAGAACTGCATCCCGGCCACACAGTCGAGTTCGGGACCTCAAGGATATTTTTGGGCCACGTGCTAGAGATGCAGCTGCTAGGTTATTTTCGGAATGGCGTCGAGTGGGCTCCAGGGGCCGAAGATGTCCCTGAGCCAGAGGGAGAATTGGTTGCTTTTGAAGCTTTTTTCGCTGCTAGTCTTCGCATGTCGGTGCATCGGTTTGTAGTCGAGGTTCTTCGGAGATTCGAAGTACAAATTCACCAGTTGACACTAAATGCTATGGCGGCGCTCGCGAAGTATGTCTGGGTAGTTTCCTCATACGGCGAGCAGCCATCTATAGAGGTCTTCGCGAAGAATTACTGTATGCACTGGTAGAAAAGGAAAATAGGTGATAAGATTGCTCAATTTGGATCATGCACTTTCACGCTGAGGACTGGGAAGACCTCGGCTGGAGTTATCGAGATTGTCCCCTGTGCTAGAAATAAGTGAGGCAATTGGTGGGATTTTGGTTTTATGTGGCTCCAGGGGATGTCGAAGGGTTGCCGAGTTTGCCCCCTGCCATCCTGTGCTCGCATTGCTATGTGGCATTTCCACATTTTAAGGTGGCAGAGGAAGATCAAGATGAGGGGGCCCTTCTATATGTGGCCCGCTTGAGTAGATATGGGGCCAAAAAGCCAAAAAAAAATAAGTGATTCGTTTTTAGCCCTTATAAAAAGAAAACGGATTCTTGAACCTCTTTCACGCTCATGTCACGTCGAGGTACTGCAGAAAAAAGAACCGCAAAATCCGATCCAATTTTTCGTAATCGATTAGTTAACATGGTGGTTAACCGTATTATGAAAGACGGAAAAAAATCATTGTCTTATCAAATTCTCTATCGAGCCGTGAAAAAGATTCAACAAAAGACAGAAACAAATCCACTATTGGTTTTACGTCAAGCAATACGTAGAGTAACTCCCAGGTGTGATTTAGTCGAAGAGTTTATTGCCTGCGGGGTGTGGCCCCTGGCGCATGGTTGGGCACTAGGCGAGATTACCCCCCATCGAATGTCGACATTGGGTGGCCAACTGGTGCGAAGTGCAGCCTTCACCGTGGACCTGTGCTGCTAAGATGTGGCTGCTTTTTTGTGTGAATTTGAGGTCGAAGGCATCAAGATTGTCGGTAAGTACGTGCCAAGGACAAAAACATTAAGGAGTTGGGATATCCTCGGTTCCAACGTCAGGTTGAACCGTGTGTTTGAGCTGAATAATTGGCCTTATGGCTCTTACCCAAAGGGAGACTCCGCTGACATCGCTGATCACCGAGGGAACCAAGTGAGGCCCTCGACCGATGAAGGCCCTTCAAGGGATAGGGCTCCGAGTGCAGCTGTCAGAAAGAGAAAATTAGGTATGGTGGCTAAAAAGTCGGGGCTGAGGACAACTGGTCATTTTGTTGAGGAATTGCTGGAGATGTGCGCGGCTCCTGGGGAATTGATGTCTTCACCCGAGCTTCGGGAAACCTCTATGTGAATGCTGAAGGTTACCAGGGGTCGATGGCCTAGGAATGATCTGATACCCCGGGTAGCTAGCGAAGATTTTTTACATCTCGATTAGCTCGTGACCTAAAGTTTTTTTCTTACGGAAGGAATATTGGTGCTATTGTGTCGACAGTGATGGAGAAAGACCGTCAGGATGCGCAATGAAAGAAACACCGAGCCCCCATCAGGTTGGTGGACCCGTGCTGGGAAGTGAAGCTGGTGCGACCCAATGCGAAGGTCGCCGCGCCGGGCGCCATGATGCCTCCGCTCGCTGCGCCTGCTGCAGTGCTAAGACCCCCTTCGCCACTGCGCGATGCTGAGACGGCGGTGACGGGATCCGGTGGAGTCGCCATAGAGTTGTCCGTAGACGACTACCTGGTGGGCAGGGTGACCATGTTCGATGCCCAGACAGGGCTGCTACCCTCTGGTGAGTTGTTTTGGTTTTTTGTGGGTTAAAGTGGGGTCCAAGTTTCTGACTTGGTTGTGATGTAGGGGCGAAGTCTGGCCAGCTGGCGGTTGCACCGCCAATGTCGGCTGCCGGCCTGGTGGTCGCGGCGAAGGGTGACACGGGGACTTCAAAGGACCCGTGGTCATGGTTCTGTGCCGGAGGCGAGATCACCTCCGCTGCTGCTGGCGTGGCCGCGTCAGTCGTGCAGCAGCTAAAATATGTGAGTGTGATTGGTGCTTGTAGGTGTATGGTTTTCCTTGCTCTGTTGTTCTTGAATGTTGTGTTTTTTGGTGTCAAGTGACCGCCTTTGCTGAGTGGGTTGCCTCAAGGGCACTAACCGCGGAGTTCGCTTCCGAGAGGCGACGGCTGGAGGGAAGGATTGAATGCCTCCGCACGCAACATACAGAGGCGGTAATGGACAAGTCGGCGGCTAAGAACAAAAGCCGCAATCTCCTGGAGAAACTCTCAGTGGTAGAGATAGAGAGGGAAGACCTCGGTCACTGACTTGTCGAGGAGAGGGAGGACGCTGAAAAAGCCCGTGCGAAGGCCCAGGCTGCCCGCGCCGAAGCCTAGATCGCTCACGCAAAAGCTCAGGCTGTGCGCACGAAGGCCGAAATCACTCGCAAGCATGCCACCGACATGGAGCTAGAGCTGAGGAACATCCTCAGCCATTTTGAGAAGACGGAGGCCTCCACTCGTGCCGGGTTGAGCGGGCGCACACACTTTTTGTGGAAGCGTACCGTGACCTCGGTGCACAGACCGCTCCCTTTGATAAATCGAGGGAGGAGGTGGGGCTTCGCTTCCTTGGGTGGCTGCAGGAGGAGCTGGAGTCACTCCCATCCATCGTGACGGGCCTTATGTCCTACGCATCCCTTGTTACTTGTCAGTAGGCGACGAATGCCTTGTCCTGAGAGGGATGTAGGCACTTCGAAGTTTTCGATCAGGCGAGCGAGGACTTCGATCGTGGAGTTTTCTAGGTTGAAGATGATGTGCTAAAGCGGTCCGCAGGGGCGCTTTATGATAGGATGTGGGGTCCTCATGGTCGTGGCATCGTTCAGGAGAGGGCCGACCAAGCGCTGGCACAGGTATATTTTGATTATATATGTATATTATTTATTGTAATAATATTTTTTTAAGTTGTGGAATGTTGTGTTGTCTTCGCAGATGATGAATGAAGAAGAAGTTGATGACCTCGCCAGTCTTGAAAGCTCGATGACTCGAATGGATGGCACGGTGGAGGTGAGAGTTGAAGGGCTCTCAGCACCTCCAGGAGGTTCTGGCGAAGACCCTGTGGCGGTGTCTGCTCCGGCGCAGGTTGAAGAGATGCATTTAGGGGTTTAGCGTTGATGGTTTTGATTTTTGTGTGATACTGAAGGTCGGTTGCTGCGCAGGTTCCGGCGTCCAGGCCTGCGCAAGCAAACCCTGAAGATGTTGAAATTAATGATATTTGATGGATGCAAATGCAACGTTTCTTAGTGGCAATGTGTCTGAGGGGTCTGATTTTGGGTCGTGATCTTCGGAGGAAGGGGAACTGGGGAGCCCTTTCTTGTGGTTTGACGAATCTTCGAAGGACGACATAGACGATTTTGCGGCATTGGATCTGGTTGCGTCGGAGTCTCTGCTGTGATATGTCCCTCGTGAGGCGTTGGCAACCTCGACTTATGCGGGAGTAGGAGACTCACGAAGGTGAAGGGTGGTTGCGTTGAAACAGAGCATCGGTGAGTCTTCACGAAGTGGAAGAAAATGTCGCCAAATGGGTATGGAAAGGTCCCGACTTCGAAGTGTCGCGACTGGATCGGGGCACTCAGCGCGAGCTAATTTCATCGACATCTGGGTCGTGCATTGAAGAAGGGGACCTGTGGGACCAGTTTGAGGGGGAAGAATTAAGGTTGATGTTGTTCAATTTTCGGGAGGCAGGTCTTATTCCAAAGGAGGAGCCTATGTGACAATTTGTTGCCCTCGCTATTCTATTGCGATATTGAGTGAAAACGCTGGCCTCCCCCTCTTCGCAATAGAACTGCTGTTGGGGACTTGTTCTCAAATGCTATGAGTTAAGAACAAGGCAACACAAATGTTAATGGTTAAAGGACTTCATCCTCCGAAGCATTATCTCCCTCAGGATATAATGATCTTCAGACGAAGGTCATAAAGGACATACCTTCATCATCTCAATATATAATGTGAAGCAAAAGCATGCGTTACATATATAGAATATGAATAATCATTTTAAATCATTAGTATTCTTATTGAATAATCATGAATAAACATTAACAATATTGAATTACATTTATACCTTCAGCTCGATAGAAGGTAAAAATCCGAGCGCGACGTGCGAGTGAATATAGGTCAGCATGAACAATACGGGGTTACTGTTCACCTATTTGTTGGCACGGGACGCAGCCCAGTCAAAATTACATTTGTGTCCTTGATAACAAATTATAAACATGACACAAATTATTAGGGACTGAACAGTCTTTTCCTCTTTAAGTCGGTATCGCCCTTCGTCTCAAGGCGTGTCATCATGCCGAAGCTCCCTGGGTTGTAGCTTCGGCATACATCTTCGTGTTACATCCGCTTGCATATCATCCTGCCGAAGGTGTTTTTGCTTAGAGGACCTTTGGCGAAGAAGAAGGCCCCTAACAGTAGCCCCTTCACGGTGCTAGATCATTTTTTGTAATGAGCTCGATCCGCGAAAAATCTCGAAGGCTTCGGAATGCCAAAGGTCTGAAAAACACCTTCCCTGAGCTCGTTGCCAAGAAACGATTAAAATACTCCAGGCATCGGGTGGTCCACCGTTCAGCGAACACAGACGATCTGGCGGTTCACCTTCCGAGCGCCGAGTGGTCCACTGTTCAGCGGGTGTAGGCGATCTGGCGGTTTACCTTCCCCCTGTTGCACTATATAAAAAGACGGGTTGGTGCAGAGTTACCACAGCATTCATTGCCATTGCACAGTTGTGCTGTTAAAAAATTTAACCATAGCCGAAGCTTTTTCACTACGCTCTCGAGTGAACTCTTCATCATTTAGAGTTAACTTCGTCAAAAGAGTGAGCTTCGTCAAAACTGCAAAAAGAAACATCAACTTCGTTAAAACCACAAAAAATCCATCAGATGGCCAGAGTGTGTTCGACTGCAAGGGTGACTCGTGAAGGAGAAGAGACCGAGGTCACCAAGACGGCACCAATTTCCAAAGTCATGACACAATCAGGTCTAGTTGTGATAGAGGGAACTATTAACGAAGGTACCCCTGTTACCAAAGCTGAACAGACCGTTGCTAAAGAAGAAGATATTGAAGAAGATGAAGAAGATTATAGTATTTTGATCCCAACAAAACCCAGCCATTTAGATTTTGAGAAATCTACTATGTCTGAAGCTGACATGCCCATGATGATGAAGCTAGGCTACTTTGGGGAAGCTGAAAGGAAACTTGTCCGATTTGCCGGAGAAAAGACCACCCCAGCACCAAAGAATGATGAAGTAGTGGTTTTCAAGGGCTTCTTTAGAGCAGGACTGTGACTTCCTCTGAATGAGATGATAGGGGAAGTCTTGAAAAATTTCGAGATATATCTTCATCGGCTGACCCCTAACGCCATCGTTAGGCTTAGCGTCTTCATCTAGGCCCGCTAAAGCCAAGGGATGAGCCTAGATGCCAAAGCATTCTGCCGAGTGCACGAGTTGCACTACCAGATGAAGGTCAGGGCAGACGGTCTTCATGAAAATTTTGGTTGCTACAATTTTGCGTATCACAAGGATACGAAGGCTCCAGTTCTCAGTTACCGCGCTAAATGGTCAACCGGGTGGAAAGGTGAATTGTTTTATATCAAGGCTGATGAGAAGAAGAGGGGGAAACTGATGACTATGGTCATCTGCCCGCTGTCCTTAAACTTCGAAATGACCAGGCCCCTATGCAACATGCAGCTAGGGTCAGCATGCCAACTGGCCGAGGTAGAATTCAAGGTGGTGGCTGAGCAAATTAGTACCATGGACTTGGTGCAAGAATACCTGGCCAACTAGACATATCCAACATCAAGTGGCTAGGGGATGCCGAAGATGAAGGGAACGAAGAAGAAGTATGAACTTGTTCGATTACCTTATTATTTCAAATTTGAAAAACAGTTCAAGGAGCCTTGCCAAGAATGGCTAGAAATGATTGAGACTATGTGTAAGGAAATACTGAAAAACTATACCAAGAAAGAAGACCAATTGATGACAGCAGCCTTCGGCACCCGGCCAAAATGAAGGTTAAACTGGGTGATGGATGCTCTAAAATTTGAATACCCTGATTATGAGCTACTTAGCAAGGGTGCCGAAGGGGCAAAAAGGAAAAGGGTTGTTAGTGTTCTAAGCAGACAAGCTGCCAAAATGGTGAAGGAGGATGAGAATATTTTAAAGAAAAGAAAATCCACTCCTGAGCCAAAGGTGGCAGCTCTGAAGAAAAGAAAAGCTGAAATTTCAGAGCCAAAGGTGACTGAGGTAGAAGAGGAGACTCCTTCGACACCTCCTACCGAAGTGACAGAAATTTTAAAGGTAATGACTGAATCTCTACCAATCAAGCTGCTAAGTCCTCTGGGACCGGAACTGGTGAAGCTTTTACAGAAGAAGGACGAGCCTTCGGCTACACAAAAGGTGGACGGGCAAAAAAGGCGAAGGATCGGTACTGTAATGGAAGCCATTGAATGGACGCCACCATCGGCCTCAGCATCAAAAATAACACCTATTGCAAGCGGCGAGCCCACTGCCGAAGCAAACATCTCTGCCGAAGTTGTAGCTGCCGCCGAAGCTACCAACTTGGAGAGCACACTATCTGGAATTGATAAATTAATATTGATTATGGCTACGGAAGAAACAGCTATGGCTACAGAGGAGGTCATGGCCCCAGTGTCTGACAAAGGAAAGAAGATTGTCGATGTTGCTTCGGAGGAAAGAGACTTCGACCTTCAGAACATGGTCGGCCAAGAATTATCCGAGGCCGAAAAGAAGGAGCTACAGGAATATGGCATTTCCTGTGGCTACCAGCCAGGAGCCATGCTCTTTGGTGGGATTGATGAAGGGGCCTTAGGATGCATTCGCGACCGCACCGGGGCAAAGATAGTCGGCACTCTAGCGAAGAGTGTTAGTTTTCCGAAGCTCGAAGCTGATATTAGCAGCTACCGGCAACAACATATCGTCGACAGTTTGTTTTACTCCAACTTCACGGTAATATTCTTGTGATGAAGCAAAAATTTTCTTCTTATTTCTGCGATGAAGCAAGTTTGCTGATGAAAGTTTATTTCTAAAGAGTATGTTGCTAAGCAAGGCACTACGAATGCAGCAAGACCTCGAAGACAAAAAGAACGAAATTATAATCGAGGGCTTAGAAAACAAAATTAAAGAATACGAAGCTTCTCTTGAGAAGAAAGATTTCCTGCTTTAAGCAATGGAGGGTTCCCTTGCAGAAGCCCAAGCCGAAAATACTAGATTAAACAGGGAACTTCTCCAAAAATCAGAGAGCTTCGAACAAGAGAGGAAAGACTTGCAGACAAAATACGAAGCTGAAACTGTCGAAAACACGAAGTTGTGGCATTCTTTGAAAGAACTTCGAAACATGTGTTTGAGTTTTGGCAGCCGCTGCGTACAGCGATTGAAAAAAGTTTTCAACTCAGTTGGAGCCAGTGCTGAAAAATTTACCCCTTTGGCTGAAAACATATCAAGCACCTTCGAACACATTGAAGGCGAAGTCGAGGCGCTTGATGAAGTAATAGCGGGACATGGTGACTTCTGTGCCCTGTTAGCTTCTCGCGGCACAGCTGCAGCATTTCTGAAAGCTAGTTGTACACACAAAAAGATTGTGAATAGACCAACCTTCAGCCTATCTTCAATAAATTTGGTTAATATCCCCAGCGAAGCCTGGAGCATAGGGAGCAGATTTATAACACAAATTTGGACGAAGGGTGGTCGGGATTTGGCTGGTGACGAGGCCCGAAGCTTGCTTAAGCCGGTATGAAACTTTTACCTGTTGCTTACCTTATTACTTTTTACCTTATACGGCTTTGTTGTGTGTAGGATGATGGTGCCGAAGATTAATAGTCTGAAGCACATTCCGAAAGCTGCTGAAGCTGTTTTTAGGCCTACCTGCATAGATCTTAGAAGCATTTGTATTATCTTTGTAAAAGACATTGTAATCGAGAATTGAACATTACTCTGTATATTTGTCCATACCTTGTAATATATTTTTATTTTTCCATCCATGTATAAATTGCTTTGTTGTGGACGAAACTTTTATATTTTGAGCCAAAGGCGAAAAACACCTTCCCTTCTTTTCGTACACAACGAAGCATATGCTTGCTTCTTCGTGATCATCGAAGAATTGTTATCAAAGCTGAAGTATCTGTTTGTGCTTCATGTCATGATGATGATGATCCTACGAATGTCTATATGAATGTATATGAATGCAATGAATGATGTAATGTAATGTGCAAATGAATGTCCCGAACACACACATGAAACCACACCCAGACTCTGCATCCCCTTAGGAACAACTTTTGAGTCTTTTAAGCTATGCATCCCCTTAGGAACGACTTTTGAGCTTCTTCACCTTCTATTTCAGTGGCATTTAAGTTCTGCATCCCCTTAGGAATGACTTTTGAAGTTCTTCACCTTATATTTCGATGGTATTTGGCTCTGCATTCCCTTTGGAACGACTTTTGAGCAGAAAACTTACTCTGCGCTTCCTTAGGAATGACTTTTGCATCTTCATCAAATTTTTGGCTCTGCATTCCCTTAGGAACGACTTTTGAGCAGAAAACTTACACTATGCTCCATTAGGAACGACTTTTTTGCAGCTTCGTTATGCTCTGCATCCCCTTAGGACGTCTTTTGAGCTTCTCCCTATTTTTCTTTTTTGCAGTCGATGGTGCAGGTTCGGATTTTACATATTACATTTTTGGGGGATTTAGCCTTCGTAGGGCTAAGTAAGAATGAAAAATTACAAGCCATAGCCCCATTAAAAACCTTTCTCCCCTCTTGAAAGGAAAAGGGTGTCATAGAAAAAATGAAAAAAGATTACATCAAATTACACAAAGTATCGCCGAAGCTCATCCGCATTCCAAGATCTGGGTATGTCGTTGCC
Organism: Zea luxurians; assembly: GCA_029449295.1. NCBI lineage: Eukaryota > Viridiplantae > Streptophyta > Magnoliopsida > Poales > Poaceae > Zea > Zea luxurians. The sequence goes on from JAOPSE010000037.1 coordinate 17,249,072, forward strand.
ATCCATATCCTTCAATCTATAAGAACTGGGTCTTAACGAAGATAATACTAGAAAAGGACCTTCCCACTTCAGTTGTAACTTGCCCACTATATCTAGGTTGGCCACTCTCCAAAGTACCAGATGCCCTGGCTTGATGTTTTTCAATCGAACTTTTCTATCATGCCACCTTATTGTTTCGGCCTGATATTTATTGATGTGCTCTATAGCTTGAAGTCTGGTCCCTTCTATAGTATCTTTTGTTATTTGATAATCAGCTTCATCTTCTAACGAAGATGTTGTTCTTATTGACCCTGTTTTTGCTTCTTCTTGAGTTATTGCTTCGTCACCAAACAAGAGCTTGAAGGGTGTAAATCCTGTTGACCTTGACGCAGTTGTGTTGTGGCTCCATACCACTTTAATCAACTCATCAGGCCTCTTTCCTCTGGGCTGGTTGAAGATTAGCTTCATTATTCCTGTCATTATAATGTCATTTGCTCTTTTTACTAGCCCATTTGATTCTGGATGCCTGACTAATGCCAAATGAATCTTCATACCAATTCAGTCACAAAAATCTTTGAATGTTTCGGCATCAAATTGTGTGCCATTGTCCACAGTTATTGCCTTCGGCACACCGAAGCGACAAACAATATTCTGCCAGAAGAATTTTTGGGTCGTGACTGAAGTTATTGTAGCCAAAGGCTTCGCCTCAATCCACTTAGAAAAATATTCTACTGCCACCATAACATACTTCAAGTTGCCTTGTGCTGGTGGAAGTGGACCTAACAAATCTAGGCCCCATCTTTGCAATGGCCAGGTTGGTTGTATTAACTGGGTTAGCGACGAAGGTTGTTTTTGGTCTCTTGCACATTTTTGACAATTTTCGCATTTTTGAACTAAATCTGCTGCATCCGAAGCTGCCTTCGGCCAATAAAATCCTTGTCTGAAAACCTTTCCCAGCAAAGGTCTAGACCCAATATGAGATCCACACAAACCTGTATGTATTTCCTTCATCAGCTCTATACCTTCAGTTCTGGATAAACATTTGAGAAGTGGAGAGCAGACTCCATGTTTGTGTAACTCCCCTTCTATTATGACATATGGTCTTGTCCTTGCTTCCATTCTTTTATTATAAACTTCGTCATCCGAAAGACAGTTACCTTGGAGGAAAGATATGATTTCAGTCCTCCAATATTCACTATGTACATGTGATATTGCGAGCACTGCTCTCTCCAGAAGTTCAACCGAAGGTGCTTTTGTTGTCTCGAAGAATACTTCTGAAGGTAGAGGGAGTCCCTGTGCTGCTGACTTAGCTAACAGATCTGCATGCTCATTTTCCCCTCTTGGAATATTTTTTACAGAGAATCCTTCGAAGGAAGCATCTAGTCTTCGGACTGTATCCAAATATTTTTCAAGCTTTGGAACTCTTGCCTTGCTACTTTTGCCTATATGACCAGCAATGACTTGGGAGTCGGTTTTAAGGATTGCCCTTCTTATTCCCATTGCCTTTAGCTTCCGAAGCCCCTAAAGAAGAGCTTCGTATTTAGCAATATTATTTGTACAACTGAAGTCCAACCTTGCTGCGTTGCATGTTCTGACTTTACAGGGCGCTATTAGAACAGCAGTCACTCCTGCGCCGAAGGTTCCCCAGGAATCATCACAGAAGACTGTCCAGGCTTCAGCATCTTTTGTTACTTCTTCTCCCTGAGCCCCTGGCGTCCAATCAGCAATAAAATCTGCTAACGCCTGGGACTGAATTGAGGATCTATGTACATAATCAATAGTAAATTCATTGAGCTCAGCAGCCCATTTTCCGATCCTTCCAGTAGCTTCTCTATTCCTCATTATGTCTTTCAGAGGTTGTGATGAAGGAACAATTATATGGTATGCTTGAAAATAATGCCAAAGTTTCCTGGAAGCCATTAACACGGCATATAATACCTTCTCTAATTCTGTATAATTTTTCTTTGATAAGCTTAGAACTTCGGAGACAAAATATACTGGTGCTTGCCTCTTGACTTGGCCATCTTGCTTCTCCTGTACAAGCGCCGCACTGACTGCAGAGTGAGAAGCTGCTACATAAAGGAGTAACGGAGCCCCTGGCGAAGGTGGAGTTAGAGTTGTCAAGTCTATCAAGTATTGCTTTAACTCTTCGAAAGCCTTTTGCTGAGCCGGCCCCCATTGGAAAACATCGGCTGATTTTAGTATTTCAAAGAATGGTAGATCCTTTCTGCTGATCTAGATGTAAATCTATTTAATGATGCCAACCTTCCTGCAAATCGTTGAGCCCCCTTCTTTGAATTTGGCGGCTCCATCCGAAGGATAGCTTCAATCTTATTTGGGTTAGCTTCGATTCCCTTCGTTGATACCAGACAGCCAAGGCGCTTGCCCTTCTTTACTCCGAAAAACACATTAATCTGGATTTAACTTGAGACCTGCTTGCCTGAAATTGGCAAATGTCTCTTGCAAGTCAGCAATATGATTCTCTTGCTTTGTGCTTTTTACTATGATGTCATCAACATAGGTCAGCACATTCCTGCCTATTTGAGAGTGAAGGACCTTGGTTGTCATTCTGCTGAAGCTTCCTCCAGCATTCTTGAGCCCCTCAGGCATCCGAAGATAGCAATAAGTAACACTGGGAGTTATGAAGCTAGTCTTTGGCTCATCTTCCTTCTTCATCCAAATTTGATGATAACCTGAGTAGCAGTCCAATAAACTCATGAGCTCCGAAGAAGCTACTGCATCTACAAGGGAGTCTATTCTTGGTAATGGGAACTCGTCCTTTGGACATGCTTTGTTAAGATCTGTAAAATCAATACACATTCTCCATTTTTCCATTAGCCTTCTTCACCATAACAGTGTTCGCTAGCCATTCAGGATATGTTACTTCTCTGATAACACCAGCACTGAGAAGTCTCTTTAATTCGTTCTGAGCACCTTCAGCTTTATCCTCAGACATCTTCCGAAGCCTTTGCTTCCTTGGCCTGAAAGATGGATCTACATTCAATGACATCTCTGTTGACACCACAAATATCATTGGCTGTCCAAGCGAAGACATATTTGTTGTTGAACAAAAACCTTAGTAGAGTCTTTTCTTGCTCATCAGATAGCTGAGATCCCAGCAGCACCCTTTGATTTGCTATATCTTCACATAAGTGCATAGGCTTCGGCTGATCTGCCGAAGCAGCCTTCTCTCTTTTGTGCTTATACTGTTGACAAGATTTGGCTTCATCTATGTTATGGATCGCCTTTGAATCTATCCAACTCCCTTCAGCCCTTTTGACAGCTTCTTGACTTCCATGGACAGCAATGGGCCCTTGCTCCGAAGGTAACTTCATGCATAAGTATGCTAGATGGAGTATAGCTTCAAAGGCATTAAGCGTACCTCGACCAATGATTGCGTTGTATGGGTACTCCATGTCGACAATGTCAAAAACAACTTGCTCAGTTCTTGTATTGTGGACGTAACCGAAGGTAACTGACATTGTGATTTCACCAAGTGCCACAATCTGTCTTCCTTTGAAGCCACAAAGAGGGTGTGTAGCATCATGAATATTGTCTTCTGGTTCTTGCATCTGTCTGAAAGCCTTTGCAAATATGATGTCCGTTGCACTGCCTGTGTCAACCAGAACATTGTGGACCAAAAATCCCTTGATGACACAAGATATCAACATGGCATCGTTGTGGGGATAATTTTGAGCTGAAGATCCTCCTGGGAGAAGGTGATTGGGATGTGGGACCACTTGGATCTGACGAAGGGTCCTTGCACCCCAACATGCTGCACTCTTCTCTGCGCTTCCTTCTTCTGCTTCTTATTGGCTGGCTCTAAACTTGAGCCGCCCATGATCGCGAGCACCAGCTTCGTGACCGAAGGTGCTATAGCTTGGTTGTTGAACAAAGCCATCGTCTCAATGGTGGAAGTGAGTTCACTGGAGGTGGGCGCCAATGTTAGGGACTTGTTCTCAAATGATATGAGTTAAGAACAAGGCAACACAAATGTTAATGGTTAAAGGACTTCGTCCTCTGAAGCATTATCTCTCTCAGGATATAATGATTTTCAGACGAAGGTCATGAAGGACATACCTTCATCATCTCAATATATAATGTGAAGCAGAAGCATGAGTTATATATATAGAATATGAATAATCATTTTAAAAATCATTAGTATTCTTATTGAAAAATCATGAATAAACATTAACAATATTGAATTACATTTATACCTTCGGCTTGATAGAAGGTAAAAATCTGAGTGTGACGTGCGAGTGAATACTGGTCAGCGTGAACAGTACGGGGTTACTGTTCACCTATTTATAGGCACAGGACGCAGCCCGGTCGAAATTACATTTATGTCCTTGATAACAAATTATAAACATGACACAAATTATCAAGGACTGAATGGTCTTTTCCTCTTTAAGTCGGTATCGCCCTTCGTCTCAAGGTGTGTCATCATGCCGAAGCTTCCTGGGTTGTAGCTTTGGCATACATCTTCGTGTTACATCTGCTTGCATATCGTCCTGTCGAAGGTGTTTTTGCTTAGAGGACCTTCGGTGAAGAAGAAGGCCCCCAACAACTGTGATGGCCATGCTTGTGAGGGGTAAATATTGTATAGTGTATACTATTGTGTTGTGCGATGGTGCCTTCGAGCCCTTCGCATGTTGTTCATTTGAGATAGTGCTATGTAATTTGTTGTGCCTATTGCGAGTTTGCTGCAATTTTTAGGCGATTTTGTTGTGGATGGGCGTGTATGTGTCGTAGGTGACTCTGCTCTTGATAGGTGACTGTGTATCTATTGTACTTATCCAGCTGCACCCTTAGGCGACTTCTGCTTGGATGGTGGCCTATGTAGGGGACATCGTGTGCTGCGAGTGTTGTTACATACTTTGGTTTTTCCGGCTGCACCCTAGGGCAATTTTGCTCGAACGATGTCTTCATGGAAGACTTCGCACCCTGTGGGTGGTGTCGCGCACTTATTGTGCTTTTTCCGGCTGCACCCTTAGGCGACTTTTGCTCGGACGCTATCTTCGTGGAAGACTTCGCACCCTGTGGGTGGTGTCGCACACTTATTGTGCTTTTTCTGGTTGCACCCTTAGGCAACTTTTTCTCGGACGGTGTCTTCGTGGAAGACTTCGCACCCTATGGGTGGTGTCGTGCACTTATTGTGCTTTTTTTGGCTGCACCCTTAGGCAACTTTTGCTCGGACAGTGTCGCACGCAAAGGTTGTCTGGGCTGCCTGTTGTGGTGACTGTTTATGCATTGAATGCCGAAGACTGGTGTCATGTCTTTTTTGACACCCGCAGTCATGGTGCCAGTTTGACCTTATTTTTCTTTGGGGGGCTTTTGTGGCAGTTTATTACATGGCTTTGCCTCGTTAAAAACCTCACCCCCTAGGAGGAAAAGAGTGCGGGCCTAATTGACATTGTTTATAAGAATTACAAAGGTGCTCAGGCCTTGCGACTAGACAAAGAATTTGCGTAGGTTATCCACATTCCACGAATGCTCTAAGTCTTCACCGGATGGTGAGGTGAGTCTGTAAGCATTCGGGGATGTTTTGGTCTTGACGATGTATGGCCCCTCCCACTTGGGTTCAAGCTTGCCCCGAGACTCTATTCTGATGGTTCTGGTGAGTACCAAGTCTCCTTCTTTGAACTCTCTTGGGATGACTGTGTTGTCACGCCATGCCTTAGTCTGTGCTTGGTATTTGCTCAGAGCCTCTAAAGCAAGGACACGATCTCCATCGATGATGTCTTTAGAGGTTGTTTCGTCGATGTCAGGGGTGGCTATGGGGCTTGCTCGCAGGGATCCATGCTTTAGCCCTTGCGGCGTCATTGCTTCGGATCCGTACATCAAGCCGAAAGGTGTGAACCCAGTCGCTCTAGATTCTGTTGTGTTTAATGCCCATATGACTTTGGGTAGTTGGTCTGCCCATTTGCCCTTTTTGTCATCAAGTAGCCTTTTCTTGATTGCACTGAAAATCTTGTCGTTGGCGCGCTCGACTACTTCGTTGGATTGTGGGTGGTAGACGGAGGCGAACACTACCTTCGTGTCGATGGAGTTGCAGAATTCCTAGAAGTCTTGGTTGTCGAACTGCTTGCCGTTATCGACTGTTAATTTGGATGGGACTCTGAACTGACATATGATATTCTGCCAGAAAAAAATTTGTCTTGGATGTTATTGTGGATACGGCCCTAGCCTCGATCCACTTGGTGAAGTATTCGACATTGAACAAGGTGAATTTGAGGTTGCCTTGGGCTGTGGGCAGTGGCCCAACAATATCGAGCCCCCACCACTGAAGTGGCCAGATGTGGGCGATGAGCTTGGTGAATTGCGAAGGAGCGCCTGTTCGGGGCGAGAATTTCTGGCATGCTTCGCACGATCGGGTTACTCGATTAGCCATGCATATGATTGCAGGCCAATAGAATCCCTGAAGTATGACCTTAGCTGCGAGGGCCCTCGGTCCTAAGTATGATCCGCATGTATCACTGTGGACCTCGTGGAGAAGCTCTAAGCCTTCGGCTTTAGTTATGCATATCAACAAAGGCTGGTTGATTCCTTTCTTGTAGAGCTGGCCGTTGACGATTGTGAAGTCTTTGCTTCTATGTTTAAGCCTTTTGGCTTCATTGTGATCGAATGGATGGTAGTGGCCTTGGAGGTACAGGGTTATTGGAGCCCACCAGTCTTTGGCCATTATAAGGTTGACGATACGATGTCTGTCGGCGTCTTGCATTATTTATAGACCTTAAGGGTTTCTGATGGCTGGTGTACCAACTACATGATACAATACGTCGAAGGGTAGGGCTTTGCCCTTTGCTGCTGCTTTAGCTAATGTGTTAGCCTCTTCATTCTTATTTCTCTCGATGTGTTGTAGGATGAAACCCTTGAATTGTTTCTCGAGGCTTCGAATGGCGGCGAGATACTGTATTAGCATGGGCTCTTTGGCTGAGTAGTCTTTTTCGATTTGGCCAGCGACGACCTTAGAGTCAGTTTTAATGATGCATGTGGTCACGCTGAGGGCTCACAGCTAGTGAAGTCCTAGGATGACCGCTCCATACTCGGTGATGTTGTTTGTGCATTTATCTGACTCGAGTGCAAAGCTGAGGCGCGTGGCGTATCTGTATTTGACTCCGGTGGGTGATGTAATGATTGTCACGACGCTTGCACCTGCATGACACCATGCGTCATTGCAGTGGATAGTCCAGACCGTTTCTGCATGTTCCTGTTGCGGCCCCATAGGCCCTGTCCAGTCTACGATGAAATCAGCCTGGACTTATGATTTGATTGCTGTTCTAGGCTTGAAGGTGATGTTGTACCCTAAAAGTTTTGTTGTCCACTTTGCTATCCTGGCGGATGCCTCCGGATTTCTGAGCAACTCCCTAAGACCCCTACTGGAAGTGACTCGTACTTTGTACGCCTCGAAGTAGTGTCTTAGCTTGCGTGAAGCCATGATGACTATGTATGTTATTTTCTCAATTTCAGTCATGTTGCATTTTGAACTTGTGAGGACTTTGGAGACAAAATATATTGGGCGCTGTTGAGCCTTGTCGTCCTTTTCCTTTTCTTGGCTAGCGTCGCGCTAACTGCGTTGTGTGAGGCCACGATGTATAGGAGGAGGGGGAGTGTTGGGTCTGGACTTGTTAAGGTCACCAGATCGGATAGGTATTGTTTGAGAGACTCGAAAGCCGCTGCTTGTTCTGGGCCCCAGACGAAGTATTTCGCATCGTGTAACGTCTTAATGAATGGGAGGCTTCGCTCGACGGATTTAGAGATAAATTTGTTCAGTGCTGCCAGTTTGCCTGTTAGTCGTTGGATGTCCTTGGTGGATTGCGGCGGTGCCATGTCCATGGTTGCTTGAATTTTATTTGGATTGGCTTCGATTCCTCGGTGTGACACTAGATAGCCGAGGATCTTTCCTTGGCATACCCCGAAGATGCACTTCTCTGGGTTCAATCGGAGTCTTGCTTCGCACATGTTGGTGAATTTTTCTACGAGGTCAGAGAGGTGATCTTCCTTGCTTTTGCTCGCAACGACGATGACGTACACCTAAGTGAAGACATTGCGGCCCATTTGGCTTTCAAGGACCTTCTTGGTACGGCCGGAAAATGTCGAGTCGGCGTTCTTGAGTCCTTCAGGCATCCGTACGAAGCAGTACGTGCCGAAGGGTGTGATGAAGCTAGTGTTGGCCTTGTCTTCCTCTTTCATATGGATCTGGTGATAACCAGAGAAGCAGTCTAAGAGGGACATGACTTCGCAGCCTACTGCGCAATCGACAATCTTGTCGATTCATGGTAGAGGGAAGTTATCCTTGGGGCATGCTTTGTTAAGGCTGGTGAAGTCAATGCACATGCGCCATTTTCCATTCTTCTTCTGTACCATCACGACGTTGGCAAGCCATGTTGGGTAAGCTATTGGCTCGATGAATTTGGCTTCCAAGAGGCGATGCACCTTGGCCTTGGCTTCCTCTGTCTTTTTATTGGATATCTTTCTTAGCCTCTGCTTTTTTGGGCGCACCAAGGGGTCGATGCCTAGGTTGTGTTCGATGATTACGCGGCTAACCCCCACTAGGTCCAGGGCGGACAAGGCGAAGACGTCCCTGTTGCGATTGAGACAAGAAAGAAGTCTTTCCTCGTCATATGGTGACAGGTCTTCACTGATCATAACGGTTTGCTTTGGGGTTGCAGGGTCAAGGGGGACTGTCTTTGTGCTGTCATTACTCCGCAACTGGGTGTTGACCTTTTTGCTTTTGGTTGAGCGATGACTATCGTTGTCTTCGTGCTCTGTTGTTAAGCAATGAACATTGCGCTGCCCTGGAACAAAATCTCTCTCGATATTCCGTGCTGCTTGCTGGTCTCCGTAGATTGTGATCACACCTTATGGGCATGGGATCTTCATGCAGAGATAAAGTACATGTATGGCTGCCTCAAACTTATTGATTGATCTGCGCCCCATTATGGCGTTATACGGGTAGACCATGTTGACTATATCGAAGGTGACTTGTTCGCTTCGCATGCTGGGTGTCATGCCGAATGACAATGGTAGCTCTATTTTGCCAACGGGGAAGGTGCCTTTGCCTCCGAAACCGTATAAGGGGTTGTCTGCGTGCTTGAGGAGGCTATGGCTGATGCCCATGCGATCAAAGGCGTGCAGGAAAATGATGTCGGCCTGGCTGCCATTGTTGACCAATACTTTGTGTAGATCCCAACCTACCACCCTGCAATTGATCACCATGACATCTGTGTGTGGTGCACTGCGTAAGTCGACGTCTCTGGCATCGAAAGTGAGTGGGACGTGGGACCACTTTGTTTGCACCACTGGGTCGGTGAGAGCTACGTGGTTGACACTATGGTAGTGATCCTTTTTCTGCTGCTTGGTGTCGAAGTCTACGCTGGATCCCCCAGTGATCATGTGAATGACCCCACGGTAAGGTTGCTCAGCGAAGTCCTCTTGCTTGGGTGCTGGCGTCGGGGGGTTTTGATGTGGGGGATTTGGATGATGTGTTGGCAGAAGGAGGACTTGAACCTCTTGATGATGATGATACAAGTGGTTGGGTTGGTGATGGATTTGCTCGTTGTGGTATGGTTGCTGGTGGTATTGCTGAGGGTGATAAGTATGTGCGACAACTCGTTGGTTATCGGTTGGCTGATTTCTTGCCATTCTGTCCTTGGTGGCCTTGGTTTTCGGGCAGTCCCTGGTGGGGTGTGCACAATCTTCGTCGTGAAATAGGTAGTAAAATCTTTGGGGTTGCTGGGCCCGGCCTCTGCCTCTTCCTCTCGTGTTTTTGTCGCGGTTTTGTTGAGAGGGGTACTCCTGACGGCGAAATGTGTCTCCGGTGGGGTGTTGGTTGGCGATGGTGTGTACTTGTTGCTGGTTGCGGTTTTCCCTGCCGAAGTCTGACTACGTCAGCCTGACCCATGTTTTGCTGGACTGCGGAGTGTCTTTCAGTTTCCGCTGAGATTCTATCCTAACCTGGCATATTTTTCAAACAATTGGTAGAGCTCTTGCAAGTTTTAGGGCGGATCTCTGATGCAGTGGCTGTACAAGACGCCAGCGCGAAGACCGCTGATTGCATAATGGATTGCTATGTGGTCGTCGATAGAAGGCAACTGCGACTTGAGTGTGAGGAACTTCTTATAGTATTCTCAAAGAGTTTCCTTCTCTTGCTGCTTGCAGAGTGATAGCTCGGCCAAGGCATCTGTGTCTGGTCTGTACCCTTGGAAATTCAATAGGAACTTGTTGCGAAGTCCCTTCCATGACTCGATTGATAGTGGCGGCAGCCTAGTATACCAGGTTAGGGTTGGGCCTTCAAGCGTGATGATGAAGGATTTAGCCATGGTGGCGGTGTCCCCTCTAGATGATGCAACGGCGACTTGGTAGGTCATGATGTACTAGGCCGGATCTGTGCTGCCGTTGTACTTGGGGTAAGTGTCGTCTCCGAAATTGGCGGGCCAAGGTGAAGCTTGGAGCTGTGGAGCAAGCGGGCTTCGCTCGTCGAGGTAATTAATTCCTTGGAAAGCGGCTTGAGGGACGAAGGGGCCATGATGCGAGTATGGGACTTCGCCTTGTATAATTTGTTGGAAGGCAGTCGGGGTCACGAGTGGGCCACGTTGTAGGTGGTAAGGGCCTTTGCCTTGTATGTTTGCGATTTCTTGTTCTAGTTCCTGAGCCTTTTGTTCCTCATCCAATATCATTTGTCGAACTTTGGCTTGCATGGTGACGCACTGGCGTTTGGCTTCAAGTTTTTCTTTTTGCTTTTGAAGGTGGTTGTTCTTGATGCGCAGGGCTTGCAGCTTTAACTGATATTCGGTCGAGATGCCTATAATCTCGTCATCTTCTACGGTGTCTTCGCCTTCTGGATGAGTGAAGCCTGGTGGGTGTGCTCGCGGTGCCCCCTCGGAACTACAGGTGCGCATAGTGCCGTCAGGCGTAGGGTGCTTGTCCTAGCGTTGCCTCTTGCTGCTGACGGTGTCATCTTCGAAGGCCTCCTGAAGGGTGTTGTCTGCAAAAGCCTTGCCTTTCTTCCCCGCCAGGAGCGCTGCATTCGCCGCGTCATCGACGGAAGCGGCGGCCTTTGAATTTGCTCTCTTGGGGGGCATCACGGGGATGCTTTGTCGTAGCACAAACGGTGGGCGCCAAATGTTGGAACTTGCTAATCCAGGGATAGCAAAATCCAACGATGAAAGAATGGAGAACAGTTTGATGCCACTAAACACAAAGCGTTAGGGCAACAGTGTTTTTCCTCTGTCCCCCGCATTGGCACAGTGCAGGGTATTTATAGTTAATTGAGGGACCGCCTAGCCCTGCCAAGGAAATTAGACCCTCGGTACCTAGTTTATCCCTAGAATATTCCCTCACTGGGGGTTACAGCATTTCATTACAGCATGCTTCATTACAGACGTGGCCCGACCCGCTCTACCCACATGGCGACCTGCGGGCGGGGCCCTACAATATGGGCCAGATTGTACACGGGCCCCCTTTTACATCGAGGGAGGTCAAGACATAGGGTCTTCGAAGTCCTGTCATCCAAGCCCTGAATCCTTCGATGGTCTTTGCTTCGGCTCACCGGAGCGAAGGGAGCGCTTGAGCCTTTGCATGGGTGTCGTCCTCAGGCCCGGCTTGTGGGGATTATCTTCGGGGCCTTCGATATTTGATACGTTGATGTGGGAATCGTCGAGCGTGGGGGTGTGTTCGCCTTCGTCCCAACAAACCCCTTCTTATCGATCAAGTAATGCCCACAATGACCAGACCTGGCTAGCTTTGCTTGTTTATTGAAGGAAAAATGAAGTAATAGAGGTGCCCATCGAGTATGAAGTTCCTCTAGCAAAACTACGCCTAGAGCCAAAGCCATTGCTGAAGGTACCATAAGCAGGACATCGCTAAGGACACTGAGGAGGGTAGTCATATGACCTCAGTAATGAATGTTCTCTTTGGCTCTTCGTCTGATGAGGAGCCTGTAGAAGACAAGCCAAGCCCTTCAAAAAAATACTAAGGTGAAAATATAACTATTGAAGCACTACCAAGGGCGACTGAAGATGAAGACGTTACTCACAAGGAGAAGGTAACTTGTGAGGAAGAGACAAGTGCTATAGAAAAGGAGGTAGAGCTAGAAGGAAAAACAGAAAATCTAATTCAAGAACAAATTATGTTACTTGAGGGCTCAAAGAAGATGAAGGAAACAAAACAGATAGAATCTACCCTTCGTTATGCGGGTGACGGGGAACTAATTGTAGAACAAATTGTCGAGTTACAAACTTATGTCGAAGACCTAAGGTACCATCATGGGCAATGATGTTACGTGGAAGTGATGAGGATTACCTATACTGCCTGACAGATAGCAAGGAGTTAGATGTAGCTCGAAATATGATGTATAGTGTTGGCTACCCGAAGCTCAAATAAGGATTGTCTACATTATCTAAAGGAGAGCTTGCAGACTGCTTTGCGTATACGAGCTTAAAGGTAAGTGTTTTGTTGGTTTAAATTGTGAAATATCTCTATTTCAAAGCTAGAGTAATGGGTTGGTTTGTTTTGTGCTGTGTAAAGGCTTATTCAGAGTGAAGCACTAAAACACAAAGAGATTTTGAAGAAAAGGTTCCCATAGCAATAAATAATCTGCATGCACAAATAATTGAGCTTCATTATAAAAATTAAGAAAAAGGATAGATGTTAGACAAGCTAACCATTGACTTGGTAGAAAGTCGATCCAAGCTTCGAGTTCTTGTTGAACAAAAAGATAAAGCATTGGAAAATGCAAAATTGAAGAATTATGAAGTTATAAAACTCAAATCAGAAGGCATGAAACATTTGAAGCGGATTGACAAACTTGAAGAACAAGCGAAGGAGGCTACCATGGCACATGAGGCCAAAATGGCCAAGCTAAAAGAGAAAATGGAGAATATGTATGAATACTTAGAATTGGAAAAGGCCAAGAGAGAAATCCATAGTGATGAGAAGGATAAACTATAGAAAATTGTGGAAACCTTATGAAGCTCACTAGAAAACTGATTCAGTGTCACAGCCTGATGATACAAGAGGCTTAAAGATATTTTTGCTTCGATTAGTGCACCCTCTAATGAAATTGACTTTGTGCATGACTATTGGGTGCCTCCTTAGCTAAAGGTCTTCGAAATATTGTGCTAACAGTTAAACATGCCCCAAGTATTATTAATAGGTAGGAAACTCTATCGGTGTTTGTGACCCGACCGCGCACCACGGGGTTACCCACGTGATGCTTTTGGGTAGGACGGCGTCATTGATTGCGAATCGATGGTACGTGCAGAGGCACGTCGATATTACTCATAGAGTTATATAGGTTCGGGTCGCTTTGAATTGTGTAATACCCTACTTCCTGTTGTGGCTAGGTATTGATTTTTGGAGTACGAGGGTTACAAATGAGCTTTGTGATGGCTCAGCTGCTGTTGATGAGGATGGGGTGAAATGGTGTGTGATGAGATCATTTTGTAGGGGTTCCCCTCGGCCTTATATACACCACTAGAGAGATATCCATTTACAAGTTGTGATCACTATCCACTTCGCTTATCCCCTTCTTTTTCATAGATTGTAGTCCTATATATCCGGAGTCTTGATCGCATTATCGCCCGAGTTATCCCTGAATGCATAGCTCTCCGGGTGCTTGTAACCGCATCACCCGAGATATCGGTGCTTTAGTAGCGTCTAACTCATAGATCGGTCTTTGTCATCTTGGATCGGGCTCGCCTAACCCGGCTACATCCTGCTGGCTCGTCCCATAGAATGACCTAGTAGGAGGCCTGTCAGGTGGCCCGCGATACATTTTAGTGTCCATGAGGACCCGGGGGATAACTATCCCCCACAAGCCCCTGAGGCTCAAGCCAACTTTTGAGGGTAGTTGGCTCGAGACTCTGAGAAAGAATGATGTCCTTTGTTTCTTCTAAGCTTTTCGAAGGTCATTTTGTTTCATTACTGTATCCATTGGGTGTAGGTGCACCCAATGGGTGTAGGTGCACTCAATGGGTGTAGGCCCCGAGGTTTGAATTGATTTGAGTACTAATTAACTCAAAGGTCTTCATTGTCTTCTTTTGAGTTCAGCATTTTTATTTTTGTCCTTGTGGGTGTAGCCCCTGAGCTTTGAATTGATTTGAATACTAACCATATCAAAGGTCTTCATTGTCTGCTTTTGAGTTCATCATTTTCTTTTTATCCTTGTGTTCATTGGGTGCACCGTAGTTGCACCCAATGGGTGTAGCCCTTGAGCTTTGAATTGATTTGAGTACTAATCAACTCAAAGGTCTTCATTGTCTGCTTTTGAGTTCATAATTTTCTTTTTGTCCTTATATCCATTGGGTGCACCGTATGTAGCCCCCAAGCTTTGAATTGATTTGAGTACTAATCAACTCGAAGGTCTTCACAATCTGCCTTTAGAAAACTCTAATTTATTATAACGATCGTATCTGACTGAGGTTTGTCCGATTGAACTTGCGCTGGCTGAGGCCTAGCCGACTGATTTCAAGCCGATAGAGGTCTGGCTGGATGGCATTTTAATGTGACCTCTGACTGGGTTCTGGCCGATAAAGGTCTGGCTAACTTCAGTTTGACCAATCTTGAGTTTATCACTTTGCAACTCTTGCGGATATTTTGTGGATCATGTTGCCAAATGGGTGTGTATCCAATGAGTGCGCCTAATGGGTGTGTATGTTATCTTGTCCCAAAATAGTAACCTGACACGATAGGGGGTAATAATGCACTGAGCGATTGGTATTACTCCTCCTCAGTGCCGTGTTACGCCAATGGGTGTCAGTGACCTACTCCTTTTCTTAGAAATTTATGCGACTATTGAAGTCCTTACGACTGTTCGATGTACGGGAGGGAGCTGAAGGGTCGTCCCTTGGCCTCTTCAAATAAACCACCAGCTTGCGACTGTCTTCCTCATTCACTCTTGCTTCTCTTCTCGTTCTCATTTCTCCACGAGTAGAACCATAATGGCCGGCAGCAAGGGCAGCAAAGGCAAGCACAGCTAGAAGGATGGAAAGCGGAAGCACCCCCCCCCCCCCCCCCGACTCCTCCGTTAGAGGACTTTGGTGACTCGGAGTTCTCGAAGGAGCAGTTCTCCTCCAAGGTCGAGGAGTCCCCACTACCAGTCCCCCTCTCGTCGTCGTCCAATTGCTCGGACGACTCGATGGGGTTGTCATTAGCGGAGAGGGCCTGCGTCCGATTCGTCGAGCGAGCAGGGCTCGAGGGGTCAGACGACTCCGAGGAGGGTGGTGGAGGCGGCAACGGGAGCAGCTACAAAGGCGACGACGAGGGCGGCAATGGGAGTGACAAGGGAAGTGGCGACGACGACAGCGGCTATGACGGTGGCGACAAGGGCAGCAACGACAAGGGCGGCAACGGCAATGTTGGTGGCAGGGTGCCACCGGCATAAATATTAGTGTAGTGTAGTAGTAGGTAGCAGGTAGTGGTAATAGTAGAAGTAGTAGAAGAAGTAGAAAACAATGGAAATGAAATGGAGGATGTGTTCTGCCAGGAAGTGAAACGTGGTTGCTGCATCTGATATTGAATTTCCTTTGATATATAATGTGTTTGAGATCATCCTTGCTGGTGCCAAGCCATTTGTTCTATTCGGCTTATGTTCCGACTGATATGTACTTTGTTGTCCTCGAAGATGTTCTCATAACTTAGACAAACATATCTAGAGACTATCTAACTAGTCTAAGTCATGGAATTTTTCCATTTTAATTCCTCTCACTCAGTTTCCAATTCAGACTCAAACTTAGCTCCAAAGTGATATTTTCAATTCTGCTTTCTCCAACTTCTCTAGATTGCTCAAATATCTTACTAGAGGTATTTAGATCTTATCTAAATGGTTGAATTGTCAATAGTTCATCTTTTCCCAGTTTTGCCTCCTTTTAGCTGGATTTGAGCTATTGTCTAACTTAGAATCTAAATTGTCGATCTTAAGAACATGTGACCAAACACTTAGCAAACTAGTTAGCCCAAATGGTTGTGATGGTCATCAGGCACCAAAACAAATCTAGAAATGAGTTAAACCTCATTTCCCTTTCATCACCCCAATATTCTTTTGGTCATTTTCTTGCATAAAGGATCACTATCACAGCAAGACTATGGCAATATGTTAAGTTTAGCAACCTCGTGAAAGAATATGTGAGTTGGAGGGTGAAGAGTGGCATCTTTTCCAATCATCATAATCTGGCACATCATGTTGTTTTCACCATTTAAATCAATTGCATAGTATGAATCATCTTCTGCATACCTCTCAAATACCCTCTCTTATGCTACAGCTACCTTGAACATATTGTATGTTGAGTTCCAACGTGTGACAACATCAAGCGACAAGAAAGCCTTGGTGTTGACCTTCTCTAGCTCTGCACACTTCTTAAATTTAGCAATCCTAGCAGGAGAGCCCTTAATTGATTTAACAGCTACACGGACATGCTTGATAGATATGTCAAGCTCTTTCAATCCCTCTTAAACTATCAAGTTTACAATATATGTTGTGCACCTCATGTGAAGTAACTTGGATTCCAAGATGCTAATCTTCGATTTATTAGTCACATTTGCCATGTAGGAAACTACACCATTATTAGTTGAAGCATTATTAACGGTGATGGTAAACACCTTGTCCAATCCCAAATTAGCCAGACACTTCTCCATGTCTTTTCCTATGGCATCTGCCATGTGACCCTTAACCATGAGAAATCGTATAATTATCTTTTGTAGCTACCATGATTCATCAACAAAATGAGTTGTCAGTTTGTCACACACATGTAGCTTTACTGATGGCCGAATGTACATGTGTATGTTATTAAGCATACTCAAAGGCACATGTTGTACAATGGTTATTGTATATCATTTTTATTTAATAGGTTATGAGCTCAAATCTTATTATGCGTAGTATTTTGCCTCCTATTTCTTCTTTAATAGGTGTTTGGCTAGCAGGGTGTCACTAACTCTAGAAAATAGGTTTTTGCGGCTGCTTTGACATTCTTGCCCGTCGTTCCATTTTTTAGTCAAACAATTTATGTACAAATAATTTTGCCACGCATATGAAATAAAAATACCATTAAAAATGTTAAAAACACAAAATATGACATGTCCATTGTCGATATGGTATTCATTTGTATCTAATTACACGCTAAGGCAACAGAAGTAGCTAAGTATCACGAAATGCATCCATGGTGGTGAAGCTTGATTCCGATGTTGTTCCATCAGAGGCATGCTATGACATTGCATACGTGTTGTACCTTTCTAGGATAGTTGGAACAAAGTTTGGATCTCGATCAAAATTAGCAAAGTCTTTGTCCTCACTTTCATGCTCGCATATGAAATTGTGAAGAACCATGGTAGCAGCAACTATCTTATTTTGTGTTAGCATACAAAAACATGGCATCTTATAGAGGACCTACCATTTCCTCTTTAATACCCCAAATGAGCGCTCTATGACATTTCGAATAGATGAGTGAACTTAGTTGAACTTCTCTTTTGGAGTACTTGGTTCCATACCTCGATGCCACTCTGGTAAGTGATACTGTTCTCCCTTGTATGGAGCTAGGTAACCTGGTTAATTAGGATAACCTACATCCACAACATAGTACTTGCCTGCATACAATTTACAAATAATAATAAGAATATATGCATCCATATTATTAGAAACAATAATAACATCCATGATACTATAAAAATTGTACCTAGAGGAGGATGTGGGAAGATATCTGCATCCGCTTCTAATGCATGGTACAATACACTGGTTGACTTGTAGCCACATAAGTGTATCGCATATCAAAATCATAAACAGCAAGCACATTCTGAGTTTCCATTTCTATCTAATATCTCACTTGCGCTTAATGAGAAAGAGTGACATGAATATGAGTTCCATCAAGATCACCTATACAGTCCTTGAAGTGTGGATAAGCTCTTTTATCATTTCGAATCCTCTTATGCACTATGCGAAAATTAGGAGTTGGTCTCAAGTAATCATCATCCATTGCAATCACACACTCTAGAACTTCATAAAACTTTCTACTGATGGTTTCACTAGAGTGCTTAAACTTGTTTTGACATCTTCTATTTGACTCACAACCACCACATATAAATAGAAAGATTGCAAGCATTTCATAAGTGTTCATGTGTTTGGATGGTTTCAGTCCATAGCTACCAACACATCATGAAGACCAAATAAAAAATCATTGTTCATACGCAACATTGTGTGACATTCACCTGGAGTGTTTATTGTCTCTATAAGCCACCCCATCCCACTCAGTTGATAAGTCCTTGGTGGTGCCTTATCCATGTACATGTCAACATAAGTATCAACAAGTTTGGCACACTGTAGAACTAGATCAAGAAAATCACCATCTGTAGAACTAGATCAAGAAAATCACCATCATCGCTAGATTCATCACTCTCACTTCTAGTCATTTGTTGTAAACAATTATAACTTTAATGACATATTCAAATTGTTCACACAAAGTAAAAAAAAGGTTCAATGACAATTGGAAAGGAACATAAAAATAAGAAGGTACATCGATAATGCCACAAAGGAAAAGAAACATAGAAAAAGTCACTAAGAATCAATTCTACTTTGCGTATTTGTCATTATATTTTCTTCTCAGTCAATTGAACCTTATGTCATTAGTAGGCAAGGTCATAAACATCTCCCTTTGCTCCTTCTTCACAAACAATTCAGAAGCAATGTAATGTTCATTGGTCTCATAGCCAGCACCACAAGCAATCAGATCACTTGATCGATAGAAAATTTTCCATCTTTCTTAGAAACATATTCATTTGTAGAACTAGCCATGCTTGTGATTGCTTCTTTGATGAGGAGTGCATTTCATGTCTTAGCTTTCTTGCCTTTTCCTATATCTTTTACTGGCTTTGTTATCCTCTTGCTAGTAGCTGGAATGGAATGGCAGCAACGTCATCATCTTCAATTTCTTGAGTTTCAAAAATGGATGCATCATCTTGTGCATCAAAATTAGATTCCTCCCCTTGTGTGCCACCATCAACTGGGACTGCAGGAACATTTGCATCATGATTTGTTTCAATATCTGTACCTCGAGGAGACCAATAGTCACCACCAATACTAATGATGCATCCAAAGCACCTAGCCAATTCATCTTCATTTTTAAGACCAAGCTTTCTGAACTTTCCACATCCTCTAATGTCCTGAAATGTATAAGAACCATGAATAAATAATCAAAAAAACATCAATGAATAATGGTACCATATATCAAAAATATGATATGGCACTTACTGCTCTTGCTTTCTTCCACCAATCATCATTCATATCAATAGTGCCTTTCTCAGATCCCAACTAGTCCCTGTTTGCCTCAACTTTAGTTTCCTACATACCTTGAAATCCTCCTTTAATTTGTCCCATTTATTCTTTAGTTGTAACCTAGTCACCACAAGACCTGTCCTTTCTTTGAACTCTTTCTCTACCTTAGTATAACCAACTGAATTCAAACAAGTGTTTGGGCAATTCCCTCTCGCAACTTGTTTAGCAAACAACTTATGTACAATCCAAGTGTTGTCAATATCCGAACCAATTTCTGGCATCTAGTCTCACAAATTTAATTTCAATATGCATTTAAAAAAACTGACAACAACGTGCACATGATTTATGTACTAAAAATCACATTCATGAGGAGTTTCATTGTAATTTTAGTAAAGAAATTGTATGCCTTGATGTTTTATGTAATATGGACAACCAATTGCTTGCACTTGCCCTGGTTCGACCACTGTAGGGGATTGGCGAGCGTGCAGATTAGCCTTCCCTTGCTTGCACTTCCCCATTTCTTGAAAAAGATCGGCGGACGTGCGTAGTATATGGATTCGCGAGCATGCAGAGCGGATGGCGGCGCACGCGTGCAAGGCATAGGGTTATCGGCGGGCGCGTGCAGCAGGTGGCGGTGTGGCCACGTGCGCAGGGAGCTGGATGGCGACGGGCGCGCGTAGCAGGCGAGGGCGTGCATTGATAGCTAGCGGCGCGGGCGAGCAGGGGAAGGGAGTGGTGCTTGCGATCCTGAGTAGGCGGCGGCACGGGTGAGTAAGGGAAGGCCGAGGCGGCGAGGAAGGTAGCCGGTGGGGGCGATAAGGTGGAAAAGAAAGCCGAGGGAACAACCACCCTATCCTGCGCCGCCGAGAATTAGCCGATGGATGTGCACTCGGCCTCGTGAAAAGAACATAAGTGGGGCGCAATGGAGAATAGGTTAGAACCAAATATTTTTTTGTAATGGATGGCATTGGTGGATAAATAATATAGAACTCCATGTCTGCGTCCAGTTTTAGGTGTTTTAGAGCTAGAAAAGAGGTGCTCTAAACTCTGGGATCAACTCTATGGAGTTATGCTGCTACACAAAAATGTGGAGTTGGGATGTTTGGCCGGCTAAACTCAACTCCATCCTGGAGTTTGAAGTTGGAGCCATGTCAAACCGGGCCTAAGTCCAGTTAACTATTAGCAAAGGGATATTTGAGACCTCCAAACAATAGGTTGATTGAATCTATTGGTTTTCTGTAGTACCCCTTCGTCGAGTGGAAGTCGCGTTGTCTATTGAAAACCCAACTAATGAACTAATTATTAGTTAAGGGTTCAACTAATGATTAGCTGAGATTTTAGTTAAGCAGTTTGGAACTCTAATTTTAGTTGGTAATAATTATCTCTAGAGGTTTCCAAACACGTCCTAAATCTAATTACTTGTTGGAATAGGAGGTGGTCCTGACATCCCAGAAATATGCTTATTTATGTGATTTACAGTAACTCACAAAGTTAAAACTTATTTACTGTAACCTGTAAAATTAAACTAATTTGTAGGTTGATCAACAACCCGCATCATCATGCACTGTACCGGCCTCTAGTGCTCATCAACTCTTTGACGAGCCACGTTCCAATCTACTTGGTAGATTGTTATAGTGACTGGGAAAAACACATGGAGAACACGCTACATGACCATGCGTGGTTCGTGGGGAGTAGGTTATGAGGCTACGCTAGCACCTCACCGGTCATCAAGCTGCCAGGGCTCGCATGCCTCCTCGACCGCCACGATACACATCTTTGTCGCTAGGCTCATGGGCCTACCTGCTGCCGCCGTGCGGCGTCACACTGACAACCTTGCTGCCTCGCCGCCACACGCCGTTGATTGTGTGCCATACAACATGGTGGTCGTCGGGCCCATGGAGAACTATGAGAGAGAATATTTGGAAGAAAAAAGATAAGAGCACGAAGGAGAGAAGAAGGAATTCGACCAGATTATTTTTTAAGGGTCTAATAGGGATAAAAACTAACGGAAACGAATAAAAAAACCTATGTCGAGCAACAACATAAAACAAATAATAGAGAGAGAGAGAGAGAACATTTTGTTGTTGTCAATAGCTAGAATGACATTTTGTGCTATAGTTTATCACAATGTGAAACTTTAGCTAATACACTAATTCATATTAAGACGATTTCGGGTTTCTTAAATACGAGATAAATACAGCTAACCCAGCTAAAAACAGGATCCGCAAAAACAAGTGAGTTTCCGAAATTCTTTTTTGCAACTACTAAAACAGTTTGATCAAATGTGAAAAACGGTATATGTCAGAATAAAGTTTTACCCATCCATTTCCAACCCTAGGGTCGAAGCTCGGATACGCTTGTTTTCTAGGGTTCTAACTAGACTTTGATCTAAAGGAATCTATCTTTATTAAAAAAAAACTTACAATTTACAACAGTGGGAGAGTGAGTATAAGTATACATAGTTTTGTCGAATCAGTTTTAGGGTTTAGGGTTCTAGGATGTTTGCCTACTTGAACAGTGAAAGACCAGCTACCGTATCTTAATTTCTTGAAGACAAGACTATAGCAAAAAATTTGAAAGGAGCAAACATCCTTCCAAGCTGCACTGTTTCATTTAAGTATACACCAATGTACCAAGATCCAGTTTAGACTTGACGAGAACAGCTAAAACACCAAGGCATAAAAATATCTACATTGAATGCGAAAAAAAGTATGGGGAAAAGGTTTCCAGGTGCCAGTGTTCCCTCAGAATGGGGACAAGATGTCGAGATGTACTAAAGGAAAATAAACCATCGCAAGGAACATTAAGGCACAACCATTCCATACTATTGAGAATTATTCAGATGGCAGATGCTCTGGAGCCAATGAGCTCCAAAAACTTTGAACAAAACTTTACCAATGCAAAGCACAGTTAGTTTGGAGGAATCAATCTTCTGGGATTCGCCATCTTCTCAAAGCCTTCTCAAGTGTCTCAGCTCGTTCATGGACATGTGCTGCTTCATCTTCCACCCAAGTTCTGAAATAAGATGGTATATGTGTAAGATCAGTACCAAACATCTTTTTTTCCTTTTCAATTTAGCCCAAGAGTACCAATACAACAATTAAGGACTTGTTTGGGAACAAGAGTAATGGAGTGGATTGAAGGGGCTAAAATCCCTTACTATTTTTGGTTTCTAGGTACTAATTTTTAGTACCTACATTTTATTTTATTTTAGTCCCTAAATTGCTAAATAAGTTTTAGTTTCCGTATTTAGCAATTTAGAGACTAAAATGGAATAAAATGAAAGGACTAATAATTAGTCCCTAGAAACCAAACACCCATCAATTTTGAATAGTAAGGATTTTGGCCCCTCAATCCACTCCATTACCCTTGCTCCCAAACAAGCCCTATTGTGAACTTATAAATGCCCCAAAGTACCAAGTCTAGATAGATAAATGCTGTACAGTTGGTATCCAGCACCGACAACACATTTTACATTTTAGGGTTTGCCCATGTAAACACCTCAATCCATGTATTCATCTCAACCCATATATATGATGGGATGGAGTGATATAGAATTATGATGTGGAATTGAGTTTAAATTCCACACGAATCCACCCAAACATAGAAAACATCAATGGCATAGTGCTGTCACTGAAACAACACGTGTAACAGTGAAGTCATTGGCCAAATTGATAATTTCTTCAAGAAGACTGATGTTGATGCTAAGTATATTATTTTTCGCATTAAAATTGCATCAAGGGGCCCCTATTTCCTTTAATTAACACAAATGCAGATGAGCGGATTTACCAGCATAAAAGCTTGGTATGGTTCAATATAGTAGAAATTGATTCTGGAGTTTTAAAACTCGGCCTACAGGGTAAGATAGTCCCAAACATTGAATTAAGAAATATAGGTCAAGAAAACCCTCGAACTGCCCCACTCATACATATCAGCCCTGTAGCCCATGTGACCATACACAACAGCACCATAGGCCATGTGAGAACCTCGAACCCGACCAAAACCAACAGCACCATAGGCCATGTGAGAACCTCGAACCCGACCAAAACCAATGTTGAACTAAGACATGTGTTTTATCGTAGGACAGGACAGACTAGGGGATTTGTTCAAAATTGAACAGAAATGGATTTTAGCCTCCCTCAATCCCCTTCTCGCAAACAAGCCCTGACGGTGTTAATTCAGTCCACAAAAAGACGTTTGTACCCATGCAACATTTCCCCGCTTTTTATTAACTGATTATAAATTTGCTCGCGTTTTAATATTAAAGTTTGGAATATAATTATAACATAAATTCGATCATAAATTTTGAAAAAAAAATATTTTAACTTTGAGCTTAAAAATATTTCAAGACCGATGAAAATTAATTTAATATTAAATTTTGAAAACAAATGTCAACATTTTAATTTTATTTTTGAAAACATTTTAGTTCTAATATATTTTCAAAAAATATAATTAAAATGTTGTCAGCTTTGTCAAAATTTAATGTCAGATTCAAAGTTTTTATCAATTTCGAAAAAGTTAAAATATTGATTTTCAAAAAATATGGTTAGATTTATGTTTTTTCTCGAAAAGTGCAGTAGAATTGCGCCCTATTTATACATTAGGAGGAAGGAAACAAAAGGTCCGACCCAAAATACAAAACACTCCTTACGAAGGCCAGAAGCAACCGTACATGTAGGGATCCATAACACAGCAAAAAAACTAAAACAACCTAGCCGAGGCCCCTAAGCAGTAGAAGGGGCAGCCAAAAAGTAAAGACCTTTGGCACCCATTTTTGCTTTTCCTCGTCTACAAACTCAAGGTTAGATTTATGTTACGATTATATTCCGAACTTACATATCAAATGAAGGTAAATTTGCAAACAGTTAATAAAAAGAGGGGCAATGGTGCTAGGGTATGAATGTCTCTTTGCGGACTGAGTTAACACGTTAAGCGGCGATAACGGAATAGGGGCAAAATGGCTCTTTGTTTCAAAAAAAAAAGGGGCATATAACTTTAAAAAACAAAGTTGCAGCCCCGCCCCGAGTAGTGGCAACTATGCAATTGCCCCCTCCATTGCTTTTCAATGCAACCAGCAAAGAAGGTACAAACCAGATAATCATGTACAAGTCCACTATGAATTGGTGTCCACAACGACCGATGATTCGCACATTTTTTAGGGATCGCCCCATGCAACCACATTGATGTTGTTAAGTATATCTCTACTATATTTTGCCAGAGTACCCATTTAGTGTTTTGGGGTTAGCCCCTTGTAATTACAGTTACCCTGTGTAATGGGCCAGGCCCAACAACCTGAGTCTATTAATACAACTCCTAACCCTGAGTTAGGGTTAGAGTTTTATTCCAACTTGGTACCGGAGCCACTTTTCTCCCACCCCCACAGCCGCCAGACTCTTCTCTGTCCGTCCACCTCCACTGCCGCTGACCTCCTCCCTGTCCGGCCGCATCCACTCCCTCCTCTGGCCGTCGGACCTCCCACCATTGACACCTCCTTCCCCAGTGTCGGCCAACCCCAGGCCACCGACCCTTCTCCACTGGACAGGAGTCGCCACCGCACAGTGGGCAAGTTCGCGCCCGGCCGCTCCTTCCCTTCCACCTCCAACCACCCCTTGCTCGTGAACATCACGCCGTCGTCGATCCGGCCCGCCCTCGGGTTGCGCCGCTGCCGCCCCTTCGCCGCCGCCGAGCGCCTTTTCCCCGGGCGGTGTCGCGCTCCCTGCTCGCCCCACGGTGAGCGTCGCTCGACACCTCTTCGCTAGTGGTGAGCGCCCCCTCCCCTGGCCGTCGAGGCTGTGTCCAGCACCCCCTTCCCTCCTCCCACCGTCAACCCGGTCAGATCTACGGTGTCCTCTTCCTCCTTCCTGTGTGTGGCCACCTCTCTCATGGCCGCCGCGACCACCGGGCCCGGGTGTTACCCTTCCCCGGCATGTCGGAATGCGGCCCCTTCCCCTGTTGCGCAGCCGACCCTATTCCCCACACCCACGTTGGCAGCGATCCGCGCTCTTCGTGCTGTCGCCGAGCCCTTCTCCAGTACTGACGGAATCACCATTGCCGCCTCCTCCGACGCCGGCGTGTTGCACCCCACGACATCTGGCCTCCTTTTCGCTACGCTCGTCGGCCCAAGCATGCTACCTCTAGCAGCCACCTCTGCGGTCCCGCTCACCGCTGTCGGGCTACTCGCAGGCGTGGACCCACATGTTGTCCACCGCGTCACGCTCAGCATCCTCCTGCGTCGGGCCCCCCTTTGCTGGCGTGGCTCTCGTCTCTAATCTCGTGCATGTGCGCATCTTCCTTACGACAGTCAGCTTGTCCAAGGCATTTTCGTGGCTTTCTATCCGGCCATGAACCCTGTTTTTCGTGATTGCGTCGAGCTCCACCCTCAAGTGGGCCGCTACGTGCCTGGGCCACTTGTTTTCCCCCGTGATGGGATTGCCTCCCTGACGATCGAGCCCTTGTTCTCTCTAGGGATGAAAACGGTCGAAAACGATCGAAAAAACAGCTAAATTGTTTTTGTTTTCATATTTTTTGGTCGGGACGAAAACGAAAACGAAAACCAACGGTCGAAATACGGGATCGGAAGTGTCGGTTATTCGAAAACGATCGAAAACGATAAACTATAGTCGGAAAGATAACTATTTTGTAGTTTTATCAAAAACATAATAAAGTGATGTATTGCCTAATTTTTAAGATTTAGAAATACACAAACAACTCTTTTTCATCATTCATATTAGTTAGAGTAATTATAACATTTGCTTTTCGCGTATTCATTCACTTGAACACAACAAAAATCTATAAGTTAAATAAATTATATGCTAGATCTATCTCATATTATATAAAACGGTAGAAAAACGGTATTAGCACGACTCGAAAACGAAAAATATGAAAACGGTCGAAAAACTAGCTAAATCGTTTACATACCGTTTCTAATCGGTTCCTGAACAATTCGAAAACGATCGGGAAAAAACAGTATTCGAAACGGGACGGTACGGGAATTTCTCGTCCCGTTTTCACCCCTATTTCTCTCCCTCACCTTCCAGTGGCTCCGTCGGAGCGCCTTCCCTAGCTCCTTGCACACCATGCCTTCGACCACCCCCCTCCTCTCCCACTGATTGGGTGGTCGACTCTGGAGCCTCCTTCCACACCACTCCTACCCCAGCTCATTATCCCACTACCATCCTCCACTCCCCTCCCATCCTTCATCTATTGTTGTGGGAACGGTTCTACCCTCCCGGTCACCTCAGTGGGTGTATCGATTCTCCTGGGACCATTGTACCTTAATGACGTCTTTGTTGCTCCCCATCTTACTCATCCCCTTCTCTCGATCGTCGCTTCACTAGTTATAACCACTGTTCTATAGAGTTCGATCCCTGGGGCTCACCATACGCCACCTTCCCACTCGTGTCGTGCTCGCCCGCTACGACAGCTCCGACCCCCTCTACTCTATTCACTTGCCCCCACTTCCCTTACTGGTGTATCCTCCCCCATGCTCTTACTGCTCCCACCACCTCCGCCATTTAGCATCGTCGACTCGATCACCCTGGACCTGACGTGATGTCCCAGCTCTCTAGCCGCTCCGACATCTCTTTGTAGTCAGGGTCCATTTGGACACCTCTGCCATGTTTGCCAGCTCGCTCGTCACTCTCGTCTACCTTTCCCCACTTCCACGTCCAAGGCTGCTCAAGCCTTTGATCTAGTTCATTGTGATCTCTGGACCTCTCATGTCCTCAACCTTTCGGGTTACAAATACTACCTAGTCATTTTGGACGACTTCTCTTATTTTCTTTGGACTTTCCCACTTCAGCTAAAGTCCGACATGTTCACCACCCTCACTTCTTCGCCTGGGTCTCCACCCAGTTCCGTCGCCCTGTCCATGCCCTCCAGTGTGATAATGGCCGCAAGTTCGACAACAACTCTAGCTCCTTCCTCACCCATGGCGTCTAGTTCTGTCTCTCGTGCCCCTACACCTCTCCTCAGAACGGTCGGGTCAAACGCATCATTCGCACCAGCACCAAGATGATATGTTGCCTTCTCTTCCAGGCGTCTCTCCATACCAGCTACAAGGCAAAGGCCCTGCACACCGCCACACACCTCAACTGCCTCCCCTCGAAGGCGATGGGCCACCACACTCCCCACTTTGCCCTGTATGGCACAGCCCCCTCCTACGACCACCTTCACGTGTTCGGTTGTGCCTGCTATCCCAACAGTCCCGCTACCGATCCCGATAAGCTATCTCCTCGCTCCACTCGCTGCCTCTTCCTCGGTTACTCCCCTAACCACAAGAGGTATCGCTGTCTTGACCTCGTCACCCACCGCATACTCATCTCTGGTCACGTTGTTTTCAACGAAGATGTGTTACCCCTTATTGGCTCCTCCCCACCCACCGATCTCGACTCTCCTTAAGTATGATTCGGTTCCCCCTCCACCCCGATCGCTCATGCCTACTTTTCCAACACCACCGCTCGCGCCTCTACCCGCACCACATGCGGCCCAGACGCCCCGGCTTGTGTCGTTACTCGTGCGGCTCCGACGCCACCGCTCGCGCCTCTACCCGCGCCACGCGTGATCTCGACGCCTCTTCTCGCGTCTCTTCCCACGCCACGCGCGGCTCCGTCGACGAGTGTGGCCCGCTTTGCCGACCTTGTTCTGGTCTACCACCGCCCGCAGCGGGCCACTCCCTCGGCCCCCACCAAACTGGCCCCGTCAATGAGCGTGGTTCGCTTCGTCGACCCGCCCTCGTCTACCACCACCGTGAGCAGGCCACTCCCTTGGCTCCCGACGACCCGTCGTCCCGCATCGAGCCTCCCGTGTACCACCCAGTCGCCATCCATCGCGACCCCGGGCACGTCCTCCAGATGGTGACTCGTCACGCAACCGGCGTTCTCCGCCATATCAACCGGCTAATCCTGACGTCTGACGCTCCTCCGGACGCCTCCCTGGTCCCCTAAACCGTTCGTGCCGGCCTCGCCGACCCCCACTGGCGCAGCACAATTGAGGAGTACGAGGCCCTGCTAGCCAGCCAGACCTGGGGCCTGGTGTCGCGTCCACCAGGCACCAACGTGGTCACCAACAAGTGGATTTTTTGCCACAAGTTGACCTCGAATGGCTCCCTCGACCGCTACAAGGCCTATTGGATCCTTCGGTGCTTCACCCAGCGCCCCAGAGTCGACTACGACGAGACCTTCAGCCCCATCGTCAAGTTCGCCACCGTTCGGGCTGTTCTCGCCACAAGCTGACCTCGGATGGCTCCCTCGACCGCTACAAGGCCTATTGGATCCTTCGGTGCTTCACCCAGCGCCCAGAGTCGACTACGACGAGACCTTCAGCCCTGTCGTCAAGTTCGCCACCGTTCGGGCTGTTCTCACCCTCGCCCTCTCCCGGGCCTGGGCGATTCATCGGCTCGATGTCAAGAATGACTTCCTCCACGGCACTTTGACGGAGATTGTCTATTGCAGCCAGCCCACCGGCTTCGTCAACTTCGCTTGTCTGGATCTAGACTGTCGGCTGAACCGCTCCCTGTACGGCCTCAAGCAAGCGTCGCGGGCCTGGTACAGTCGCTTCGTCTCCTACTTGGCCTCCATCGGTTTCATCAAAGCAAAGTCGGATACGTCTCTGTTCATCTATCGACACAGCGACGACACCTTCTACCTCCTGATCTACGTCGACGACACTGTGCTCACAGCGTCTACCGTCGACCTTCTACAGCGCACAATTGGTGCCCTTCAACAGGAGTTCGTGATGAAGGACCTAGGGCCTCTTCACTTCCTCGGCATCACCGCCAAGCGTCGACCTCGGGGTCTTCCTCCACCAGCACTAGTACGTCATCGACGTCCTAAAGCGAGCTCGTATGTCCGACTGCAAGCCATACTCCACGCATGTCGACACTCAGGTGAAGCTCTCTAAGGACGATAGGCCCAGACGTCGACGCGACGTCCTACCAGAGCCTGACCGGCGCCCTCCAGTACCTGACCTTCTTCATGACCGACATCGCCTACGCCGTCCAGCAGGTGTGCCTGCACATGCACACCCCGAGGGAGCCCCACCTTACCACTCTCAAGCGAATCATGTGCTACCTCTGCGGCTCCCTCGACTACGGCCTTCTACTCCAACCTCCCCTGCGTCGAAGCTCGTGGTCTACACCGACACTGACTGGGTTGGCTGTTCCTTGGTGTCAACCTCGTCTCCTGGGCCGCCAAGCGGTAGCCCGTCGTCTCCCGCTCCAGCGCAGAGGCCGAGTACCGCGTTGTGGCCAACGGCATGGCAGAGGCCTCTTGGCTACGCCAGCTTCTCCAGGAGCTCCACAGCCCCCTTCAGAGTGCCACCCTTGTCTACTGCGACAACGCCAGCGCGGTCTACCTCTCCACCAATCCCGTGCAACATCAGCACACGAAACACGTGGAGATCGACATGCACTTCGTTCGTGAGCGTGTCGCTACCAGTGACGTTCGGGTTCTCAGCGGCCCAACCACGCTACAGTTCGCCGACATCTTCACCAAGGGGCTACCGTCGAGTGTATTCGCCAATTTTCGATCTAGTCTCAACATCTGTACAGGATCGAGTTGAGAATGCGGGGGGGGGGGGGGGGGGGTGTTAGAGTATCCGTTTAGGGTTAGCCCCTTGTAATTACGGTTACCCTTGTGTAATGGGCTAGGACCAACAACCTGAGTCTATTAATACAACTCCCAACCCTAAGTTAGAGTTTCGTTCCAACTTATTTAAGTAGGAATAATCTCCCTTCGTACGTCTGGCAATAATAAAAAATAATATGGAGGGAGAAGATTCAAAAAATGGTCTTTGAGACCGGAGCAGAGCTCCTTAGCTAACCCTTTAACCAATGCAGCTAATGGTTAGTTGCGTCATGCAAAGAAAAGATATTATAAATATCTATATAATAATAATTTGAAAGTAAAAACTAACAACAACAAATGAATTTTTTTGAATAAGACGAACCGGTCAAATTAGCGTCAAAAAAAGTCAGACGAATCATAAATTGGAACCGTAGCAATGTTCGGGCAATAATAAATGACAATTTTTGAATAAGACAACCAGTCAAATTAGTGTAAAAAAAAAGTCAAACGAATCATAAATTGGAACGGAAGAAATAATATATGGAAACCGTAGCAATGCACGGACAGTTAACTAGTTAATTTGAACATGTGATGACAAAAAAATTAAGGTTGTATAGAATACATACCTTAGCATCGTAATAGCTTCCTTCTCAGCTTCAAGATATGATTTAGCTTCATTGACAGCTTGATGCTTACTGGTCATGTCAGACAACTGGTTTTCCAAAGTTTGCTGATCAGCCATGACCTCTTCATTCTCAGTTGCCAATCTATCGTACATGCCATCAACTTCTAACCTTAAATTTATGAGTTCCTGGTTCTTGCGTTCTAAAGCTGCTCGTTCTTTCAACAAGACTGCTAGTTCCTCTTCTCTGTCTGCCCTCTCATTTGCAAGCTCATCCAACACATGTTGAAGATTATTGTCAACTTCAAGAGCCCGTTCTTGCTCCTTTTTCATCTTTTCCTCCCATTGTTGTTGTATATCTCCCCTATTAATTAACTCTTCTGTTATTTCAGCTATAACAGAAAGACGGGCTTGGTTATCTGATTCAAGTCTATTTAACTCTTCCTGAATTGCTTCCTTCATTCGACCACTGGTCAGCGCAGCAGCTGCTTGCGCTTTAGTTACAGGTTTGTGCGGTTGAAGGCGCCTAGTATTTCCTGTAACGTTCCATGATTTTAAAGAGAATAAAGATAGCAAGAATATTGATGCATGTCAATTGGCCTTGCCAAGATTGTAAACCATAGTCATGAGCTGCCAGAAGAGGGTAAGGCCTACTAGAAGCAACAAATCAGGTACTGCTTGGTAAGTTATACATGTCCAAGTCAGATAAAAGATATTTTTCAAGAGAATGACTAAAACTAGGTAAGCATGGCAACCTCAATTATATGCAGAAAGAGGTACGAGTTTGACATTTAATGTCAAAGCAATCACCTCAACATTGAGGCCAAACCAATGCAACATAAAATACTAAGTAGTAGATAATAGTTCTGAGTACTGCCACATTCATTTGAATAGCGGACAAAAAGGCTTATGCCTCCACATGTGAACAGAAAAGTGAAACATATTAACATAACTTTAGAAACACCATTAGAAGATGCCAAAATAAGTTGCTTCTGATCGCTATAATGGTCAATCTAAATACTAAAAAGGAGCTCCTGCTGCTCTACTATTTTTCTTGCAAGTTGCAGAAATTTACTCACATGTAACTGAAAAAACATAGATAAATACTAACAGATCATACCAAAAACTCTGCTGATGATGCTGTTTTCACCAGCCATTAGCTCTATGAGCATGGATGGAGACACATCTGGGCAAGCACGCAGATCCAAAATGCAAACATTTTGACTCAGCATCTGGACTGTAACCAGAGTCAGAATTTACAAAAAGAATGAAACAAAGCATCTAACTAAAGTTGCAAGAAAATATCAAATAAAAGATATGAGTACCTTTTGGTCTATTTCCAATGCACATGGATGCTCAACAAGCACTTTCCAGTTGACAAGGTCGAAACGAGAGAGGTAACTACAACAACAACAACAAAGATCAAATAACTAAGAATCACATTTCAATTATCAAATTGAACAGTACGAACAATCAAATGCCATATGTTAAGCTAGTACCTATCAGGTAGGAACAAGGAATTTCCCTTGGAAGGAGAGCCAGTTGTTAATGTTTCCAAGGAGTTTGACAACTTGCTGGATATTATACCAGATTCTCCTAAAGCTTTCCATCACCAATTCAGAAATTAAATTTTTTTACAGTGTCAGCTACTCAAATAACATAATCTGGAACTTCGAAAGAAGCTAGTCTAAGGGAAAAAAAGAAAATGGACAATATCGTAAAAGTTTCACTACATGTTACACTGGCAAATGCAACGCGGAATAGTTAGATAAAGAGGACTGTCTCAAAAATGTAGGAAGACCTTCTAGAATACCAATATGATAAATACTGCAACTTACATTGGATATACAGAAAGTCTGGGTGGTCTATATTTACATCATCAAAGGCACATTGGACTGTGCCAGAAGTTAATTTATTAGGAACAATACTTTGCATCTTCTTCCTACAAATTGCAAAAAAAAATGTAACATAAAGAAACTAGCAAACGCGATCAATAGCTTTAAAATATATTTTATACTCTCATGCCCCATTACCTCTCAAACTTTGAGCACAACTTAACAAACCATCTTGCAAATTCCTTCCGTGTACAAAAATCACTGGAGCTAACATCTTTCTCAATTATCTGATCAAACACAGTATATGAGTAAATAATATATGGCTTCCTAATAAATGTTGCCTACAGTATAAAATTAGGAATGAGTTATCATACATGAAATAACATCACCATTGAAACAGCCATACATAGGTGATAAGTTCAGACTACTTGTAATAATTTAAACAGCAATATGTTATGTGTATTAAATTGCATGCACCGACCAGTTCAACCGAAAAGCTTAAGTTGATGGTCACTTGCATTCTAACATGCCTCGGACATGGAATAGGAACAAGCAACAATTATTTTATTTAATTATGCTAACTAGGATTGAAACTCGAGACCTTTGGCTTTGATACCATATTAAGATTGATATTAAGACCGATATTAAGATTGACATTAAGACCGATCATAGGATCGACATTGTCCCGAATAGTGGGTTCAAACTGACAAGTGTCACACGCCTTTACATTTTGATTCTTCTTAAGACATGCCCCGAGCATCATTTTACAATTTCATGAAGCACTCATATGCATGTTGTGAAATAATTGCTTTGATTGCTTATGTTATAACTTGAGTTTATGCATTAAATAACCACAAAAGTAACATAGAATTATTGTGATGCTTGCTACCATAAGTGAGTTTCATAAGGAATGAGGTCAAGCTTTTTCATCTATACCAATATATAATCCACCGGTTTAAACTTGCAAAACCCACCCAACCAAATCACCCCCACACCCATAATCTCCACTAAATCCACCAAACAAACTGCACACAAACTTAACACACCATCAAAACCAACGGTTCAGATCGCTGGATAACCCCCTCTCCCTTACTCAAATCTAATGGACAATATTATTTGGATCATCACTCATCCCTCCCCCTCTCCCATCCACGAGCACGCCCCCGCGACGCCCGAGGCATTTCATGCCAAGCGACGCCCCATGGCGTCACGGAATGCCAGGAGCGCCTATGCATCGCTCGCAAGGTCGTCAGCCCCCACCAGCGCCGCGACGACGAGCAGAAGCATGGGGAGCGGGGAATGGAGGTGTCGGGGCTGCCACGGTGGGAGCGGCGGCTGCCGCATCTCAGCTAGGGTGGCGAGAGCCGAGCCGGGCCGAAGCAGAAGGAGACAAGGCGGAGAAGGGTGGCATCTGTTTCAGGGGGAGGGATGTTGGGTGGTCTGCTTTGTTGTTGTGTGGGCGGAGGTGGAGTCTAGCGTGCGGAAGAGAAAACCCCTAAAAACTCTCGTGCGCGCTTAGCGGAATGGGCCTTGGGACTTGGGAAATTCGCGGGCAGGATTCATCCGAGGGTTGGAAAGTTGCGCTGCTAAGGATTGGTGGGGCCGGATGACTGGCACAAGAAATAGCCTAATAGGAGGCAGCAAACAAACATGTGGCAAGAGGGCCTAGGTGGGAATGGGAACGAAGATGGGGTTTCCTCTCCGAAAAGGGAAG
Organism: Zea luxurians; assembly: GCA_029449295.1. Classification (NCBI taxonomy): domain Eukaryota; kingdom Viridiplantae; phylum Streptophyta; class Magnoliopsida; order Poales; family Poaceae; genus Zea; species Zea luxurians. Next base: position 17,283,048 of record JAOPSE010000037.1, read on the forward strand.
ACCGACCGAGAGAGGATCCGATGAATAGGACCGACAGACTGGGTGATTTGGTTGGGTGACTCGCATTGTCGCCGCTGTTGAAAAAGATATATCTTGAGTTTGCTTGATCCAAAAATTATAAAATTTGTGTTGTGGCTAGGAAATATGTTTGCCTTCAGTTTAAAAATAGTTTTGGCATATGATACTGTTTAGAATATACTTTTATTTATTTAACTAGGGTTTGCTCTATTAAATACATAACTTAAAATGTAAAGTAGTAAAAATGGTAAAAACCACTTTTGCTGACTTTCTTGTATGCAAGGCTGCCTAATCTGAAATTTTGGACCTGGAAATAATATATTCTCTGTTTATGCTTTTATTTCACATATATTGCTTGGCAAATGGTTTAATGTGTAGAAATACATTGATGCATGCTACAAATATGAACTCAGTTTTGATAAGTAGATTTGTTAGTTAAAATAACCTTGCTGTTTTTGTAAAGTAATGTTTCCCTGTTATGTGTTAACTTGTTCTCTAAGTCATCTAAAACTGAAAGTAGATAAAGGATAAGTGTGCATAAATGATGAAACAAATGAAGTCATCTTTTCTATTTTGTGAAAGTATATATGGTGGTTAATGTCCCTTGAAGTTGAGAAATGTGTGTTAAGCTTGTTTTTCATCTCTATACATGTTATGCACCCCTTAACCTCCACCCTTGTGTTGTATGATGTGATGTTTACTCCATATTCTTGCATCATCCATGTTCATAACATTCTCATGACCACTGCGAAGAACCAGCAAGCGGGAGAAGGGGAAGGGGCGCGTTGAATCAGGGCGGCTGCGGCCAAATCAGCGTGGCGGCGGCCCGAATCAGGGTGGCGGCGGCCCGAATCGGGGTCGACGGCGCCTGAATCGGCAACGGCGGCGCCAAATCGGGGGTGGCACTAAAAGTTGTAAATGTTGCTTTACTTATTGTCCTTACTCTCACTTATCATATATTATGTTGCAACTAAAACTTGATCGTGGGATAGGCAAGACAAGTAAAAGCAACTAAAAGGTATAGGAGTTGTATCACCCTTTAACTCTTAAAAACTAAGTACATGTTATAGTCAGCTTTGAGCAAATGTTACTTAACCTTTAAAGCTTCCCTTGCTACTACCACATGCATACTCCTTGTATCTATTTATATTGTGCAAGTCTTGCAAGTACATTATTGTACTCATGGTGCTATGTTGGATAAGTTTGCAGGTGGACCAGATGCCGTATATGGCTACTTCCTTCCTGTCGTTCCTCCAACGGGAGAGGAGTGAGCCATTATGGTCCTTGTTGCTTTTGTGGCTATTAAGCAATGCTTTGTGGACAGCCATATTGCTTATTGACCATTTTGCTATAATAAAGATGTTGTGCGAGGAGTTGGTGTCACCGTACAGTAGAGGGCTATGTCGTTGAAGAAGATGAAACATTGAACTTCTATTTATGTTGGGAACCAGTGATTTCAAGTCGTCCGACTAATCGCGATTAATCGCGATTAGTCGGGCTGGTCGGTATTTAGTGCACGATTTGGCGGACGACTCGACTAGACAACCTGGTCGTCCTGGTCGTCCGACTAATCGTCAACTAGGGCGACTAGTCGTCCGATTTGTGTGAACTGGTCGTCCTGGCTAGGGTTCAGTTATTGGGCCTTTTTTAGCCCATCTATAGTGACTACAAGTCTCCTCTCCTCCCCTATTCTACCCTAGCCGCCAACACTGGCTCTCTGCACGTCTCCTCTGTCCTCTCCTCTCCTCTCTTGCACCGCCCCTGCCTCTCCCTTCTCTTGCACTGCGCCACTGCCCCTGCAGTCCTGGACACCGGCGGGCGGCGGCTACACCGACGGGCAGCGGCACAGCACCCTACGTCCCTGCCCCTCCTCCTAGAGTCCTGCAGCGGCTGTGGCTACAAACCAGTGGCGAGATGAGCACATCATCTGAAGGTCTCTCCTGATCCCTCCACTTCTCTCCCTTCTTTGTACTGCATGTAGTGGATGGTTGCTGACTTGTTGTCCCTCCTGCTCCCCCAATTCAACCAATGCTGTGTTGCTGGCCTGCTGCCCTATACAGAGTTTGTTGTTGGCCGTGCACAAGTGGAAGTTATTATGAATAATGTAGAATCATCGACTGCATCAGGTATATAATGTATACAGGTATATTTATATATATACCTATATAAGTATAGCTAATAGTCTAGGACGACCAGGGACCGACTAGGACCGACTAGGGGTCGACTAGTCGCCCTAGTCGTCGCCTAATCACGACTAGTCGCCTGGTCGGTCCCAGTGTTCGACCAGGCGACTAGGCGACTTGAAATCATTGTTGGGAACAATTGTATCTTGATGTAATATTGCACTTTAAAAATTTGCTCTCTTGGTTGTATGGTGATGTGCAACTTGTGAGGTACATGTGTCAATCCTGGTGTGACATGTACCGGGACGATAAGGTTTGCCTTCATTTTAAATGGTGATGTGGTGACTCATGTTAATAGCCAAGGCATGAGCACATGTCTTCTCTAATCATGATGGAGTGGTTGCCGATCTATTTAGACCGAGTGCAAATTGGAGGTTCCCCCACAATAAGGCAGAGGCAGAAGACTCAACATGGCTAGGTAGCATCTTTGTCATAGCTTGATTTTAGTGCATCATATTTCCCTCTTTTGCATCTCGGTTTTCCCTAGTACTTTCCCCTATGTCTCCACCATAAATTGAGCTATGAAGCTCTATCGTTGTAGTTGTGCCACACCTTAATTTATATCCACCCTCTACTGTGACAAGAGTCGCTGGTTGCCACCCCATTACTATGGAGGAACATGCTGTTGCTAAGATCTGGGAGGCACCTAGCATTGAAGAGCACCACCGGCAACAGATAGCATCACACTGTTGACAGTGCAGCCACAGCCAATACGGAGGTCTCCAATGGAACCAAGAATACTGGAGCAAAGACATGCACAAGAGCAGCTAACTTTACCAACCATGAGAAACAAATTTGGGCGGCAGTGAAGTGCTGGTGGTGCTGATGGAGTTGGGAGCAGAGAGAAACGAGGAAGAAGGAACTGTAGGTAGCATGCATATGCAGTGAGAGAGAAAGACTAAGGCCTCATTTGGATTCAAGGAAATTTATAGGAATTTTAAAGGATTTGAATCCTAAGGAAAAAAAATCCTAGCAGGCTCCTTTGGTTGGTACAAAATAAAGAAAAACTTCCTTAGGATTTAGTTCCACCATATTGATTCCATAGGAAAAATAAAATGAGCTCTGACCTCATGGAAAAAATCCAAAGAACGCTCCCACGCCTGGCTCGCCCTCCCGTGCTTGGGATGGGATGGGATGGGATGGAGCAACACTCGTCCATAAATAACTACTTGCATTTTTGCATAAGGCTGCTTACATTTTTGCATAAGGATAGGCAGCTTGCATTTTTGCATAAGGCCAGTCCTAAAACCTTTGGTTTACTGTTGTTGTAATAATTATAATATATGTGTATGCAATAACCCAACGGCTAGAGAGCCTGAGCACACATGACCAAGCAACAGCTAGTTTGAAACTTAAAAAATTATATTTCAACTACTTTAGTTCCTTTATTTTTTTCCTGTGGTGCCAAACAAGTCATCCACCAACTTCCTTCGGTTTTTAATTCCATATGATCCTAGAAAACATATCTTCTATTTCCTGTGTTTTTCCTATTCCCATGTTTTTGAAATCCCATGTTCCAAAGGAGCTGGGCTTAAAGCTGTGTGGGCCAGAGCACAGAAGCCCATCTAGGGCTGTTTCAGAGAGCTCATCCCAGCTCCATAAGTATGGCTCCCTGCTACAGTTACATGGAGCTGCCAGAGCTAGAGTGTTAGTTCATTTTGGTGAGAGAGAAACAGCTTCATGCAACAATGCACAAGATTACATAGAAACTGGATCTGTTTTGGGTGGAGAAGCTTTTGTGTAACAATGCACAATATTATAATGACCTATGCAACCCGACCAAACACCAACATATTGCATGCAGCTAGACTGGCTTGGGCTTATGCAGGATTCGAATTTTCCAAGGAACCAATGACACATTATGTACCGAATCCATTTTGTAGCTTTGTATTCGTCTTTTATAAATATTAATTTGTAGCATACCAAAGGTAATAGATCCAGATTAGATGAAACCACTCGATCTGAACTAACACCTTGACGTATGTTTTTAGAAACCGGCTACCCGCATCCCACTCAACCATGCCTAGTTGACCTAGATTTCTGGTTAGTATGGGTCAAAACAATACGAATGAATAGCAAAACTAAGAACATATATAGATGCAGTGAATATTGATTTCCCACCAGACATAATGACACTAGTGTTTAGAGATGAAACAGCATTGGGAAGGTAACAAAAAAACATTTTGCACAGTTGTTTGATACAAAAATGTAAGAGGAAATAGTGTCTTATGCACAACGCAAGTCATGAAATGATTTCCTTCATGCAAGGTTAAGATAGTTTAGCAAACTAAATTAGTAGGCAATAGTTCAGAATGCTAAAGTACCTGTAGTTTCTTCAATACAGAAAAAGCCTCCTCATGCACAGGATCTGTAGGAACTCCAAATGGAAAAGGGCTGGCAATTGTTGTTCTGTAGTTTTGCCTTGAATCATCAGTTATTGCTTCAGCCTTCTTATCATGTGTTGCACTAGAAACTTCAATTTCATCAGATTCCCTGTCACTTGCATCCTCCTTGATTGTCTCTGTTGACTCTATTGTTGGCAATTTCTCTTGAACATAGTGTAATGGAGCAACAATGAGTTGCTGTATACCTGAAAATCAGCAGCGTTCCATAATTCAATTTGTTCTCTTTACAGAACAAATGGCGATTGTAGTCCAAAAAGGACCCAAATTCTCCAAAAAAAAGGAAGGAAACAGACTTCCCTAAACTGCAAATCCAAAAGGAAGAACAGCTACCACCATTTTTGCGATACAAAAACGTTTTCAAAATAGACCAAATTGTAACATTGCACACATTCCTAAAGATTGTTAGGAAAACATGAACGTTCTTTCTATCCTACAAATTTTTGTTTCTTTCAAGAGTGTAAGATACGATGAACATACCCCACTCACACGTGTGCACATCCTATGTTTCCTGATACACAAATCAAAGGTTCCTGCTACACACATCAAAGGCTGTGGAGTCATGATTCGACCTCATTGAAAGTGAAAATGCACGTATCATGCACACAGATGTGTTGGTTCTGAGAAATGAGGCATGCTAGTGACGAACTGAGTCCAACATCAAACCTTGTGGACCAGAACTCCAACAACTAGGTCATGTTCCTGTCCAGTGTCCACATATCCACTTGATATTAGCTGCTGCAGATATTTATTAATCTGTCATAGCTTTACATCCCACTACAAAACCTAACTAAAAATTCAATTAGACACCTCTTGTAACCATATTTTTCAAGACGAACTGAAGGAGTAAGCAGTAAAAGGATTATATCATGATAGAATCATAGTGGTAAACCCACTTCAAATATGGAACATTGATCCTGGCAATGTAATACAGTTGAGTAATATCAAAGGTTATCGCTTCACAGGTAGACTAGATGATACATTGCAAGCAAATGTATCACAACCTTCAGAAAATTTAGAAATAGATTAAAAGAATAAGGACAGCAATCCACAGTTGAAATTTCAGAACCACATGGACGCAAAGAGGGGAATGAATATAGAGAAGCTACAGAAGCTAATCAACTCACGCTTCTGGGAAGATGGGAAACGCCACGCCAGCCCAGCCAAGGCGATCGCCGCAGAAGCTCCCAACCCAACCACGACAGCTCTCTTAAACCCTACAAATCAACAACAATCTTCGCGATAAAAACAGAACATCTGCTCGAAGGAATAATATTTCACCATTGACTTGTCTAGAAACGATAAGTTTACCAATCCTCCCCCTCGCCTGTTTCATCGATTTCTCGTACTCGGGAAACCACCAGCCGCCGACCCCGTCTTCGGAGTCACCGGCGGCGGGAGACCAGCTGGTGCCGGCTGCAGCAACCCGAGCGGGCACGCGGCGGCGTAGGTGAGGCCGCAGCTGTGGGAAGAGGATGGTATCAAGCCGCGGCGGCGGAGAGAGGCCGAGAGAGTAGGGGCCGACGGCCATGCTGGTGAGGAATCGAGGTCGCTAGGGTTTTGTGAATCAGGTTTCATTCAAGTGTCCATTTCGGGTCGAGTGTATCATATACGACTTTTTTCTCCATTTGTTGTGGCAACATGTTTATAGGATAGAAAGTACCGAGTCGAGAACATCCGGCCACGTCTACAATTCCTCCACGCCACACAAGAGCGCTAGAACTAAACATTTGTCGTCCATACTCGACCCCCAATTATACCCGCCAAAAAAACTGATTCGATCTGACCCGATTAACATAGCAGATAGGTAGAGGCTATAGTTTTTTAGTCATAATAATTCACGATCCGGACACAGATCATGGTTTTTTATTTAAAATCTGACTCAGCCTAAAAAAATGGACTAAACCAAAAAAATCCGACTCAATATGTCTAACGGATAGACACGAGACAACCCGATTCGACCGACATTATACACGGGTCAAGTACGAAACGTGTCAAACAACTCACGACACAACCTTAACCTAATCGAACATTTGAACAGATCTACCTTAGGGCCTGTTTGTTTCGGCTTCTGGCAGCTTCTGGCCACCAAAAGCTGCTACGGACTGCCAAACGCTCAGCTTTTCAGCCAGCTTCTATAAAATTCGTTGGGACAAAAACCATCCAAAATCAACATAAACACATAATCGGTTGAGTCGTTGTAATAGTAGAAATCCATCACTTTTTAGATCCTGAGCCCTATGAATAACTTTATCTTCCTCCACACGTAATCGTAATGATACTCAGATTCTCCCTACAGCCAGATTCTCCCCACAGCCAGATTTTCAGAAAAGCTGGTCAGAAAAAAGCTAAACCAAACATGCCCTTAGACTTTCTCCAACAATTCCTCATATATTCCTCCCTTATTTGTACTATCTAATATATTTTATCATTTCCCTCCAAAAAATTCTCCATCTATATTCAATATATCTCCTACCATTCCCTATATCCATCTCACCGTACATCAATTGTTGGTTAAAATATAGAAAAAGGAGAAAAAACTATGTACACAAGTCTCCTTCCTCCATGCTTCCCTCAAAATCCCAGATTTCCCCTTCCTCCACGATTCTCAAATCAATTAGCTTCATGTAGTTGTCTCTTCGTCTCCGTCTCATCGATGTCACCACCCACGCCACGCGCGTGCGACTGACCTGGTGTTTCTCCATCCATGGATGGAGGTGTTGTCGCTTGAGGAACTGGTCATCTTTTTCGGATAGTGAGCGGTCAAAGACGCTCGTCGTCAATGCGCCGACGGTGGAGTAGACGAGGACGTCGACTCACCAGCCACAACGTCGGAGGCGGCAAGGACGTGGATATCGAGATCCTCTCGCCGACGCCAGAGGATGCGCGTATGCGGCAACCAAGGTCGTTGGCCTGACGCTAGAGGAAACAAGGACACGGACGCCGAGCATTACATACGTGCGGATGTCGTCCAGGCATCATTGATGGAGAGGGCGCACACAAAAGTTGTGCTCTCTGCGGTCGCGGACGTGGAGAACAACAAGCTGTGAGTGGTTCCTGCACCAGCGGTTGGCTTTACCGTGCTTTACGGGGAGCTCAGCTTCCTGGTATATATCCGGGTGCATCTGTTCTCCTGGCACATGCAGGGAAGCTTTAGGGGCATTGGAGCCGATACGAGGTCTGTATGTTCAGTCCAGGGAGTGATGCATGGAGCCATTAGCAGTAAACCGAGGGTCTGTTTAACAAAAATACACGTAAAGGGGTATCTGTAACACCATAAAAGTCATCAATTAAAAATAATAAATTTAGTTATTATGATAATTAGGATAATAATTTTTTTAAGTGTTTAATTATTTATTTGCACTTGGAATCATTTTTCTTTGTGTGCGCATGATTGATTATCAGATGTTTAATATCAAAATAATAATTATAATATAATAATTAAATAATATAATAATTATTAGACTAAAAATAAATATGTTATTTATAAACAATTTTGGTGAATTTTTATGAAATTTTTTAGCTCTTTCAAAATTCATTTCGAAATTTAAAAAAAAAACCTAACCTAACCGGCCCACTAGGGGCCCAATTACCACTAACCCTAGCCGCGCGCCTACCTTCTTCCCAGCCAAGCCGTCGTCGCCTGTGCTTCCTTCTCCCTCCCTAACTCTCTCTCTCCCCTATCTCTATCCTCCCTCTCACCTCTCTCTCTAGCGCGCAGGCGAGCCCCCGCGCCCTGCCCCGCCACTCTCCAGCCCGTGCCCCAGCAGCCCTGCTGCCCGACCGCGCGCCAGGGAGCCAACCGGCCGACCCTGCCCTGCGCGCACACCGAGCAAGTCCGACGCCGCGCGACGCCCGTGCGCACCCGACGCGACCGCACCTGCACGAGCCCGACCGTGCCTCTGCCCGCCGAGCCTTGCCTTTGTCGCGACCAGGCGCGACACCTGTGCCACCCCGGACCAGACCCCGACCGCGACCGTGCCAGGACCAATGCCGACCGCGCCCGCCGCGTCCGTTTCTTCTTCGCGAGTTATGGAGATTCATTTGCATCCGTTTTTCCTCCCTTTACTCCCCCATTACTCTCCTTGAAACCGACGGCGCCTCATTGAAGCTACCCGACGTCCCTTTCTTCTCTCCTTCCTCTCTCTATAAATATATCGAGCTCTCTCTCTCCCTTCCTCCCCTACCCGAGCTCTCTCTCATTCCTCGCACTCTCTCGCTCGCCGTTCGTCACCGGAGTTCGCCGTGGTCGCCGGAGCTCGCCGTGGTCGCCGGAGCTCGCAGTTCGTCGCCGGAGCCACGCACTCGCCATCCGAAGCCGAATCCCTGCTCTTCTCCACCCGGCCAAAACCCCATCGAGTCCTCCCTGTCACACGTACGAACCCAAGGTTGAAGACGACCCAAATTAATTTGTGTATTTTATAAAATACTTTTGATTCTATTCATGAATTGTATATTTATGTTGTTGTAATATGAACATGTGTGATCCGAAATTTATACGAGCGCGTTATGGAATTTTTGGTAGAGATATGCGATTATTAGTACACCGTGATTGTTTATGTTAGTCGATGCAATGATTTTTGGATTAGAGAGAAATATGACGAAAATTTAGTAGTCACACGTTGGAAATTTTGTAGTTAAAATTTGGTCACAATGAACTTTAGAAACTATTTGGAGAATTGTAGTTATAGGTTCATTTTAATGGGTTTAGAAAATAGTATAGAACTCATGTCATATAAACAATATATGATTTTTAGATGATTTATCACTGATTATTTTATTAATATTTTCTTTTTATAAAGAAAGGAGAAAATACCACTAGTAGTATGGAAAGTAGATTTTTACTAGCCAAATAAACATGTTCGCAAGTATAGTACTTAAATTCTTAGAGTTAGTAAAATACCTGTTTAGGTCAAAATAACCCCGCTTATGTTATAAGAAGTCCAATTAGTAATTTATATGGATTTTTTAGAATATTAATATTAATAGATTCATTTTTTAGCCATACTCAACAATTCAAGTTAGGAATAAAAAAAATAAAAATTACTAGTCGATTTATTAGTATTAAAAGACAATAACTATCATTTATTTTCATTGATGATGTTAAAACATATTAATACTAGTTAAAACTGTAATTATAGCACTCACTCATAAATTCACCATTTAGGACTCACAATAATAACTATAATTGAATTAATAAGTATTTACGCGTTTAGGACGTATTTAAGGTGTGATAAGTGTGATGTGTTAATGTGTATGTAATGATGTATGTTTATGTAATGGTGCATGTTTATTTATTTGTGTATGTTTATTTATTGGCGCATGTTTATTTTGTATGTGCGATGTGCGACTATAATAGAAGCCGATTGTGTGGTAGAAGAACCGAATACGTTCGAAGACGAACCGCAAGGCACATTTGAGCAAGGCAAGTGGATTCTCCCTCTGCATATTCTTTTTGTACTCAATCATTGCATATAATAATGTTTACTTTTTGATATACTGCATAATTTGATGGGTTTTACCTAATTAAGGATTTCTTAGATTTACCAAATGTATTCCTTGTTTACCTTGGGAAATTATTAAGCTTTGCAAATTTGTGCTACCGCTCAACTTAATGATTTTGATGTCACTCATTAATTGGTATTAATGTTCCAAAATTGAAATTGGCAATTATGACATTAACCCGATGGTTAAAACAGCATTATTTCAAATTAATTGGAATATGGAGTGACCACCCAGGATAACAGTGCAACCACGAGTGCTATCATGGCTCTGGCTTTGGTAATTAGCTTTATATGCTTAGTGTCTGGCAACCTTACCTGAAATATGGGCAAGAGGGGGAGCGGTGGTGTTGGCAGCCCACGTTATCATGGGGACGTATTCTTGGCTAAGGTACCTCACCTAGGGGGTCACCACCATCGGCTTTAGAAACCTTAGCGGGTTGCTTCGTATTAAGTGTATTTTGTGAAAGCCTCATAATGGATCCCTAGCCATTCACCTCGGCAGTGTTTAAGGGTCCTATCAACCCGGGCTAGATGGGATACATGGCTTGTGGGTAAAGTTGTACCACCTCTGCAGAGTGTAAAACTGATATATCAGTCGTGCTCCCTGTTAAGAGCGACCTGGACTCCTCACATGATAATTGAACTTGAAGATGGAATTAAATTGAGATCTGATGATCTGCCAATGATTTGCTTAAGTGGTTTCACTTAAGTGTTTTTGTTACACTCATATTCCGTTGTTTAAATGGGATATTTGGGATTCACACTTATTAGTAAGACAGGTGTTGTTAATAAAATATTGACCAACTAAAATGCTTACTGCTCAACCTTAGCATCACCTTGTTATACCCGCATTAATTTTTCCCCCACTTGCTGAGCCCCGACCATAAGTGAGCTCACCCTTGCTAATATTTTGATTAGAGAGTGATGTTGGAGACTTTGATGGAGATTTTGACGACGAGGAATTCTAAGTCTAACGATACGCCGGTCATCTTCCTGTGGGAGATTGCTCCTGTTATTTAAATTCCGCTTTACTTTGATGTGATACTTATTAAAGATACAATGATTCAGATGATGTAATAAAGTATTCTACTCTCTTTATGCCTTTATTGCATTGTCTTTTGATATATTACACTTGTGACGTCAACATATGTGTGGAAATGGATCCTGGCACACATATGCTATGCGCTCGGTTCTACCCCCTGGAACCGGGTGTGATAGAAGTGGTATCAAAGCTATGCTGACCCTAGGTCGTTAGACTAGTTAGAAATGGAAAACCTAGTTTGTTCAAAACTTGCTAATTTCACTCTTATAAATTATTTTATCAGCCTTACCTCTTGTAGATAGTTCGTACTCTCCAAACTACCCGCATCAACACCAGTTATGCCCCTCTGCCCCGGCAAATCCCTGTTTACCCACTGGTAGTCGAGGAAGTTCCGGTGGACCTCCCTCACATCCGAGTGGAGAATGTAGTCATCCTGGAGGACATCTCGGAGGAACAGCTGCCGACGCCCACCCCGTTGGCAGAATCACTAGCCTTCACAGCTGGGTCATCGACATCGGCACCGCCTGCACCAGCCGTCCAAGCTCCTGCACCCGGAGGCGATGACCCCGACGACTCTGGGGACGAGGATGACGAGGATGACGACGACGACGAAGGAGGAGACGAACACGTCAACGAGGAAGCTGACTACGCCCAGTAGGACTACTTCATGGGGATTGGTCCAGTTGTCGAACATTACACATCAATGTTCGAGACGGGGCACTTCTCCAACCTGCTGCAAGACGTGCTGCACGCGCTAAGCACCTACGTCCGCCCCCTATACGAAACAAGGCGAGTGAGCGAGCCTCCCCGGGCTTGCTACTACATCACTCGCATCCACGTTAGGGTGATGGATGCAGGGGATAGGGGATTCAGGACTCTGTCTGCTCACGAGTCCCTAACACCACTATCCACCTACGCTGCCTCGATCAGCGATGCTGCCAGACGGACCCTATGGTCGCTCAGCCACACCTACCGGTAGCAGCTGCAGAACACGAGGTTCAGGCATCTTCCTCAGCGTTTGAGTGGAGGAAACTAGACCAGCATCGTTCCAGGTGAAGCTAGTGAGGATCGCCTCAACACCCTAGCTGGTGTAGTGGCCGGTCTCAACACCGACCTGGACAGTGCCACCCTAGATCTCTCTAGGGTGCACTTGAAGCTGGAGAATGCCCATGCCAGGATTGCAGCCCTGGAAGCCCAACTTCAAGGACTGGATCCGCCCGAAGCCCAGGTCCCCGCCATGGCGTTGTCTCCTCCCCGCAAGAGGCTGCGCTATGGGGAGCCCGGATCCGTCACTAGGCTGCTTTAGGTGTTTTGAGTTATGATGTAATAAGTTAGTCTTCGCGTTAGACGTTGAACACTCTGTTAATTTATCTTATTAATAAATAACAACCATGTGATGGTGTTGTTTGACATGTTTGAGTTGGATTTTTGTTTGAGTGCAATGGTCTTATGGAATGATGTCCATAAGAACATATAAAATAAATAATAAACTTAGGATATTCCCCTCTAGAATCTTTTCTACTCTTCACTCCTCTAAGATATTCACTTCCTAACCAATCAGATGGTGAACGCTCGTCAAGGACCCAACAACAACCGGAACCAACGTGGTCAACAGATACCACCACCATCCCCACCGAATCCCAACATGGAGCAGTTCATCGCCGCCCAGATGCAGTTCCTGCAGGGTCTCACTGCAACTGTTCAGAAGATTCAGCAGAACCAGCTGAATCAACAGCATCAGCAACAACAACAGAATGCACCCCCGGCCAGAGATAAGCACCGGGATTTTATGAGTCATCATCCGCCAACATTCTCCCATGCGGTTGATCCTTTGGATGCCGATGACTGGCTCAAGGTCATTGGAAAGAAGCTTGACATCACTCAGTGCAACGATCGGGAGAAGGTCTTGTACGCCTCGGGAAGACTCGAGGGTTCCACGTCCGACTGGTGGGATGCCTTCACAGCAGCACACCCCAACACGGATACAATAACCTGGCAGGAGTTCCAAGCGAACTTCCCCGCTCACCACATTCCTTCGGGAATTATGAAGTTGAAGAAGAAGGAATTCCTTTCCCTTACTCAAGGGAATATGTCGGTCAGTGAGTATCGTGATCGCTTTACTCAGCTTTCACGCTACGCACCGGAAGAAGTGGATACGGATGAGAAGCTCCAAGAGTATTTCCTAGAAGGACTGATTGAACCTCTGAACTATCAACTTCAGAGTCATACTTTCCCCAATTTCTAGACACTTCTGAACAAGGCAATTGGCCTTGAAAGTAAAAGAAGGGAATTATCTGACCATAAAAGGAAGTTTCAAGGTCAGTCCAACAGGAACACCCGCCAGAACAACACTCAAGGTTTGTAGTTCTGCTCTGGAAATCAAGGCGGAAACAATTATTAGATGCAACGCTCTAGATAGCAAGGCCAGAGAAATAATCGAAGTCAAAACCAGCAAAGGAGCAACTCTCAGACCAACTAGAGGTCTGGTGGGAGTTCACAGAATCGTCAAGGTGGCGCCAGTAACACGCAACCCAGAAGCAACAACGCACCAGTCCAACCCAATGGTTGTTTCACGTGCAGTGAGCTGGGCCACTATGCTAACAACTGCCCAAGGCGCAACCAGCAGACACCCCAGAAAAGCAATAACCAGAGAAATGACCAAAACACCCCTGCTCGTGGATCTGCACAACACAAGACTCCGCAGAACCAGAGCAGAGGAAGGGTCAATCATGTCACCGCAGAATCAGTACCTGAGGATGCCGACATAGTGTATGGTATGTTTCTTGTTAACTCCATACCTGCATTAGTATTATTTGACTCTGGAGCATCGCATTCGTTTATAACTGAGTCATTTGTGGAAAAACACAATATACCTAAGTACCCCCTTAAGAAGATGTTACATATTAGTTCACCGAGAGGTGACATGAAGGCCACACACTCATGCCCCCATGTTAATCTCAAGATTCAAGGAATAGATTTTTCAGTCAACCCAGTGGTCCTAGGATCCAACGGGATTGATGTGATTCTTAGATGCAACTGGTTGAAAAGTTGTGATGGAGTGATACAGTGTGCCAACGGAACAATTATGTTGACAAGTCCTCAAGGTGAAAGAATCCAAGTTAGCATAGATAAGTCTATAGATGCAAAAGGAAAATATCAAGGTAGTGTGCGAATACCCAGACGTATTTCCAGAGGAATTACCAGGTATGCCACCTGACCGTGTGAGAGCACCTAGAGGGGGTGAATAGGTGATCCTGTAAAAACTTGAAACTTAAAGCCACAAACTTGATTAGGTGTTAGAGCAATAAAGCCAAGTGGCTAGAGAGGAGTTCTTGCTAAACACGATAACCACAAAGAAATCAACACATAGAGGCACAATGGTTTATCCCGTGGTTCGGCCAAGTCCAACACTTGCCTACTCCACGTTGTGGCGTCCCAACGGACGAGGGTTGCACTCAATCCCTTTCAAGCGGTCCAAAGACCCACTTGAATACCACGGTGTTTCTCTTCTTTTCACTATATCCCGTTTGCGAGGAATCTCCACAACTTGGAGCCTCTCGCCCTTACAATTTGATTATCACAAATACGCACAGAAGTAAGGATGGGATGAGCAACACACACAAGACACAAAATCAGAGCACAAACACGCACACAAGTCACAACTTGAGCTCGCAACACAACTCAAAGAGTTCTCTACTCAAATGGAGTCTTGGTGCTTAGAGTTGATCAAAGAATGCTTGGTATACTCCTCCATTTGCCTAGGGGTCCCTTTTATAGCCCTAAGGCAGCTAGGAGCCGTTGGAAGCAATCCAGGAAGGCAAATCTTGCCTTCTGTCGGGTGGTGCATCGGACAGTCCGGTGCAGATTGCTTTCCTAATCTGGCGCAGCCGACCGTTGAAGATTTGGAGCCGTTGGCGCACCGGACACTGTCCGGTGCACACCGGACAGTCCGGTGCCCCCATCCGACCGTTGGCTCGGCCACGCGTCACGCGCGGATTGCGCGGCCGACCATTGGCGCGCCCGACCATTGACTCACCGGATAGTCCGGTGTCTCACCAGACAGTCCGGTGAATTTTAGCCGTACGCTGTTGACTTGGTTCCCGAGAGCAGCGACTTCACCGCAGACGACTCACCGGACAGTCCGGTGCACCACCGGACAGTCCAGTGATTTATAGTCGTACGTCACCGTCGAGACCCGAGAGCAGACAGCTCACCGGGACTGGTCCTGGCACACCGGACACTGTCCGGTGCACCACCGGACACTGTCCGATGCACCCAGACCGAGCTGCCTTTTGGCTGAACATAGCCAACTTTTCTTCAAAGCGATTTCTCCTGTTTCTAGCACTTAGACACAATACATTAGTCTTGAAAACAATGTACTAAGTCTAGAAACATACCTTTAATCTTGATTTGCACTTCTTGAGTCTTTGGCACACATATTACTCAACGCATTTATGTTTAGCACTTAATCACCAAAGTCTTATAGAAATGGCCCAAGGACACATTTCCCTTTCAATCTCCCCCTTTTTGGTGATTAATGCCAACACAATAAAAAGCAACTAAAGAAGTGCAACATCAATGCAAATGAGAACAAAAATTTGTATTTGATTCAAATTTGACATATTTGGATCATTCTTTGCCACCACTTGGTTTGATTTTGCAAATCAACCTCAATTTCCTATCTCTAAGTCAAAGTCACTTGTTGAGGCATAGAGAGAGGTATTCTAAGAGAAATTGATCAAAGATTCAAAAACTCCCCCTTTTTCCCATAATCAAACATTCTCCCCACAAGAGACAAACTTTTGACAATAAGAGACAATAAGAGTATTTTGACAAAACAAAAGCTCTACTCTACTATTTTCCAAATTCTCAAGTGGTAACTGATCCATTTCTTGCTTTGGCCTTAATTTCTCCCCCTTTGGCATCAAGCACCAAAACGGGATCATTTTTGGCCCCTTGAACCCCATTGCCTCACCAAAATCTTCAATTAAGAGTAAGAAGGCAATAAGAACACGGAGATGAACTTGGAGTAAGTTACCCTCTCATCTGAGTGCAGTGGAAGTCTTGCATGGTCCAAGTTCACCTTTTCCCTTTCAATCCTCCTTTGAGACTAAATTAAGAAAACTCAAGCACACGATTAGTCTCAACGGGTCAAGTTGTAGCATTTCTCCCCCTAAATATGTGCATCATTCACACATGGACTTATGAGGTCCGGGGGATCCCTTGCACAACTTGAGCACCATAAATAAGCAATAAAGTGCATAAAGGAACATGATCAAAGGCATATAACACATGTATGCTCTATATCAATCCAGGTTACGCGAATCTAAGACATTTAGCTCACTACGCAGCCTGCAAAAGGTCTTCTCATCTAGAGGCTTGGTAAAGATATCGGCTAGCTGGTTCTCAGTGCTAACATAAAACACTTCGATATCTCCCTTTTGCTGGTGGTCTCTCAAAAAGTGATGTCGGATGTCTATGTGCTTTGTGCGGCTGTGTTCAACAGGATTGTCCACCATGCGGATAGCACTCTCATTGTCACATAGGAGTGGGACTTTGCTCAGATTGTAGCCAAAGTCCCTGAGGGATTGCCTCATCCAAAGTAGTTGCGCGCAACACTATCCTGCGGCAACGTACTCGGCCTCAGCAGTGGATAGGGCAACGAAAGTTTGTTTCTTAGAACTCCACGACACCAGGGACCTTCCTAGGAATTGGCACGTCCCTGATGTACTCTTCCTATCGACCTTACATCCAGCATAATTGGAGTCTGAATATCCAATTAAGTCAAAGGTAGACCCCTTTAGATACCAGATCCCGAAGCAAGGCGTAGCGACTAAATATCTAAGAATTCGCTTAACGGCCACAAGGTGACACTCCCTTGGGTCAGATTGAAATCTAGCACACATGCATACGTAAGCATAATATCTGGTCTACTAGCACATAAATAAAGTAAAGACCCTATCATAGACCGGTATGCCTTTTGATCAACGAACTTACCTCCTTTGTTGAGGTCGACATGTCTGTCGGTTCCCATTGGAGTCTTTGAGGGCTTGGCGTCCTTCATCCCAAACCGCTTGAGCAAGTCCTACGTATACTTCGTTTGAGAGATGAAGGTCCCGTCCTTGAGTTGCTTCACTTGGAACCCAAGGAAGTAGTTCAACTCGCCCATCATCGACATCTCGAATTTTTGAGTCATCACCCTGCTAAACTCTTCACAAGACTTTTGGTTAGTAGAACCAAATATTATGTCATCGACATAAATTTGTCACACAAATAGATCACCGTCACAAGTCTTAGTGAAAAGAGTTGGATCGGCTTTCCCAACCTTGAAAGTATTAGCAAAAAAAGTCTCTAAGGCATTCATACTATGCTCTTGGGGCTTGCTTAAGTCCATAGAGCGCCTTAGAGAGCTTACACACGTGGTCGGGGTACCGTTCATCCTCAAAGCCAGGGGGTTGCTCCACGTACACCTCCTCCTTGATTGGCCCGTTGAGAAAAGCGCTCTTCACGTCCATTTGGAACAACCTGAAAGAATGGTGAGCGGTATAGGCTAACAAAATACGAATTGACTCTAGCCTAGCTACAGGAGCGAAAGTCTCCTCAAAGTCCAAACCTGCGACTTGGGCATAACCTTTTGCCACAAGTCGAGCCTTGTTCCTTGTCACCACCCCGTGCTCGTCCTATTTGTTGCGGAACACCTACTTGGTTCCCACAATATTTTGCTTGGGACGCGGCACCAGTGTCTAAACTTCATTTCGCTTGAAGTTGTTGAGCTCTTCCTGCATGGCCAACACCCAGTCCGGATCTAGCAAGGCCTCTTCTACCCTGAAAGGCTCAATAGAAGAGACAAAAGAGTAATGCTCACAGAAATTAGCTAATCTAGAGGGAGTGGTTACTCCCTTGCTAATGTCACCCAAAATCTGGTCGACGGGATGGTTCCTTTGAATCATCGCTCGAACTTGAGTTGGAGGGGCCTGTGGTGCTTCTTCCTCTTCAACTTGGACATCTTATGCTCCCCCTTGATCACACGCCTCTTCTTGAGGGACCTGTTCGTCATCTTGAGTTGGGGGATGTACCATTGTTGAGGAAGAAGGTTGATCTTGCTCCTTGTGTTCCTGTGGTCGCACGTCTCCAATCGCCATGGTACGAATCGCGTCCGTTGGAACATCATCCTCATCTACATCATCAAGCTCAACTTGCTCTCTTGGAGAGCCATTAGTCTCATCAAATACAACGTCGCTAGAGACTTCAACCAAACCTGATGATTTGTTGAAGACTCTATACGCCTTTGTATTTGAGTCATAACCTAACAAAAACCCTTCTACAGCTTTGGGAGCAAATTTTGAATTTCTACCTTTCTTCACCAGAATGTAGCATTTACTCCCAAAAACTCGAAAATACGAAACGTTGGGTTTGTTACCGGTTAGTAGCTCGTATGACGCCTTCTTGAGGAGGCGATGAAGGTAGACTCGGTTTATGGCGTGGCAAGCCGTGTTCACAGCTTCCAACCAAAACCGCTCGGGCGTCTTGAATTCTCCAAGCATCGTCCTCGCCATGTCTATAAGCGTCCTGTTCTTCCTCTCTACCACACCATTTTGCTGTGGTGTGTAGGGAGCGGAGAACTCGTGCTTGATTCTTTCCTCCTCAAGAAACTCCTCCACCTGGAGGTTCTTGAACTCAGACCCGTTGTCGCTCCTTATCTTCTTCACCTTGAGCTCAAATTCATTTTGAGCTCTCCTTAGGAAGCGCTTGAGGGTCCCTTGGGTTTCAGATTTATCCTGCAAAAAGAATACCCAAGTGAAGCGGGAAAAATCATCAACAATAACAAGACCATACTTACTTCCCCCGATGCTGAGGTAGGCGACGGGTCCGAAGAGGTCCATATGCAATAGCTCCAGAGGTCTTGATGTAGTCATCACATTCTTGATGTGATGAGCACTTCCCACTTGTTTACCTGCTTGACAAGCTGCACAAGGTCTATCTTTTTTGAAAGTTACATTTGTTAGACCTAACACATGTTCTCCCTTTAGAAGCTTGTGAAGGTTCTTCATCCCCACATGTGCTAGACGGCGATGCCACAGCCAGCCCATGCTAGTCTTAGCGATTAAGCATGCATCTAGACCGGCCTCCTCCTTTGAAAAATCAACTAAATAGAGTTTGCTGTCTAGTACACCCTTAAAAGCTAATGAACCATCACTTCTTCTAAAGACAGACACATCTACATTTGTAAATAAGCAATTGTAACCCATGTTACATAATTGACTAACGGACAACAAGTTATATCCGAGCGATTCTACTAAAAACACATTAGAAATGGAATGCTCAGAAGAAATAGCTATTTTTCCTAGTCCTTTAACCTTGCCTTGATTCCTGTCACCGAATATGATTGAGTCTTGGGAATCTTTGTTCTTGACGTAAGAGGTGAACATCTTCTTCTCCCCCATCATGTGGTTTGTGCATCCTCTGTCGATAATCCAGCTTGAGCCCCCGAATGCATAAACCTGCAATGCAAATTAGGCTTGGGTTTTAGGTACCCAACTCTTGTTGGGTCCTACAAGGTTAGTCACAATAGCCTTAGGGACCCAAATGCAAGTCTTGTCTCCCTTGCATTTGGCTCCCACCTTTTTAGCAATCACCTTTTTATTTTTACATGAAAGAATAAATTTAGCATTGCAAGCATGAAAGATAGTGGTAGATCCATTAAACACTTTCCTAGAAGCATGAGACACAATTCCTCCTAGATCTACCATTAAAGCTTGAACTTGAAGCAATCATGGCATGAGAGTCAAACACATTACAACTCCTATCATAATGAACATTTCTAGAATATTTCCTATCATGATAAAAGAAAGCATAATTTTTATGAACATTATTTGCCATAGGGGCCTTCCCTTTCTCCTTGGCGGAGATGGGAGCCTTATGACTTGTTAAGTTCTTAGCTTCCCTTCGAAAGCCAAGCCCATCTTTAATAGAGGGGTGTCTACCACTAGTGTAGGCATCCCTTGCAAATTTTAGTTTATCAAATTCATTTTTGCTAGTCTTAAGTTGGGCATTAAGACTAGCTACTTCATCATTTAATTTAGAAATGGAAATCAAATGTTCATTGCAAGCATCAACATTAAAATCCTTACACCTATTGCAAATTACTACATGCTCAATACAAGAATTAGATTTATTTGCAACTTCTAGCTTAGCATTTAGATCATCATTCAAAATCTTCAAGCTAGAAATAGATTCATTGCAAATAGACAATTCAGAAGATAGTAATTCATTCCTTTTAATCTCTAAGGCAAGAGACTTTTGAACATTTACAAATTTATCATGTTCCTCATACAAGATGTCTTCTTGCCTCTCTAGTAGTCTATCTTTTTCATTCAAAGCATCAATTAATTCATTGATCTTATCAATTTTAGTTCTATTTAATCCCTTAAACAAGCTAGTGTAGTCAATTTCATCATCACTAGAGTCCTCATCACTAGAAGTGGAGTATTTAGGAGTTTCTCTAGTGATTACCTTCTTTTCCTTTGCCATTAGGCAAGTGTGGCGCTCGTTGGGGAAGAGCGATGATTTGTCGAAGGCAGTGGCGGCAAGTCCCTCGTCGTCGGAGTCGGACGAAGAACAATTCGAGTCCCACTCTTTGCCAAGGTGTGCCTCGCCCTTAGCCTTCTTGTACGCCTTCTTTTCCTTCTTCTCGCTTTTCTCTTGTCCCTGGTCACTATCATTATCAGGACAGTTAGCAATAAAGTGACTAGTCTTACCACACTTGAAGCAGGAGCGCTTTCCCTTTGTCTTGTTCTTTTTGGGATGCTCCTTGCGACCCTTTAGTGCCGTCTTGAAGCGCTTGATGATGAGGGCCATTTCTTCCTCATTGAGCCCCACCGCCTCAACTTGCGCCACCTTGCTAGGTAGCGCCTCCCTGCTACTTCTTGCTTTGAGAGCAACGATTTGAGGCTCGTGGATTAGGCCATTCAACGCCTCATCAACGTATCTCGCCTCCTTGATCATCATTCGCCCGCTTACGAACTTTCCAAGTATTTCCTCGGGCGACATCTTGGTGTACCTAGGATTTTCACGAATAGAATTCATAAGATGTGGATCAAGGACAGTGAAAGACCTTAGCATTAGGTGGACGACATCATGGTCCGTCCATCTCGTGCTTCCATAGCTCCTTATTTTGTTGACCAGGGTCTTGAGCCTGTTATATGTTTGGGTTGGCTCCTCCCCCTGATCATTGCGAACCTTCCTAGATTGCCCTCCACCAACTCCATCTTGGTGAGCATGGTGACGTCATTTCCCTCATGTGAGATCCCGAGGGTATCCCAAATTTGCTTGGCGTTATCCAAGCCGCTCACCTTATGGTACTCTTCCCTGCACAAGGATGCTAAAAGAACAGTGGTAGCTTGTGCATTTTTGTGGGTTTGTTCATTAATAAACATGGGATTATCAGAACTATCAAAATGCATTCCATTCTCTACTATCTCCCATATACTTGGATGAAGAGAGAACAAGTGACTACGCATTTTGTGACTCCAAAATCCGTAGTCCTCTCCATCAAAGTGTGGAGGTTTGCCAAGAGGAATGGAACAGAAATGTGCATTTGAATTATGCGGAATATGAGAGTAATCAAAAGAAAAGTTCGAGTTAACCATATTCTTTTTCTCGTAGTCATTGTCGTCGTCGTCCTTTTGGGAAGAAGAAGACTCATCGCTGTCGTCGTAGTAGACGATCTTCTTGATACGCCTCTTCTTCTTCCCGTCCTTCTTCTTATGACTTGAGCCCGAGTCAGTGGGCTTGTCGTCTTTTGGCTCATTGATGAAGGACTCCTCTTTGCCATTGATCACCATCCCCTTTCCTTAGGATCCATCCCTTCGGGCGATTAGTCCCTTTCTTGAAGAGAACGGCTCCGATACCAATTGAGAGCACCTAGAGGGGGGGGGGTGAATAGGTGATCCTATAAAAACTTGAAACTTAAAGCCACAAACTTGATTAGGTGTTAGAGCAATAAAGCTAAGTGGCTAGATAGGAGTTCTTGCTAAACACGATAACCACAAAGAAATCAACACAGAGAGGCACAGTGGTTTATCCCGTGGTTCGGCCAAGTCCAACACTTGCCTACTCCATGTTGTGCCGTCCCAACGGACGAGGGTTGCACTCAACCCCTTTCAAGCGGTCCAAAGACCCACTTGAATACCATGGTGTTTCTCTTCTTTTCACTATATCCCGTTTGCGAGGAATCTCCACAACTTGGAGCCTCTCGCCCTTACAATTTGATTATCACAAATACGCACGAAAGTAAGGATGGGATGAGCAACACACACAAGACACAAAATCAGAGCACAAACACGCACACAAGTCACAACTTGAGCTCGCAACACAACTTAAAGAGTTCTCTACTCAAATGGAGCTCTAGTTGCTATCACCAAGAATCAAAAGCGCGGAAATGGAGTCTTGGTGCTTAGAGTTGATCAAAGAATACTTGGTATACTCCTCCATGCGCCTAGGGGTCCCTTTTATAGCCCCAAGGCAGCTAGGAGCCGTTGGAAGCAATCCAGGAAGGCAAATCTTGCCTTCTGTCGGGTGGTGCACCGGACAGTCCGGTGCGGATTGCTTTCCTAATCTGGCGCAGCGGACCGTTGAAGATTTAGAGCCGTTGGCGCACCGGACACTGTCCGGTGCACACCGGACAGTCCGGTGCCCCCATCCGACCGTTGGCTCGGCCACGCGTCACGCGCGGATTGCGCGGCCGACCGTTGGCGCGCCCGACCATTGACTCACCGGACAGTCCGGTGAATTTTAGCCGTACGCTGTTGACTTGGTTCCTGAGAGCAGCGACTTCGCCGCAGACGATTCACCGGACAATCTGGTGCACCACCGGACAGTCCGGTGATTTATAGCCGTACGTCGCCGTCGAGACCCGAGAGCAGGCAGTTCACCGGGACTGGTCCTGGCACACCAGACACTGTCCGGTGCACCACCGGACAGTCCAGTGCACCAAGACCGAGCTGTCTTTTGGCTGAACATAGCCAACTTTTCTTCAAAGCGATTTCTCCTGTTTCTAGCACTTAGACACAATACATTAGTCTTCAAAACAATGTACTAAGTCTAGAAACATACCTTTAATCTTGATTTGCACTTCTTGAGTCTTTGGCACACATATTACTCAACGCATTTGTGTTTAGCACTTAATCACCAAAATCTTATAGAAATGGCCCAAGGGCACATTTCCCTTTCACCGTGATATAGAGTTTTTTTATTGAATTATTACCCGGAACCGCACCTATCTCGAAAAGACCTTATAGAATGGATGCCAAGGATTTAGTAGAACTGAAGAAACAAATAGAAGAATTATTAGAAAAAGGTTTCATTCACCCAAGTTCATCCCCTTGGGGAGCACCAGTTCTATTTGTGAACAAGAAGGATGGTTTGAGGAGAATGTGCGTTGATTATAGAAGTTTGAATGAAGTAACCATCAAGAATAAATACCCATTACCTTGGATTGAAGATTTATTTGATCAGATGAAGGGAGATAAGATATTCTCGAAGATAGATCTGAGATCAGGATATCACCAGTTAAAAATTCGAGCAGAAGATGTACCCAGGACAGCCTTCACGACGAGATATGGATTATATGAGTTTTTGGTCATGTCGTTCGAACTGACTAATGCACCAACATACTTTATGAACTTGATGAATAAAGTATTCATGGAATATCTGGATCAGTTTGTGGTCATATTCATTGACGACATACTGATATATTCTCCGAATGAAGAAACACATGAAGATCATCTAAGGCTAGTCCTACAAAAGCTTCGTGACAACTAGCTATATGCAAAGTTCTCGAAGTGTGATTTTTGGTTGAAGGAAGTTGCTTTCTTAGGGCATATCGTTACCGATGGTGGAATTAAAGTGGACCCAGGAAAGATAAGTGAGATACTGGATTGGAAGCAACTAAAGGATGCGTCCAAGATTAGAAGTTTTCTTGGATTGGCAGGATACTATAGAAGATTTATTGAAGGTTTTTCCAAGTTAGTGAAACCTCTTACCTCTCTACTGGAGAAAGGTAAAGAGTTCAAGTGGGATGAAGCTTGCCAGAATTGTTTTGAAGAACTCAAGAAAAGGCTAACCATTGCACCAATATTGGTAATGCCAGACATCCACAAGGGATTTGATGTGTATTGCGATGCATCACACCTTGGACTTGGATGTGTGCTAATGCAAGAAGGAAAAGTGATAGCTTATGCCTCAAGGCAGTTGAGAAAGCATGAGAAGAATTATCCTACGCATGATTTGGAACTAGCTGCCATAGTGCATGCTTTGAAGATTTGGAGGTACTATATGATTGGAAACAAGTGCAAAATCTTCACGGATCACAAAAGCTTGAAATACATATTCACTCAGAAAGAACTCAACCTTAGACAGAGAAGATGGCTTGAGTTGATCAAGGACTATGATTTGGAAATACAATATCACCCCAGAAAAGCAAATGTAGTGGCTGATGCTTTGAGCCGTAAGGGTCAAGTGAACAACATCACTACTCATTTGATGTCACAAGAATTGTGCTGGGAAATGGAACAACTCAACCTTGGTATGCTCCATAATGTAGAAGCAACGGTTATGGAAGTTGAATCTACTTTGGAAGAAGAGATTCGTAAAGGACAAGAGTCCAATGAGAAAATCAAGGAAATTAAAACTTTGATTAGTTTGGGTAAAGCCCCAGATTTCACGGAAGACGAACAAGGCACAGTATGGTTTAAGAAGAGAATATGTGTACCGGAAATCGAACATTTGCGCCAACTTATTTTGAGAGAAGCTCATGATTCAGCTTACTCTATTCACCCTAGTAGTACAAAGATGTACCAGGATCTTAAGGAAAAGTATTGGTGGTACGGATTGAAAAGAGATGTTGCTACTCATGTTGCATTATGTGACGTGTGTCAGCGAGTTAAAGCCAAACACCAAAGACCAGCAGGATTACTACAACCTCTCAAGGTACCTAAATGGAAATGGGAAGAAATCGGTATGGATTTCATAATTGGACTACCCCGTACTCGGGATGGCTATGATTCAATATGGGTCATAGTAGACAGGTTGACTAAAGTGGCACACTTTATACCTGTAAAGACAACTTACTCAGGAGCCCAGTTAGCGTAGTTATACATGTCGAGGATTGTTTGTCTACATGGAGTACCGAAGAAGATCGTATCGGATCGAGGAACCCAATTTACCTCGCGCTTTTGGAAAAGATTACATGAGTCCATGGATACCAAGCTAAACTTTAGTTCAGCTTATCATCCGCAAACGGATGGGCAAACGGAAAGGACAAACCAAGTGTTGGAAGATATGCTAAGAGCTTGCGCTCTAAAGCATGGTAGAAGCTGGGATAAAAGTTTGCCTTATGCAGAATTCTCATATAACAACAGTTATCAGGCAAGTCTAAAAATGGCACCATTTGAGGCACTTTACGGACGAAAGTGTAGAACACCGCTTTATTGGAATCAGACTGGAGAAAGTCAAGTATTTGGTCCAGAAATTCTCCAAGAAGCGGAAAAGCAAGTGCAAATTATTAGAGAAAATTTGAAGATAGCACAGTCAAGACAGAAAAGCTATGCTGATAATAGAAGAAGAGAGTTGATGTTCGAAGTAGGAGACTTCGTATACCTTAAAGTTTTACCGATGAGAAGAATGAAAAGGTTTAAGGTTAAGGGAAAATTATCTCCTCACTATATTGGCCCATTCAAGATATTGGAAAGAAAATGTGAAGTGGCCTACCAGTTAGAGCTACCCGATAGATTATTGGATGTGCATGACGTATTTCACGTATCACAACTCAAGAAGTGCTTAAGAGTACCAGAGGAACAGTTACCCATGGAAGAACTGAATGTCAATGAGGATTAGACTTATTCGGAGTACCCAGTCAGAATTTTGGAAACATCTCGCAGAATTACACGGAGTAAAGTTATTAATATGTGCAAGGTTCAATGGAGTCACCATTCGGAAGGTGAGACCACTTGGAAAAGAGAAGATGAACTCAGAGTAGAATCCCCCAGTTATTCTTGGAAGTTTCTTAATCTCGAGGACGAGATTCTTTTTAAGAGGGGTAGGTTTGTAACACCATAAAAGCCATCAACTAAAAATAATGAATTTATTTATTATGGTAATTAGGATAATAATTTTTAAGTGTTTAATTATTTATTTGCACTTGGAATCATTTTTCTTTGTGTGCGCATGATTGATTATCGGGTGTTTAATATCAATTCTTTTTAAAAGAAAATACTAGTAAATAATATAATAACTAAATAATATAATAATTATTAGTCTAAAAATAAATATGTTATTTATAAATAATTTTGGTGATTTTTTTATGAAATTTTTGAGCTCTTTCAAAATTCATTTCGATTTTTTTTTAAA
This sequence comes from Zea luxurians, assembly GCA_029449295.1. Lineage (NCBI taxonomy): Eukaryota > Viridiplantae > Streptophyta > Magnoliopsida > Poales > Poaceae > Zea > Zea luxurians. Next base: position 17,309,605 of record JAOPSE010000037.1, read on the forward strand.
AAGACCTAACCTAACCGGCCCACTAGGGGCCCAACTACCACTAACCCTAGCCGCGCGCCTGCCTTCTTCCCAGCCAAGCCGCCACCGCCTGCGCTTCCTTCTCCCTCCCTAACTCTCTCTCTCCCCTATCTCTCTCCTCCCTCTCACCTCTCTCTCTAGCGCGCAGGCGAGCCCCCGCGCCCTGCCCCGCCGCTCTCCAGCCCGTGCCCCAGCAGCCCTTCTGCCCGACCGCGCGCCAGGGAGCCAACTGGCCGACCCTGCCATGCGCGCACACCGAGCAAGCCGGACGCCGCGCGACGCCCGCGCGCACCCAACGCGACCGCACCTGCACGAGCCCGACCGCGCCTCTGCCCACCGAGCCTTGCCTTTGTCGCGACCAGGCGCGACACCTGTGCCACCCCGGACCAGACCCCGACCGCGACCGTGCCAGGACCAATGCCGACCGCGCCCGCCGCGTCCGAAGCTCCACGCGTCTGTTTCTTCTTCGCGAGTTATGGAGATTCATTTGCATCCGTTTTTCCTCCCTTTACTCCCCCATTACTCTCCTTGAAATCGACGGCGCCCCATTGAAGCTACCCGACGTCCCTTTCTTCTCCCCTTCCTCTCTCTATAAATATATCGAGCTCTCTCTCTCCCTTCCTCCCTACCCGAGCTCTCTCTCATTCCTCGCACTCTCTCGCTCGCCGTTCGTCACCGGAGTTCACCGTAGTCGCAGGAGCTCGCCATGGTTGCCGGAGCTCGCAGTTCATCGCCGGAGCCACGCACTTGCCATCCGAAGCCGAATCCCTGCTCTTCTCCACTCGGCCGAAACCCCATCGAGTCCTCCCCGTCACACGTACGAACCCAAGGTTGAAGACGACCCAAATTAATTTGTGTATTTTATAAAATACTTTTGATTCTATTCATGAATTGTATATTTATGTTGTTGTAATATGAACATGCGTGATCCGAAATTCATACGAGCGCGTTATGGAATTTTTGGTAGAGATATGCAATTATTAGTACACCGTGATTGTTTATGTTAGTCGATGCAATGATTTTTGGATTAGAGAGAAATATGACGAAAATTTAGTAGTCACACGTTGGAAATTTTGTAGTTAAAATTTAGTCACAATGAACTTTAGAAACTATTTGGAGAATTGTAGTCATAGGTTCATTTTAATGGGTTTAGAAAATAGTATAGAACTCATGTCATATAAACAATATATGATTTTTAGATGATTTATCACTGATTATTTTATTAATATTTTCTTTTTATAAAGAAAGGAGAAAATACCACTAGTAGTATGTAAAGTAGATTTTTACTAGCCAAATAAACATGTTCGCAAGTATAGCACTTAAATTCTTAGAGTTAGTAAAATACATGTTTAGGTCAAAATAACCCCGCTTATGTTATAAGAAGTCCAATTAGTAATTTATATGGATTTTTTAGAATATTAGTATTAATAGATTCATTTTTTAGCCATACTCAACAATTCAAGTTAGGAATAAAAAGAATAAAAATTACTAGTCGATTTATTAGTATTAAAAGACAATAACTATCATTTATTTTTATTGATGATGTTAAAACATATTAATACTAGTTAAAACTGTAATTATAGCACCCACTCATAAATTCACCATTTAGGACTCACAATAATAACTATAATTGAATTTGTCGGGGACCATAATTAGGGGTACCCTCAAGGCTCCTAATTCTCAGCTGGTAACCCCCATCAGCATAAAGCCGCAAAGGCCTGATGGGTGCGATCAAGTCAGGGATCAGTCCATTCAAGGGACTCGATCGCGCCTCGCCCGAGCCCAGCCTCGGACAAGGGCAGCCGACCCCGGAGGATCTCCGCCTCGCCCGAGGCCCCCCTCCAGCGGCGAATACGTTCCCGGCTCGCCCGAGGCCCTGTCTTCGCCAAGAAGCAACCCCAACCAAATCGCAGGAGCATTTAATGCAAAGGTGGCCTGACACCTTTATCCTGACGCGCGCCCCTCAGCTGACAGAGCCGAAGTGACTGCCGTCACTTCGCCGCTCCACTGACCAGTCTGATAGAAAGACAGCGTCGCCTGCGCCGCTCCGACTGCGGTGCCACTTGACAGAGTGAGGCTGACAGGCAGTTGGGCCCGGCCGCACACCATGGGAAACTCTGCTCCGCCCGACCCAGGGCTCGGACTCGGGCTAAACCCCGGAAGACGGCGAACTCCGCTCCGCCCGACCCAGGGCTCGGACTCGGGCTAAGCCCCGGAAGACGGCGAACTCCGCTCCGCCCTACCCAGGGCTCGGACTCGGGCTAAGCCCCGGAAGACAGCGAACTCCGCTCCGCCCGACCTAGGGCTCAGACACGGGCTAAGCCCCGGAAGACGGCGAACTCCGCTTCGCCCGACCCAGGGCTCGGACTCGGGCTAGGCCCCGAAAGACGGCGAACTCCGCTCCGCCCGACCCAGGGCTCGGACTTGGGCTCAGCCCCAGAAGACGACGAACTCCGCCTCGCCCGACCCAGGGGCTCGGACTCGGCCTCGGCCACGGAAGACGGACTCGACCTCGACCTCGGAGGAGCCTCCACATCGCCCAACCTAGGGCGCGGACCGGCCACGTCGATAGGAGGCGCCATCATTACCCTACTCCAAGCTGACTCAGGCTACGGGGAACAAGACCAGCGTCCCATCTGGCTCACTCCGCCAGATAGGCGATGATGGCGTCCCGCACGCTCCCTGACGATGGCGGCTCTTGGCCCCCTTACGGAAGCAAGAGGACATCAGCAAGGACTCGACGGCCCCGACAGCTGTCCCTCCTCCAGGCTCCAGCGCTCCTCCGACGGCCACGACATCACACACCGGGCGCCAAAATCTCTCCGGCCGCCACGATGGCGTGTACTTAGGGCGCTAGCTCTCCTCCGCTAGACACGTAGCACTCTGCTACACCCCCCATTGTACACCTGGATCCTCTCCTTATGCCTATAAAAGGAAGGACCAGGGCCCTCTTAGAGAGGGTCAGCCGCGCGGGGACGAGGACGAGACGGGCGCTCGCGTGAGGCCGCTCGCTCCTTCCCCCGTGCGGACGCTTGTAACCCCCTACTGCAAGCGCACCCGACCTGGGCGCGGGACGAACACGAAGGTCGCGGGATTTCCACCTCTCTCACGCCCATCTCCGGCCACCTCGCTTTCCCCCCTTCGTGCTCGGCCTCGCGTCGACCCATCTGGGCTGGGGCACGCGGCGACACTTCACTCGTCGACTCAGGGACCCCCCGGTCTCGAAACACCGACAGTTGGCGCGCCAGGTAGGGGCCTGCTGCGTGTTGACGAACAGCTTCCCGTCAAGCTCCAGATGGGTAGTCTCCAGCAACCTCTCCGGCCCGGGATGGTGCTCCGTTTCGGGAGCCTTGAGTTCATGTCCCTCGACGGCAGCTACGACATGATACTCTTTCCACCGTCGGGCGACAGCGACAGTGGCGGCCGACAGTCCGCCCGCCGGCGGCGGGATCGACGACGTCTTCCCCGCGTGGTGGAAGAACAACCTTCGAGCTCACCCCGTCCTCTTCCCCGTCGACGGAGGAGGAGGAGGCGGGGCAACCAAGGCCAGGCAGGAGGCGGCGCCTCGTCGGCCGTCGAGCGAGTCGACAACGCCAGCACTCCAACGGGGGGCGCGCCGGGCACCGGCCTCGCGCTTGAGACGAAGACGAGCGCTGTCTCCCCGCGACGCGTCAATCCCGAGCAAACGGACGACGCCAGCACGCTCGCAAAAGGCTTGCTGGGTGTCGCCCTCGTACCTAAGACGACGGTGCAGTCAGTCCTCGACGTGACCTCATCACCGCCCGTCGACCAAGAGGTACCAACCGACTCCCATCCCACGCCTTTCGGATTTAGCCTCGACCCGCCTAGCGGTTCCGCTTTGGCGGACGCCCTCGTAGAGGCGAATCCGAACCCCCTGGGGTTTCGTATGCGGTCACCTTGGGACCGGCTGACGGACGTCTCGACCTACGGGCCCTCTGGGTCCGAGGAAGATGATGAGCCCAGCTTCTGTTGGGATTTCTCCGGACTTGGCAACCCCAGTGCCATGCGGGGCTTCATGACCGCATGCGACTGCTGCCTTTTCGACTGTTCCGACGGTAGCCGTAGCCTCGGCGACGAGGACTGCGGCCCGAGCCGCGAATGTTTCCACGTCGATCTAGGGGGTCCCTCCGAAGGCAACCATCTCGGCATGCCGGAGGACGGTGACCTCCCTAGGCCGATGCCTCGCGTTGACATCCCGCGGGAGCTAGCTGTGGTCCCCGTTCCGGCGGGGGGTCACGACCCACAACTCGAGCAAATCCGCGGGGTGCAGGCCAGGCTCGACGAGGGAGCAGGAGCGCTTGAGCTAATCCGCCGGGACGTCGGGCAGGCATGGGCGGGCCAACCTCCGGCCGGAGAGATGCGTCATCTACCCCAGGGCTTCCAGCACCGCATCGCCGACGATGTCAGGGTTAGGCCGCCACCCGCATCCAGTGGGGTCGGCCAGAACCTGGCTGCAGCAGCAATGCTCCTCCGCACGTTGCCTGAGCCATCAACCACCGAGGGGCGGCGAATCCAGGGAGAGCTCAAGGATCTCCTGGAAGGCGCCGCGGTCCGGCGGGCCGAGAGCTCCGCCTCCCGGAGGCAGGGGTACCCCTCGGAACATCGTGCCGCGACTTCCCGATTCATGCGGGAAGCCTCGGTCTGCACCGGGCACACGCGCAACACAGTGCCTGCGGCCCCGGGTCGCCTCGGCAACGAGCACCATCACCGCGATCGTCGGGCCCACCTCGACGAGAGGGTGTGCCGAGGCTACCACCCCAGGCGTGGGGGACGCTACGACAGCAGGGAGGATCAGAGTCCCTCACCCGAACCACCCGGTCCGCAGGCCTTCAGCCGGGCCATACGACGGGCGCCGTTCCCGACCCGGTTCCGACCCCCGACTACTATCACAAAGTACTCGGGGGAGACGAGACCGGAACTGTGGCTCGCGGACTACTGTCTAGCCTGCCAACTGGGTGGAACGGACGATGACAACCTCATCATCCGCAACCTCCCCCTGTTCCTCTCCGACACCGCTCGCGCCTGGTTGGAGCACCTGCCTCCGGGGCAGATCTCCGACTGGGACGAGCTAGTCCAAGCTTTCGCCGGCAATTTCCAGGGCACGTACGTGCGCCCCGGGAATTCCTGGGACCTCCGAAGCTGCCGACAGCAGCCGGGAGAGTCTCTCTGGGACTACATCTGGCGATTCTCGAAGCAGCGCACCGAGCTGCCCAACATCACCGACTCGGATGTCATCGGCGCGTTCCTCGCCGGCACCACCTGCCGCGACCTGGTGAGCAAGCTGGGTCGCAAGACCCCCACCAGGGCGAGCGAGCTGATGGACATCGCCACCAAGTTCGCCTCCGGCCAGGAGGCGGTCGAGGCAATCTTCCGGAAGGACAAGCAGCCCCAGGGCCGCCCGTCGGAAGATGCCCCCGAGGCGTCAGCTCAGCGCGACGCCAAGAAGAAGGGCAAGAAGAAGTCGCAAGCGAAACGCGACGCCGCCGACGCGGACCTTGTCGCTGCCGCCGAGTACAAGAACCCTCGGAAACCCCCCGGAGGTCCCAACCTCTTCGACAAGATGCTCAAGGAGCCATGCCCCTATCACCAGGGGCCCGTCAAGCACACCCTTGAGGAGTGCGTCATGCTTCGGCGCCACATCCACAGGGCTGGGCCACCCACGGAGGGTGGCAGGGCCCACGACGATGACAAGAAGGAAGATCACCAGGCAGGAGAGTTCCCCGAGGTCCGCGACTGCTTCATGATCTACGGCGGGCAAGCGGCGAACGCCTCGGCTCGGCACCACAAGCAAGAGCGCCGGGAGGTCTGTTCGGTGAGGGTGGCGGCGCCAGTCTACCTAGACTGGTCCGACAAGCCCATCACCTTCGACCAAGTCGACCACCTCGACCATGTGCCGAGCCCAGGGAAATACCCGCTCGTCGTCGACCCCGTCATCGGCGACGTCAGGCTCACCAAGGTCCTCATGGACGGAGGCAGCAGCCTCAACATCATCTACGCCGAGACCCTCGGGCTTCTGCGTATCGATCTGTCCTCGGTCCGGGCGGGCGCTGCGCCTTTCCATGGGATCATCCCCGGGAAGCGCGTCCAGCCCCTCGGACAACTCGATCTTCCCGTCTGCTTCGGAACACCCTCCAACTTCCGAAGGGAGACCCTGACATTCGAGGTGGTCGGGTTCCGAGGAACCTACCACGCGGTATTGGGGAGGCCCTGCTATGCGAAGTTCATGGCCGTCCCCAACTACACCTACCTCAAGCTCAAGATGCCGGGCCCCAACGGGGTCATCACCGTCGGCCCCACGTACAAACACGCGTTCGAATGCGACGTGGAGTGCGTGGAGTACGCCGAGGCCCACGCCGAGTCCGAGGCCCTCATCGCCGACCTGGAGAGCCTCTCTAAGGAGGTGCCAGACGTGAAGCGTCATGCCGGCAACTTCGAGCCAGCGGAGACGGTTAAGTCCGTCCCCCTCGACCCCAGCAGCGACGCCTCCAAGCAAGTCCGGATCGGCTCCGGGCTCGATCCCAAATAGGAAGCAGTGCTCGTCGACTTTCTCCGCGCGAATGCCGACGTCTTCGCGTGGGGTCCCTCAGACATGCCCGGCATACCGAGGGATGTCGCCGAGCACTCGCTGGACATCCGGGCCGGAGCCCGACCCGTCAAGTAGCCTCTACGCCGATTCGACGAGGAGAAGCGCAGAGCCATAGGCGAGGAGATCCACAAGCTAATGGCAGCAGGTTTCATCAAAGAGGTATTCCATCCCGGATGGCTTGCCAACCCTGTGCTTGTGAGAAAGAAAGGGGGGAAATGGCGGATGTGTGTAGACTACACTGGTCTAAACAAAGCATGTCCGAAGGTTCCCTACCCTCTGCCTCGCATCGATCAGATCGTGGGTTCCACTGCTGGGTGCGAAACCCTGTCTTTCCTCGACGCCTACTCAGGGTATCACCAAATCAGGATGAAAGAGTCCGACCAGCTCGCGACTTCTTTCATCACACCCTTCGGCATGTACTGCTATGTCACCATGCCGTTCGGCTTGAGGAATGCGGGCGCGATGTACCAGCGGTGCATGAACCATGTGTTCGGCGAGCACATTGGCCGCACGGTCGAGGCCTACGTCGATGACATCATAGTCAAGACGAGGAAAGCCTCCGACCTCCTTTCCGACCTTGAAGTGACATTCCGATGTCTCAAGGCAGAGGGCGTCAAGCTCAATCCCGAAAAGCGTGTCTTCGGGGTGCCCCGAGGCATGCTCTTAGGGTTCATCGTCCCTGAGCGGGGCATCGAAGCTGATCCGGAGAAGATCGCGGCGGTCACCAGCATGGGGCCCATCGCGGACTTGAAAGGCGTACGGAGAGTCATGGGATGTCTTGCGGCCCTCAACCTTTTCATCCCGCACCTCGGCAAAGGGGGCCTGCCTCTGTACCGCCTCGGGGCGAATAACGTTTCCCCCGGAAGCCTGCTCCCGAGACCTGCATCAACCCTCCATCAAAATCGACGACACGCCCGAGCCCGAGGCACCCTCGGCCCAGTCCGAGGCACCCTCAGCTCGGCCCGAGGCACCCTCGGCCCCGAGGGCGAGACGTTGCGCGTCGAGGAGGAGCGAAGCGGGGCCACGCCTAATCAAAGCTGGCAGACCCTGAACCTGCAATATCTCCACCGAGGAGAGCTACCCCTCGACCGAGCCAGAGCTCGGTGGTTGGCGCGGCCCGCCAAGTCGTTCGTCTTGCTGAGGGACGGGAAGGAGCTCCACCACCGCACCCCGGGCCCTCGTCGGAGACACCCGGGGGCTACGCGCCCCCTTGGGAGGGGCCGTTCGTCATCGCCAAAGTTCTAAAACCCAGAACATATAAGCTGGCCAACAGTCAAGGCGAGGTCTACAACAACGCTTGGAACATCCAACAGCTACGTCACTTCTACCCTTAAGATGTTTTCAAGTTGTTCATATACCCCGCTCCCACGCAAAGTTTAGTCATCAAGGAAGGGTCAGCCTTGCCTCGGCAAAGCCCGACCCTCCCTCGGGGGCTAAAAGGGGGGAACCCCCTCTGCGTCGAAATTTTCCTCGAAAAAAGATCTTTTCTGCCGGAATGTCTTTCGTGCTTTTCGACTACTTCGAAAGTGGATCCTGAAAACGACGGAGTACACGTAAGCAGCCAAGGATGACCGAGCCGAGGGACTCCTACGCCTCCGAGATACGGATACCTCACTCATCACCTTCTGCCATAAGTAACTCACGTTCGGATAAGGGATTCCGCGGACCGAACAAGTCTTCATGTTCGGAAGCTCTTCCGCCGGAGCGATTCTTCGAGCCTTCTCGACTGCGTCGATGACAGAACCCCATGCACTACCGGAATTTGGCTCTTTGCCGAGTGCCATATTCTTTGCCGAGTGTTTTATTTCGGGCACTCGGCAAAGAGCTCTTTGCCGAGTGCCACGCAAAAAACCCTCGGTAAAAGAAAACACTCGGCGAAGAAGCTCTTTGCCGAGTGTTTTATTTTTGACACTCGGCAAAGAGTTTCTTTGCCGAGTGTCTTTTTTTGACACTCGGCAAAGGGCTCTTTGCCGAGTGTCACAAATACAACACTCGGCAAAGAGCTCTTTGCCGAGTGTTTTTTCTCCAACACTAGGCAAAGACAATTTAAAATTCACATTTTAAAGTAGTAAATTAATTCAAATGAAAAAGTTTTCAACTACAAATATGTATAACTCATCATGATGTACAATTTATATATTGAACATTTCTTCATATGACAAAATAAAAATAAATTTGTTCATAAAACCTATATCTCTCTCGTAGTTTATGAAACTACGAGAGAGACGTATAGAATTTGTGCATATTGTTAGAACCATCATCTGAGATAAACAAATTATCAAACAACCAAAATAAACTTTGTAGATCTTGAGAAGTTATAAAAGTTTATAGTTGACAACTTTTTCATTTGAAGTCATATTGTCAACGAAAACTACGTCTGAATTTAAAAAATTTAAAATTTGAATTTTGAAAACGACTTCGAAAGGAAAAACCACCAACATGAAAGTTGTAGGTATTGAAGAGTTATGAAACTTTGTAGTTGACAATGTTTTAGTTTGAAATCATCTTGTTATGCAAAACTATATTTGAATTGTGAAATTTGAATTTTTCAAACTGTCTCGGATGAAAAAACCACCAAAATAAAAGTTGTAGGTCTTGAAATGTAATGAAACTTTGTAGTTGACAATTTTTTGATTTGAAATCATCTTATCATTGAAAATTTCATGTGAAGTTTTTAAATTTAAAATTCAAATTTTAAAAACGGTCTCGGATGTAGAAACTATTAAAATAAAACTTTTAGATCTCAAAAAGTTATGCAACTTTATAGTTGGTCACATTTTCAAATGAACTCATTTAGTGCCTTAAATAATCAAATTACTCTCGATTTGTTATAGTACATGGGGAATGGAAACGTAATATAAACATAATTGGTGTAGTAGTGTAGTGGTATAGGAGGGTATGCGCGAGAGAGAGGTTGCGAGTTCGAATCTCACCATTTACAAAACATATAAGTTTGATTCAAAATAATAGTGAAAAATGATAGGGCAACAGGTAAGGTAATAGGGTAGGGTTGGAGAGTTGTTCCTAGAATTTAAAAAATGTTTTGCTGTTTTTTTTTAAAATTTTTTGATTCTTAATTTGCCGAGTGTTTTTCTTTGCCGAGTGCTTTTTGACACTCGGCAAAGTCTTTGCCGAGTGTCCGAAAAAAAGCACTCGGCAAAGAACCCTTTGCCGATGAAATCTTTGCCGAGTGTTCTTTGCCGAGTGTTACACTCGGCAAAGCATTTGCCGAGTGTAAAATAGCCTTTGCCGAGTGTCTTAGACACTCGGCAAAGAACGCGATTCCGGTAGTGATGGACGGGTAAGAGTGCGCGTAAGCGGCAAGGCCGACCGAGCCGAGGGACTCCTACGCCTCCGGGATACGGATACCTCACTCATCACCTTCCGTGAGAAGCAACTCTCGCTCGCACAAACAGTTCTGTTACCGACAAAAAAGTCCAGATACTCGAAACAAGAGGAAAGGAGATGCGGCTTTACAATACGGAGAGGGTGTGTTTCGGCCTCGGCGGCCGCAGAAAACACGCGCTACAAGATAATCCGATCCTGCAGGCTCGGATCTTGACGGCTAAAGGGAGCGGCAGCACCCTCGGCATCGACAACACCTTTGGCGAGGTCCGACCTAGCCTCGGACAGCGACACGGTCCGAGGGTCTCCGCTCTGAAGGACAACGTCATCACCAAGCCCAGGGCCATCGCCGCCAGGGTCTTCTCCAAGGATCCGGCCCGAGCAGGCGGCTCGGCCGGTCACCCCGGGGCCTCAGCTAGCTGTCCCCCAAAGACATCAGCCCGGCCCGAGGCCTCGGCGAGTCAACTCCGGCGTCGGTCCCGCTAACGGACGACCCGGCCGGGCTCCGGCCGACCTGGTCTTCTTTTCGAGCCAACTCTGCCTCTGTCTGCGCTGGCACCGCTACCCCTGGCCTCGGCTCATCGAAGAGCGGCCGAGGGTTTTCCTCTAACTAAGCAAAGGGAAGCCTCGGAAAACAAGGCTGAACTAGCCGAGGGACTCCTACGCATCCGGGATACAGATACCTCACTCGTCACCTTTACACGGGGCGACTCACGCTTGGCGAAGCGGTTCAGGCAACCAACAGGCGAGTCTTAGTGCCCGAAAATGAGGAAAAAACACGGCTCCGTGCCGAAATTACATACATGTTCAGGCCTCGACAGCCACAATGAACAAAAACACCGGCACTCAAGGTGCCATTACAAACGGAACTCCGGTTCCGACCCCACAGCAGCAGCCATGATCCCAGTACGGGCGCGGCCACCGGAAGGCTTTCGTTTGCGTCCCCACTCAAGGGACGCGAAACAGACATCAAAGCCAAAGAGCCGGGGGCCGGCCCGTGGGCGCCGCCGACGGCCTCAATGGGGGGGAGCTTCCTCCGGCTGCCACCACATCAGCACGGATGGCGGGGTCCGCCTCTCCACCAACGCCGACAGTCTGCAAGGCGCACCGGCAGGTCCTCACTCCCGTCCTCGCCGCGAAAGCGAGGAGAAGGACGAAATGTTGCATCCTAGCTGGACAGCAACAGTTCGCCTTCCCCGGCATGGCTGGAGGACGCCTCCTCCGCAAGGCTGGAGGATGGTTTCCACCACCAGAAGCTGGAAGAGGAGGTGACCAGTCGGCCCGCGCGGGAGGTGGAGCTCCGGCTCAGCCCGGCCTCCGCCCCAGCAAGGATGACGAACACCCTTGGGGCTGAGGGTGGGACTAAGATTGCAGCCCGGCTTGCCTCTCCCCATCCAGGGGTTGGAGGTCACCGTCTTGGGTGACCACCGGCGAGGGGGTGCAGCCGAGCTGCATGATGAAAATCCTTGAAGCCGAACGACGGCCGAAAGGTACCAACTCCCGCAGAGTTGCGTTCCTCCAACGACGAAGTGGAAAGACAGCGGATATTCCCCATCCGGGGGCTTGGAAGGTAGAAAGACACGATGCATAAGGGAGCGCGAAGACACGGTCGCCTTCCAAGAGGGTCACCCTCCTTTTAAAGGCGACTCTCCCTACTTGCGTCCCCAGCCGTCATGGGCTGAGTCTTCTCCAACACACTCCAAGGTCCTCCCCTATGGCGCGGGGGCTGGGTCCCACACGTCATGCAAGCCGGCCCAGAGCAGAAGAGGCCAAACCGCCATGCGCGGTGCGTGCAACCGCCCAACGGTTGCAAGCGGCTCTCCACTTTTGCCCAGACCAGCGGGCGAAAGGGCGGGCAACCATGCAGGCGGCATGCAACTGCGCCAAGTGGGCGCACTTCTCCGACTCCCAACACACCCGGCAGGGTGGCCCAGACCCACACGTCATGCAACCGGCGCGCCGAATGTTTCGTGCATGCAACTGCACCGCCGCCTGCGCCACCACCGCGCCTCCTCGACTGCAGAGCCAATACCGCGACTCGAGGCGACCCAGCGCACGACCCAGCGGCTCCAGCCTGGCACAACGGTCAATGCGGCCAAAAATGGGCCGGCAGTAATGGCGGTGGCAGGCGGGCAGGAGCAGCGGTCACGTCGTCAGCCAAGCTTACGTCCCATCTGGGGGCAGCGAGAGAACCCTCTCTCACGGCATGAAGACAACGCGCCCGTGTTCTGTTCCTCGAACGGCTCGCGCACGCGCAACGGCTGCCCCGCGAACCACTCGCCCCGTCGCATTGACTCCGCGGCGGGACAGGCGGCGCCTCTGGCAGGAGAAGCGAGCGACGCTTCGCCTCCGCCATAATGACCGCGTCAAAAAAGGTACGCCGTGTCGTTCAATTTCGTATCCCCTTTCCTTTTTTCCTCTTTCTCTCTCTTGCAATAGGGACAGGGAAAGGGGGATACCCCGAAAAGGACCCTTCCCCGTGAAGGAACCAGGCTCCGAGCCTCCCTACTGATCAGAGGTTCGAAGGCTGGCCCCTCGGAAGGGTTCAACAGCCGCCTCAGAGCATGTGGGCTCCGCACCCACTACTGGTCAGAGGTTCGAAGGCCGGCCCCTCGGAAGGGTTCAACGGCCGCCTCAGGCTACTCGGGCTCCGCGCCCACTACTGATCAGGGGTTCGAAGGCTGGCCCCCGAAGGGTTCACAGCCGCCTCAGACACAAAGCGAGGGATGACCATGGGTACGTTCGATACATAACCAAGGCTCGGGCTGCGCTCCCGAGGTACCCTAGGACATTTCCGAGACCAGCGGGAACGATCTTGTAACGGAATCCCATCAGAGGGAGGCATCGAGCCCTCGGACCCCGTCGCCAGGGGACCGGGTCCGGCAGATCACCCGCAGGTACTTTTGGGCGCGCCTCTGGGCCCCTAGCCGACCCCTAACGAATGGGGCACGGGCGTCCACTCGGATCACCCGCCTGCAGCTCACCGGAGACACCATGTTCGGCGCCCACCGAGGGCAACATGGCGCTCTCCCCCCTCCTCCTTGCGGAAAGGCGATGTAGGGGCGTATATAAAAAAGTCGAGTCTGTCCCTGATCGCCCTCTTGCCCTGTGCAGAGGCTCGGGGGCTGCTCTCGCAAACCCAGCTCCGGCCAAACCGTTGACAGCGTCAACATACCAGCCCGAGAACTTGGGACCTGACCGTACACCCGGGCTACGGCCAACTCGCATGAGGGAACGACCAGACCAGCCGAAGCATTGCGCGAGGCGTTAAGACCTCAGAGGAGTCAAACCACTCCTCCGAGGCCTCGGGGGCTACACCCGGCGGGTGCGCTCGCGCGCACCCACCGGAACAAAAACGCAACCGAGAAAGGCTGGTCCCCTTGCAAAAAAGTGCGACGAAAGCCTCCAAGCGAGTGCTAACACTCCCTTCGAGGCTCGGGGGCTACTGTCGGGGACCATAATTAGGGGTACCCTCAAGGCTCCTAATTCTCAGCTGGTAACCCCCATCAGCATAAAGCCGCAAAGGCCTGATGGGTGCGATCAAGTCAGGGATCAGTCCATTCAAGGGACTCGATCGCGCCTCGCCCGAGCCCAGCCTCGGACAAGGGCAGCCGACCCCGGAGGATCTCCGCCTCGCCCGAGGCCCCCCTCCAGCGGCGAATACGTTCCCGGCTCGCCCGAGGCCCTGTCTTCGCCAAGAAGCAACCCCGACCAAATCGCAGGAGCATTTAATGCAAAGGTGGCCTGACACCTTTATCCTGACGCGCGCCCCTCAGCTGATAGAGCCGAAGTGACCGCCGTCACTTCGCCGCTCCACTGACCAGTCTGATAGAAAGACAGCGCCGCCTGCGCCGCTCCGACTGCGGTGCCACTTGACAGAGTGAGGCTGACAGACAGTTGGGCCCAGCCGCGCACCATGGGAAACTCCGCTCCGCCCGACCCAGGGCTCGGACTCAGGCTAAGCCCCAGAAGACGGCGAACTCCGCTCCGCCCGACCCAGGGCTCGGACTCGGGCTAAGCCCCGGAAGACGGCGAACTCCGCTCCGCCCGACCCAGGGCTCGGACTCGGGCTAAGCCCCGGAAGACAGAGAACTCCGCTCCGCCCGACCTAGGGCTCGGACTCGGGCTAAGCCCCGGAAGACGGCGAACTCCGCTCTGCCTGACCCAGGACTCGGACTCGGGCTAGGCCCCGGAAGACGGCGAACTCCGCTCCGCCCGACCCAGGGCTCAGACTTGGGCTCAGCCCCAGAAGACGACGAACTCCGCCTCGCCCGACCCAGGGGCTCGGACTCGGCGACTCGACCTTGACCTCGGAGGAGCCTCCACATCGCCCAACCTAGGGCGCGGACCGGCCACGTCGACAGGAGGCGCCATCATTACCCTACTCCAAGCTGACTCAGGCTACGGGGAACAAGACCGGCGTCCCATCTGGCTCGCTCCGCCAGATAGGCGATGATGGCGTCCCGCACACTCCCTGACGATGGCGGCTCTCGGCCCCCTTACGGAAGCAACAGGACGTCAGCAAGGACTCGACGGCCCCGACAGCTGTCCCTCCTCCAGGCTCCAGCGCTCCTCCGACGGCCACGACATCACACACCGGGCGCCAAAATCTCTCCGGCCGCCACGATGGCGTGTACTTAGGGCGCTAGCTCTCCTCCGCTAGACACGTAGCACTCTGCTACACCCCCCATTGTACACCTGGATCCTCTCCTTATGCCTATAAAAGGAAGGACCAGGGCCCTCTTAGAGAGGGTCGGCCGCGCGGGGACGAGGACGAGACGGGCGCTCGCGTGAGGCCGCTCGCTCCTTCCCCCGTGCGGACGCTTGTAACCCCCTACTGCAAGCGCACCCGACCTGGGCGCGGGACGAACACGAAGGTCGCGGGATTTCCACCTCTCTCACGCCCATCTCCGGCCACCTCGCTTTCCCCCCTTCGCGCTCGGCCTCGCGTCGACCCATCTGGGCTAGGGCACGCGGCGACACTTCACTCATCGGCTCAGGGACCCCCCGGTCTCGAAACGCCGACAGAATTAATAAGTATTTACGCGTTTAAGACGTATTTAAGGTGTGATAAGTGTGATGTGTTAATGTGTATGTAATGATGTATGTTTATGTAATGGTGCATGTTTATTTATTGGTGTATGTTTATTTATTGGCGCATGTTTATTTTGTATGTTCGATGTGCGACTATAATAGAAGCCGATTGTGTGGTAGAAGAACCGAATACGTTCGAAGACGAACCGCAAGACACATTTGAGCAAGGCAAGTGGATTCTCCCTCTGCATATTCTTTTTGTACCCAATCATTGCATATAATAATGTTTACTTTTTGATATACTGCATAATTTGATGGGTTTTACCTAATTAAGGATTTCCTAGATTTACCAACTGTATTCCTTGTTTACCCTAGGAAATTATTAAGCTTTGCAATTTGTGCTACCGCTCAACTTAATGATTTTGATGTCACTCATTAATTGGTATTAATGTTCCAAAATTGAAATTGGCAATTATGACATTAACCCGATGGTTAAAACAACATTATTTCAAATTAATTAGAATATGGAGTGACCACCCAGGATAAACAGTGCAACCACGAGTGCTATCATGGCTCTGGCTTTGGTAATTAGCTTTATATGCTTAGTGTCTGGCAACTTTACCTAAAATATGGGCAAGAGGGGTGTCGGGGGCCGTAATTAGGGGTACCCCCAATGCTCCTAAATTCGGCTGGAAAACGTCTTCAGAACAAACCATCAACGGTTGATGAAGCGCGGTTCAAGTCAAGGCCTCGTCCGCCGAGGGACGCGACCTCATCCGAGCCTAGCCTCGGGCAAGGACAGTAGTCCCAGACGAATTCACGCCTCGCCCGAGGGTCCCCTCGATCAGCAGACACACCCCCGTCTCACCGAAGCCCAGCGCGAGCAGACTTTGTCGTGCAGCGACCTCGTCCGAATCGCCTTACCAACCGACCGTATCGCATGCGCATTTAATGCAGGGATCGCCTGGCACCTTATCTTGACACGTGCGCCTCAGTCGGCAAGGTCGAAGTGACCGCAGTCACTTCGCCCCCTTACTAACCGTTCAGACAGGAAAACAGCGCTGTACACCCCGCTCCGGCAACTGTGCCAGCCACCAGGGAAAGACTGACAAACAGCAAGTCACGACCTCCCCTGGGTCCGGCCTCGGGCGCAACAGGGAGCTCCGCCTCGCCCGACCCTAGACCTTGGCCTCAGCCTCGGCCTCGGGATAAGGACTCCGCCTTGCCCGACCCTGGGCCTCGGCCTCAACCTCGGCCTCGGGAGAAGGTCTCTGCCTCGCCCGACCCTGGGCCTCGGCCTCGGAGGAGTCGCTGCCTCGCCCGACCTCGGCCCCGTATCAACTACGCTACTGGGGACCCATCATTACCCTACCCCTAGCTAGCCACCTCAGGCTATGAAGGAACAAGACCGGTGTCCCATCTAAGTTACTTCGGTAACAGGTAATGATGGTTCCCCGCGTGCGCCCATGACGTCGGGTGCTCTCAAACCCCCTACGGAAGCAAGGAAACGTCAGCAAGATCCATGCCGCACCGCCAGCTATGCTTCTACAGGGCTTAAGGCACTCCTCCGACGGCCACGTTGGTACATCTACAGGGCTCAAGACACTTCTCCGACGACCACGTTATTACCTATATAGGCTCAAGGCACTTCCCTGCCAGCCACGTTAGCACATAGCTACACCCCCATTGTACAGCTGGGCATCTCCTTGTATCTATAAAGGGGGATGTCCTAGGCCCCGAGGGGAGGAGACGAACGGGCGACGTACAAACACATGGACGCATGACGTAGACGAGCGGATGCAGGCAGAGTAGGGGAGACGTGGTAGAGGCAGCCTCAGACGGCTCACCTCAAGGCCGAATCCTCTCCTTCTCTCTCTCGTTCTCGCTCTCCCGCAATGCTTGTGACCCCTACTACAAGCACTCCGGTGCAAGATAACATAAGCCTCATTTCCCTCTTGTGTTCCATCTTGCATCAACCCATCTGGGCAAGGGCACGCAGCAACAAATTCACTAGTCGGTCCGGTTGAGGGTCCCCTGGGTCCGAAACACCGACAAGGGGGAGCGGTGGTGTTGGCAGCCCACGTTATCATGGGGACGTATTCTTGGCTAAGGTACCTCACCCAGGGGGTCACCACCATCGGCTTTAGAAACCTTAGCGGGTGCTTCGTATTAAGTGTATTTTATGAAAGCCTCATAATGGATCCCTAGCCATTCACCTCGGCAGTGTTTAATGGTCTGATCAACCCGGGCTAGATGGGATACATGGCTTGTGGGTAAAGTTGTACCACCTCTGCAGAGTGTAAAACTGATATATCAGCCGTGCTCCCAGTTAAGAGCGACCTGGACTCCTCACATGATAATTAAACTTGAAGATGGAATTAAATTGAGATTCGATGATCTGCCAATGATTTGCTTAAGTGGTTTCACTTAAGTGTTTTTGTTACACTCATATTTCGTTGTTCAAATGGGATATTTGGGATTCACGCTTATTAGTAAGACAGGTGTTGTTAATAAAATATTGACCAACTAAAATGCTTACTGCTCAACCTTAGCCTCACCATGTTATACCTGCATTAGTTTTTCCCCCACTTGCTGAGCCCCGACCATAAGTGAGCTCACCCTTGCTAATATTTTGATCAGAGGGTGATGCTGGAGACTTTGATGGAGATTTTGACGACGAGGAATTCTAAGTCTAACGATACGCCGGTCATCTTCCTGTGGGAGATTGCCCCTGTTATTTAAATTCCGCTTTACTTTGATGTGATACTTGTTAAAGATACAATGATTCAGATGATGTAATAAAGTATTCTACTCTCTTTACGCCTTTATTGCATTGTCTTTTGATATATTACACTTGTGACGTCAACATATGTGTGGAAATGGATCCTGGCACACATATGCTATGCGCTCGGTTCTACCCCCTGGAACCGGGTGTGACAGAAGTGGTATCAAAGCTATGCTGACCCTAGGTCGTTAGACTAGTTAGAAATGGAAATCCTAGTTTGTTCAAAACTTGCTAATTTCACTCTTATAAATTATTTTATCAGCCTTACCTCACTACCGGAATCCGTGCCTTTGCCGAGTGCCGAAGGCTTTGCCGAGTGTTTTTTATCGGGCACTCGGCAAAGCAGAATTTGCCGAGTACCGCCCTCGGCAAAGTTCTGCGCTCGGTAAAGAGTTGGTTTACCGAGTGTAGAACACTCGGCACATACAAGCACTCGGCAAAGACTGCTTTGCCGAGGGTCAAGCACTCGGCAAATACGGCTCTCGGCAAAGGGCCGTTAGCGGCCGTCTACAACTGACGGCCGTCAGTCTTTGCCGAGTGTCAAATATCTGGCACTCGGCAAAAAGGGTCTTTGCCGAGTGTCCTATGTAGACACTCGGCAAATCATTTTTTTAATTTTTTTATTTTGGTCACCAAACTTTTTGTGGTATGTTCCTACACTATGTAGACCAACATGTACCATTTTGTGACAATTATAACAGTGTTTTCTATACCTAGTACATTTAGTTTGTTTATTTGAATTTCTTCGGAAAATTCAGATTTGAACTGCAGGTTACTCGAAACTTGGAAAACCGTGCATGCAAAAATGATATTCATGCTACTTAGCACAAGTTACGACCGATTTCAGGAGCGGACCGGAAACTTCGAGCACCATGCTCACTCAACATGACCGTAAACTTGCCATCCAGGTGTTTAAAAATTGTATAAAACATAAACAAAGTCAGAAAATCATGAAACCTGTCCACGTGTCATGATATCATATGTAGAGGCTGTGATAAAAATTTGAAAAAGTTTCGAGAAAGTTGTAACGCACTATGTGTACAAACCTAAGAGATCCACATTGAAACTCTATGATTTCATGTGTGGTTCTCTTAGGTTTCGACACATAATGTCTCACAACTTTCTCCAAACATTCTCAATTTTTTATCACAACCTGTACATATGATATCATGACACGTGGACAAGTTTCATGATTTTCTGACTTTGTTTGTGTTTTATACAATTTTTAAACATGTGGATGGCAAGTTCACGGCCATGTTTAGTGAGCATGTTGCTCGAAGTTTTCGGTCCGCTCATGGAATCGGTCGTAACTTATGCTAAGTAACATGAATATCATTTTTTCATGCACGGTTTTCCAAGTTTCGAGTGACCTGCAGTTCAAATTTGAATTTTCCGAAGAAATTCAAATAAACAAACTAAATCTACTAGCTATTTCAAACTCTGTTAAAATTGTCCACAAATGATACATGTAGATCTACATAGTGTAGGAACATACCACAAAAAGTTTGGGAGACAAAATAAAAAAAATACAAATGCACTTTGCCGAGTGTCTAGGGATGACACTCGGCAAAGACTTCTTTGCCGAGTGCTAGATGTGTGACGCTCGGCAAAGAGGTAGTAAAGAACCTTTGCCGAGTGCCGCAACGGGGGACACTCGGCAAAGAACTCTTTGCCGAGTGCCGCCGATCTGGCACTCGGCAAAGAATATTTTAATATTTTAAAAAAATCTTTGCCGAGTGCCGGATCACGGGCACTCGGCAAAGAAACAAACTTTAACCGGCCGCGCGGCCGGCTTTCTTCTTTCTTCTGGCTTTGCTTCTTCTTAATTTGTTCCCGCGCCTCTCACCGCCGCCGCGCCGTCTTCCCACGCGCGCTCGCCGCCGTCGCCTGCCCTCGCGCGCCGCCGTCTTCCCGCGCCTCTCACCGCCGCCGTCTTCCCGCGCCTCTCACCGCCGTCGCCTGCCCTCGCGCGCTCGCCGCCTGCGCGCGCTCGCCCTCAACGCCGGCCGCGCCGCCGCCCTCAACGCCGGCCGCGCCCGGCCGCCCGCGCCCGGCCGCCTGCGCCCCACCGCCGCGCCCCACCGCCTCCGTTCGCCCGCCTCCAAGGTAAACACTGTTGTCTAATTTGTTGTCTAATTGTTGAGTCTCCCAAAGGTGAAATCATGGTCACAGAGGGACTTAAGGGTGAGGCAATCATGTTACAAGTGCATAGGATGCATCCTCACATGGTGATAGCCGAACGACAAGTATAGCTTTGTGAAGTATTTGACACCATAGAGCTCATAGTGTAGATCATCGACCATAGAGATTGAGAACTTATCCATGGATGTCTTGTCATTTAGCTCACAGTAGTCAATGCAAAACTTTTAGCAGCCCTTTGTGTTCTTGACTAGAAGCACCGGTGCAAGAACGGAGAAGTGCTTGTCCGAATGGGTATGGCAGTGCACTACCGCTCGAGCTCGTTGTTCTATGCCTAGGACGAGGGCAAACCCACCCAGGTCGATGTTGAAGCAGCTGATGGACTGATGGTAAAATCCTCCTAACCTATGCGCATAGCCATGTTACTTTCCACGCTCTCGTAGGGACCACGATCACCATGGTGGTACGGACTAGGAGCGCTGGCTGGCTGGTAGCCTTGAACTGGAGTTGGCGTTGGCGCTCGAGCGTTGTGGCCGCCATGTTGGTACGGGCTCGGGGCGCAGGACACCTGGCTTGCAGGAGCCGGAGCTGGAGCAGCGTGGACGCCACTGATGTACGGGC